>CAMRHE010000063.1:5637500-6237500 GCA_947044405.1 Leptodactylus fallax | reverse complement strand
GTGCCTCCAACGTCCCCCCGAACAACAAGATGCAGGGTCCTTCAGAGGTTTGCAGCTGTGCGTAAGCCATCCTGTCGACCTCCTCTATCCACTGCACACAAGCAGAAACGGCTCCAGTGGGCCAAACAATACATGAAGACTGCAAAATTGTTTTGTTCACCAATGAGTGCCGTGCAACGCTCGATGGTCCAGATGGATGGAGTGGAGGATGGCTTGTTGATGGACACCCCATGCAAACACGGCTACGGCGCCAACAAGGAGGAGGTGGAGTAATGTTTTGGGCTGGAATCATGGGGAGAGAGATTGTCGGCCCCTTTAGGATCCCTGAAGGGGTAAAGATGAACTCCATAATGTATGTGGAGTTTCTCAAACAGCACTTCCTGCCATGGTTCAAGAAGAAGAACCATGCATTCCGCAGAAAGATCATTTTCATGCATGATAATGCACCGTCTCATGCTGCAAATAACACATCTGCATCTCTGGCTGCTATGGGCATAAAAGGGGACAAACTTATGGTGTGGCCCCCATGCTCCTCTGACCTCAACCCCATTGAGAACCTCTGGAGCATCATCAAAAGGAGTGTCTATGATGGCGGGAGGCAGTTCACATCTAAGCAACAGCTCTGGGAGGGTATTCTGTCCTCATGCAAAACAATTGAAGCAGAAACCATCCAAAAACTGACAAATTCAATGGACGAGAGAGTTCAGAAGCTTCTATCGAACAAGGGGTCCTATGTGCAAATGTAACATCACCTAGAATAAAGTTTTGGCTTGAAAACTGTTTGATTTCAGTTTGTAATAACCTGCTAATGCTTAGAATTTCACAATGACCATTTTTTTATTCTTAATAAAAATGAAAAGGTTGCAAATTCTGCTGTGCATAATAATTTGAAACATGCATTTTGAGTGTTTATTTTATTTTATAAATATACTGTTATCATAGGCAGTTTGTTCAAAAACCTTTCAATTATACTTGAATAGTTGATGACTGGAAAATTACAATGACTGCAATTCATATAGGTAATTTTGGAAAATATGAGAAAATATTATTTGCATAATAATTTGGAACACAGTGTAGATACAGTAGTATCAAAGTAGTTGCTAGGTGTAGCATTGTATAGCAGCTGAAATGTGGGTATCTTTTCCAACAGTCTCCTCCTTCCCCCTCCATAGACTTCTATGTTAGAAGTAACTCAGCCTGATAAATGGAGAAAGAAGCATTTTTCTATAATAAGATATATTACAAAGTTTCTTATATTCACCTGTACTATTCAAATGGAAAAATGGTTTTATAATTTGAGACACTCTTTGAGATCCCAGGTTCCGCAATCTAATTCATCTAGAACGGGACTCGACCCGGAATTTTCACCAGCACACAAAACTTTTGGGGTTCGTCACCCATGAAACACCATTATGCTCTGGTGTCTCCCTCGACCCAGACTATAATAAGCAGAGGCCCAAGAGAGGTGAGGGAAAATAACAAACTCTTCTACTAACCTTACCGTACTCCTCTCCTGATGCCTGAAGTCTACAGAGAGCAGGTAATGGGGTATATTTGCAGAACCAGTAGGAGGCGCTCTCCCCTGTACATATATTCCTAGTAAATACTGTATATAAGTTATATTTTCTCTTAACATAATTTTATATACATCCATGACACTTCACATTTGCTCATCTTTTATAGGGTGACTTAATGGGATTGAATACTTTCTGTTTAGTAAACAGTGCCATTGTTCTCTGTGGGCTGTTTGTGGTTTTGCAGGTCAGCCCAAATCACTTGAGCTGCAATACCACACACAACCTGCGGAGGTGCTGTGGGACTCTAATGTAAGGTTATTTATGATTAGAGAAGGCGTGAATATTCACGAGGTTTCATTTCGGCCTCTGTGGTCTTTGGGATCCTTTGGGCACCCGAGCCCTGCACTGCTATCCCTGTATATTATATATGCTTATCATGAAGAGTTATTGCTCTCACTTTGAAGTGACCTCTCGATTATATTCACAGCGTGTAAGGACTACAATATACAGCCAGGCATATGATGCTGCCCTGATAATTTTACATAGACATCGGCGGGAATTTCAGCACCGCCCGTCATCCAGAAGAGAAGCGAATATGCTGCTCATGACATCTCTGATCTGCACCATCTGTCCCGCTGCCTGATACAACTGACTACTGATTCTATGTACAGTCTGCAAAATCTGCTCCGAAATACAAATAGTTGGGGGGTGTAATATGTAAGGTCAAATCTTGTCCTAAAATCAGGGCAATCAGGGTGAATTATGTAGCAAAAACTGCCATATGTGGCTTCATACTGGACTGCAGGATGAGACTGGATCTCCTCTACATTGGTTCGGCCCACTCTTTGGCTTCATATATGAGCTACAATTTATTCGGAAATTGCCTAATAGAGCTGAACAATTCCATTTTAATATAAAAGCTCCCCAAAAGTAAGCTGATCATAAGGTGACCCCAGCGATCGGCTGGAATCAGCAAAAGAGCCTGTAAGAAAGTGTTTAATTGCCCTGCAGTGCCACCACAGGGTAAATGAGGCATAGCACATTGCTTGTCAAATTCAAAGTAATGCGTGGACATGATGAGTCCTCCAGAGTAAGAGACACTCTTTCTTGCTGCTCTCTTCTCCAGCTTATGGAGGTTATGACTTGACATCTGCAAAACAATTCTTAACAGTTCTGAATAACAAATTTTCCTAAAATATTTGTTATTCTTTGGGGTCTTAAGAAATTGCACATTTAACGGAGGCCCAGGGAGGGCGGGGTAAAATAATAAACACTGATACTCATCTTCCCTCACCTCTCCTAGACTCCCTCGTGGCACCTGGCGCTCCATCGTGGTCCTAGAGTGTCGTCTTCTGGCCTCCAAGGTGATGTCACCGACTCCAGGGGACCGCCCAAATCCCAGGAGACTGCCCAATCATGTGGGGGATGCCAATGTCATGGCACTTGCTTCTATCCATCATGTCGTCAGAACACCCCATGTGACTGCTGAGGCCCAATCCCAGGCCTCAGTGGTCCCCTGGGGCCGTGACATCACCCAGGAGGCCAGAAGAAGACAGTAGAAGGCCACAATTGCGTACTAGATACGAAGGAGCCCAGAAGATGTGAGGGAAGGTAATTACCAATGGGCCACAAGGTGAGTGACCCCCTCTTATGTAGATAATCCATTTAAAGAGGTTATAGCACTACAGACGGCCCCTTTCAAATGGGGGCTACTACAGGGATCGGTTCAATGCCAACACTCCAGCTTTTCAAGCAGACATATTCCCTACAGTGGCCACTAAAGGAGAAATGTAGTATTACATAGTGGCCATTCTGATGATTCTTATAGAGGGTACATTTTTGGCTCCTAGAGGGGTCGTGACTAGGGCCCCCCATTCTGTGATGTCAATATACCCTATCCTGTGTTTGGAATACTCTTCTAATTGAGATGGTCATTATGGGTACAATTTCTAGGGCCCCCATATCATTCATATATCCAAGCGGCTTAAGCATGATATTGTCTTGCAGATCCGCAACAAGCAATTGTACTTGAACCCTACAACTTGTACAGCGCTGCGGAATATGTTGGCACTATATAAATAAAATATATTATTATTATTATTATTATTATTAACAATGTTGCCTTTATTAGCTTATTAACTGGCGCCCCCAGGTGGCGGTGCATCATATTAACACAGCACCATCTACTGGCAGAATGTTTCTGCTGTGTCTTGTATTTTACATGGCACATCAAATGATAATTGACAGAATTAAGGAACAACAAGCAGAAGTCGTAGGTCACTGTACACATTGTCTCTTTCTCTTGCAGTATCTGGCGATTCTGATCTCAGTCTATACAGCAGAACTTGCCGCTGGTGTCCTGTCCTATATGTACTATAAGACTGTAAGTATTAGCCCCTATGGAGTTCATTATTATATATCGTCCAAAACAGAATGACAGGAGGAACTTCTGAAGGACCCAGGATATGAAACCCCAACAATCACTGGAATAGGGACTGAGCATGTGCAGTGCCGTCCCACTTATCACTAGGAAGCTGCATATAGTGTTGGCTATCTTCAGCAGTCCCATAGAGATGAATGGAGCTGCACATCACATGCTTGACCACCATTCCATTTATATGGGGGGACACGAACATGATCACACAAAGAGTTAATGAACGTTAATCAATGAGATATATTTACCCCACTATAGTGCCATTAAACAATACCACTTGTCCTGCAAAAAACAAGCCCTCCTACAGTTACACTGACAGAAAAATATAAAAAAAGCTACAGAGCTTAGTATGAGATGACGGAAAAATGGCCGGTCGAGTAACTAAAATGGTAATGACCCCGCCCTCACTGCTAAGTGGGGGAGGGGAGTAGGTGTGGCCTATCATTTACAACACTTGTAACTACTATTAGCATATACATGGATGCCTCTTCCTCTGCTTGGGCTCCAATCCCATGGTCATGTTTCAAAGCTCATTCATGGGTCGGACATTGACTTACAGGTTTCTACCTATAGGGGGCATGAGAGAGACGGTTTTCTTCTTTCCTGTATGTAGAATTGAATCTATGGAGTCTCTCAAACAGAATTTATCTACATATTTTTTTTCCTCTAAATAGATCAGTGAAGAACTTAAAGAAAGTCTTAACGAAACCATTGTACATAACTACGGACAGCCGGGGATGAAGGACATCACGTACGCCATCGACCACCTACAGCAGGATGTACGCTAATACAATATGGTGTCTTTAGTTTATAATGAGAAGTGCATTGACTTCCTAGTGAGCTCATGACAGCCTCCAATCTGAAAGATCAGGGCCGCAGTATAAAGCATGGAGGGAGGGACAAAGCAACAGGTTGCGCTTCTGAGACAGGAAGTGAATTTTATCCTACCTCATTCTCCTACGTTATCAGGGATCTCCAATCTGTGTATGCTGGGAGTTTACAGGAAAAAATGTAGCAGAAAAAATATTTGTATGTTTTTCTTTTTTTCTTTCTTTTATTTTATTGTTAATTCATATGTTTATTATTTTATATATATTTCTTATTTATTTTTATTATGATTTATTTGTAAATATATTTATTTTATTATTATTTATTTTTACATGTAATTATAATTTATTTTATTATGATTTATTTTTAAATGTATTTATTATTTTATTATTTATAAGTGTATATTTTATTATTATTTATAAGTGTATTTATTTTATTATTATTTATAAGTGTATATTTATTTAATTATTATTTATAAGCGTATTTATTGTTTTATTATTATTTATAAGTGTATTTATTTATTATTGTATTACTATTTATTTGTAAATGTATCTATTATTTGTTATTATTTTATTATTATTTATTTATTTGTAAATTTATTTAATTATTATTTATTCATTATTATTATTATTTTTTTAATGTTATCTTTATGTCCGTATAATCACTCTGATATTCTATGGACAAAACTATAAGGAAGGTCAATCATGGCAAATCAATATTTTGCAATTATAACATCTATTATCTTGGTTTAAAAAAAAAAAAAAAAACTTCCTAATTTTTTTACATTTTCTGCTATTTTTAGCTATTTTTTTACTACCTGGAAACCATCAACAAGCAGGACCTTGCTTTAATCAGTCGAGGTGGGATGAATCAGGTTGCAGTGACCTGACCCAGTTTATTCAAAGCAGGACATTACTGTATTAAATAGACACACACAGAAAGAGAATCTAATCCATCTTCCAGATCCAACCTGCTGATGGTTTCCAGGTGTCTACAGAATTATTATACAATAGTAATCTATTGAATTATAACTGGGTTTATGTTTTTATGTTACAGTTTAGGTGTTGCGGCAGCACCAGTTATGAAGACTGGAGTTACAGTGTATACATCAATACGGCGGCGTATAGCGGTCATAGAAAGGTGCCCGACAGCTGCTGCAAAACTATGATTTTATCCTGTGGAGAACGGGACCACCCCTCAAATATCTATAAAGTAGAGGTACGAGATAACATGCGGCTTCTTTACGCTTGTTTCGCTGACTATTTTTGTAGTTTGGTTCCATAGTAAGTCTTAGTGAGCCGTGACATTACTATGGCGGCTGAAATATGGGGGCGGTGCCTAAGGGGGCCTCGCCAAAATGTAGGTGTCTGAATGATAGCTTGGTGGCTCTTTATATATGGGCTGGTGCCATGTGATGACCTCTCACACCCATCTGTCCAGGCCACAGGTCGGTTGGATCTGAAGACCTAGACTGGACATGGAAGGTGGTGGTGAAGGACCTCTAGGTCAGCTGCAGAGGACCACACGCAGGGCCACCTCTTCTATTTGTATGTCCAGATGGTGGTCAAGTGGCTCTGTATCCCAGAGGAAGGGATGTCCATGAAAATATTTACCGAGAGGCACACCTCCAATCATCCAAAGGACCGAAAGAGGGACAAAATGTGCACCCCAATGAATGTCCCTCCAGTTGCTCTCACAGTATAATTTCCCCTCTGTTTTCCCCACAGTATAATGTCCCCCTCTAGCTGCCCCTACAGTATAATGTCCTTCTCTTGATACCCCCACAGTATAATACCCCCCCTCCAGCTACTTCTTCCGGTTCCCCCCACAGTATAATGTCCCCCTTCAGCTGCCCCCTCTGTATAATGTCCCTCTCTTGGTACCCCCATAGTATAATGCCCCCCCTCTAGCTACCCCACAGAATAATGTCCCTCTCTTGGTACCCCCATAGTATAATGCCCCCCTCCAGCTACCCCTTCTGGTTCCCCCCACAGTATAATGTCCCCCTTCAGCTGCCCCCTCTGTATAATGTCCCTCTCCTGGTACTCCCACAGTATAATGTTCCCCTCCAGCTGCCCCCTCACTATAATGTCCCTCTCCTGATACCCTCACAGAATAATGTCCTCCTCCAGCTGCCCCCACATTATAATGTCCTCCTCCAGCTGCCCCCCACATTATAATGCCCTCCTCCAGCTGCCCCCACATTATAATGCCCTCCTCCAGCTGCCCCTCCTGCTGCAGTATGGTGAGCTGACGTCTCCCGGCTTATCCATTGTAGTTAATTCATCAGCACCTGGAATCTGGGACTGTCCTGCTAAACCCAGGATGGTTGGGAAGTACGCAGAGGCCTTCACCAAAAGTTTGGACCTCATATTTTCAGGGGCTCTGGGGCAGGACATTAGAACCTCTGCCTGTAATGTTTAGGAGGAGCCAAGAAGAAATAACCTTGGATCTCTTGATAGGTGGGGCCAACTAGGTGAGACATTTGGGTATATGGTGGCCACATATCTAGGTCACTTTAAGAAGTGTTGCCCATGTGATCATGTAAAGGCCCTTCTCATTACAGGGAGGCTGTATGACTATACTGGAGGAGTTTATACAGGAGCACCTTCTTCTCATCGGAGCCGTGTCTATAGGCATTGCTTGCTTCCAGGTAGGACGCGTTCACTACGATGATATATATATATGGCTGCAAACATTTTCTGTTACAAAGCTCCAAATCCTCTGCATTGATGCACAATTAAAGGGGTGAATTATACTTAGGATGGGTCATCAATATCAGATTGGGGCCTGATCATAATCAGACTTATTGATATTTTAGTGCCGGAAAATCCCAGAAATAGTAAAATTCTGGGGGCCTGTAGACACCACTAGAGGGAGCTCAGGAGCTTAATGTATACAGTTAAACATTGAACTGTATACAGTCAGCTCTTATACTCCCTCTAGCGGCGGCAGCTGACAAAAATAATTTTTTCATTTAATTTTTTTTCTCTTTGTAGAATATTTGACAGTCTGTATGCTGTTGCTATAGCGATCTTGTAAGAAATGAATCCGTACACTTATTTTGAACTTAAAGGGATTTTCTGAAACTTATTAATTGATGATTACCTTGGTTATCAATTAAAAATTGTCAGGGAACCGACACCCAGCTATTGGAAGTGGCTTCACCATTCACATGAGAGCTGCGGCTTCTTCATTACTTACCAAGCACAGCGCCGTACTTTTGTATAGTGGCTGTGCTTAGTATTGCAGCTCAGTCCCACTCAAGAGAATGGGACTGAACTACAATCAGACCATGTGACAGATGAATGTGATGTTAAATAGTTCAGGTAGCTGATCCATGGGGGTCCCAGGTGTCAGACCCCCACGAATCCTCGATTGATGACCTATCCTAAGGATAGATTATTATCAATTAAAAAGTTTGGGAAAACCACCGAGGGTCAAGAAGTAGAGCGTCACCTTAAGTTACATAGGACTGACTACACCCTATATATTATACGCAGAGTTGGATCACATCTCTATATAGACAAGGTTTGTTCCGTCTCTGCTTCCCCATGATAAGTTCTCATGCCATGGAAATATTCGGTAATTTTTATAGGAACAGCCCGGCTCCTCTTCATATCCCAGCGTGGCCCCTCTTAAAACAATTCATTTTAGATCTTCAATAAAAATTGTATTAAAGTGTCCCTTGATCTCAACTGATCCTAAATCAGAAGTGATAATAATTTCACAGATGGAGATTTTACACAATGTCAAGAATTTAAGGACAATATCGCCATCTCCTGCACAAATTGTAATACTACAAGCTGAGTGTTACAGAAACTATAACATGAAATAGAATAGGAGTAGGGCTGCTAAATCTGTGCTGTGGCCCTTTAAATTGAACGATCAGTGGTGGCCCCAGAGGTCGAGCCCTCATAATCATAAATTAATGGCATATTATTGTATTATGTCATTACTTTAAAGCTATGGAAATACCCATTAAAGGGGTTTTTGTGAGTTGAAAATGGATGACCTATCCTGATCTCTACACAACAGTTGCTCTCCTGCTCGTCACATCCGGTTTACAGGGAAGTGACATCCCATTCATTCATCACGTGACATGTTTGCAGCTCAGTCCCATTCAAATGAATGGGACTGAGCTGCAATACCAAGCACAACCAATACACAATGAATGGCGCTGTGGTTTATATTCAGTGAAGAGGTTGCAGGGCTCACCTGAACGCTGCAGTCTCTTTAAACAAATGATCTGTCAGACCCCCCCATCAGATATTGATGAACTATCCTTTCCAATATTGAGTCCCGGAAAACCCCTTTAAGATTAAGGTTGCTGGAAATGCAGCAGCTGTGTAAGTGGAATGGAAAAAAAAATGTTGCGTTTTACAGTACCAGCAAAGTGAATGAGATTTTGGTTCATCTTATCCACACACTGCAGGGGAAAAATAAGTTGCGTTTTTCAAAAAAGTGTGTGATTTTGAAAAACACAAATACGAAAAACGTGTGTGATTTTGATAAGACACAGCATGTTTATTATAGCTTTGGAATTGCGAGCGTTTCCCTATAGATTTAATAGGGGAAGAAAAAGTAAAGAGAAAAATGCAGCAAGAACTCAATGAAAAACGTTGCAAAAAAACCTGTTTTTGCTGTTTTTCCTGTGTTTCGGTAAGTGGGGCCTTAGCATAAGCCTGCACCACCTACTCCCTATAGAAGAGACATGTATATGACCCTGTCCATCACGTCCACAGGAAAGTAGAATATAAAATATTCATTCCCAGCACCATACAAACTGCAGGGATTACAGCGTAGATGTAGCAGAGTTCAATTTGTCGTAGAACTTTTTGAGTCAAGATAAGATACTGTAGTAGCATTAAAGGGGTTGTCCAGGAAATGAAGATTTTTGATACTGAAGTCCTATCCACATCGGCCGGGGTCCAACATCCGAACCCCGAACCGATCAGCTCAAGCCATATACTAAGTATACGGATGGAAACTGCCCTGCTGCTAATCAAGTGAATGGGAGCGAGGCTGTAGTTCCAGGCGCCACCACTAGAGTGTACGGGCCAGAAGCTGTATATAGTGTATGGACCAGAAGTTGTATACAGTATATGGACCAGAAGCTGTATACAGTATATGGACCAGAAGTTGTATACAGTATATGGACAAGAAGCTGTATACAGTATATGGACAAGAAGCTGTATACAGTATATGGACAAGAAGCTGTATACAGTATATGGACAAGAAGCTGTATACAGTATATGGACAAGAAGCTGTATACAGTATATGGACCAGAAGTTGTATACAGTATATGGACAAGAAGCTGTATATAGTGTACGGATCAGAAGCTGTATACAGTATATGGACAAGAAACTGTATACACTGTACGGACCAGAAGCTGTATACAGTATATGGACCAGAAGCTGTATACACTGTACGGACCAGAAGCTGTATACAGTATATGGACCAGAAGTTGTATACAGTATATGGACAAGAAGCTGTATACACTGTACAGACCAGAAGCTGTATACAGTATATGGACCAGAAGTTTTATACAGTATATGGACCAGAAGCTGTATACACTGTACGGACCAGAAGCTGTATACAGTATATGGACCAGAAGTTGTATACAGTATATGGACAAGAAGCTGTATACACTGTACAGACCAGAAGCTGTATACAGTATATGGACCAGAAGTTGTATACAGTATATGGACCAGAAGATGTATACAGTGTACGGACTAGAAGCTGTATACACCGTTTGTACCAGAAGCTGTATACACTGTATGCACCAGAAGCTGTATACACTGTATGGACCAGAAGCTGTATACAGTATATGGACCAGAAGTTGTATACACTGTACGGACCAGAAGCTGTATACACTGTATGGACCAGAAGTTGTATACACTGTATGGACCAGAAGCTGTATACAGTATATGGACCAGAAGTTGTATACAGTGTACGGATCAGAAGCTGTATACAGTATATGGACCAGAAGTTGTATACAGTATATAGACAAGAAGCTGTATACAGTATATAGACAAGAAGCTGTATACACTGTACGGACCAGAAGCTGTATACAGTATATGGACCAGAAGATGTATACAGTGTACGGACTAGAAGCTGTATACACCGTTTGTACCAGAAGCTGTATACACTGTACGGACCAGAAGCTGTATACACTGTATGGACCAGAAGCTGTATACAGTATATGGACCAGAATATGTATACAGTGTACAGACCAGAAGCTGTATACACTGTATGGACCAGAAGCTGTATACAGTGTACGTTGTAGTGGTGTCGCCTGGAACTGCAGCCCGCTCCCATTCACTTGATTAGGAGCCGTATACTTATTATAAGGCTTCCGGCGACCACATCAGCTGATCGGTTTGGGGTGTTGGATAGGTCAACAGTATCACAAATCATCTGATCCTGGACATCCCCTTTAACTGTATCGAAAATCACTAATTATACAGTGTGATATCACGGCACGACATACTCAGCTCTGCTACATCTGTACTTTTTACTCCATGCTCCCAGTTGGTGTAGTTGTCTGCAGATGTCTCTATAGTTCGCTTGCTTTGCCTCTTGTATCTATCTGGACCTCCATATTGATGGCTCTTCTCTTGTGTTTTCTTGTGTTTGTAGCTGGCCGGAGTTCTCCTCAGCGCCTGCTTCCTGCATATCCTCTATAAGGAAGAGAAGGAGGCCTACAATGCTATATAAGCAACCAGCCGGCTACATGTATTGGTTTCTGGACCAACAACTTACAACTTGTGACCTATAAGCACAACAGTTAACGAAAATGCTCAAAATTGCTTCTTACAGCTGAGACTTTGTTACAATTGCATCAGAGTTCTCTGAGATAAATCTCTCTTCTCTCCTGGTAACTTGTTACAGTGTATCAGTGCCAGTGAAATGTAGTAAAGGAGATTTCCGTGATATCAAAAATCTACCCTAAGGATAGGAGAGGTCATCAATTGTTTTGGTCTGGAATATCCCTTTAACTTGGAGTCCTGCCTGTTTAGCTCATAGAGGATTATCTAGACTGGATACATTGTAACAAACCCTCAGCTGTCAGAAATATTTAGGTTTTGGTTAAACAGAAGAATTGAAAACAAAATAGAAAACGGATTTGACTTTGACTCTACATTGTTGCAACGGGGTAAAATTCTGGTAATAACAAGTTGTACCCACTTACTGGATAGGGGAGAACTGCTGGCTCTGTGGGGCTAGAACTACTGTCGATCACAAGAATGAAGGGGAGGACTCAAGTTCCCCCTGTTGAACTGGAGCAGCGGTGGCGCATGCGCATGCGCTGCCATTCCATTTAATTCTACGGGACTGCTGGAGATAGCTGAGCACTCTAATTGTCATCTCTTTAGCAGTCCCATAGATATGAAAGGGCACCGACTTCTGGTCCATTCAAATTGGAGGACTCAAGAGACCCCCATTTTGATGACCAGTGGGGATCAGACCCATCACAGATCTAGCAGTTATCCCCTACCCATTGTATAGGGGATAACTCAATATTCCTTTAAATTGTACCTCCACTTATAAAGCAACTTTCCATAAATGAATAGTATGAGTGAATATAAGAAACTTTGTAATATATCTTATTAAAGAAATCTGTTTCCTTCTCCAGTTATCAGGCTGAGTTACTTTTTACATAGAAGTCTATGGAGAGAGGAGGGGAAAGAGGAGGCTGCTGGAAAACACCCACAACTGCAGCTGCTATACTGTTAGTCAGGAAGCCTTTATATACAGAATATGACAATCAGCAGTTCCCTCCTTCCCTCTCCATAGACTTCTGAATGTGAGCTGCATACTGAGACGCATTCAATGTAAACAAACAGACTGAGTGAAGATAAGGAGGAGGGGAGCAGCCTGATCAGTGGAGAAGGAAACAGATTTCTTTAATAAGATCTATTACAAAGTTTCTTATATTCACCCGTGCTGTTCATTTATGAAGAGTTATTTTATAACTGGAGGTCCACCTTAAGGTGGGCGTCGCCTTGTTTGGTCTCCATCACAGCCTGAGTACTGGTGAATTGTAGTTTAGTAAGGGGTGAAGCAGACTGCTAAGGGCCACAATCTCTTACCATCTCATGAGGCTCTTGGTCTCTTTCTCCTCGGACAAGCCTTGACCGCCTCTCACGTGTTTCTCGTTGTCAGATCCCCTTCCGATTCCTATTAGATGCAGCCAGACATTAATAAAAGAGAACAATACAAGACAGAAGCAGAGACTACCCAGTGCAGGAGTAGCCACGCCCTCTAACAGTGATGTCATGGAGGAGGAAGGTCCTGGCAGGGCACTAGTCAGCTAGTTCCTCTTATAATGTCTGCAGAAATAAGCCTGGAAATAAAGTGTATTAATAACTATTCAGGGGAAATACAATAACATACCCCAGGATATGACAACCAATAATGCCGCCATTATGTCTCTCACGTAGGTTGTCAGGGATCATCATCTTGTGAGAGCTCGAATGGTGGACAAACAGTGACCATGTCCATTTTGTATGTTTGTGATCATGTATGTAAATTGCTGCTGTTTGAATAAATATCCATAATGCATGTGATACGGTATATACATGACGTCATCATTGCGGCGGAAAAATATATGAATACAATGTCTGCACAGAAGTGTCGTAAGAAGATATCAAAGTGTAAGCGTCTTTATAGTTACCAACATGTACGATAACTCCTTCCCCGGAACACACCCAAAAATGGTGCAATCAAACACTTTTGGAATTCATTTTTATAAGCCACGCCCCTTTGGGGGCCAAATCATGACCAAATTTGTTTCCAAAAATTTGGCACTGTCCTGGATTTTCTCATCAATCCCATGTCAGAGAATATGTCATCATGGCGTCTATACCCATCAGTCATGTCCATAGTAGAAATGTGGGCCCCGGATCCAAATGGGCCCCCCAAGATAGACAACTCTTCAGGATAAGGGATTTGGGTGCTCTTAGATTGCCTGAGGGGGCTATATATCTATTAAAATGGTGCCCCCTACAGTCAGGGGAAGGGACTGCAGGTAGTTAAAATGGCTGTCCAATTTAGAAAACGCTAAAGAATTGTCATGTAATACAGGGCACTTATCAATAAGGTGGGGATCAGCTCCAAAGTGCCATCTATTGGCCGACCTGTGCATTACATGGACAGCCCATTGATTTAAAGGGAATGTTTATCATTGATGTATTGTGCAAATCAGGTTTTTATCTTGACCATATTTTGAAGCATTTTGGTGATATTTTAAACTATTCCTTGTCACCGTCCATACTAAAAAATCCTAAAATCTTTTTAAACTGTTTCATAATAGATCGACACTTCCTGTTCTGTAGAGATATAGAGACACTTCTCAGCAGTCGCCTGATCATCAAGATCACAATAAAGTTGACACTTAAATACAGACAACACAGGATCCCCCAGGATCACTTGAATGGGACTGAGCTGCCATCAGACCATGCGGCTAATGAACGTGACATCACATGGGCTGTGAAATGGATGTCACGTAGCTCGGGGAGCACCGCTGCTGCTTCAAACAGCTGATCCGTAGGAGTCCTGGGTGTCGGATTTCTCGGATCTTCAATTGATTACCTAAGTATAGGTCATCCATTAGAAAGTCCTGGAAAACCCTTTAATAAAGTTGTAAGAGTTAATTAAATTTTTTCTGAAATTGCTATTCACATGTCGACCACAAGGAGTCCTCAGTGTCTTCCTGATTAGTCATATAGTAACTATTCTAGATCTGCAAATCTGACACATGTGACATCATGGCGCCCCCTCCTCTGTCCTTATTTATGCCTTGGAGTGGGGGGAGTGTTGTACCTGGGTAATTCCTAAACACGTAGGGCCTGTCTGTTGTCACCCGTGACATTATACTGCCTAATAGGAGACTCCAGTCTGAGACATTAACAAAGTGTGGCCGGCAGGCGAGCGCCAACATAAAAGACACATAGAACTAATTGTTAGTGTGAGATGGAGCCGGGTCACAGGCAGGCAACCAATTAGGCCGAAACCATGGAAAATACTGAATTTATTATCTACCGTAACATTGTAGAAATGTGGCAGAATAGACAGCGCACTCCTCATTGTGGGCAATGCCGAGATTTATAAGGTTTAATTGGACAGAATTCATCGCCCTGACGCCATTATTGGGGGTTTATTTATAGTAAAGGTCTGCATTTGATTCATCAGGCAGAAAATGTAAAATCTAAATAGTGTATTATTATTGTGTTTGTGCTTTTTCACTAGATAAATACTAATAGATAGATAGATAGATACTGATAGATAGATAGATAGATAGATAGATACTGATGGATAGATAGATAGATAGATAGATAGATATGAGATAGATAGATAGATAGATAGATAGATAGATAGATAGATACTGATGGATAGATAGATAGATAGATAGATAGATAATAGATAGATAGGAGATACATAGATAGATAGATACTGATGGATGGATAGATCGATCGATCGATAGATAGATAGATAGATAGATAGATAGATAGATAGGAGATACATAGATAGATACTGATGGATAGATAGATAAATAAATACTGATGATAAATAGATAGATAGATAGATAGATAAATATAGATAGATAGATACTGATGGATAGATAGATATGAGATAGATAGATAGATATGAGATAGATAGATAGATAGGTAGATAGATATGAGATAGATAGATAGATAGATATGAGATAGATAGGTAGGTAGATAGATACTGATGGATAGATAGATAAAATATAGATAGATAGATAGATAGATATGATAGATAGATAGGTAGATAGATAGGTAGATAGATAGATAGATAGATATGATATAGATAGATAGATAGATATAAGATAGATAGATAGATAGATAGATAGATAGGTAGATAGATAGAGATAGATAGATAGATAGATAGAAGATAGATACTGATGGATAGATAGATATGAGATAGATATATAGATATGAGATAGATAGATAGATAGATAGATGCATAGCTCTCAGGGTACCATAAAACAGAGTGTGCCAGTTTGGTCCTGTGACTTACTCCATTCTTCCATTTCTATCCCCATTGTATAACATGGGGCCCCACACCTGGGGAATCGGACGACTGTCCACTGGGTCTCCTCACTCTGTAGCCGCAGTAAAGCTTCTGCTTCAGATTCTATATAATGAATAAATACAACAGATAGATCAATTATCTATAATGAAACTAGGGGGCGCCAATCCCCTAAACCCACGGCTGCCGTTTCCATCACAAGACATAAATGCCCCATTTTCCACACTCAGCATCTAATGGCCGTCATTAGATCTTTTTGGTGCCCCTTGATTTCGAGCATCAGGTTCCCAGCGCTGTACTCCGGAGACTACTCCATGTGCACAGGAGATCTTAGTATTCTTCTTGGCCGATCCTGGTGGAGCGGCAATTCCAGCCTGAATAATGGCGTCTACAGTCATGGCCAAAAGTTTTGAGAATGATACAAATATTAATTTTTACAAAGTCTACTGCTTCAGTTTTTCTAATGGCAATTTGCATATACTCCAGAATGTTATAAAGAGTGATCAGCTTAACAGCAATTACTTGCAAAGTCAATATTTGCCTAGAAAATGAACTTTATCCCCCAAAACACATTTCAACATCATTGCAGCCCTGCCTTAAAAGGACCACCTAACATCGTTTCAGTGATTGCTCCATTAACACAGGTGTGGGTGTTGATGAGGACAGGGCTGGAGATCAATCTGTCATGATTAAGTAAGAATGACACCACTGGACACTTTAAAAGGAGGCTGGTGCTTGCCATCATTGTTTCTCTTCTGTTAACCATGGTTATCTCTAAAGAAACACGTGCAGTCATCATTGCACTGCACAAAAATGGCCTAACTGGGAAGAGTATTGCAGCTAGAAAGATTGCACCTCAGTCAACAATCTATCGCATCATCAAGAACTTCAAGGAGAGAGGTTCCATTGGTGCCAAAAAGGCTCCAGGGCGCCCAAGAAAGACCAGCAAGCGGCAGGACCGTCTCTTAAAAGTGTTTCAGCTGCGGGATCGGGCTACCAGCAGTGCAGAGCTTGCTGAGGAATGGCAGCAGGCAGGTGTGAGTGCATCTGCACGCACTGTGAGGCGGAGACTCTTGGAGCAAGGCCTGGTCTCAAGGAGGGCAGCAAAGAAGCCACTTCTCTCCAGAAAAAACATCAGGGACAGACTGATATTCTGCAAAAAGTACAGGGAGTGGACTGCTGAGGACTGGGGTAAAGTCATTTTCTCTGATGAATCCCCTTTTCGATTGTTTGGAACATCTGGAAAACAGCTTATTCGGAGAAGAAGAGGTGAGCGCTACCACCAGTCTTGTCTCATGCCAACTGTAAAGCATCCTGAAACCATTCATGTGTGGGGTTGCTTCTCAGCCAAGGGAATCGGCTCTCTCACAGTCTTGCCTAAAAACACAGCCATGAATAAAGAATGGTACCAGAATGTCCTCCAAGAGCAACTTCTCCCAACCGTCCAAGAGCAGTTTGGCGCTCAACAATGCCTTTTCCAGCATGATGGAGCACCTTGCCATAAAGCAAAGGTGATAACTAAATGGCTCAGGGAACAAAACATAGAGATTTTGGGTCCATGGCCTGGAAACTCCCCAGATCTTAATCCCATTGAGAACTTGTGGTCAATCATCAAGAGACGGGTGGACAAACAAAAACCAACAAATTCAGACAAAATTAAAGCATTGATTCTGCAAGAATGGACTGCTATCAGTCAGGATTTGGTCCAGAAGTTGATTGAGAGCATGCCAGGGAGAATTGCAGAGGTCCTGAAGAAGAAGGGTCAACACTGCAAATATTGACTTGCTGCATTAACTCATTCTAACTGTCAATATAAGCTTCTGTTACTCATAATATGAATGCAATTCTATTTCTGTATGTGATAAAAACATCTGACAAACACACATAAAAACCAGAGGGCAGCAGATCACGTGAAAATAGAATATTTGTGTCATTCTCAAAACTTTTGGCCATGACTGTAGAGAAATTCTTCCTAACTGTGTTCTAGATTTCCGTGTGTGTTGACATCTCATCTCCAGGCTAAATATATCAGTAGATTATTCTATTCCTTTCTCTGCCGGTTCATGAAAGGAGCAGAATGAGGGAATTATGTGTAATTGGCGACCCCATCCCCACCGCAATTATTTCGAGTGATGGATCTCATATCGAGTCTTCTTAGAATAGACGATTACAACGGAGAGTTTGAGCGCGCGGTTACCTTTATTACGGTTTTCTATTGTATGGAGCTTTTCATTTGGTTTAAGTACCTGAAGTGCTTAACAAAAATCTGTAATTCTTGCACAAATTTGTATAATTGACTCTGAGGATACATGAAGGAAGTGTTGTCAGGGTGATAGCGGTATTATCCCTTTATTATATAGCGTCGGCACAATGTACAGCTGATACATTGTAGCAAACACATCAAAACAATGTAACATCATTAATTATGTAAGAGATCAACTGGATACAGCAAGGGGTTGAACTTAGCTGAGAAGTGGAAGTGACATCGCATCCATGTTGGTGGATCTAAGGACCATAATCCTGGACAACCCCTTTAAGGGAGACTCTATTTACAGTATATGAACACAGGTGGGGCAATGACAATAAGTTGAGGAACAAACAAAGGCTATATAATTAGGGGAGATGAGTTTTGGGGTAGAACTGATACAATGTGTTACATGAAATGATGGATGTGTCTTGTGTCTTGCTCCTCATGGGCGGGACAATCTCACTTTGTGGCCAAGGCAGGAGTTTTAGGCAGGAGAATCATAATAGAGATGAGCGAAGTTTTCAAAAATTCGATTGGGCAACTTCGCTAAATTTACCGATACGATTCTATTTAATCCGAATTAAATCGCGGCGAATAAACAGCTATTTCCTGTCTGAAGAGAGTCGGGGTGGGCGGCAAAATGGCGGAACCCCTTGGAACATGACCGCGGCATCCAAGGTGTTAAAACCCCCGATCGGTTATGGAGCAGGGTGTTAGGGGTCAGTTACAGCTAACACCCTGCTCCATAACCGATTGGGGGTTTTAACACCTTGGATGCAGCGGTCAAACATGTTGTGGGCACTCGCGAAGGGGTTAAAGAGCTGTGACATTACAGGGCTGGCTGCTGATTGGCTGCACGCATGGCATTGTGGGTGATGCCGCGTTCCCAGAGTTCCTTGCCCCATGTCCTAACATGTACATCAGCCATTTTGAACAAAATGCGGTTCGTTATCACGAAGCGTGAGGAAATCCGGATTCGATGCGAATCGAATATTTCACAGAATTTGGATCGAATTCCACTTCGTCATCTTCGATTCGCTCATCTCTAATCATAAAGTTTATTGACCAATGTTGCCAACCCTCCCCACCAATCCTTATCATACTTCAATATAATGAATTCCTTAAACACATCTTCTCATTTTGTGAACATGTCCAATCAACAACAAAGGGAGAGGCAAACAAGATGGCTGCACTTCCTGTTGTCACTTTTTTTTTTAAAAATGGCTGCCACAACAAAGCAGATGATTGCCAATAGAGTATAACTCACTTCACTCATCGCATGGAAACCATCAATAACTATGGTGGCTTCTGATTAATATATGAACAATTCTAGATGTAAACCCTCTTTAACCCCTACTTGACCGTAACAAAAATGTACCTTATGACGAGGTGTCAATCTGAATCTTGGCCCATCCGACTACCCTCCTGGACTAGCCAATCCTCTACCACCTACCTGCTTATTTCAGATCATTTATGTTCCCTACCTTTGACTCCTCTTGCTAGCTTCTATTCGGCCTGCCCTCTCCTGGGGTATTATGGTGAGGTGGACAAGGGCAATGCCATTAAATTGTTCGTCTCTCCTTCCCGGGGTATTCCAGAAATTTCACTATTACACATATCATTGACAAGTGAGCAAGAAACAGGGGAAACCTACAATCCATCAGACTACAGAGAGCTTGTTTGTCGTCTGTTACCATGGAAACACATAGGCCTGCATAGCAACTGTAGACACAAAAGGAAATGGCTAAGTAAAACTTTTTGAAATATTACTGAACTTTTCATTTTAGATACACTGAAGCGGTATAAAGAATGAGTTACTTAGGTAGCGATAGATATTAGGGGTTAAATAGAATAATCTAATCTTCTATACACATAGCGGAGAGGGGTTATTGAGCCAATAATTGCTCTTTTGGTAAGGTGGTTAGATAGAGCGTCTGGCATCACGCCTCACCAACCCTCCAGAGGCCTATTATATGGTCAGGTAAAATATAGCGCCCCCGGAGACCTAATACTTAAACACAGTTGCCTGGTATCATAAATGGTTTACAAGGTAAGGAACCCATGTTCTGTAATAAGTCATTTTCCATGTGGTATTTGCCGTCTCCACTTTTTCTCATTTCTGAGTCATTATTTTGTTCCACACAAATTACTTTTATTTTATCGTTGACTTTTCTATTTCCAGCGTGAAACGTTCCTGCAGGATGAGGTGGAGGGCAGTAAATTACTGGAACACCCGATTGTTAGCGACTATCATTATTTTCTTACCATAGGATTGATGTCAGTCTATGAGTGTAACAGACGGCCGGAACTTTACAACTTTCTTCTCCTCGCACAAGAAAACAAAATGTTCAGGAAATAAAGAATAAATAATCCGAGGCTGTAAATAGTAAAATGTCTTTATGTCTCCTTATTCCTAAATCAGATTCTGGATTTAACTTGGGTACAGCTTTAAAAAAAATATATATAACTATATGAATACATCTATGCTTTTATTATCTATATAATATCTCTATCTATCTATCTATCTATCTATCTATCTGTCTGTCTGTCTGTCTGTCTATCTATCTATCTATCTATTTTATATTATCTTATATATATCTTATATATCTATATATCTATCTCTCTAATATCTATCTAATATCGATATTCTATCTATCTATCTAAATATCTATTTTATATTATCTTATATATTATCTATCTTTCTACCTATCTATCTCTGTATCATATAGCTCAGATTTATCAATCTCAGATCTATCTATTTATCTATCTCATATCTATTTATCTATCTCATACTGTATCTCTCTATCGATCTATCATCTGTCTGTTTCTTAATCTGTATCTATTTATCTATGTATCTCTAATCTATATATCTATCTAAATATATATTTATTTATCTATCTATCTATCTATGTATCTATCTATCTATTAATCTGTATCTAATTATCTATCTAAATATCTATTTTATATTATCTTATATATCTATCTCTCTAATGTCTATCTAATATCGATAATCTATCTATCTATCTATCTATCTATCTATCTATCTAATATTCATTTTATATTGTTGTATATTATCTATCTATCTATCTATCTATCTATCTATCTATCTACCTATCTAATATCTATTTTATATTATCTACCTATCTACCCATCTATCTATCTCTATCTTTCTATCTCATATCTATCTATCTATCTATCTATCTATCTATCTATATCTATCTATCTATCTATCTATCTATCTATCTATCTATCTATCTATCTATCTATCTCATATCTATCTATCTATCTATCTATCTATCTACCATATCTATGTATCTATCTATCTCATCTTTATCTGGTGACATGTGTATACACGGAGAGATGATATACAGCATCTACCACTAGCACCTTACATTGTAACAGAAAGCAGACCATCGCTGCTCAGCCCTGGTATTGTAATGCTATCCCCTTCATGGACGCCTGTGTATTATCAGCACAAAAGGCAGAAATGTCTCGGAGGTTAACTCTCTTCTTGCCAAATAAAGAAGTAAACCTTCCAGTATTGTAGCTCTAGTCCAGTCACATCAATGAGATTGAACTGCAATACCAGACATGGCCTGTGGACAAGAGTGGTGCTGTTTCTGACTAAAAAAAAACCTTTTTATAATTGAATACAAACCTTCTAAAGCATTAGATGCAAACCACCAGTGGCGATTCTGTCTGCGACATAGTAACCCACGATATGGTGTTGCGGCCATGTTTAACCACTGAAGCTAAACATCTGCACTCATCAGGTCAGGTGACAGTATAAAGCTAACCTCAGGGATGTATAGACTCTCACACAAGCTCCAGGTTATTCGTCCCCTGAGCTGAGGATATATTTGCACACTGTATTGTATACAATGCATTGATCCACATAGACTATATATGTATCTGTAAGTTTATTACAATATATAATAAAACCCTAACTGGGAATATTACAATACTACATCTGGAAAGAGGAGAATGCCACCCAAACACTGGCCGTAAAATCATTATATTATGTGTGGGTCATGTGCTCCGCGGGGCTAAAATGTTACATGAAGCATGCACGCCATTTCCTGAGAGGATAATGTAGCCGACATAGAAAAATCTCCCTCCGTCGAATTTATTTTCTGCCTTAATTTAATAAAAGGAGATGACAAGTCAATAATTTATGTCATACAGCGCAGGAATTCAGAGCGCCATTCCCAAGCTTCTGTGGAACTACAAGTTAGAGCTTGAATTTCAAAATGAATCAAAAATACATCATTTAAAGGGGATTTTTTACAAAAAAAAATAAAAAAATTAAATTAAATTCAACAATATATATTAGCTAAAATTGGATTTGATACAAAAATATTGGACATTTTTTATTCACTGGGAGGCCATTTTGCAACAGTGACAACAGGAAGTGCGGCCATATTGGTTCTCTCCCATCAGCCATTGATTGGTCATCATGGAACTTGTAGAAAACCGATAATGGTTACAGATGGGCAAAACTCGCGAGATTGGTTTCTTGAATATTCACGAGGGTCGGCCACTTGTTCCAACTTTTTGGTCCATTTTGGTCCAACTAGAAGCACTATTATTATACAGTGGGACTTCTGCAAACCCCAAAGTCTAATAAGAGGAGGTCACGTCTCCTGAGTGCCCTCAGGGTCCACTTTGGTGGTGTTCTGGGTGATGTCTCTGGCCCCGAGGGGACTGCTGAGGTCTGTGAATGGGTCTTGACGTTGACGTTAATGCAAGACCATGTTGTCACCCAAAAGGTTGGAAGAAGACCGAAAAGGACCATAAGGGAGCCCAGGAGAGGTAAGGGCAGATGATCAGTATTTATTATTTTTCCGCACCTCCACTGGAAATTTTTGGAAATTTCGTAATGAATCTAGATCACTCATCTCTAACCATGATGAGATACATGAGTTATCACCCAGATGACAATAAGTTGCATAGATCTGGATAGATGGGCGAAGAACTCCAAATTTTTGGAAAATTTGTAACAAACCTGCCTCATTAGAAACTAGTTTTCTCATTCCTACGAGCCACATCTGGTCATGCTGAGTCCTCCAGAGTGGGAGACACTCTTTGCAGTGGTGGTCCACTCTGTCCAGTAGAGGTAGGTCCTCTATGACATCCATAGGACTTCATTGTACAACTCATATAAGGGTATTTTACATTTTATTTGCCCTTTTTCTTGACTTTGTCCTAATTGTCACTCTGAAAACACGTCTTGAAGTCTTCCTTGGAATGACAGATCCACTTCTTCCCAGATTAGCGTGAGTTATGCCGTGTTTGCAGTGACTACATACCTCTCGCACAGCTGCACTGACTCCAGTACCTATAGCGTGCTCCTGAGCCATCATTCCTGAGCTCTGCTCCACCAGGGACACACGTAGGCTCAGTGAGTAAAGCCGCTCTTTATATAAACATGACAGACTCTCGCAGTGTTTTACTATCGCACACTCTCTCTGTTCTGTGTTCATGAAGATAAAATCAACCATGGGATCGAAGGACAAGAACACAGCAAGGAATTACTGAAAATAAATTTACTGTGACTGGTGTTTATATAGGGGATGTTGAGGCTCATTTATGTTCAGAAATCAATTTATGTTTTTTTTTTCTTTTTATGTCTTTTTTGGGTAGTTTGTTCCAGGAAGTAAAGTTATGGCAGCCATCTTAGCAGGTATAGGGGTTATAATTCTGTCACAGATTCTTCATTACTGCTCTCGTCTTCTTTCCGTGTCCGAGAGTAAAAAAAATTGAGCCATAACTGGTCCTGCAGTTATGGCTCAGACAGATATGTAAATGATCACAGGTCTTGCTCTTGCCACAAGAGGGCGTAAAAGTGCTTCCTCTGGTGCCCTATAGAAAGACACTCAGAGGCTACTTTTGGGTAGTGTACTCCTTGGTGCAAGATTGTTGACTCTCTATGCCTCTATGACACCCTCAAGACATTTTGCCTAGTTGACAAACTTTAAGAGGGGACACATGATTGGGTTCGCTCAGTTCTGTTCCTGTATTGTTTCTTGAAATCCAGACACAGGACCTCAGTCCTAAACTCTAACCTGTGATGACCAGCTAGTCCCAGGGAAATAGGACCCTGATCTTGGGCTCATAGAAGGTTCCAGTGGTCGAACCCCCCACCAGATAGCTAATCATCATCTAACCTGCGAATAGATATTAACTTACTAACTTGGTCCAACCTTCTATCTAGATCTGTCATCCTGGATCCAAGTATAACCAAAGTCAACAACAATTGGACTAAAGATATAAAATGAGATCTTTGGTTGGTGTCTTGTGTGTCGGACTGGCCCACCAGAATATCAGAGAAACCTCCAGTGGGCCCACAATAATAGTCCAGCAGAAGACATCTACTGAGAAGAGTACTATGGTCTGTTTTCTAGGGACCGTTTATTGTTGGCGGGTGGGCCTCAGGAGCCATTTTATCTTGTGGGCCCAAGAACCTCAGACAAATGGCAATAATTGGTTGAAATTTGTTGTTGTAATGATAAAAATCACTAGTGTTTGACCAGTTTTTGAAAAAGTGGCTGCCCTTTTGGTGGACTTGGCCCATCTATCACACCTAGGAATTTGGCACTGATTTTGATGCGGGTTTTGATGCAGAATATATCTGAAATTCCACCTGATATCTGCCTCCCATTGATTTCAATAGCTGATTTTTTTTAGCTAGTGGAAAAATAAGAGTCCTGCTCGTTCTTCATGCGGATTCCGTCTGAGAAATCCCATTGAAATTAATTGGAGGCAGAAAATAATCCTTCTCCGTTGGCGAGGAATTTGCCTTTATTAGGTAGGCGCAAATTCCAAATTCAAATTTGGAATTTGTGTGTGCCCAATAAAGGCAAAATACAGTGGTGCTTCAAATTCTGCTTTAAATTCAGCATCAAAATCCTCGTCGATTTTTGTCAAGCAGAATCCTCTTCAAATTCCTGAAGCAGAAATTTTCTGCTTGACAAATTCAGAGTCAAATTCAGTGCCAAATTCCTATGTGTGAACTTACCCTAAGGCTAGGTAAACACGTAGGAATCTGACATGCATTTGAGAGCAGATTCTGTCCCCAAATCCATGGCAGATTTTGTCCTGAATCTGCATCCCATTGAAAGGAATCCCATTGAAAAAAATCAGCACCCTGCTCAATCTTGCCGTGGATTCTGTGGCTTCCGTGGCTCCCATTCATCTTGGCCTAATCAGAAGAGGAAAGCTGCAACAGAAAGCTGATATCCTGCATCGGCATTCCGTCGTGGCAAATCCATGGTTGTGTACGGTGGTGGAATTTCTCTTCATTTTCCACTGTGTGAACTTAGCCTAATACTACAATTTCCTTGTAGGGGCAGCTTCTCCTGTTAGAGACTGATCGTCAGGGATTTCATCAGCCAGACCCTTGGAGACGAGCTGATCAGCGGGGCGGCCATTATTGTAGATATTACATAAGACGTTTTACTTATCAGATGCTTTGCTTATTATTTGTGCGTGTTAAGAAGGATAATTGAATGTCAAATCGTTCCTTAAGACTCCTGCTGCTTCTACCTTGAAAGTGAGATCAAAGGCGCAGATCAAACATTTCCAGGGATTTATACTGATCCATCCTAAACAAACAGAACAATTTTCTACCACCTACATGACTAAGCCGGTGCGCGGCGTACATCTGGCCGTGTCACGTACAGCGAAGCTGCTTTTAAGTCTCAAAGCTCTCAGCTAGTTTATCATGTGTTATGGACGGATATCTAGTGCGGGTTACACGTAGCGCTTACGTTTTGATGCCTGAGCTTTTAGGAGTCACCTCCATCCTATCTCTATAGGAACGTGATGTGAGACTACTGTAAAGAACATGTAAAATCCTGCTATATAGAAAAGAGCAGCTTCATTGTAGCTTTGGTTGCGACTGTAGAAGATAGAAATGGGCGAACGTCGCTAGATACCTTATACGAATATTATCGAGGTTTACCCACCAGTTCCACTTCGGACCGAAGTTGTCTACTCCAAACCAGAAGGGCTATTATTATACATTGTGGTCTCTTCACATAACTTATGTGTTTCACCATGATTAGTGATGAGCTAAGAAACCGGATTTGTTACAAATTTTACAAAAATTTTACAAAAAACTTTTGAAATTTGTTACCTATAAATCTCTATTATACTAGGACTAGACCCCAGAGTATAATAAGCGGAGGCCCCGGGGAGGTGATAAAACATAAAAACCAATGTTACTCACCTCTCCTGAGCATTACGGCGCTGTGTGACCCATGTGACCCTGACATCAGGCAGAAGCGTTGAAGAGAACAGGTAGAGGTGAATAACACTGCTTTTTCTGGGTGATGTCAGCAGACCCAGTGGGAAACAATGAGACCTGTGATTGGGCCTCAGCAGTCACATGGGGTGTGCTAACATCATGAAGCTTCACAATCACATCTCTCAGCAGGGGTGCTGACATCACCCAGGAGGATAGAAGAGGACAGAACAAACCAGGACAAGAGCGGATGGTGCGGCAGAGCCCCAATATGCAAATGAACTATTTGTAGCAACAGGCATCTTGTCATTGCTCCAAATAGTTAAGCAGAACACCATTATTGTTTCCAAAGAGCTAATATGCATATACCTCCCAATCATCCCAGATTCTGCAGGACAGTCCTGGATTTTGGGTCCTGTCCCACGGTCCCGGTCGACAGGAGGTATGTCCTTGATTTAACTTATATGCGTCCAGAGAAGCTCCTACCTCACCACTGTGCCCCTTGTGTGCTTCAGCTCCGGGAGCTGTAGGCGCAGTGTGATGATGTCACTCACATCGCTCCTGCAGCTTCCTTAACACTCTGGGACAAGAGACTGCAGACTGCTCAGCAGGGGAGTGAGTAGAGGTGAGTGTCAGTGTTTTTATGTTAAACTTTGGCAGATGAAGAGGGACATTAAACTGTGGGGGTAGATGAAGGGGGGATAATAAACTGAGGGGGCATATGAGGGGGGCATTAAATTTTGGGCCATATGAGAGGGACATTAAACTTTGGGGGCAGACAGAGGAGGACATTAAACTGTGGCGGCAGATGAAGAAGGACATTAAACTGGGGGCAGATGGAGGGAGTATTAAACTGGGGGAAACTGGAGGGGGACATTAAACCCGGGGAGGTAGCTGGAAGAGGACATTAAAATGGGGACAACTGGAGAGGGACATTAAACTGTAGGGTTAGCTGGAGGGGGACATTAAATTGGGGGCAACTGGAGGAGGACATTAAACTGTGGGGGCAGCTGGAGGGAGACATTAATGTCCTCCTCTAGTTGCCTCCAGTTTAATGTCCCCCTCCAGCTGCCCCCATGGTTTAATGTCCTCCTCCAGTTGCCCCAGTTTAATGTCTCCCTCTATTTGCACCCAGTTTAAACTGGGGCAGCTGGAGGGGGACATTAAACTATGGAGCAGCTGGAGGGTGACATTAAACCATGGGTGCACCAGGAGAGAGACTTTATACTGTGGGGTCAATTTGAAGACAACATTATAATATGGGGGCATATAATATTAGGGTGACTGTAAGAGCATTATACTGTGTGGGGGCACAAAGAGAAATGGATGAGAATGGGCGGAGTCAATTTAGAAGTGAGTGGAGCTAAATTTGTGGTAGATCACACATTTTGTCCCTCTTTCTGACCTCTAAAAGTTGGGAGGTATATATGCATATTGACAAAAATGGCAATACCTTAGCGAATTCAAAATTCACAAGGGAGCAACACAATTTGGTTCAGGTGACATTAACCTATCTGCAGGGTTGGGGTGATATGCTGGTTCTGGTGACACTAACCTATCTACCTGTAGGGCTGGGGTGATATGCTGGGTCTGGTGACACTAACCTATCTATCTGCAGGGCTGGGGTGATATGCTGGTTCTGGTGACACTAACCTATCTACCTGTAGGGCTGGGGTGATATGCTGGGTCTGGTGACACTAACCTATCTATCTGCAGGGCTGGGGTGATATGCTGGTTCTGGTGACACTAACCTATCTATCTGCAGGGCTGGGGTGATATGCTGGTTCTGGTGACACTAACCTATCTATCTGCAGGGCTGGGATGATATGCTGGTTCTGGTGACACTAACCTATCTATCTGCAGGGCTGGGGTGATATGCTGGGTCTGGTGACACTAACCTATCTATCTGCAGGGCTGGGGTGATATGCTGGTTCTGGTGACACTAACCTATATATCTGCAGGGCTGGGGTGATATGCTGGTGTCTGGTACTAACCTATCTATCTGCGGGGCTGGGGTGATATGCTGGTTCTGGTGACACTAACCTATCTATCTGCAGGGCTGGGGTGATATGCTGGTTCTGGTGACACTAACCTATCTATCTGCAGGGCTGGGGTGATATGCTGGGTCTGGTGACACACTCCCTTTAAAATTTGATGAGCTTATGTATTTTCAGCAGTAGTGTGTGAGCTGGGTTCTGGCCTGCAATTTATTCCCAAATGTTAAGACACAAAAAACAAATCACCTTAATAGAAACAAAAATGGCAAAATGTCTTCGCCGTCTCCATGGATATGTGCACACAATGTACCAATCAATGTCATAAACAATAACCATTGATTAGGTAAACAGGGGGCGCTCCGCAGAAACGGGAGATGGATGTAAAGTGATGTCATGTAAATTACATCTAACACTAATTATACTCATTTCACAATAAAATCAGCCGCGGCGCCCCCGATATGTTCCATTTCCATGATAAATACTAACAAACAAACAAGATAAAAGAATATATACTCAGCTAGGACATGTTGGATGTGAGATACATAGAAATCATCTTCTAATTAGAGAGTTGGAGCAAAGAAAAGAGAAAAATCAGCCGAGTGTTCCAAACAAGCAAACAAACAAATACTCCGATTCTCACAAGTGTAAATTAAGTCCAAAAAAGAAGTATTTACATATGGATACAGCCGGGGTCCATGACAAAATTTAAAGGGCTTGCTTGGAGAATAAAAAAAAAAAGGCTGCTTTCTTCCTAAAACAGAATGTGTTTGGTACTGCAGCTCACAGTCATCACAGATTAGACCGGGCCCAGAATCCAAGGGGGCCCACAGGTCATTCTCAACTCATCAGTGCCGTATAAACTTCTTTGATCTCTTCTCTGGTTTGCTTTGATGGGGGGCAGTCATTGTAAATCTATTACCCTTGCTCTCTGGTGCACTGGAGTGAGAAGATTTATGATACACAGCCTTCCACTGTCAGAAAGGGAGAAAAATTT
Organism: Leptodactylus fallax; assembly: GCA_947044405.1. Classification (NCBI taxonomy): domain Eukaryota; kingdom Metazoa; phylum Chordata; class Amphibia; order Anura; family Leptodactylidae; genus Leptodactylus; species Leptodactylus fallax. Next base: position 6,208,179 of record CAMRHE010000063.1, on the reverse strand, counting down.
AAAGAGATTGCTGGAGAATGTTGCTGCATTGTAGCTCTCTGCTGGGAATTGTGCTAATGTGCCTTCACACTTATTTCCCCTGGAACCAGCCAATGCCCAAGTGCCTCAGACTTCTTAAGGACCCTTCTGGTACCATTTAGTGCCTGAACAATAAGGTCTCTTTGGTTCCTGGGTCTTTGTTCCATTTCCATTTGGTGTTCTGGCAAATCATGACTTATTGGCTCCAATGTCACCACCAAATTTTGCATGTCCTTTCCCAATAGTATCTCTGGACCCAATTGAGGATCCTCTTGTATTCAGGTGAGCCATGTTTTGGCCATAATCTAGACAACTACGTAGACCTGGTGGCACCAGCCCAATGTCATAAAACTATTACAAAAGTTTTAGCACCTCATTGAGTATTCCAGTACTTGACCCAGTAAACATCCAGTGGTCAGAAGGTCCAGTGAATGTTGTGTCTACTGATGCCTGGACTTAGAAGAACCTCAAGGCAGAAGAAGAAACCTGGAGGATTAAACTTCTATATTCTCAGTCCTAACTATACAAATGAGGATACTAAAGATGGGCCTTCATTTCCTATCCTCGTGTATTCAGTTTCTATTGAAATTACCCAGTAACATTATAAAGCCTTCAATAATCCTTTATCCCTGTGCAGAGATACAGATGCCTCTCTATAAGCCTCAACAATATGTCACAAGAAGCCGAGCAGATTAAACACAATCCAGTGTAGTGTATCCCCTAAGAAACCTTCCAGACAAAAACTTGCAATACAAATTAAAGCCCCTTTTGTGGTCTTTGCTTGCCCAACCTCCATATCTGTAACAATGGCAAACACAAAAGATGAAACAGACCAGCAATATTGTATTATTGGTTAGAGCTGTTAGGGCCAAGGTTAGCAACAGCTACAAATATCAAAAGTTCAATTTGCCCTCTTGCCTATGGGACCTCTGAAATCTGCCCCATCAGCCTTACAGAGGCTAAATTCTAAATGATCTTATTCTAACTTGCTTGCATCAGGGGCATAACTAAAAGCTTATGGGCCCTGGTGCCAAAGCTCAGCTTGGGCCCCCGTTCAACTTCTCTTGAAATCAGCTGTATCCCATCTGTACATTTTAGCAGCATTTACATTTCTCTTTTCATCTCTTTCTGGCCCTGACTACCATGACAACTTGTTCACAACATGTCTGTACACACAAGCTTCCCATCATTCCCATCGCCAGTCAGAGCCCCCACATAGTAATTGTGCCCCCTTGCTTCCCCCTTGCTCTCTCTTTGATGATATGCTGCTGACCAAATGATATTTTTGCGATGAAATTGTTAATTTTCTCTTTTCTGACAGTGGAAGGCTGTGTATCAGAAAATCTTCTCACTCCAATGTACTAGAGAGCAAGGGTAATAGATTTACAATGACTGCCCCCATCACATCAAATTACAGAGGAGATCAAAAAGTTTATGTAGCCCTAGTGAGTTGAGGGCCCCTTGGATTCTGGGCCCAGTCTAAGCTGCGATCGCCGTGACCTGTACAGTTAGGCAAGTGACTCACACTCAGAACTCAGGTCATCCATATAGCTCATGAATGATCATTACGTTAACAGGGCAGGTGCAATACCACATTTAAACTATAGTGGCCACTGCAGAGAAAATACTCAGTCAAAAGAAACTTCCCCAAGAAAATCAACTGATCGCCCTATAGGATCTTGCATTAACATTTTGAGTCTGTCCCTTTAAAACACAAATTGCCGCAGATTTCCTCTACCTAGTATACAATCTCGGCTCTGTTAAAGGAAGAGGAATGAGATGGGATTTTCTTTTTTTTTTTTATACATTGTTATCTTTTCTCCCGTATAACACAAAACTGTCTGAGAAATAAAAAAGATGATTAAATGAGCAATTCTGGATGTTTAAGTTAGAAAAGAACATCAGGCTTTAGAGCAATGGAACTGATGGCTGCACCATCTGTTGTAAGCGAGATGTGCGAATAACAAGGCAGACGGCTTAGTGTAGAGTCTTCACAGGTGATCAAATTGTTTTAGAGACAACTCAGATGTTATTACATTAACAACATTGTTACCGAGAAAGTTCTGACTGCAGATAAAACAACATATGCGGTGAAATATGTCGACTCGTATTAACAGAAACTCAAGAACTCTCTATCAAAAACTACAGGGAAAGAAAACTACCTCCACAATTATGTAACGTTACGCTCACGAGAACAGAGAGGCGTACATTGTTATATGTCTCCTCTTCCATACAAAATGGCACATGGTACAGTAGGCGGAGGGCCTGGTACAGAGTACACATGGTATATTGAGGTCCAAAAAGTTTACATCATGCCTCTGATTGGGAATGCAGATGAGCAAAGTGGTGTGAATCAAACCAGATTCGACCCAAATTTTCCAAAAATTTCAGGTTCATCACCGCAAACTGGAAGTAACATTACTATACTCTGGGGTTTCTTCAAACCCAGGAGAGGCATAAAAAAATAACAAACAGTTATACTCACCTTGCCTCACTTCTTCTGGTCCTCCTCACGGAGTCCAGTGCTCTCTCTGGGTCCTATTCCGGCCTCCTGAGGATCACCGCTGAGGCCCAATCACATGGAGTGTGACGAGTGTCATGACGTCATAATAATTTCACTCCTGGTTCTATCCAAACAAGTTTAGACCAAAATGTATCTTTGGGCCAAACCATCCGAACCCAAAACGAAAGAATCTTTAGAGGTTCGCCCATCTCTAATTGGGGACCTTGAGTCTTCCGCAAAGATGGGTGTCTAACCATACTACTATGATCACTCCAAAGTTCTTGGTAGATTTTTAAGACTGTAATGTAATGTAAGCCTGCAATGGCCTCCAGTGCCACTGGATTGACAATTTACTTTTTTCTTGAAGGCTCACATGTTACAAAAAAGTCCTCAAAGATTCAGTCTATCTCAAGTTTTCCCAGGAAAGAAAAGGTCCACCAATCGGTTCCTCAACTAACCAGGCAAAAGGACCTGATAAGGGTCAGAGACAAGTGATCTCTTGCGAAGCTTGGTTAGACCCATCTTCTGCCCAATCATCCATTAAATTGGGATGAACCATTAGAAATTTTTTGATTTGATTTGTCTCCCATGCCAATCCCTGGTCTTTGAGGTTAGGGTTGTGCTACAATATTTCTTGGCTACTTCTCTCCACATTTCTGTCCACTATCTCCCATTCACTGCACCTACCACAAAGCATATGCACCCTGCTGCAGTACCTGAAGCCCGATGATGACATTTTGTGGGCCCCAAACCACCTGCATACATACATGTTCATGTGTGCATGTGCCGGGTCATTGGTAAAATGACACAGACAGCACATGCATGATATCCGTGTGCCACCGGTGCCTCCACAGATCCATTGATTTGCTTTAGTGAGCCTGAACAACAAAAATGGACAGCTTTAGGACCTGTCCAAAGTTTTGCCCTGGGCTCATGGCCCATATGTGGGCCTTTGATAATACATAGGTGTGTGTATGGGGCCATAGAAAAAAACGTATTAGTGTGAAAAACATAGCTAGCACATTGGCCAAGGAAACATTTGTGTGCATGGATCGTAACTGCTAATTTTGCAATCAAAGGGTTAATTTGCTCCTTTCTGACAGTGGAAGGCTGTGTATGACAAATCTCCTTCCCTGTCTCACTCCAGTACATCAAGGGGCAGGGGTAGTAGATTTACAATGCACAGACTGCCAGCCCTTAAAGGAAATCAAAAAGGAGATCAAGGAAGTTTATTCAGCCTAAGTGTGTAGGGAGTGATCTGTGGGTCCCCCGGCTTCTAGGCCTGGTGGCAACTACAGCCCCTATAGTCACCCTAGTGATCCCAACACATGTGGGAATGGGAAAAGTAAGCCCACACTTGCCAACCGTCAGAAAATGTCTGGGAGACTCCTGCAAGAAAGGGTGGACCTCCTGGCCCCCTGGAAGATTGGGTAAATCTCCTGACCCGACAAAATGCTCTGCCATCCACGGAGCTTTAGTCATATTATATATGATGTGGGTGCTTTATGTGACAGTCAAAAAAGTGGGGAGTGAACTGCGTATTTCATGGCAAAAAGGGGTATGAACCCAAGAAAAAAAGGAAATGTTTTGCTTCAAAGGGGGTCAAGCCTTTAATAAAAGAAGCGTAGTCATCCCAAAAAATTTACCACCATGACCATTTTGGACACTCTTCAAAATTTGGCAAGTATAAATATACCCCATCAATGAGACCTGTCAATATGCCATAAGCTTTATTGTGATCCTTGGTGGTACCATCTGACAACGTGGCCCTGATACCACAAAAGTTTGCTCATCCCTGGTCTACACAGATATCTCGAAAGACAATATTAGTCTCCAATATGGCCGCCTCCAGAGAAGTTCTAAAAATGAGAAAGAAACGGAGAGGACATCCTGTAACTACAGAAATACAAAGTCCAAACCCCCAGAACTATAGTTTCAGCAAAATCTGAGGCTCAGAAGATATTTTTAAAGCCGCATTTAATGAGGGTTTTTATGCATTTTAGGACATTATTTCAGGCGTTGTAAATTGCCCTTTTAATAGTGTAAATGGCAACCTCTCGCTTTACAGCTGTGGTTAAACCTTCAATTCCCAGAATTAATTAATAATTAATGGCTTCCCCGCCGCTCGCGTTTTGTTTTATTCCTCCGTGAAGTATTTTCCTGTCACCCTCCGATGCATCCCACCGGTCTCCATGTTGTCACCAAAATTACACAATTTCTGGCTGCGAAAATGTTCCTTCTCACCAGGCGGAATTTAACTACGGCTTTCTAAATCAGGCCGCACTTGCAGCGAGCATGACAAGCTAGCGCTTAAATAATGAACAAAACACATTTATAAGGAGGTGTCAATGTAAACACCTTGGAGGGAAACTTCATTCGCACTTAAGGGAACATAAAAAGTCAATTGAAAACGTACAACATGAAATGAAGAACGCTGGATTGTGGAAGGAAAGAAAATAAATTCTGCCCTTTGTGGCAGGACGTGAGGAAAATAGCGAAAACATCATGTAATAAATAATCATTGGAAAGGCATCGGGACTGGGTGACCACACACTTAGCCCAAATCCTGAAGAAGTGGTCCTAGGGTGAGACAAATAAGACATCAAAAAGTTCTCGAAAGTGGCCGTACATATTAAGTGAATGTCAGTCAAACTCGATGATTTTGGCAGGACTGGTCGACCATCGAATGTCCCATCTCTTTCCTTGGATGGGAGCTACTGGAGGAAAGGTGGATCAAGAACTTGGAACTCAACAAAGCCGATCATTTTTCTCCAAGGAGATGATTCTCAAGAACATATGGACAAATGGCAGAGATGAGCCTGCAAGTGTATAAGGAGTCTGGAGAAGTAATAAGTTTTAGCCTAACATTTACCTAAAGTGTGTGGTCAACTTAATTCTACTCAGTTGGTGACTACGAGAGGAGTAACAAGTTTTTGCCCAACATTTACCTAAAGTGTGTGGTCATCTTAATTCTACTCCACCGGTGACTACCACCAAGAGGTCTATATTTTCTCAGGACATTCAGTTTGGCCTCTTTCCTGTGGTGGGCCCAGGCTATGACACAATAATAGACCCTTAATACAACAGATCCACAAAGATCTGGCCAAAAACAACCCTCATCCACTGCTGAGAGGTGGTAGTTAAAGAGGATCTGTCACCAGGCCTAAAAATCCCAATGTCACCCTGAGCATTTTGGTGTTTGTTTTATCCAAATCCGTTCCAGCCGTTCCAAAGATATAAGCCCTTTTAATGCTGAAGCAGATTACTAACCAAATGGGTGGTAACACCTCATGACATAGAGACCGCGCCTCCAGGGAGACCACAGTGTTACCGCCCACTTGGCAAGTAGACTCTAATTTGCATCAACACTAAAAAGGCTTATATCTTTGGAATGGCTGAACGGATTTGAATAAATGAAACACCAAAATGCTCAGGGTGACAGTGCCGATCAGATGATGTATATCATTGGGCTTTTCAGACTTGGTGATAGGTCCTCTTTAAAGGTCCCAGGACAAATCTGTAACAGGGACCCCACTAAGCATGCGCCATAATAATAGTGTACTAGGGTGGCAGAAGAAGTTTTGGGCTTCTTCAGACACAAGGACCTGGGTGTGACTGCTACCTCTCCATCACCTAGCTATGGGGAGCTATGCCCCGGGGGTTTAGACATTTTGGGAATGTACATGGTCCCAAGTTCATACTGATGACATAAAAGATAGGCTCAAACTGGTTCCCTACAGTCACTTCCATGATGGATTCTATGGGGTCGATAACCTGTTATGATACATTTTCTAACCCCATTGATTTATAATGGGTCCATCAGGATTTTATCAAACAGAAACCTGATGCTAGTGTGAACAGTGCCTAAAAGTGTAAGTCCCCTTTAAAGTGTTATATGTTGGCGACTTTATAGATTATAATCGCATTGACCTCGGTGATATTTTGTTCTATTCTTATTACAGTGTATCTATCCCATCTATAATGAAGCAGAGTTTCTCCAACAGAAGGAAAGATAATCCTGGCAGAAATGGAGGTCACAGAAGTTCCGAAACTGCTTCTAGCCAAACGCTGATCAAGCTGATAAACAACAGGTTATTGCCGCACCGGCGCCAGCGAGAGGAGATATTCTGTATACTACAGGCGTGAGCCGACTGCTTTCATGTAACGTGTACATATCACACATGTTTGATGTCAAGAATTTAGCAGCTGTTTGGTAAAAACTCTGCAAGAATCATATTTTATTTATGCCGACTTCTAAAATGCATCCGCAGAAGCCACAGAGCTACGTAAAAAAAAACATGTAAACATATCCGATATCCTGCGAGGAGGTTTTAATAATTTACTGTCTATAAATGTTCTACATAAGCAGTGACAGAAATGGTTTATGACAAGGAGACACAAGACGTCTTTGGAAATTCCACCAGCAGGGGGAGACAACATTCACACAGATTTAAAGGGGAACTCTACACTTAATATTTCTAAAGTAGTGACTGCTATAGCTCTGCCACCTATAGCTACACCCATGATGGCAGGGCTGCAGGGTACCATGGCCTCTTTAGACGTTGGAAAATAAAGAGGAAATTAATGTGGACATCCGTCTCGACGACCACTTCATTTTTATTTGTCAGCCTCACACACAGAAGTCTATGGAGAGAGGAGGAGGAGGATGCTATTACCTAGTTAATTGATTTAGATATTTTTTTAGGAATTTTTGGTGATGTTGTTTTTAGTTTTCCAAGGTTTTATCTGTCATTTTTTTAATCCAAAAAGTCTTGCAATTCCAACTCTGGCCACTAAGCCTAAAATAGTTTGTGACTTCTTTTCTCCTGTAGATGAAGCATAGACCACAGATACAGTGGTCTGAAGCAGACCCTATTGACGTCTATGGAAGAGTTTTCTAGACATGCTCTGTGACCTCTGCAGAGGTCGTTACACAGAGAGGGGAGTAGATAAGCTGTGACATCACTTTTTGTGACTGGTACATTCTTATCTACCTATACATGATCGCTGACATGATCAGTGTGTTGTAAGTGAGGTGACTGCTGCAAAGAATTCCTATACAGAATACAGAAAGTCTCACCATATTATTTGGCTTAGTGGTCAGAGGCAGAATTTTTTTGAAATGTAGATAATAACATAGAAAATTTTTACAAACCTCACCAAGACTAAGATAATAGGTCACTCCCTTTAAGAACCATGGCCAAGGTTCGACCGCAACACCTGCATATCCTATGGTGACACCCCTTAAAAGCAGTGGGCCAGTTTGTCCAGCACCGCTGCCGCCACCATTAGACGTCACATGACAATTTTATATTTCGGGTCTCGGAAAGTTCTTTTTACCAGTTGCTTAACAACGCCGATACAAGTCAGGAAATGTGATCATCTGCAATTTCTCGCAACGAGCATAAATTATGACTATTAATGCTGCAACAAAGCCTGACAGGTCTGATAACAGATTTAATACGGAGAGTTTGGTTAGAAGAAGCGAAACACAAGAGGCAGTGTAATCGGATAAGGAAAAGGGGAAACAATTAGATGTACACAGCAGAAAGGCTGCAAGTCTGGGGAGCACCGAACAGGAACTGCAAGTCCCCGAGAAGCTGAAGATGTGAATATTGTTTCAATTTAAGACCCTTTGGGGTATTAGACCTTTGTGCATTTTTAATAATAGAAATCCTGTCTTTTATATATAACATATCCTCAAGTCTAAATGAACATGATCTCATAATGTAAATAAGTCAATGCCGCGCAATTTATTGACAGAGTTTGACGGGAAAAGTATGATTAAGTCAAAAAGTTTGAAATCGGTTTCTTGGCCCGGATCGGCAATATTTATGGCTTTATGCTACTGAGAATTTCTAGTGCTGATACACAAACTGTAACCTGGAGACCGGGAAAGAAAGAGGTTTGTATGTAGTTATAAGAAGGGCCGGTAAGATGGAGACCGGTGTTATAAGAAACACGATTCTGGCCAAAAATTCTCACCAGTTCTTTACTTGGTAAAGGGGTTTTCTAGGATTTGGGTCCAGGGTGGGTATAAAACAACAAAAATAAAATATATTCACCTATCCCCACTACTCTCTGTCCAGTCCTGGTTCCCTTTCACTCTGGTAAAAGACTGTTTGATTTAGGTGACTCTAACCTATCTATCTGCAGGGCTGGGGTGATATCCTAGTTCTGGTGACACTAACCTATCTATCTGCAGGGCTGGGGTGATATCCTAGTTCTGGTGACACTAACCTATCTATCTGCAGGGCTGGGGTGATATGCTGGTTCTGGTGACACTAACCTATCTATCTGCAGGGCTGGGGTGATCTGCTGGTTCTGGTGATGCTAACCTATCTATCTGCAGGGCTGAGGTGATATGCTGGTTCTGGTGACACTAACCTATCTATCTGCAGGGCTGGGGTGATATACTGGTTCTGGTGACACTAACCTATCTATCTGCAGGGCTGGGGTGATATCCTAGTTCTGGTGACACTAACCTATCTATCTGCAGGGCTGGGGTGATATGCTGGTTCTGGTGACACTAACCTATCTATCTACAGGGCTGGGGTGATATGCTGGTTGTGGTGACACTAACCTATCTATCTGCAGGGCTGGGGTGATATGCTGGTTCTGGTGACACTAACCTATCTATCTGCAGGGCTGGGGTGTTATGCTGGTTCTGGTGACACTAACCTATCTATCTGCAGGGCTGGGGTGATATGCTGGTTCTGGTGACACTAACCTATCTATCTGCAGGGCTGGGGTGATATGCTGGTTCTGGTGACACTAACCTATCTATCTGCAGGGCTGGGGTGATATCCTAGTTCTGGTGACACTAACCTATCTATCTGCAGGGCTGGGGTGATATGCTGGTTCTGGTGACACTAACCTATCTATCTACAGGGCTGGGGTGATATGCTGGTTGTGGTGACACTAACCTATCTATCTGCAGGGCTGGGGTGATATGCTGGTTCTGGTGACACTAACCTATCTATCTGCAGGGCTGGGGTGATATGCTGGTTCTGGTGACACTAACCTATCTATATGCAGGGCTGGGGTGATATGCTGGTTCTGGTGGCACTAACCTATCTATCTGCAGGGCTGGGGTGATATGCTGGTTCTGGTGACACTAACCTATCTATATGCAGGGCTGGGGTGATATGCTGGTTCTTGCCACCTTGAGATCAATATGGATACTGTATAGGGATGCAGCCATAAAGGGTGTAGAATCACAGACAGACCCTAATGCTTGAGGGGGGCCTAGGACACCTTTGCCACATAAGAAGACACCAGTATTATACATGACACTTGGAAGGAGGAGGACATGCTATACATTTTGCATTGGGGCCCAGAAGCTTTAATTTCTATCCAAAACAGCATTTATCTGCCATTAGACTGTATATACAAGTCGATTTAGTCAGGCGCTGCTGTATTTGTACAGTCTATTGTACTCTGATCAATTGTCGGACCACTTGCATCAGTCACAATTAACCCTGCGTGAACAACTAACTGAGCATGACTGGCCCTAGGAGAGTACACATCCATCCACCTATACTGCACCTACCCTACAATATCCTCATTAAAACTTAGTCTTAAAGCTGTTTGCAAAGATTTTTTTCTTCGTGCAACTGGAACAATTTGTTACTCCCAAAACAAAAAAAAAAAAAAAAAAAAGAGATTTTGCTTTTTTTTAATGCTTTTTACATGAATTTTTGGAGATGTTGGGTGTATACCAAGGAAATGCAAATATTAGGTTTGTCTTCATTGGAGATACCCAGTTCTTTCCAAGAAAAATAATACAAAATTAAAAATAAATGTCCCTCAAAAAAATATTTAAATATGAGTCATATTATATATTATATGACCACATGGCAAAAGTTTTGGATACTTGCTGCTTACCAGGTAGTACAAGACCCCTCTCTATTTCCATAAATGTTATTTAATGCTCTCTGATCAGTGATCATCTTCATCTGTAGGATCAATAAGAGTCAATCAGGATCAGGGATGAACGAAGAGTCAAGATCAATATGAAAGTTGTCAATTTACCAATTTTAATGCCTCGCTGACACAGTCTTTCGGTTCCTTCAGTTTCTAGTGAAACATGTACTGGGAGTAGGACAATAGGTCCCATTCCACCCTACCCCTTCTCCATGGGTGGTATGGACTTGCTCAGGGTTCCTCTTCACTACAGGAGCTCACAAGTTAAAGTAGAGGGTCACCTCATGTCAAAGGGTAAATCTACAATTGACCTTTCTTTACAGACATCAGAGAGGCCCCCATGAGAGAAGTCTCTATCCACATTAGATGGTTGGCCCCGATGACATTAGTAGGTTCAGCTATTAGTCTAATGCGTGTGGCCAACGTAAGCTTCTGTCAGACACCCCTGGCTGTGGTTTACTGCCCTGAGGACAAAAGGATTTGGTGTTGAAATCCATCTGTCCAATATGTTTTGTTGAAGAGGGGGAACACAGGAGGTTCTCATACACATTAGATGGTTGGCCGATCCCATCATAATCATTAATCTAACGTCTACGGCCAGCGTAAGTTTCCAGATTCCTCTCCTGGTGACTTACCTTTCTTGAGAACAAAAGGACTAGGCATTGAAATTAAACTGCTTGATCCTCCATCCCTTGACACTATCAATTGGTGAGTGTTGGGAAGCTCCCATACACATTAGATGATCGTCTGGTCCTGACAAAATCACCAAGTTCTGTTGACATTACGGTAATGTGTTTGGCCAGTTTACGCTGTCAGAGACCTCTGGTGTTCCTTGAGAACAAACTGAATGGACGTTAAAATTCAACAGGCCCAATCCCTTTCTCTTCTGACAGATGACACCAAGGATTGAGCGTGTTGAATTTCACCGAACACCTGGTAGGCTCCCATAAATAAAGAAAGTGATCCGGTCCCACCAAAATCGTGTTTGGCCAAAAATATTGGGTGTTAAAATTTAACATGCCCAATCTTTGTCTTTCCAGATAGATGATGCCAGGACAGAGAAGGATTGGTCATGTTGAATTTCAGCAAAGAGTCAGTAGGTCCCCATAAAACACCTATAAGTACCTGGGTTTGCTCCTTAATAATAAGCTGGACTGGGCAGATCATATGGAGGCCCTGTACAGGAAGGGCCACAGCAGGCTCTACCTGCTTAGGAAACTGAGAGCCTTTGGAATCCGGGGGGCACTTCTTAGAACTTTCTTCAACTCGGTAGTGGCATCAGCCATCTTCTTTGGAGTGGCCTGCTGGGGGAGCAGTATATCAACCAGGGACAGAAATAAACTTGACAAGCTGATTAGAAGGGCCAGCTCTGTCCTGGGGAGCCCACTGGACCCAGTGCAGGTGGTGGGTGACAGAAGGATACTGTCCGTGGTGAGCTCCATGCGGAAGAATAACTCCCATCCCATGCATGAGACTGATCGCGCTGAGCAGTACTGTCAGTGACCGACTGCTCCACCCTAGGTGTGAGAAGGAGCGCTATCAGAAGTCTTTCCTCCCCACCGCGGTTAGGCTGTACAACCAACACCGACCTAAGCGGAGATCATTACATACAGAGAACTGAAATATCTCTCTGCCTGTTAAATCCCCCCCCCCCCTCCTCTGCTACTTCCTATCTGTCTGTCTGCTATCAATGTAATGCCTCTCACCTTGGAACATTCCTGTACATGTTGTATTTGTGTTTGTATCTGCTTATCTTATCTTATCTTTGCTGCTGTAACACACTGAATTTCCCCATTGTGGGACTATTAAAGGACTATTATTATTATTATTATTATTATTATTATTAAATAAAGATAGTCATCTGGGCTTGCCAAATTTCTTGGGTTTGGTCAACTTTTCTCTTATGTGTATGGTCACCTTTCGGTTACAGCCAGAATTTTATTATTTTACTCTATGGCGGGAAATAGCTAACGCTCTCTAGATATAAAAAATTATTGTTTTTGTAAATCTGGGCAAGTCCTCAAAAAACAAAAAAAAAAAAAAAAAATTCGATCTAAACGTATATCAAAATAAAGTAAAGAAAACATGTATCACGGGTTGTAAAGGGCCCAGAAAATTCTCACTCCATTTTATACAATTATATTCTTTTTGCAGAAATAAACTCAACTAAATTGAATTTTGTGATATTTCCTGCCGAGTATTTTTGAAAGACACAAGTTACTTATTTGTTATGTGAAATTTTTTATTTTCGCTCTTTACCTTTCAAGGAAACCTTGCAGTTATTACATAATATATTCCTAGTAAGTGGCGTGCGGCTACCCTGACGGCAGTCCTGCTCCTCTGAACGTATCTGGTTACCTTTTATACAATCTATAATTTCCTCCCGTGCTGCATGCCACGGCGTAGATCATTTTTATACAAGTGCGGACTATTTCAAGTACTTAATTATTTCTATATCTCTTACGTTCCGCCTGGAACTTTTTGGGCTGTTACGAGTGTAAGCCATTACATTTATCTGACCGATGCTGTTCTGTGCTTCATTTTCATCCTCTCATCCTCGTATCTCATCGGAGGACCATATAAAGCGGATTGCAGTTCCTCTTTTATGGGGACCACCTCCTAGGTCATTCTGATTTAAACAGCTTAACTAAATATTACTTTTCCACTGGTGAATTTTACAAGACTCCTCAGCCCGTGCTGCGCCTTTAATAAAATGAAGGTTTTTTTTTTTTTTATTTTGTTGCTGAAATATATGAAACAAGCTCGACTAATCTAAGTTTTTAATTTTGAAAAATTAAAGTTTTGGGGATTATTCGTCTTCGTCTTCGAACTTTTTTGTATAGCAAGACCCCTTTAATTTTTTTTTTCTCTGATTTTCTCTTTCCTTTTAATATTATATCTGAGCCTTGTGTACTGATTAATGTTTGATTTTCTGTATTGAGTTTTATAAGAGACTTGTAAAATAAAAGTAATAAAAAAGTAGTAATAATAGTAATATAGTACTAACAATAATAATAATAAACTTGGGCTACATGGTGATATACGTCACTGTTTAGCGCTAACCTAATAGTAAAGTGATAACAATAATAATCATAATAATAATAGGAACAAATCTAAAAACAATGATAGTAACATTAATAATAATAATAATAATAATGACAGTACTAATAATACTAATAATAGCAATAATAATAGTAATAGTATTAAAATTGGTAGTAATAATGTTAATAGAAGTAGTCCTTGTAGTAAACATAATAATAATAATTATAACAACAGTAGTAGCAAAACTAGAAGTAGTAATAATAATAATAATAATAATAGTAGTTGTAGTAGTAATAATAATGATAGTAGTAATAATAATAGACTTTGTAGTAAAAGTAATAATAATAATAGCAGTAGTTGTAGTAGTAAAAATAATAATAATTATAAAAACAGTAATAATAAAACTGGTAGTAGTAGTAATAATAATAATAATAATAATAGTTGTAATAGTAATAATAATAATAATAATAATAATAATAATAATAATAATAATAATAGTCTTTGTAGTAAAAGTAATAATAATAATAATAGCAATAGTTATAGTGGTAAAAATAATAATAATGATAAAAACAGTAATAGTAAAACTGGAAGTAGTAGTAATAATATTAATAATAGTAGTAATAATAATAGACTTTGTAATAAAAGTAATAATAATAATATCAGTAGTCATAGTAGTAAAAATACTAGTAGCAATAATAATAATAATAGTACAAGTAGTAATAATATTAATAATAATAATAATAGTACAAGTAGTAATAATAATAATTATAACAGTAGTAGTAATAAAAATTATAATAATAATAATAGACTTAGTAGTAAAAGTAAAAATAATATTAGTAATAATAATTATAAAAGTTGTAATAATAAAGTAGTAGTAATAATAACAATAGACTTAGTAGTAATAATAATAACAGTAGAAGCAGTAAAAGTGATAATAATAGTAGTTGTCATAGTAATAAACATGATAGTAATAATAATAATAATAATAATAATAATAATAATTATAATAGTAGCAGTAGTTAAAGGGGTAATAATAGTAATAGTAAAAATAATAATAGTAATAGTAGTAAATGTAATAGTAGTAGTAATAATAATAGTAATAGTAAAAATAATAATAGTAATAATAATAGTAATAGTAATTGTAGTAATAATAATAGTAATAGTAGTAATATTAATATTAATATTAGTAACAGTAGTAATAACAATAGTAATAATAATAATAATAATGATGATGATAATAAAAATAGTGAAAATAATAATATTGAAATGTTAATAATATTATTGATAGGAGTAATAATACTAATAAAGCCCAGGATGAGGACATACGTGCACTCTACATTGAGTTTCTGGTATATTGGGCCACACATGTGACTCACGAGCCCCCCGACACCTTTGTCTGGTAATTTACTATATTGTTTCACTGCAATGAACAAGCACTTTTAATTCTGCTCCGCATCTGCCTCTTGGCAGTGGAAGTGTTTTATGTATCTATAGCCTTGTATAAGAATTACATAAGTGCCTCAGCTGAGCATTGTGTGTACACAGGGACAATTACTTGTTAGCCTTATGAGTCTGTTGGCAGAACCAGCGCCTGGGGACGGGGGGTCTATCCTTGAAAGCATGTACTCTCTTTAAGATACAGGATTTATTTACAAGTCCTTTCAAGGAACAGATGTTCAGAGACTTCTGTAATTTAGGTCATGAGATTGTTCTTTTGAAACTAGTTTCTAGGGTTAGAACAGCGCCACTTTTGTCAATAGGTGGTGTGTGGTATTGCAGCCCATCCACAATCACTTGTGTAGTGGATATTGTTAAGCTGCAATGTCAGATACTCCCCATGGACCACAGCGACAATGCTTTAGGCTGACAGTGAGTTTTATCTCTTTCTCTGAATTTCATGGACTTCTTTATCCGTATAGACAGGAGCCCAAATTCAGGTTCACATCTCCTGCTTTGCTAAAGCTGTAAGCGCTGCTTATGTACTAAGGAAATGTGTTAGCTCCAGACCCCAAAATTATTATAGACCTCTCTCAACTAAACCTCTAAGGATATGTGGCCCCCTCATGGATCAGCTGTACGGGGCCACTTCCGACACCTCTACTATATACTGAACGGTGCTGAAAACAGTTGGCTCAGGCCTCTGTATATGTAGTCAATGAGATCTGAGTACTGGTGCCTAGCCACTTTACACGGCACAGAGCCAACTGCTACAGCTGATCCACGTAAGTGCCATTTGTCGGCCCCCACGATCAGATATTTATGGCCTAGAGTCAGGTTGTTGTGTGCACCAACATACAATAGTTCCTCGTACATCAAGATTTAGTGTAATGGAGGCGGAAGGAGAAAGGACAAGGAATAGATCCACATATTGTGATTAGATTCCTTCAAGGAACAGGCCCAGACCCTGTGAAGATGTTCCTTTCTCAAACTGAGCTCAATTGAAGTGACTGCATTGATGGAGGTGAAGAGAGAACTGCCTTGTTAAATTTGACTGGACCTCTGATGGCAGTACTATCAATACGGCTCTTATGGCAGCTCCACCCATGAGCAGTACAGACCTGATGGAAGCCCCGCCCATGAGCAGTACAGACCTGATGGAAGCCCCACCCACGAGCAGTACAGACCTGATGGAAGCTCCATCCATGAGCAGTACAGACCTGGTGGAAGCCCCGCCCATGAGAAGTACAGACCTGATGGAAGCCCCACCCATGAGCAGTACAGACCTGATGGAAGCCCCACCCATGAGAAGTACAGACCTGATGGAAGCCCCGCCCATGAGAAGTACAGACCTGATGGAAGCCCCACCCATGAGCAGTACAGACCAGATGGAAGCTCCACCCATGAGCAGTATAGACCTGATGCAAGACCCGCCCATGAGCAGTACAGACCTGATGGAAGCCCCGCCCATGAGAAGTACAGACCTGATGGAAGCCCCACCCACGAGCAGTACAGACTTGATGGAAGCTCCATCCATGAGCAGTACAGACCTGGTGGAAGCCCCGCCCATGAGAAGTACAGACCTGATGGAAGCCCCACCCATGAGCAGTACAGACCTGATGGAAGCCCCACCCATGAGCAGTACAGACCTGATGGAAGCCCCACCCATGAGTAATACAGACCTGATGGAAGCTCCACCCATGAGCAGTACTGACCTGATGGAAGCTCCACCCATGAGCAGTACAGACCTGATGGAAGCCCCACCCATGAGCAGTACAGACCTGATGGAAGCCCCACCCATGAGCAGTACAGACCTGATGGAAGCCCCACCCATGAGTAATACAGACCTGATGGAAGCCCCGCCCATGAGAAGTACAGACCTGATGGAAGCCCCACCCATGAGCATTACAGACCTGATGGAAGCCCCACCCATGAGCAGTACAGACCTGATGGAAGCCCCACCCATGAGTAATACAGACCTGACGGAAGCCCTGCCCATGAGCAGTACAGACCTGATGGAAGCTCCACCCATGAGCAGTACAGACCTGATGGAAGCTCCACCCATGAGCAGTACAGACCTGATGGAAGCCCCACCCATGAGCAGTACAGACTTGATGGAAGCCCCGCCCACGAGCAGTACAGACCTGATCTGATGGAAGCCCCACCCATGAGCAGTACTGACCTGCTGGAAGCTCCACCCATGAGCAGTACAGACCTGATGGAAGCCCCACCCATGAGCAGTACAGACCTGATGGAAGCCCCACCCATGAACAGTACAGACCTGATGGAAGCTCCACCCATGAGCAGTACAGACCTGATGGAAGCCCCACCCATGAGCAGTACAGACCTGATGGAAGCTCCACCCATGAGCAGTACAGACCTGATGGAAGCCCCACCCATGAGCAGTACAGACCTGATGGAAGCCCCACCCATGAACAGTACAGACCTGATGGAAGCTCCACCCATGAGGATCAACAAAGGGCCTAGACCACTCCTTACTCTGTTTTTATATCAGCCAAACTACTGGTTCTTCAGATTACCGACTTCTCCCAGTTCCTCTTTCTGTCATTCCCAGGGTTATGACTTGAATACTGGTTTCTCCAGGTTATTTTATAAATTTGTTATATTTACAACTGTTTAATGTCATCTGAAATGATGATAACCTGATGCTCCCAGTCTGCGGTCCCGCTCGATGCTATCTGTAGCCACTTTACTTGCAAGTTTGGTTAACGCTGATGATATTTTCACTACAACACATGAAACTTCATAAGACACAGCGCACACTACAATGCATCAATGCATGGCTGATATTTTCTCATGGAACGCCATGCCTTGGCTTGTACACAACTGCAGATGGTGCAGAAGATGTGACTGACAGGGTTAAAGGTGTGTGTGTGAAAGTAAACTAAGTGTGTACCCAGGGACCCATTATAGGGAGGGCAAAAGAGGCAAATATATATACACTGCTCACTGCTATATCTGTATATCCAGTATTCTGGGCTATATCTATATATATATATATATATACTACTGACATCTTTATATATACTAGTAGCTGCTATATCTGTATATCCAGTATTCTGGGCTATATCTATATACAGTATATACACTACTCTCTACTACATCTGTATATACACCACTTTCTGCTGTATCTCTATATACATCACTCTCTGTAACATCTCTATGTACTTTATATTCACATTTTTACAAATATAAATCATTAAATATTTTGCAGAGTTTTCCAGATTTCCTCTAACCATCTTAGTGGTGACATCTGTTGTCTTGATCAGTCGCCAATGGATACGACCATGAATGCAGGAACATTCTATGGTCTGGGGCTGGTCAGAAATCCAGCCATGATGTCCTTATTGTGGGCGGGTTATCAGGCGGTGCACTACATGTATGAGAAGATAACGGAGCAGATGTGAGAGTTTTCTGCTGGACCCAGGAGGATTTCCCGATGTCCCGCGCTATTGGTGATCACCTCTCTTTTTGGGAGTCTCACTGAAGTTTGGCAAGTATGATCGTATCAGGAATACATACGGTATATTGATTGGGGCAGTGCTCTTACAGTTTCTGTCAGAGCACCATCTTAAAGGGATTATCCCTTTCCCCGCAGATCAGCTGTTCCTGGACAGTGCATTACGGTAGCATGCTGCTCACTAGCCCTACAGTGTGTAGTGGTGGGTTTAGGGACTGCAGCAGTGCCCCATTGAAGTTTATGGGAATGGGTCACTGCTGCAGTCCCCGCAGATAGTGGTAGATTTAGGTACTGCAGAAGTGTCCCTTTAAAGGAGTTGTATGGGGAGTAGTAATATACTTACCTAGTTTCTGGGATCGCTGATGATAGGCTTGGGAAGGAGGGACACACACGTCACAACCCCAGGGTCATGTGATCCAACGCAGAGTTCCAACCTCCCCCTGGGTCACTCCACGGGTCAGTGGGACCTGTGGGGCGGATTACATGACCTGGAGGTCGTGACATCGCCAGAACCCTCATGTCTATCATCAGCAATCCCTGGGACCAGGTAAGTGAGGCTAAGTTCACGCTAGTGTTGGCCTGTCCATTGTTCTGATCCGTCAGAGACTCTTATGCAGATGTGAATGTAGACAGAATTACCACTCCCTGTACAACCCCATTAAAGTCTATAGGACGCCACAGCAATACCTAAATTGGAACCCCCACAGATCTAAATCTGATAGACAATCCCAAGGAAAGGATATGAACAATCAGTTTTTCTTAAAGGGAAAACATAAAGGGATTGCTTTTGAGGAAATACCCCTTTAATTTCAGTTTAATGCAAAACGTATGTCTAAAACAAACCAAAACGCATCATTACCTATATGGCGACCGTATCCCAATACTAAGAAATGAGAAAATAAGCAGACGTTGCGCCTTCCATGGCGTTCTGCAGCGCCGGAAGATTAAAGACCACATTTCATTACCGTTTTGCCAAATATTTACATTGCTGCTAGAGTGTGAAATAGAACGAAAATCTCTTCTAGGAAAAGCAGAAAATGTAATATGACAAGTTTATAGAAAAAAAAAAGCTGCAGATGGAACATTTTGTTTCCTCGCGCGGTATTTTTAGTCCTCACATATGAATACATGTATATTTATGCCAGCTGTGCGCCGAGATCAGCCATTGTAAAGGTTGCTGGAATTTAACCAAGAGAACAATCTCCTGGCTTTTCATTTAAGAGCGTGTATTTATGGGACTCGGCTTTTGCGCTCCTTTTTATTATTATGCTTTTGTTTTTTTAGCTAGTCCATACCTCAGATGGAGCAGGGGGTAGAGGCGGGGACGTCATAGCAGGATGGATATGGAATTATAATTCATCGGGATGAGGTAGGATCATGGATTGTGGACAGTAAGTGAGAAAAGCGAAAAAATTTAATTCAATAATCATGCAAAAAAAAAATGCTGAAAAAAAGGGGGTGGCCAGCAGAGGGAGCACTACTGTAAATCCATTACCAGTATGTCAGGCACATCTATATAAAAGTCTTTCCTTACTATAGCCCTGCTTATGACTTAAAGGGGTTGTTCCATCAAGGACCACAGTATAGGGGATAGGTTCTCCCGTCGGTCAGACCCCCAGTGATCAGGAGGACGGGGGACCAAAAGTCCCCTTTGCACTGGTGCTCCATTCATAAGGAGGCTTTAGGGGGACTTTCTGACCCCCGCCCTCCTGATCACCGGGGGACAGGTCGAACCTCCAGCGATCTGACACTTATTCCACCTTTGCCATAGGTCTTAACACACTGTATCTGTAGTGAGCGTTGCTTTAACTCTTTCCCTGCCAAGGACATATCTCATACATCCTGGTTGGGAAATGCTTCAAAAGTCAATGAAGTATCCGATATGGAAGTTCTGATATAGAAATATCCGATATAGAAGTATCCGATATAGAAGTATCCGATATAGAAGTATCAGATAGGCCCCTGCTATTAATGGCTCTTAGGAGCAAACTGATTTGTATCACAGGTCTCAGCGGTCACGTGGGGGCGTGCTGACTTCATGAAGCTTTGATGCAAGTGTTATCACATTGTCACACCCCACGTGATGACCGAGGCCCAATCACAGGCCACAGTGGTCATCAGGGTCCGTGATGTCACAGAAGAGTCTTGTATACAGTGTATGGAAGGGGTAATGTGTAACATGATATACAATCAATACATTATAGCGGTTGCACCAGGGGACTGCAGTTTTGCTCCAATTCACTTCAATAGGAGCAAAGCTGATCGGTGCAGGGTCCAATGGTCAGATCCCCACCAATCTAATACTGATGACCTATCCTCTGGATACCCATGGGTCTCAGACAACCCCTTTAATTTAATTTAATTTAATGTAATGTATATAGCAGGCTTTAGGAAACAGTAGCAAAAGCATGAGGCCATATTAAAGGAGTTGCCTGGGATAAATTGATATTTCTAATCTAAGCTAAACACCCCGAACCCCCCCTTCCCCCCACCTACCTTCTAAATTACTTAGTGTACCAAAAATCTATATTTACCTAGACCGCCAGGGCACATATTCCAATTTTCTGGTAACATTCCGTTTCCGGAAGGGGGAAAACAGAATATCACCTATACTAACCCCCCCCCCACCACCTCATCATACTTACCTGTCTTCCGGTCCAGACCATCAAGAAACACATTCTGGGCACAGGACGTTACGTCTTCTGGTCCACTGCGCATGCTGGCACTCCGGCTCTATTGCACAGGCGTGGGCGGGCGGCAGACGTCTAGAAGAGGAGGTGCCAGCTGCCCAGAAGAAGTGATGTCCCGTGCCCAGAAGGTCCGGAATGGAAGACAGGTAAATATGATGGGGTGGGGGGGGGGGTGAGTTAGTTAGGAAGGGCTAGTAGTGGGCGGGCTAGCTGGGGAAATAGGGAGGGGGTGTGAGTGAGAAAGGGAGGGGGAGGGAGTGAGAGAGGGAGGTGTTGTCAGTCAGATCTGAGTAAAGCCCAAGGCATCGTGGTAGTTGTAGGAAAACACAGAAGAGGAAAATGCCCATGTAAACAAATGCAGAAGATGCCAGGAGCTCACAGAGAAACCCAGAAATCACTCAAAACACTGCTAAAGGTATTTGGGTGCCCTTATTAACCTATTAATAGCATTAACAGACCATTTTTGAAAAATTATTTTTTGCCCAGAAAACCCCTGTAATGTTGCCTATGGACGGGACATGAAGACCATCTCCTGGATACCCTTCTTGGACATACTATAAGCTTCGCCCCACCATTATACAATGCCTCTTATCTATCTAGCAGAGTTCTCATTGGTCTCCGGCTTTGCCCATTAGCACATGTCTATAGAGCAGACCAGCAGAACATACATGGACGGGTGGTTTACATCTGCGTTGTGTTGTAGATCCACACACCGGAGCAGACCCGGGGATGGAGGGAGTCTACAACATCTGGAAGTAACAAGGTCTGCAACAGGAAACACAGTGATAATATAGTACATATGTTAGCTGCTCCTTCAGCTCAACGCGCACACGTAAATTTCACGTATTGCACTACTGGGATCATTGTATTATTTGTAGTAGTCATTAAGGCTATCAATCAATAATTTAGGGAGTCAATTATACAAGGAGGAGGAAATGTCCAGCTATATATGGAGTTTTTTCTTTTTTCCAATTCTGCTGGGGTTGAATA
Source organism: Leptodactylus fallax (assembly GCA_947044405.1). Classification (NCBI taxonomy): domain Eukaryota; kingdom Metazoa; phylum Chordata; class Amphibia; order Anura; family Leptodactylidae; genus Leptodactylus; species Leptodactylus fallax. Next base: position 6,186,092 of record CAMRHE010000063.1, on the reverse strand, counting down.
TCATGACTTCAAGTTGTGCAACCTAGCTCTATTGAAGTGAGTATGCTGAGCTGCAATACCACACACAACCAGTGGACAGGTATGGCGCCATTTTTTTAAAAGAATGTTTAAAGGGGACCTTTCACCAATTTCAACTCTTTGTGTCCTTCAATAGTCACCGTTCCACAGATTCCGGCATAGTTGGAATTTTTTTCTCTAGTCCCCATCATTCTCAAGCAAAGGGTGTTGTTAGTTTCAGCACCCAATATGCTAATTAGGCTCTCTACTGTCAGGTTGCCAGTCTCCGATTAACTAATCCAGCCTGGGACCACCCACCTGACAGTAGAGAGCCTAATTATCATATTGGGTGATGAAACTAACCATACCGATTCCTCAGGAATGGTGGGGGCTAGAGAAAAATTTCCAACTGTGTCAAAATCAGTGTAGAAGCTATTAAAGGATGCAAATAACTGGATTTACTGGATGCTGTGAAAGTTCCTCTTTAAAGAGACACTCAGTAGAACTAATACACTGTTACATTAAGTGATGGCTGTGAAGGGTGGAGGAAGATCTTGTGTCTTGCTCCGCATGGGCGGAACAAGCTCACTTGGTGGCCAAGATTAAAGTTTTAGGTTTTTCTTGGACAGGAGAATCATAAAGTTTATCAACCAATGTTGCCAACCCTCCCCACCAATCCCTATCAGAGCTGGAGTCGGAGGTCCTCTTTAAGATGTCCATACACTTTCAATAGCTATTTGGCTCCATATACATGCATGCTTGATTTGGCGTGTGAATGTTTTCTCAGTCAGGAGGATGGAATCCTGCATGGACATAAGCAGGAAAGAAGATAGATAGGTTAGGGTCACCTAAATCAAATGATTTTCCCCTTGTGAATCGGAGCCTCCATTGCCCGGATATTGCAAATTAACTATGTGGAACAATGGCAGCTCCCTCTTTGCTCCAAAGATCTCTCAGCAACAGTGACACTAACCTATCTATCTGCAGGGCTGGGGTGATATGCTGGTTCTGGTGATACACTCCCTTTAAAGGGGTTCTCTGCTTTGGACAATTCCTTTAACTATTTCTGCTCTTTTTGTATACAGTGGGGAAAAAAAGTATTTAGTCAGCCACCAATTGTGCATGTTCTCCCACTTAAAAAGATGAGGCCGACCTGTAATTGACATCATAGGTAGACCTCAACTATGAGAGACAAAATGAGAAAACAAATCCAGAAAATCACATTGTCTGATTTTTTAAGAATTTATTTGCAAATTATGGTGGAAAATAAGTATTTGGTCAATAACAAAAGTTCATCTCAATACTTTGTTATATATCCTTTGTTGGCAATGACAGAGGTCAAACGTTTTCTGTAAGTCTTCACAAGGTTGGCACACACTGTTGCTGGTATGTTGGCCCATTCCTCCATGCAGATCTCCTCTAGAGCACGGATGTTTTGGGGCTGTCGCTGGGCAACACGGACTTTCAACTCCCTCCAAAGGTTTTCTATGGGGTTGAGATCTGGAGACTGGCTAGGCCACTCCAGGACCTTGAAATGCTTCTTATGAAGCCGCACCTTCGTTGCCCTGGCGGTGTGCTTGGGATCATTGTCATGCTGAAAGACCCAGCCACGTTTCATCTTCAATGCCCTTGCTGATGGAAGGAGGTTTGCACTCAAAGTCTCACCATACATGGTGTACATTCTTTCATGTACACGGATCAGTCGTCCTGGTCCCTTTGCAGAGAAACAGCCCCAAAGCATGATGTTGCCCCCCCATGCTTCACAGTAGGTATGGTGTTCTTTGGATACAACTCAGCATTCACTCTTCTCCAAACACCACGAGTTGTGTTTCTACCAAACAGTTCTACTTTGGGTTCATCTGACCATATGACATTCTCCCAATACTCTTCTGGAACATCCAAATGCTCTCTAGCAAACTTCAGACGGGCCTGGATATGTACTGGCTTAAGCAGGGGGACACGTCTGGCACTGCAGGATCTGAGTCCCTGGCGGTGTAGTGTGTTACTGCCGGTAGCCTTTGTTACGTTAGTCCCAGCTTTCTGCAGGTCATTCACTAGGTCCCCCCATGTGGTTCTAGGATTTTTGCTCACCGTTCTTGTGATCATTTTGACCCCACGGAGTGGAGCCCCTGATGGAGGGAGATTATCAGTGGTCTTGTATGTTTTCCATTTTCTAATTATTGCTCCCACAGGTGATTTCTTCACACCAAGCTGCTTGCCTATTGCAGATTCAGTCTTCCCAGCCTGGTGCAGGTCTACAGTTTTGTTTCTGGTCCTTCCACAGCTCTTTGGTCTTCACCATAGTGGAGTTTGGAGTGTGACTGTTTGAGGTTGTGGACAGGTGTCTTTTATACTGATAACAATGTCACACAGGAGCCATTACTACAGGTAATGAGTGGAGGACAGAGGAGCCTCTTAAAGAAGAAGTTACAGGTCTGTGAGAGCCAGAAATCTTGCTTGTTTGTAGGTGACCAAATACTTATTTTCCACCAAAATTTGCAAATAAATTCTTTAAAAATCATACAATGTGATTTTCTGGATTTGTTTTCTCATTTTGTCTCTCATAGTTGAGGTCTACAGACGATGATGACAGGGAGTACAGAGAACTGAACCGGTTTTTTGTGGACTGGTGCCACCGGAACCACCTGAAGATTAACGCAGGGAAGACCAAGGAGATGGTGGTGGACTTCCGTAAAGGCAGATGCCCTCCTAAACCAGTGGACATCCTGGGGACGGGCATCGAGATTGTGAACACCTATAAGTACCTGGGTTTGCTCCTTAATAATAAGCTGGACTGGGCAGATGACATGGAGGCCCTGTACAGGAAGGGCCACAGCAGGCTCTACCTGCTTAGGAAACTGAGAGCCTTTGGAATCCGGGGGGCACTTCTTAGAACTTTCTTCAACTCGGTAGTGGCATCAGCCATCTTCTTTGGAGTGGCCTGCTGGGGGAGCAGTATATCAACCAGGGACAGAAATAAACTTGACAAGCTGATTAGAAGGGCCAGCTCTGTCCTGGGGAGCCCCCTGGACCCAGTGCAGGTGGTGGGTGACAGAAGGATACTGTCCGTGGTGAGCTCCATGCAGAAGAAGAAGTCCCATCCCATGCATGAGACTGTGATCGCGCTGGGCAGTACTGTCAGTGACCGACTGCTCCACCCTAGGTGTGAGAAGGAGCGCTATCGGAAGTCTTTCCTCCCCACCGCGGTTAGGCTGTACAACCAACACCGACCTAAGCGGAGATCATTACATACAGAGAACTGATATATCTCTCTGCCTGTTATATCACCCCCCCCCCCCTCTGCTACGTCCTATCTGTCTGTCTACTATCAATGTAATGCCTCTCATCTTGGAACATTCCTGTACATTTTGTATTTGTATCTGCTTATCTTATCTTTGCTGCTGTAACACACTGAATTTCCCCATTGTGGGACTATTAAAGGACTATTATTATTATTATTATTATTACCAATGATGACAATTACAGGTCGGCCTCATCTTTCTAAGTGGGAGAACTTGCACAATTGGTGGCTGACTAAATACTTTTTTCCCCACTGTATATGAGATTCCTATTTTAATACTGAGTTCTGCAAGAAGAATACCCATGAAAAAAAACAGAGGAAAACTGGCTAATGTAGTAAATACGGATTACAATTACAAGTTACAGAATTACTATATACATTAAAGTGTCTATTATGTGTCCGCGCAAATTCTCAAGTATCCAAATTTTACACATTTGGTTTTTTTTTCTTATTTATCTGTTATATTTTTACTGTCTGGTTTATAGATATTATATTCCCACTAATTGAGTGTAAAAGTTCTATAAAGCATAGAAAAAAGCAAGAATAGTGTTTGTTTTCTGTCCCTTCTCTGCTGAAGTGAAACAGACTTTCTGCTCATTCTTCACCCAGCGAGAGCTCAGAATCATTACGTGAACCCCCAGGGAAGGATAAAGATAGCGCACAAACCTATAAATACAGAACACTAAATGAGAAGACCACTTCAACACGCCATGTGTATGCTTCAATTTAAGAGTGTACGGTTTCTGTGGCCTGTAGGTGGCGCTGTTTTACTGAAATCTATGGAGCTATCTTGTGTCTGGTTAGTGTTTATAGGACCGGGCTACATGGATGGTCATTTTTGATGTACACAAGTCCATCCTTACCTATCCTCTGCCCTCGAGATAACCTGAGATGGGTGGTGCGAGACTAAACCTAAACCTTTTGCGTTATTCACCATGCCCAACAGAGTAACTCAAATGTTTCACTGGGAATAGAATAGAATGGAATTGAATAGAATAGAACGGAACGGAATGGAACAGAGTAGAATAGAATAGAATAGAATAGAATAGAATAGAATAGAATGGATTAGAATGGAACGGAACGGAACAGAAATACTTTATTGATCTCGCTCCACTTATCTCATAATGTCTCAAGCCATGAGGAAAGGTAAGGAAGGACAATATATAGTCTCAAAGGGCAAAAGAGTCAAATTTTTGCAGGGCAACTTTTTTGTAATTTGCAACTTTTTCTCCCGTGTCTTCCATAGGAGACCGTGAATATATTATAGGGTTTTTGTAACATTCATGGTTGCATTCTGGACGCTACATAAACTATTGCCCACACTTGTTACTAGACACCAAGCAATCGACTTACTCACCCCAATAGTTACCAGGTAACCTACCCCTCTCAATATCAGATACTACATCCTACATCTCCAACCTCTCCAGTTGACACTAGGTAAGTTATACCCACTAAAATCATAGTCGCCTACCTACCCCTTTACCCCCTTCCCCATTGCCAAAGTGAGGTTTCTAGGGGCTACCAATGAAATACTAAATGCTTCCCATCAAAACAGAACATCGTCCTTGGTCCTTACCATCCTCCCAGTCCTACCATCATGACAGATGATACCCAAGAAAGAAAGGGTCGGGCATGTTGGCTATTATCCTGCCTGATCGTTTCTTCTTCTAGGAGATAAGCTACCAGTAGAGGTGTCTGGTAATAGTTCACTCACCTCTCCCCATCGGAATAGGTCTGCTAGACATACCCTCAGTTCACTGGTAGACCCACAAAAATGCTCCAGGACTTACCTATAAAATGTGTAGAGGTAGCAAGCGAATCTGGACCCGGGAGTCCAAGGCAAGCCTGAAGGTCCCTTTGGGCATAGGAAGACACCAACATTGAGGGGTCCTGTTTCCGATTTTGCATTTGGGGCTCAAGAGCTAAACCTTACGCTAAGTTCACAGCTGCGTTGGATTTTCGTATGACCCCCCCCGAACGGAAACCTAATCCGCTTAAAAAAGCAGTTACCCACAGAAACCCATGGACCCCATAGACTATAATGGGGTCCGCCGGGTTTCCGCCTGAAAAGGGCAAAAAATGCGGAATGGGGAACGCACTGCTTGCAGCACTTTTCTCTCCGCATTTTTCAAGCGGAATGGGGAACGGAATCCCCCAGCGGAGAGCAGGCGTAGGTGTGAATCTAGCCTTAAAAATACTGATGACTTATCATATCAATGATCAAAAATATTAGATTGGTGGGGCTCTGACACCCTTATTAATCAGCTGTTCTCAGCATCTGATGCACAGAAAATGGCGCAGGAAGCAGACAGCGCTGTTCTTTGTGTAGTGGCCAAACTGAGTAACTGCAAGTTAGTTCCCACTCAAGAGAATGCACGCTGATTTGCAGTACCTTGGTCTGGCCACTCCACTGAGAATGGAGCTGTCTGCTTCCTGCACCATTCTCTGTGTATCAGCTGTATTTCTGTCCATTCTGACTACACAGTAGACAGCGCTCGCCCCCCTCCCCTCTGTATACAGCTGTTCTTTGATGGGCAAGATCAACTCCCATTCAACTGAATGGCAGCTGATCTGCAGTACCTGGTCTGGCCACTACACTGAGAACAGAGCTGTCTGCTTCCTGCACCATTCTCTGTGTATCAACTTCTGAGAACAACTGATCGGCAAGGGTTCCCGGGTATCAGAGCCCGACCAATCTAATAGTGATGACCTCTCCTTAGTTTTTTTTAGCCTTGTGGTCCAGCCCTATCTGTCCGCTCAGCCTACCGTTCTGTCTTCTGTGCTGAGCACTACGTGACCTAATTTATCTTCCCTATCTTTCCGCCTGGTAGAACATAACCTGGATACCATGGAGTATTACAAGAAAGAACACACAGCAGATGGATGTTTTTGTGTCTTTTTATTTATTTTTTTACATTACTGAATTTAGGAGAAAAAAGCCGATGCAAATAGATGAATCAGATTCCACGGGGGAAGCATCACGCGCCAAAACGACGGCAGTCTGAACACTGGCTGATTTGCATTTTTATATTGTCTCTCCAATGGTTGCATTGATTACAGGGAAATCAAGGTAACAGATGGGGCAATTCTAGGACACGGAGCATCAAACCGGTCCAGCTCCCGTCATTCCCGACAGGTAGGGATATATATAAAGTTATGTTGAAAAAGCTTTTGTTTGCTTTTGAAATAAAAACCTCGGTCCTCGCCGTTTCCTAATCATGTGAATCCTGTAAACAATAAAGCCGCAAGTCTCATCCAGACACAAGCCTGGCGCTCGCCGCGGGCCCCGCGGATCGACCTTTGTCCTCACCGCACCTTTACGTCACTTTGATCCTCTCTAATGATTTTTAAACATATTCACTACTTCTGTCCGACATGGCGTTATGTTACATATCATTCACAGCGTCTCGCCCATCAAAGAACAGCTGTATACAGGGGGGGAGGGGGCGAGCGCCGTATACTATGTAGTCAGAACGGAGAGAAATTGTAATGATTTAGAGGGATTATCCCATGAACCATTTTCATACCAAAAGTCCTGAAATTCTGATAAAAGTTTTATTGTAATTTGGAGCATTCTTGGTGCTGCTGCGGTCCCTGGACATAATCAGTCTCCTTTCCCCTCAGGCAGCTGACAATATAGTTTTTGCATCCCCTGCTGAAGAAGTCTTCTCTGCTATACTGCTGCTTACTGACCATGCTTTGCTATCTATACTGTATGGGGGCCAATAAAAGAGGCAATATATTGTATGGGGGCCAATAAAGGGGTAATATATCATGTAGGGGATCAGTATAGGGGGCCAGTAAAGGGGACATTATACTGTGTGGTGGTGAGGGGGGCCTCAGTCAAAAGCTTTTTATGGGGCCTCGTCTTTCTTAATGGTGTCCCTGGATATGTGGACACAGAGATAGGACAGTGAGGTCTGACCACCACCCATTGACTATATATGTCTGAGTGGTCCGAAATCGGTTAAATACCAACTCTAAAGTTAATGTATATCATAAAAAAACAAAAACCACAAAAACTATAATTAATAGTTATAAGTAAAATAATCACAATCTATAATTAACTCCTTCCTCTCCATTTTATAATTCATTCAACTCTTCCTTAATATTGTGAACTTGATACATAAAACAACAGTGGCAGTTCTGATGACATCACAAGGCAACTGACATCATGGACACCATGTGACATCACAATGGCTTTAGAATGTGTATAGTGCATCTGCGCCATCTTGTGTCACGTGAGCTTGACAGCTTGATGCGGACAGTATGTCCAGGTAGGTCGATCTTCACATGACGGTGAGGACCTGATCACACATGGTGTAGCTGGGGAAGGGGGGCTTGTTGTTAAAGTACAGAACTGCACCATTAGTTCCCCAAAAATCTCAGCAAAAAATAAATATATTTCTTGCTTTGATTGTTAGGAAAATTCTTATCAGGAGAGACATTTCTAAGATCCTGATTTTATGGAGAATTTGCACATGTTGGCTCTGCTTCTGCCCCTCTAAAAAACACAAATTACACCATGTGTGAAACTGGCCTTACAGGGGGTGTCCCTGTGTATTTTTGTTTTTTAGCTGTGTTCCACTTTGTGTGGCCTTAGCCTCGAAGGGGTTTTATTTTGTTAATTAATGACCTATCTTTAGATAAGCCATTAATTGAAGATCAGTAGGGTTCCGACACCAGGGACCCCCGCCGATCAGCTGTTTGAAGCAGTAGCGGGGCTGAATGGGCTTAAGATGCAATACCAAACATAGCCACTATATGGCCGCAGTGCTCACCTGAACTCTGTGGTCTGTTAAAACAGCTGATCGTCAGTATAGGTCATCAATTGATAAGTCTGGAAAACCCCTTTAAGGTCCCTGTTAAAGTAGGGTGAACCTCCCAAGATTCGTTTAGTTTCCGGTTCAGGTGGCTCAGGTTCCTGATTCATTTTGGGTCAAACAATTTTGGATAGAACTGGAAGTGACATTATTATACTGTGAGGTCTCTTCAGACCCCAGAGTATAATAGCTGGAGGCCTAGGGGAGGTGTAAAAAAATAAAAAACTTTAATACTTACCTTCTCTTACTTCTTTTGGGCCTCTTTGCAGCATCTAGTGCTCTCCTGGTGACGTCATGTGCCTGGGGTCACCAATGAGGCCAGTGATTGGGCCTCAGCGGCGATATGGACACTTTATGACGTATAAATGTTAAAAAATGAATAATTTGGGATATTTAGGTCAAACCTGGCTCGTGCATTCGCCCATCTACTTCCCATACACACTAGATGAAATAGTCTGAAAATTGTCTGTACTTGACCAATGTGTGCAGTGGATACCCAACACTCCATTGATAGCAGATGTCAGTGAAAAGATTGATCAGACATGTTGAATTTCAACATGCCTGATCCTTTGTTCCAGCAGGTGATAAGTCAGCTTCTTCACTGCATGCACACATTGCTCAGCCAAGTGTGCATGTGTATAGCAGACGTATGGGGGCAGCCAGGAGGAATAGCTGTTATCTGATTGAGTGTTCATCCGATAGCTATCCAAGGTATATGAGTAGTCCTGGGGTATGTTCACACTGTGGATTTCTCATGTATCTGTAGTAAAATACACTCACAATGGGAGGAGAATATGACCCAAAAATTCAAGTTCAATTTTCACCATGTGAACATACCCTAAGTGGCAGAATATCTATTGCATTACATGGTATTTATTACATGCTTGTATATTAGATTGTAAGCTCATCGGGCAGGATGTGTATTGTATTAGATTGTAAGCTCTTAGGGGCAGGATGTCTCTTTCTTCCCTTACAGGGTCAGCTCTCCGGAGCATATAACAATATACATATATACAGCAATATGCGGCAGGACAGACGTGATCCAGGGAGATATCCGATCGCCAATTCTGGGGTCAGGAAGGAATTTTTTTTGCCCCCCTGAGGTATAACTCTCCGGGGGGTTTGTTTCGCCTTCCTCTGGATCTTTGGGTCGGGTGACTTTCGTCTCAGGACATGATGGTCAGAATGCAGCGAGCTTTGTGGTCTCCGCCGGCCTGACCTGAGAGTCACCATGACCCATTTTATAATATATTAAAAGGGCCAGTAATCATTTTATTACAATGATGCTTATTGCTATTCAATAAAGAAAAAAATAAAGAAATCTATATTGTGTTTTTTGTCTTTTATCTGGATTTCTCCTTACATAGCGACCATGATGAGCATGATTGCTGCCGCTATATGGCAGATTTAACAAAGCTTTCTAAAAGAGCAACCAATCACAGCGCAGCTTTAAGATTTCAAAAGCAGACGGCGAAATAAAAGCTGTGCTGTGATTGGTTGCTATGGACAACATAGACAGTAAATCTCCCTCAAAGTCTTTGTTGCCCCTGGTAACCAATCACAGCTCACCTTTCATTGTACTAGAGCAGTTCAAGAAATGAAAGCTGAGCTATGATTGGTTGCTATGGGTAGCAAAAGTAGTTTTCTTTTTTTTTATTCCGCCTATGTTCACATTTGTGCCTCCACCCCAATTTCACCAGATGAAGAATTCCTCCACGCGTGTTTTTAGGCCCTTTTTATACAATTTCATGGTGCCTAGAAAAGGGGCATGGCTTAGTGGCGTCTTAAAAGGCACTAAATTTATTCATGGCGGGCACCATTATCACCAAAAAGCTGAGGTATATGCCGTGCGACAAATTTATTATGCGTTTTAAGCCCTTTTTACACTGTTTTCAAAAGCACCTCTAAGAGGCACATGGCTTATTGGAGACACTAGACTTATAAATGGCGTGCACCATTACTTTGGCGCAAAATATTAGTGTAAAGTAACCCAGCCAAGCGATCTTGTATACAAAAGTGTCTAATATATGTAGAAAAATGCACCAATTTTATCATACCACTGAAAGAAACACCCATATTATAGATATCACATACTAAATGGGGGGCCGGTTACAGATTTTGCGCTGGGGTCCAGAAGCTTCAAGTTTCGCCTCTGCTTGCCAACAATTGTATTCCGACCATCTGGTAGATCCGAATCCAGGTGAAAATATTTTGGGATAACCACACACCATTTGGTAAGATCACATCGCATTTTGGGTGTGTTTCATGGCCCCTTTTTATGACATTGGCCCTCAATGTGCCATCCACACTCCTTTTTTGGGACGTGACCCAGACACATCACATATACCGTTAAAATGACCGGCGGACAGAGGAACATTCCACTGAGCCCAGGAGATATGTGAGCGCTTATGAGACTACGGGAGGTCACCCCTTTTTTGGGAGCCCCCAGATGTTGGCTAGTATGTAGATGCTACTTTGCTTTTTCCATATTCTGTGGTTACTTTCCCAGAAATGGAGACTCCATAGATGTCCAGGATACTGAGGACAAGCCAAAGGATCAGGGCGTAGCAATAAAGGGTGCAGAGATAGTACTCACTACCGGGCCCAGGAGCCTCGGGGGGGCCCAAAGGCCTCGCTACAACATAGGAAGACATCAGTATTATAGATAGCACATGGCAAATAGGGACCCCATTACTTATTTTGCAATGGGACCCAGAAGCTTCAAGTTACACCTCTGCAAGGGATATTCCATAGGGACATCTTTTATAATAGGCCAAAAGATACAAATCCCACATTGGGTACCTGCATCTGTGTCATGAATGATGGTTGCCCTGCCCGATCCCCATCCTGCCGCTGCAGTGAGCAAGGACAAGACGAAGCTTGTGTGTCTCTGTCCATTCACTTCTATGGAAGTTCCGAGAATAGCCAAACAGGTAAATAATCCAAAATATTGAGCGTACTGAAGTGACCACTAGGTGGTGCTGTGTTATCAGGGGCAAAATGACAGTCACAAACTTGATTCCTGTGAGGTGCAGGGATCTGAACAGGTGAGGACGGCAGACATTCAAGAGAAGCCATTTGCAGGCCATGGACCATTGATTCACTTCATTCCAAGCAGGGGTAACATCTGTTTACTTAGTGTCTACGTCCATGTGATGGGATTGGGACATGTGTGAGGTCTGGGCTCGCCCTGCACAGGGAGCCTGGGTTTCGGTGACACCAGTCACACACATGTACAACCTGTGGGGTACACAATAGTCATTCCTCACATTTGCCAGCCGACTAATGTAAATAGAATATTTTGGTGGCATTTCCCGTTGTCAACCTTGAGAAATAGTTTCCTGGCTACAACATTCCTATGTGTCTATGTAGCCTTGTCAAATGCCAGCTAGTTGGGCTTCTCATCCAGCTTTCCACAGATCCTGAAAGACATAGAGAATAAATAATTTTATACACCAATTTTACACGCTACTGGGCCACAATGCAAAATTGTCACTGGGTCCCTGCACCTACCCCATTGTGTATTTTTATGTGTCAGAAGAACCTCTGGGACCCCATCAGATGTGACCACCATACGTCCTCTGCACCCTGTATAGGTCAACTTCTGTATTAAAGTACTGAATGTGGAAAGCAGAGGGACAATGTCTATAGGCATCTGCCACACCGTGCAACACCCCTCCTATACAAGTAATGCTGCTAGAACAGATGATCTGTGCGGGGTTCTGGGCCCTTTAAAGGGGTTGTGCGAGATCCATGGGTAATGAATACTGTGGACAGGTCATCAGTATCAGATCAGTGGGGGGGTCTGACACCCGGACCCTGAATCAAACAACTGATTCGGCTGCTGGAAAGGTATATGGACAAATCATCTCCTATTGAAGTGAATGAGACAGCAGAGCCAGAAGCTGTATACAGTGTACAGAGTCATACACTGTAATGGTGGCGCTGGGAACTGCCGCTCTGCTCTGCTCCCATTCACTTCAATAGGAGCGGAGATGATTTGTCCATATATCTTGTATATAGCGTCTGGAACCCAAATCAGCTGATCAGTGTGGGGTCCGGGTGTTGGACCCTGACCGATCTAACACTGATGACCTAACCTGTGGATAGGTCATCATCAGTATCCATTACTCATGGGTCTCAGACATCCCCTTTAACACTTACTGCCATGTTCTCCCACAAGTGATCACCAGAAGGACACTCTGTAATAAATTTTGCTTTGTGGAGACGTGTAACAAAAAGGGATTGTGTGAAGCGGAGAACCCCTTTAATAAGGCTGGTTATTGTATATACTTGTATATACACAAACATTGCTGAGAGATTTTTATGGCCGCCCGGCTATCAGGTTTGTTTGCCTTTGCTGTAAGCCACATTGTGCTGAACAATAGTGTCGATGAGGATTGTTGAATGATGCTCTGCAGGGTCTGGAGATACCAACTGCAAGTGCGAAGTGATGGCTCATACAACACGTGTGCAACCTGGAGAACACACACATGCCAGTATCTGCCTGTCCTCAGGGGGATTGCATTCTCATCTGGCTACTTCAGAGGTGAAATGCCCTCTGTGCCATGTGTCAACTATGTAAAACACACCGAGGGGCACAGGGTCAGATCTATAGTGGAAGGACCCACAAACAGCCCCCAATAGCTCAGCTGCTTGGACTTTTGATAGTGTGACGCTGGGATTTGTGGATTTGGCTATAGGGACACCTTATATCTGTTATACAAGTTATATCTGTTTAAATAATAAATAATAATAATAAACTTTATTTATATAGCGCCAACATATGCCGTAGCACTTTACAAATCAGTTTAGTTTGGATTCCCAAGAAAAATGGAGCAAATCAGAGGGAAAGACAGAGAGAGGAGAGACAAACTGAGAGAGGAAGCGAGAGATAGAAAGAAGGAGATAGGGAAGAATAGAGAGATAAAGAGGAGAAAGAAAGATCAAGGCAGAGGGAAAGAGAGAGAAGGAGAGACAGATGGAAGGGGGAAGGAGAAAGAGAGTAAGAAAGAGGGATAGAAGGCTGAAGTGAGAAGGAGAAAGAGTAAGAAAGAGGGATAGAAGACTGAAGTGAGAAGAAGAAAGAGAATGAAAAGAAGAAAAGAAATAAAGAAAGAGAGAGTGAGTGAGTGAGTGAGTGAGTGAGTGAGTGAGTGAGTGAGTAAGAAGAAAAGGGAAATGCTTGGAAAGAGAAGTAAAGGGAAAAAACTGAAAGCGAAAAGGAGAATGGAAGAATAAACAAAGAGAGAGAGAGAGGTAAAGGAAGAAAGAGAGAAGGAAAGAGCGAGAGAGATAGAAAGAAAGACTAAGGCAGAGGGAAAGAGAGAGAAGGAGAGACAGATGGAAGGGGGAAGGAGAAAGAAAAAGAAGAGGAGAGAGAAAGAAAGCAAAAGAAAGGTAGAGTGAGAAGTAGAAAGAGAGTGAGAGGAAAAGGGAAAGTCTTGGAAAGAGAAGTAAAAGGAAAAACTGAAAGAGAAAAAGAGAATGGAAGAAAAAAGAAAGAAAGAGAGAAAGAAAGAAAGAAAGAAAGAAAGAAAGAAAGAAAGAAAGAAAGGAAGGAAGGAAGAACAAAATGAGCAAAACAGAGGAATAGAGAAAGAATAAGAAAGAGAGGAGGAGAAAAAGAAAGAGAAAGAGCATAAGAGAGAAAAAAAAAAAGGTAAAAGTTGACTAAAAAAGACAAATTGAGAAGGAACGAGGGAAACAAGAAGGAAAACAAAGAGAAGGGAGAAGGAGAGAAGGAAGCAAGAAATATTGAAAGAGAAGGGGAGAAGCAGAGGGAAAACTGAGACAGGAAACAAAGTATAGAGAGAAAGATCAAGACAGAAAGAAATACTGAAAGAAAGAGGGAAAGCGAATGAAAGGAAAAGAGAGCGCATGGAGAGAAAGAACGAGAGAATGAGAGAGAGGGAGAGACAAATGGAAAGAGGAGGAGAGAGAAGATGAAAGAGAGAGAGAGAGAGTGAGGGGAACCGATAGAAAGAAAGGAGATAAAGAGAGACGAGAAAGAGAAAGGCAGAAGTAAATGGAAAGAGAAAATGAAAGAGAACAGACAGAAAGAGCAAAAGAGAGGGAAAGAATGAGAAATAATAAGAAGGAAAAGAACGACCAAGGGAAAGAGAAAGAAATAGAGAAGGAAAGTAAGGGGGGAGCGAGTGTGAGAGAGGAAAACGATTAAAGGAGAGCTAGAAGGAGAGAGAAGAGGAGGTATAGGTGAGAGAAAGAAACAGTGACAAGAAAGTGTAAGAGTTGTGCAGTGTCTTACAGTCAGCCATTTCTGATCGATCCTCCTCACCTCTATGGCTGCCATTCTCTCTGGTTGCCCTCAGTTTCTACAGACCCTGATCTATTCTAGCAAATTGTGAGCTATCCCTTTAAGAACATGCAGATTTTTACCAAATTGATAAAAATTGAACACTAATAATAACCTGTCAGAAATGTGTTGTCCTGGTAAATAGGGAGCCATATGTGAGGGGATCATCCATATTTATTACATTCTGGTCAGCAGTCTCGCTGGGTCCGCACGTCTACAAGTGACAGTCACATCTCTGCAGTCAGCGCAGGCATCTGGCCGTGATTGATGACAATTATTCATCGGCGATCACAGATTACAGACACTTCCAGTATTACAAGGCCGGGATGATGCAAATGACATTTATTGTATTCACAAGTCCCTGCTGTTTACTGGATATTTATAGCAGGAACATTCGGCAGATTATTGCCCTCCGCTATTAGCACATTTCACATATTGCAAAGAAATATGGTGTGATTTGTTAGATTTTTTTTTTTTTTTAAATATCTATAAAAAAATTTCAAAAATTTGGTAGAACTTTCTGTAGCTACACAGTAAATCGGTGTCAGACGGAGGTTTCTCGGGCCCACCAGATAAATAATTCCAGGGCCCACCCTCCAATAACACCTAGGAAATAGACCATAGTACCCTTCACATTTGGGTGTCTTCTGCTGGACCATTATTGGGTTAGAGTCTGGGTCCAGCGGAGGATCCTCTGGTGCAATGGTGGATCAGTCCGATACTACAGTAAATGATGAATGTCAGTCAAGCTCAAAAATTTGGGTGGGACTAAGATCTAGAGATGGGTGAACCTACCAAGATCCGTTTCGGGTTCGGCTGGCTCAGGTTCCTGATTCGTTTTGGGTCGAACAAGTTTGGATAGAACCGGAAGTGACATCATTATAGTGTGAGGTCTCTTCAGACCACAAGTGGAGGCCCAGGGGAGGTGTAAAAAATAAAAAAACATTTATACTTACCCTCCCTCACTTCTTTTGGGCCTCCTCACAGTGTCTGATGCTCCCTTTCAGTCACCTCGGTGACATCATGATGTTGTCAAGGTCACCGCAGAGGCCCAATCACAGGCTGTGACCCTGGGCACATAATATCTCCAGGAGAGTGCCAGACGTCACTGAGAAGATCCAAAAGAGGTGAGAGAAGGTGAGTATGAATGTTTTTTATTATTATTAGTTTTTTTTTTTTAATTCACCACAATGCATGTTGAGGCAGCCATTTTAGTTCATTTGAGACAAATCGCCAATTATTCAAATCGATTCACCTGTCTCTACTAACTTCTATGGTGTTGTCCTGGCTTCTCACTGATGGTCGATGTTGGGGGAGAGAAGTATTGGACAGTTGGATTTCAACATGCCTGATCCTTTTGTTCCCATAGGGACAAGCCTTGGTCAGTGGTCTGAGAACATGCATGCTCGGCTGAGTTTTCTCATTGCAGTACTGTAGGGTGGGGAGAAATGGGAAAACATAAAGGGAGTCCCTAAAAGTCACTAGGGGTCGAGTAAAGGTGTACCCCTTTGTTCTCAGTTCAGGTGGCTCTTCTCCTGTTCCATGGATGACCAGGCCATAAGTGCACATCAGTATTATATGTGGCAAATGGTAAATGTGGCGCCATCCATGGTGGTTACTTCTAGTCCTGTTTTTTCTAATCCTGGACAACCCCTTTAAAGGGACCTGTGACCAGAACCAGCATATCACCCCAGCCCTGCAGATAGATAAGTTAGGACTGGGGTGATATGCTTGGTCTGGTGACACTAACCTATCTATCTGCAGGGCCGGGGTTATATGCTGGTTCTGGGGACACTAACCTATCTATCTGCAGGGCTGGGGTGATATGCTGGGGTCTGGTGACACTAACCTATCTATCTGCAGTGCTGGGGTGATATGCTGGTTCTGGTGACAGTAACCTATCTATCTGCGGGGCTGGGGTGATATGCTGGTTCTGGTGACACTAACCTATCTATCTGCAGAGCTGGGGTGATATGCTGGTTCTGGTGACACTAACCTATCTATCTGCAGGGCTGGGGTGATATGCTGGTTCTGGTGACACTAACCTATCTATCTGCAGGGCTGGGGTGATATGCTGGTTCTGGTGACACTAACCTATCTATCTGCAGGGCTGGGGTGATATTCTGGGGTCTGGTGACACTAACCTATCTATCTGCAGGGCTGAGGTGATATGCTGGTTCTGGTGACAGTAACCTATCTATCTGCAGGGCTGGGGTGATATGCTGGTTCTGGTGACACTAACCTATCTATCTGCAGGGCTGGGGTGATATGCTGGGTCTGGTGACACTAACCTATCTATCTGCAGGGCCAGGTTGGTACGCTGGGTCTGGTGACACTAACCTATCTATCTGCAGGGCCGGGGGTGATATTCTGGTTCTGGTGACACTAACCTATCTATCTGCAGGGCTGGGGTGATATGCTGGGTCTGGTGACACTAACCTATCTATCTGCAGGGCCAGGTTGGTACGCTGGGTCTGGTGACACTAACCTATCTATCTGCAGGGCTGGGGTGATATGCTGGTTCTGGTCCTACCTATCTGCAGGGCTGGGGTGATATGCTGGGTCTGGTGACACTAATGTGGCATCCCAGAGCTGGCTATGGCTGGGCTGAGGGTGATCTCTGTGCATTGTATTATTTCCTGTTGCTTCATAGCCTGTGTGACATAGCAGGGGGTCCTGAGTCTCACATAACACAGCGCCACCTAGTGAGTCTCACACGTGCATTACACCTCCCATAGGATTGAATAGTAACCAAATGTCCAATGGGAGGACATCGCCTGGGAAAAGGGGAGGAGTCAGCTGATCACTGGGTCCCCATGGTAACACCCCTGCAGGAAGGTCCTGCGTGTGAGGAGTTAGAAGTGTGGAGTGTTAGGAGGAGGAGGTGAGGAGATAAGTGTGATGTCCTGTGAAGAAAGCAGTGAGTTTAGTGCAGGAATCTCAAGTCCTAGACAGGCCCAGGAAGGTTGGAGAGCTGACATACTCCAGCTATTCAGAAGATCCTGTCCCCTGTCTGCCTAGCCATCGCCCTGAAGGAAGTCAAGCATCATCATCTTGTCAGCATGAGACTGTGGAGAGAACATTCTGGAACACGTGCTCCATAGCAAGTATCACAGGATCCAGGGGCCAAGGCCAGACCTGTGGAATATCCTGCCACCCTGACTATTGCACCCCGAAACTCTGAGCTATCAGGACCACATAACGTGAGTGGGGAATATTATGTACTAGTATCATGGTGGGCATCCTCCTATGAGCCAAATAGGAGCCCAGACGCACCTCAGGGCTGTAACACTGAAGTATAAGGGGCTAGGAACACCTTTCATCAAGTCTACCCTGCACCCCAGGACTTTGCTGTGTCACCAGGCGTACCCCGTTGTTTTGTATTGAAGAAACTGTTTAAGCATTTGTGCCTCCACACCCATGGAAGTAAAAGTTCAACTTTACAACCGTTTCTGTGTCTGACTCTGCACCGACAACACCAGGGCGCCCCAAACACCACCAGTCGGCACAGTATAGGGGAAGCGCCCCGGGGGAACAATCACCACCAACATTTGTGCAGCCCCCTCATCACCGGTACCAGTGGTGGTAACGTGGGACAGCACCAGCGCTGCGCCCTCGTGCCCAGAGACCGTGACAAGTCTGCGCTGTTTGCACCCCGCAATCCCAACTGCAGCGTTACCTTCCATCTGGTCACCGCACTAACCTATCTATCTGCAGGGCCAGGTTGGTACGCTGGGTCTGGTGACACTATCCTATCTATCTGCAGGGCTGGGGTGATATGCTGGTTCTGGTGACACTAACCTATCTATCTGCAGGGCTGGGGTGATATGCTGGGTCTGGTGACACTAACCTATCTATCTGCGGGGCTGGGGTGATATGCTGGTTCTGGTGACACTAACCTATCTATCTGCAGGGCTGGGGTGATATGCTGGTTCTGGTGACACTAACCTATCTATCTGCAGGGCTGGGGTGATATGCTGGTTCTGGTGACACTAACCTATCTATCTGCAGGGCTGGGGTGATATGCTGGTTCTGGTGATACTAACCTATCTATCTGCAGGGCTGGGGTGATATGCTGGTTCTGGTGACACTAACCTATCTATCTGCAGGGCTGGGGTGATATGCTGGTTCTGGTGACACTAACCTATCTATCTGCAGGGCTGGGGTGATATGCTGGGTCTGGTGACACTAACCTATCTATCTGCAGGGCTGGGGTGATATGCTGGTTCTGGTGACACTAACCTATCTTTGTTTTTGCATATCAGGGCATGTTCTATAGACAAGGGTACAGCTATATTGGGTGTAAAAATTGAACATCTCTGTCCCACGTGCCTGTGGAGGCCCAAGTAATCCTCGACCACATCTGATACCACAGAGTCTGCATTACCTTGGACAGTGATTTTAGGATTTAGAGCTGAATCTTTGCCCCAAGGGAAGGAGCGGTCGTCACTTTTTTAGCCGTCACTATTTATCCTTCAGTATGGGAACCGATATCTGCCAACCCTGAATCTTACAAGTCATTCTAAGATCTTGTGTCTGCTATTTATTTAGATTCAGAAATATTTTTCCTTCTATCTGTTATTTCTGTTTCTGGGAAAGATGGGTGGTCATATGGCGATGATTAACATAGATTTTTCTGGATTCCTGCATATAAATCTCCCCGGGGTTCAGCTTTACCCCATGGCAAAAGAAAAATCAACCATGTCAGATTTCAGATTAGCCGCTACCATATGCAGTGGCTGATGCACCATTACCTATTGAGGAACACATGCCTACTCGGCCAAGATGAGCGTGTAGGTGTATGGATGGGTCAGGAGGAATAGCTGTAATGTCGAATTGAGGTTCCTTGGCCCACCAGATTCTGGGGCCCCCTCTATACTAATAGACCATATTACGGAGTGTTCACACGTAGGAATTTGGCACTGATTTTGAGGCTCTGCTTCGACTTTCTGCCCCTGGAAGAGGAATTTGAGGGGGTAGTCCGCCTCTTCTGCCATCTAAACATACCCTTATTGTGTTGAAGTGCGGGCCAACCTGCAGTGCGCCAGTCCGACACTTAATAGCCGCCATCTCAATGAGCATCTATAACATACAAAAATGCCCATTTTATTAAACCTCGGCCCTTTTTGGGGTTCAACATGCCCCTTTTTGTGATGTGGACACAGAATTTTTCCGATCACGCCATTTTTTGTCATGTGACTGGCGCATAAATTAACCATGCCACATAGAATATCCGGAAGATTCTTCAGGGACGCCCGGAGGTCACCCCTTTTTTTGCGGCAAGTATAATGTATAGACACCGCAGGACATTAGCAAACCCTATAGAAGCCGCAACGACGGCCATAAGGCTTCTCACCCATCTCTCCCGAGACCAGACAACAATAAGAAAAATCTAAATAACTTTTAATCAACTGAACTTTTTTTTCCTTTCCTCGGTCTATTTCACTGCAAACAAAAAAATCTGTGATAAACCTCGTCCAACCTAAACACAAGGCGAATAGTTTGGCGAAAGAAAACTGCACATTAAGCTTTGCAGATCCAACGAGAGAGGAAAAAAAAACGTGAAACTGACCAGGGACTCCAATCTAAATACAAGGGTTTCAATGCAAAATATTTCAGGCTGACGCGTTTCGGGCCAGTACTGGCAGGATGTAGTTTTTGGAAGACTTTGGATGTTGGTATCTGGGCTCGCATTGAACGCCTATGAACCAGGGCATTGTTTATTTCCTGGCCGAGGGCTGGTTTTGATCCTGAATGCTTTTAATCTTTGGGGAATGTGTTGTGAGGGACTGCTGCTGGCCTTGTCATTACAGGGGAGGAAGGAGGGTTGTCAGGGAGGAGGGGGGAGCTTCGTAGGAGCTCAGTCACAAGAAGGGGAGGAGTCTCCTTAGTCAGTGACCCTGCTACACTGTAACTGAATCCCAATGTGGCTGCACTTTTTTCTACCAGAGCAGCCTGTTGCTCCATCTCCCTCTCCCCCAACCATTTCCGCCTCCAGTAAACCAGTGACTCCCTGCAACAAATGACTGGTTAACGCAGGAAAATCCCAGTTCTATCCCCCAGTTTGCACTTGTTTTTATCAATTCTCTGAATTTCCTTCTTCCTTCTCTTGGGATCTGTTTCCTCTCCTGGACTCTTGGAATACACATTCTACCTAGAGGTGAGTAATGACTTTGACATGTAAATTCCTTTCTTGTGGAGATGTAGCAGAGCTGAATCTGTACGCCAACTCTTTGGGCTGGTATTACTTGTGCAGGGTGAGAACTTTGGCAGGAGGGTTACCTGCCTTCCTGTGGGAGACCATTGAGAACATGTCGTGATATCACGAGTTGTGCCAAATGACAAACTCAGCGATACAACACCTGACAAACTCAGTGCTGCTGTGTCGCTCTCTTGTTTTGCAAGCAGAACGTTGAAAGTCAAAGGAATATTGTGAGATGGTTGATAACTCACAGGGTTGTCAGGACTTTGGGAATGTGATGTTGTTGAGTCAGATTTGATTGTAAGCTGTTAGGGTTCAGGATCTCATCTCGTAGCTGAGTCTTTGGGAGTAAACTGGAGTTGGGTTAGTTCACTAGATTGTAAGCTCTTAGGGTTAAAAAACATCCTCTCTTGGCAGCGGAAAATGTACTGTAGTAGATTTCAACTATGAGACAGAATATCCTGAAGGTTCCTGAGACTTTCTGGGGATACTTTAGTAGAGATAGTGCCTTGGATTGTAAACTCTTAACATATAGGTCCTTTAGATTATAAACTCTTAGGATATATGCCTTTAGATTGTAAACTCTTGGTGGATAGGTCCTTTACAATGTAAGATCTTAGGGGATATGTCTTTAGATTGTAAACTCTTAGTGGATAGGTCCTTTACAATGTAAGATCTTAGCGGATAGGTCCTTTACATTGTAAGATCTTAGGGTATATGTCTTTAGATTGTAAGCTCTTATGATATAGGTCCTTTAGATTGTAAGATCTTAGGGTATAGGTCCTTTGGATTGTAAGCTTTTATGATATAGGTCCTTTAGATTGTAAGATCTTAGGGTATAGGTCCTTTAGATTGTAAGCTCTTAGGGTATAGGTCCTTTAGATTGTAAACTCTTAGGATATATGTCTTTAGATTGTAAGCTCTTATGATATAGGTCCTTTAGATTGTAAGATCTTAGGTTATAGGTCCATTATATAGCAAATCTTCAGGTATAAATCCTTTAGATTGTAAGCTCTTGGGGTATAGATCCTTTAGATTCCTAGCTTTTAGGGTATAGGGTCTTTACATTGTAAGCTCACTGGGAATAGGTGTTTTAGATTGTAAGCTCTTAGGGTATAGGTCCTTTAGATTGTAAGGTCTAAGGGTAATGGGCTTTTAGATTGCAAGCTTCTATGGTTTATATGTCCTTTACATTGTAAGCTATTAGAGATTAGTTCCTTTAGATTGTAAGCTCATAGGGTATAGGTCGTTTAGATTGTAGGCTCTGTGGGAATAGGTGTTTTAGACTGTAAGCTTATATTATATATAGGTTCTTTAGATTGTGAGGTCATAGGGTATAGATCCTTAAGATTGCAAGCTCTTAAGGTATAGGTTGTTTAGATTGTAAACTCATAGATTGTCATTTTTTAAGGTATATACTGCAGTTTAGGCCCTTTCTCCTAAGGTAGTGAAGTTTTTAGGACTGTGCTCTGCTTATATTCGTCCTTTACATGGTAAACTTTTAGGGTTTGTGACTTCCTTCACCTTCCCAATGTACGCTTTTAGGATATATTTCCCTTTAAGGGTAGCCTAGTGGATGGGAATGTACTAGAATAGAGTTAGTCTGGAAGATTGGGTCGTAGGTCATAGGTAGCTGAGCTTTTCGGAATGTACTTTAAGGGCATGTTCAGACTGCTGATATTACTGATGGGAAGGATTTCTGATGTGGATTTGCTGTTTGCTCTGCTGCGAATAAACCTGTGATCAGCCCTATTAAATGGGGATAATGAATATGACGCTACCTGGGGTAGGAGGGTCCGCGCTCCCCTATGCCTTGGGAATATAGTAAGAATGAATTTGTCCTATAGATTGTAAGCTCTTATGGTCCAGGATCCATTCTTGGTAGCTCATAGGGAATGTACTATAGCTGGGTTAGTCCTTCAGATCGTAAGGGCAGAGCATTCCCCAAGTATAGGAGACTAAAAGGGATTGTCCGGTCCCAAATAGGTCATCAGTATGTGACCTGTGACCTTGCACAGATCAGCTGTCCTGGTATTGTGGATGGGGAGCGTGTGCAGGCTCCGCTATCCAAATAATAGGGGTGTCTCAGCAGATCTGTCCACTGTATAGCAGCGGTTCTGGTTAAGTGCAGCGCCGATCCAATTACTTGCCAGGACCCACTCCCCATCCACTGCTGTAGCTGGAATAGCTGATCTGTGCAGGGTCCTGGTGCAAGACCCCCCGCCGATCATGTACTGAATAAGTCATCAGGCTGGACAACCCCTTAAAAAGCATAGTACAATCCCAAATATCAGGACCCCGTACCATAAGAGCTTACACTCTAATGGACTATAGCCTTTCGGATATGTTTATACTGGGCTGATATGCTGCAGATTTTGCTCAGCAGCAAAAAAACACACCAAATGGTCCATTTTTTGATGCGTAATTCATAGCATTATTGGTATGCCTCAGATTTCACTCTGGGCATTACAAAGGGTAAGATTCAAGGTGAAAATCCGCAACATCAATTGGCAAAATCCGCTCCGAAGGACGATTTAAACTGCGGATTTTTCCTGCAATGTAGAGATGACATTTTATAAAGTCTCATCCACCTTGCTGGTACTTAAAGGGGTTTTCCAGGGCTTACATATTGATGACCTATCCTTACATGGGTCCTGGAAAACCCCCTTTAATACAGCAGGAATTTTTTGCATGCAGTTCATATCTATTGTGTGTGAACATAACCTTACGGTATGTGATTTATTTGTCTGCTTGTGTGTCATTGCTGGTACAGATTGTATTTGCATTTGTGTATTTTTGGATATTTTTATAATTATCGTTACTGTTATTATCATCATGTTATTATGTATTGTAAATGGATTTGTCCTGATATTGACTGTATACTGCATAGATGAGGCTTTTATTGATAGATTGTCAGCTCTTGGGATTGGCACTACACACACACGTATATATATATATATATATATATATATCTATATGTTGTGTACATTGACAAATGATGTTGGTCCGGTGTGGACATACAACACGTTTCCCTATGTTAAGTCAGTGACTACAACTTCTGGTATATGTAGGGTATATGGGTAGGACATGTTTATGCTGGGAGTAGTAGTCCCTACAAACTACAATCTAATGAATTGGTGGTGAAGATCCATAGTAAAGCTTTGTTATGTGCAGGCTCTGAAGATCTGCTGGGACTTTTAGTTCTAAAAGTACTCGAGGAGTGTCTTGGTTTAGCGTCTGCCTGTTTCGGGACAGGACACCCCCCTCCCCATTCTTCCTGCTCCGGACGCTTCCTGTGAATTGCTGAAGGGAAAACAAAACCAAAACATCTTCACTTAATAATTCTCATATTACTTAAAGGATCCAGCTCGATTTAGGACCCCTTTAAGTAAAACAGGATTTTACATAATAACCAAAAAAAAAACAAAAAACTGGGACATAGACAGATCCCATCTCCACCACATTTTTGAAACATTTATATCACGGCGGTGTCAATTTCTGGAATTTTTACATAACAATCTGTTGTTCGGAATGGTTTTTATTGCTCATTATCTGTGTTTGCAATGACCCATGGGAAGCTGGAAAATGCCCGTGGCCACATCGTCGGGCCAATGGTATGTATATATAAGTTGTAAGATGCTAAAGAAGGACATATAGGTGCAGTGCACAACAAAATCTCCATATCCCACAGTGTCCTGGGTGCCAGCCGTATAATACTGACTACAACAGTGCCACGGTGCCCTTACTGACAGCCACTATGCCCCTTTTGACAATGGCAGTGACAGCCACAATGCCCTACAACACTTCCTCAGTGCCTGACATAATTCCCTACAACAGTAACGGCCATAGTGCCCCCCAGTGGCAGCCACAGTGCCCTATAACATTGACTGCCTCAGTGTCGGCCACGATTCCCTAGAACAATGATTGCCACAATCTGCGGCATCAGCCACAATGCGCTATAACACCAACTATTACAATGCCCCCAGTGGCAGCCACCCTATATAACAATGGATTCCTAGGCTGCCACAGAGTACCTATTGCCAAAATGCTCAAAAACAATGACTAAACCTGTGCCCTTACTGCTAGATACAATGCCCTGTAACATTGACTGCCCCAATGCCAGGTATAATACCATTAACTGTCACAATGCCGGTTACGGTGCCCTATATTGACTACCACAGTGCCCTATGACAATATCTACCACCCTGTGCCAGCCACAACACTCCTGTAACATTGTGGTTCTATAACATTGACCACCCCAAAACTACGACTTCCATAAAGCCCCTATAGAAATGACTGCCGCAGTGCCAGCCACAATGCCCATATAACAATAACTGCAGAATAGGGACTATAATTTCATACAGAATATATATATATATATATATATATATATATATGTATATATATATGCTACTACTACCCCCATCCTCCCCGTGTGTGACCCCGGCCGGAGGCAGGTTATTAATTAAGCAGCGCTATATGACCTATAAATAGCTATAATGGGCTCACAGGTTCTTTGCACTTAAAGCGCAGCTGTTGCCTGCCTGCTGTGTGTCCAGCCCTCCTCTATGCAGGCTCGCGGGAAGACTTTACGACATTGGGGGCAACACCATATGCAGATGCAAAGTTCATTGAGAGTTTTGTTCTGCTCCTTCTGCAGGATTGTGGCCCCTGACAGGACGGCGTCTATAGGGGACATCCAGCACGTGCAGGATCAGCTGTGTGCTACGTCATTTCAATAAACTTTATTTGGACAAACCTGGATCAACTTTTTTAAAGTTTTGGCCCACATACTGTAGAAATATGGGCCCGCCATGAGTGAAAATCATACAATTTTAGAGGATATGGCAGTCATGGGGGCTTTGCCCCCTTTACTAACCAGGGCCAACCTTACGTAGTCGCCTGTTATGGTCGCCATTGTATGCCCTGTGGGTACAGTTTGGGAATCATACAATTATCCTGAGTGGGAAGTGATGTAACCGCCATGACAGTCCCCATAGTTTACTTGTCAACTGGGAGGCTCCAACAAAAAAGGGGGGAACTCCTGAGGTCCTAGAAGAGAAGGCAAATTTCCCAGGCCCAGCAGAATCTTCCTGGCGTCTGGTCATATAATATATACTTTATATGCCAGCCACATCACAGGGACGCCATGCTCGACACTGCCACACATGGGTCACCCCAAGTATAACCTCTGGCCTACCACTAGAGGTGTTGATAGAGGACAGTTCTTGAGATCAGTGGTTAAGGGGATACCCCAACAACACGGAAACAGTAGGGAAGATTTATGAAACCGTCTTAAAGGAGAATTGGTCTATGTTGTTTGTAGCGACCAATCACTGCACAGCTTTCATTGCATATTCTGCTCCCTATATATGATAGCAGCGCTGTGATTGGTTGCTATGGGTAAAGCTGTGTTATACCTAGAACAGGGTGGGGCTTGACACAGGGGTTCTCCTCGGTGTCCTTTGATTCCCTGTGTATGCTCCGCCCCCATGACTGTCACCAGTCATACGCAGTGTTACTCAGAGCGTTCCTTTACGAAAACCTTTTGGCATGGATGTGGAGATAAGGTGGAGTCACCAGTCGGGGGCAACCTAGGTTTTTGGAGTTACCCTTTAAACTTGATTTAGGCTACGTACACCATATTTTTCTGTTTTTGGGCCTGATGTCATTGTTTAAAAAAATTGGGTAAATGGCCATAAATATTTTACAGAATCCCTGCGAGACATCTGGCCTTTTCTTCTGGAGAGGTCGCTGTACTGTTGGGGGCGCTAATAAATTTTTCATGTTTATTTAGGGGGAAGTGTTTTTTTTTTCAGTGACCTTAATGTGAACTAACAGATGATATTTCCAGGAAGCCGAGTCACCGAATATCCAAACATTTCCTTCAGAAATAACATGTTAAAAATGAATATTCCGGATTAAATTTAGGGTTTGTCAGAGATTGTGAAGTCACTATGCAGTTAGGTGTTAAAGGGGTTCTCCACCTTGGATGCTCTCCACTTCCTTAAAGGGATTGTCCAGGATGTACAATTTTTCCGCAAGGAGGCTGGGGAAGGTGAAAAATAAAAAAGACCCTTGCTTACCTGTCCATGGTGCTCCAGCGTCCCCCGCTGGTGTCCGACACGCCAGGGCTTCTTCCAGCGGAAGTCCTTGCCTCACGTGATCGTGAGCGTCCTGGACAACCCCTTTAGTTCTGAAATCACTAATATGGTGTATGAAAATGGACATAACTTTTAACTTTAACCCTTTATTACCAAAGTTACTTAAAGGGGTTTTCTAGGACTTGCATATTGATGACCTATCCTGAGGGTCACCTGTCATACATTGGACTGTGATATCAACGTGCTCTTCAACCTCTTCCAAATTTGTCATCATAATGTAGAAAAAAGTTGATCTATTGATGTCTGGAAACCATCCACAAGCAGGCTAGATGCTGTTGATGGATCTTAAAAACATTAAACTGATTGTGACGGTTCCATTAATGGACACTATCTTAAGTTTAGGGCTAAAACTTTAAAGAGCACCAGGGCAACAGCTAGAACAACAGAGATCCTCATTTTTGGGCCCCGCTCTGTCAGTCAGATCTTAAAGCCAATGGAAAGTTCTTGATCTAGAGGCCTTATAAAAATGATATATTACATGGCCAAACCACTGACTCCGACTCCTCTATTTTTCTATAGTCTGACTCTGACTCCTAGACCGACTCCGACATACTCACACAGAAGCAGCAAAGATTCTCTCTATGGAAGTCAATATGTAACAAACTATATGTAATTATACAATATTAATAATTCTATAATAATTAAATATAATCATTTTATAATTATTAATTATAATTAATAATTAAATAATTAAATAAATAAATAATGATTTTACTTCACCAAAATTGGTCCCAACTCCGACCACAGCCGTAGTCCTCACTATGTAATATTACAATGAAATGAGAGGCTGCCCAAAAACTTCAGTAACTAGGGATGCTTTAGTTCCACTCAGGATCTGTAGAAAGCTGAGTGATGACAAATACGAGACATAACTGACTGCTACTGTATTGTTCCAGGTTATTTTTGGCCTCTGGATTCCCCTTGTGATATCATATTTTAGGCAGATTGAGACGCAGACCTTAAATACCTCCTCAGTTAATTCTGGCCTTGTGTGTGTCTCGCTGACCGCTCACTTATTTATTTTTGACTTACAACCATGTATAGGCCTAATGATTTTTCTAACAAGGTTACTTCATGGAATCATTGACTTAGGGCTTCTACTTTATTAAACCAGAGACTGAATACGACTCTGAAAATAGAGGCCTAGTTCAAAGTCATGGGATGTATCGGGATTGCTTAAATATGGGGGCAAATGACCCTATGGATTTTCTCTAATCTATACTTGCCAACTCTCCCAAAATGACGGGGAGGCTGCGACAAAAAAGGGGTGACCAAGAGTTGTCAAATTTCCCGGTCCTGGTGGAACGTTCCTGTATCCTTTAGGTTCCCTGTCATATTATACTTGGGCACTTCAAAATGGGAGTGACCGACAAATCTTGTGTCCACGTCACAAAAAGGGGAGTGTCACAGAACAAAAAGTGGCATGTCATGTCCCTAAAGGGGGCATGGTTTTGATAAAGGGAGCATGGTCAGTCGAAAATTTTTATGGTGCCTTCAAAGCGGGACTCCTGCATTCCACTTGCCAAAAGATGGCAAATATGCTCTAATCTCAAGGGGTACCTCGAAAGTCAGTAAAAATCTAACCTACCAACCTAAACTTGATTTCATGGATGAGGGGGGAATATTAGGTTGGGCAAAGCCAGGTTGTTGAAGACCATAGTTGAAGGCCACAAAGTTTCAAGCTGGTCACACCTTAGATTAACGTCTATCGAGTGAAGGGGGAGCTCCTGACTCTTCCATGATGGCAGATATTTTGGGAAGAAAGGATTGGGCAGTTGAACCACCATGGCCCATCCAACATACAACCACCAGAGATGTCTGCCAGCGTTTCCTCCTCTTAACAAGTGTAGGCTTGGTCAAGCCATGATGGGTTCTGTTGAACGTGTCGGCTATGTTAACCAGAGTTGTCTGCTACCATATTAGAGCATTTTGAGGTCTCCTTATCGGGACATTTAGAGGAGGGTCTCTTTATCAGGATCGGAAAATAGCATTAGAAGCTTTTGCCAGATATCAAATAGAGTCATCCATAAATTCATAGATCACTATGATGTCCATGACGTAAACCTTTGCAAACAAACTGACCAATTATGGATTTTAGTTGGAATTTTTGCTACTTTTTGAGACATTTTCTTTCCAATATGGAAGCCTAAATTTGCTGCAAGAAATCCCATCCTTTTACTAAGACTCTCAAGCAAGTATTGTTCCTAACCCAACCCGGTCAGCGACGAAGCTCGAGGTCGTCCAGAGCTGGCAGTTTGCTACAATGTTTATTTTCTCAAGTTTATTAAATTGGGGCGAAAGGACAATGAACCGGAGAAAATGGCCGCCTGGTTTCCTGTTTTTGCACTTAATTAGGAAATATCCTTCAAGAGTCGATGAACTTCCAGCTATGTGTGTAGAGTCTTAACCTTTCAACTCCTACACGGAGCGAATCTTCACCACATAGTTTACTGAAAGTTTTCAGAACTTGTTAAAACAGAAGCCAAGAAGATAACATGTAAATCGAGTCGTAACCAAAATATGTATCTAATCTGTTGCTATGGAGATTGTCCAAAAATATTGCATCGCACAGAATTTTATGAGCCTTTACATTGTAAGCTAAATGCATCATGAATACAAATTATGGTGAAGCTCGAATCTGAGGATCCCTTAAAGTGGTATCCTAACCTTATAACTAGGATATCCCGTTACGTTATGATCAGTGGGGGTCTGACCTCTGGGACCTGGCTGTGCAGGGAACGTCAGTCACCCCCATGTCTTGTAGATGACCTGACGCACTGTTGCGTCTACGGAGGGGCCTTGGCACGGTGACCACCTCAGGATCGGTGCAGGTCCTAGTGATATTCAATCACTTTTTAGGATAAGAATACCCCTTTAAAGTAACAAGGGTTTTTGTCATATAGTTTTTGCACCCTCCTTACATTTTGTCAGTGCTTATGGTCTTCAAAGGGGTTACAATAAAGTCCAAAATCCTGTTCTAATTAAGGGGTTTGAAGAGACTGCAGAAAACCAAGCACAGCGCCGCACTTCGTACAGTGGTTGTGCTTGGTATTGCAGCTTTTGCATTAAAACCAAGCACAGTGCCGTACATTGTATAGTGGTTGTGCTTGGTATTGCAGCTCTTGCATTAAAACCAAGCACATTGTATAGTGGTTGTGCTTGGTATTGCAGCTTTTGCATTAAAACCAAGCACAGCGCCGTACATTGTATAGTGGTTGTGCTTGGTATGGCAGCTCTTGCAGAAAACCAAGCACAGCGCCGTGCATTGTATAG
This sequence comes from Leptodactylus fallax, assembly GCA_947044405.1. Lineage (NCBI taxonomy): Eukaryota > Metazoa > Chordata > Amphibia > Anura > Leptodactylidae > Leptodactylus > Leptodactylus fallax. The sequence continues at coordinate 6,156,016 of CAMRHE010000063.1, read as the reverse complement.
TGGTTGTGCTTGGTATGGCAGCTCTTGCAGAAAACCAAGCACAGCGCCGTGCATTGTATAGTGGTGGTGCTTGGTATTGCATATACTTGAATAGGACTGAGGTACGTGACCAATGAACATGATGTCACATGGCCTGTGGAAAGGAGGTGGCGCTGAAGGACGCTGCTAGCACTGGATCTTTATAGTATCAGCATAGGGGTAAGATTTTGCCAAATTTCATCCTCATACTGCGTCAATAAACCTGCATTATGTCAATCAAGTCCTTATGCACACAGGGAATCCAGGCCAGAAAATCTGGTCCATACATTGGCCAGTCGAACCCAGTCAGGAGACCGGAGCCCCTTGCATTGTACTGATCCATGATGCCGGGGGTCCCTGCCTGCCCATGACTGTATATAATAGGGACAGTCACGGGCAGGCAGGGACTTGCGGTCCTGGTCTCCCGACTGGGTTCAGGCAGGGAAATCCGGCCTATGTACAGCCCAGATTTTCTGGCCTGGATTCCCTTGTGTGTATGGGGCTTTATGTTGCTGGTTGTTTGCTATGCAAAGGTTGAAAGTAGTGTTAGACCCAGCAGGAATGTGACTACAAAAAACACCCATTTTGTGCTGTTTTTGTAGAAACCCGCTGCTGGATGTCAGTGGCAAAAGTTGAGCAGTGGAGTCGTCCTCTTCACTAACAATTTATTAGAATTTTAAGAATTTGCTAGACTTGCGATGACTTATTCCGATGCATTATGTAAATATGATCTATTGGCCCACACATAAAATAAATCATTATCTTCCGCCATAATGAGCCACAGCCCGGCATCTCTTTCATTCGCTGCCAGCGATCCTCATCATCTTCAGCTGTTGTGGCTTATCCATGTGGCAGACAGTAGCAAAACCATCAAAGCTCCCCATCCAGTAGTCAGAGCCCACTTACATGGAATGTTCTTGGGGGATATTGGGAAAGTAGAATGGTATTAACCCCTTCCATTCACTTTATTCACAACAAAATGGATAAAATATCTCAAGTGTTCTATACAAAGCCAACGCTCATCCTCCCACATCTCTCCAAGATGCTCGGAGTCTATAATAATATCCAAAATCCTTCCTTTTCCAGGAAGATTTCAAAATAATAAGGGGCTACAGTAATAATTAGCTAAAATATTGTCTATTGGTTGTCACCACTAGGGGGCAGATCTGTAGACAGTTGTATATAGCTCATAGTGACCAGAATAGGGATTCTCATGATCGGTGGATTTCCAGTGGTTCGACCTCCCACCACTAAGACTTTCATACACGTTACATCCCCTTTAATAGTGTGTACCCACAAATGAATTGCCCATAGATTAAATTGAAGGAATGTTTCTCGTATATTCACCATTTTGAGTATGGAGTACTGAGGTGTTTGCTGGTTGGTTGTCCGGACCTCACAAGTAGACCCTCTTTCCCCCATCCTCCCGAAATCTGCTTATATTGAGATGTGGTTCATTTGTTTTCCTAGTACACAGCAGCTGTCCATATAGCAGCAAGAAATGTCCCTAAATATCCATTTTGTGGCCCTCCTCACTTCTTTGCACTAGCTAGCAGTGACTAGACACTAAAAAGTGGTCATACATAAATAAAGGTGGCCATACATTGATAAGGTGGTCATACCCTAATAAAGGTGGCCATACATTGCTAAGGTGGTCATACCCAAATAAAAGTGGTCATGCCCTTATAAAGGAGGCCATACATTGCTAAGGTGGTCATACCCAAATAAAAGTCTTCATGCCCTTATAAAGGTGGCCATACATTGCTAAGGTGGTCATACCCTAATAAAGGTTGTCATGCACTGATAAGATGGTCATTCATTAATAATTGTGACAGTACGCCTTCAAAGGCTGTTGGTCAAGCACTCTTAGACAGCTATTACCCTTGACCCCTATACATTTGGCTGAGTGTGCATGTGTTTTCAATGGAGAGGAGAGGGGAATAAGCCACTGCCAGACACGTCAGATGACTACCTATATCCCCTGAGAACAAAATGATCAAGCATCTTAAAATTCAACATGTCTGACTGTTCTTTTCTCAATATTGGTTGAAAGTCGGGATGGCCCCATACACACCGGATAGTCAGTCCATCCAAAATTGGCTAGTGTGACAAAAATTCATCTAAAGTATATTGCCAGGTTCTCGTTCATAGAGGGGGGTCCCCTTTCTTTGACATCCATATGCCCGATTAGAGCATAGGGGCAAGAGGTTGTCTTCACAAGATAACCCCTTGACTCTAGTACTCTTCAATGGGATGAATGACAGAAAGTCTAGAAAAAGCCCTTTTCTTATGATCCCTTCTTGTTCTCCAGATCTAAGAACTCCCAGGTACAAACATAGCTTCTCATAAAACTGTGCTACACTTCAAAAATTTTCTCACTTTAGGTGTACTGGCCCTTTAAATTTTTGCTTTGAAAACTTGTTTTCATGACTGTGACAATGGTCAATGGGAGGACTGTCTATAATCAGACCCTCATTCACCTCCTGAGCTGTTTGTATGACAAGGGGGCAATTCCCTGGGAGGTGTGCAAGTATCAAAGAAGATCCTGTGGGTGAAGTGTTTTTATGTTTTTATGTTTTATGTGTCTTTGTCTTGTTCTGGTAACTTGATCTAATGTAGTTAGAGAGAGGAGCAAGAACAAAGGAAAAAGCAACAATGATATTGGGAGTTTATACATTGTACTATGCTGGTGATGGGGGAGATATTTTTTTACATTTTTTGTATAATTTTGTTTTATTTTTTTCATTTTTATAACATTTTTAAATTTTGAAAAACTATTTTTATAATTTTTATAAATTTGTATACTATTTATTTTTAATTTTCAAATATTTTTTTTAAATTACTTTGTATAACTTGATATCATTTTTTTTAATTATTTTTATAATTTAAAAAAAATATATATTTTTGAAAATATAATTGATATTAATATTATTTTCTTATGATAATAAAAATTATTAGAACAAAAATATCCTGTAAAAAATAAGAAAAAATATTCAGTGACTACAGCTTATACTTTTGCCTATTCCTTATTGACAATTTGCATGGACATTTCAATAGTTTTTTTCCTTTAATTTTTTTTTCTTCCGTTTAATACTTGTAGTATGAGTTTGCCATAATTTTGTGTTACTGGTGACCCCAAGGTGTGATCGGCATATAGAATATTGTATATTTTTTTTTTTTAGGCCTGTTCCATAGCTATGTTAATTTAAAAATTTGCCACTGACCCCCTTTTTTTTTTTTTAAATGTTATTCTAAAAATTTTTATTGTCTGGCTATGGACAAAATCTGGATCCCACTTTGTACAATACTTCATCTTCAATAATTTTGGTTTCAGGTTTAATGTTTCGCATAATAGGATTGAAATGTAGCTTCATTTTTGTTGAGACTGCACATAAATATTAGTTAAAGGGACTTTCCTCTTTGGACAAACCCTTTTTGTTAGCAGGATCCTCTACAGATAAGCGAATCACGGGTTATCCCTCCAATACACCGCCAGTGATCAGTTGTAAAGACCTTTTTAGCATTTGTTAATTTCCCTACAGTGCCTCCACAGGCTTGATAAAGTATTACATCCTATAAAAATGCATTGTAATGCTCCAGCGCAAGATGCACTCTTTGTAGCCACTGTTTGCTATGGAATTGACACTTAAGTAATTAAGGGGGTTGTCTGAAACCCATTTTGTGTTTATTGATTTAAAAGGGTACTGTGTAATACTTCATGTCTCCTGCGGTTGTGCTGTAGAGAAATGAAATACTTGCTTTCAGATTCCTCCATAGATTGTGTCTGATCACAGGGATCATCAGCGTGATCCACTGTCATCAGCTTATCATTCGGCGACCTTCCTGGGGCATGTCCGTAAATTATGTGTTTGTACTAGAGTCTATTATTCCCTATTGGTATTGACTTCTTTGACTTACAAGATGTATAACAAACTAGGTAGCTAAACAAACTGGTATCCAAATGCCAAGGCAAAGTGATTTGTTGGTGCCCCCTCTGTCATCCAGAGCACATGCCCACCTACCATGCCCCTGACATAGAAATAACATTCAGCTCAGGCTGTCACTGATGACAGACCGGCCGGACAGACCTCATCTTCTGCTTCCGAAAGATGCTTAGGCTTCTCGGCATGGATGGTTGTAATAGCTGAAATCCCAGTTGCCTCAGTAATGTTACTAATAAGGCCATGTGCTACTCGGGATGACCCTGCCGAATTTGGAACTAAGCAGAAATATGTAGGCGTGAGTATATATATATTTAGTAGATGCGAATATATATGCAATGTTATGATGTACTGTTACCTTACCCCTCTTATACAACACTATCCATGAGTCAGCTTAACATTTGTAGCATGTAGATGTATAAATATTATATATTTCGTTAGGTCATCTGATGTGTCAATCCCAGATGCCATGTTGAAATGCTTCTTAAAAGGAGTGTATCCCAGTATATCACCCCAGCCCTGCAGATAGATAGGTTAGTGTCACCAGAACCAGCATATCACCCCAGCCCTGCAGATAGATAGGTTAATGTCACCAGAACCAGCATATCAACCCAGCCCTGCAGATAGGTTAGTATCATCAGAACCAGCATATCACCCCAGCCCTGCAGATAGATAGGTTAGTATCATCAGAACCAGCATATCACCCCAGCCCTGACAGATAGATAGGTTAGTATCACCAGAATCAGCGTATCACCCCAGCCCTGCAGATAGATAGGTTAGTGTCACCAGAACCAGCATGTCATTCCAGCCCCGCAGATAGATAGGTTAATCTCACCAGAACCAGCATAATCACCCCAGCCCAGCAAATAGATATGTTAGTGTCACTGAATCTCAGCATATCAGTCCAGCCCTGCAGATAGATAGGTTAGTGTCACCAGAACCCAGCATATCACCCCAGCCCTGCAGATAGATAGGTTAGTGTCACCAGACCCAGCATAATACCCCAGCCCTGCAGATAGATAGGTTAGTGTCACCAGAACCAGCATATCATCCCAGCCCTGCAGATAGATAGGTTAGTGTCACCAGAACCAGCATATCACCCCAGCCCTGCAGATAGATAGGTTAATGTCACCACAACCAGCATATCACCCCAGTCCTACAGATAGATAGGTTAGTATTATCAGAACCAGCATATCACCCCAGCCCTGCAGATAGATAGGTTAGTGTCACCAGAACCAGCATATCATTCCAGCCCCGCAGATAGATAGGTTAATCTCACCAGAACCAGCATATCACCCCATCCCAGCAAATAGATATGTTAGTGTCACTGAATCTCAGCATATCAGTCCAGCCCTGCAGATAGATAGGTTAGTGCCACCAGAACCCAGCATATCATCCCAGCCCTGTAGATAAATAGGTTAGTGTCACCAGAACCCAGCATATCACCCCAGCCCTGCAGATAGATAGGTTAGTGTCACCAGAACCCAGCATATCACCCCAGCCCTGCAGATAGATAGGTTAGTGTCACCAGACCCAGCATATCACCCCAGCCCTGCAGATAGATAGGTTAGTGTCACCAGAACCAGCATATCATCCCAGCCCTGCAGATAGGTAGGTTAGTGTCACCAGAACCAGCATATCATTCCAGCCCCGCAGATAGATAGGTTAATCTCACCAGAACCAGCATATCACCCCAGCCCAGCAAATAGATATGTTAGTGTCACTGAATCTCAGTATATCAGTCCAGCCCTGCAGATAGATAGGTTAGTGTCACCAGAACCCAGCATATCATCCCAGCCCTGTAGATAGATAGGTTAGTGTCACCAGAACCCAGCATATCACCCCAGACCTGCAGATAGATAGGTTAGTATCACCAGAACCAGCATATCATCCCAGCCCTGCAGATAGATAGGTTAGTGTCACCAGAACCAGCATATCACCCCAGCCCCACAGATAGATAGGTTAGTGTCACCAGAGCCAGCATATCACCCCAGCCCTGCAGGTAGATAGGATAGTATCACCAGAACCAGTATATCACCCCAGCCCTGCAGGTAGATAGGTTAGTGTCACCAGAACCAGCATATCACCCCAGCCCTGCAGATAGGTTAGTGTCACCAGAACCAGCATATCACTACAGCCCTGCACATAGATATGTTAGTGTCACTGAATCTCAGCATATCAGTCCAGCCCTGCAGATAGATAGGTTATTGTCACCAGAACCAGCATATCATCCCAGCCCTGTAGATAGATAGGTTAGTGTCACCAGAACCAGCATATCACCCCAGCCCTGCAGATAGATAGGTTAGTGTCACCAGAACCAGCATATCACCCCAGCCCTGCAGATAGGTTAGTGTCACCAGAACCAGCATATCACTACAGCCCTGCACATAGATAGGTTAATGTCACTGAATCTCAGCATATCAGTCCAGCCCTGCAGATAGATAGGTTAGGATCACCAAATCCCACCATATGAATCCAGCTCTGCAGATAGATAGGTTAGGGTCATCTGAATTAAACAGTGCTTTCCCCTTGTGATATCATAATTTTTGTCAATATTCAAGCTCTTTGGAGCAATGAGGGTCCAAGGATATTTTTTCGTTCTTCCACCTCTTTAGGCTAAAGAGCCAAAGGGACTCTCCATTGTATGTATTCCTTTTCTAGAGATTACAAATATCCCATTAATTCAAGGCTTACATTGTGGAATTTTCCTTTAAAAGAATTAGAAAAACATGGCTACCCTCTTCTTGAGACATAGCGCCACACTTCTCTATAGGTTGGCTCTGGTATTGCAACTGTGATACTATTTAATGCTATTTACAAGAATGGTGATTGGCTGGGAAGAAACCAATCACATTTTTATAGTTTCATACAACCCTTTAAGTAACAAAGACATTCAACTTTAAATTGTTAAAGTTTTAATTTCCTTATTTTTACTCTCTGTAGTTGTTGATTCAGGCTGAGAATGTCAGTTTGGGAGGATGAAGGCCCTTTGGTGCTCGGCTATCCTTCCTCATTGTTTTCTTTGTAAGAATCCATGTTTCAGGTTCACAATGGAGAGAATGTGTCCTTGTCAGTCAGAATGAATGACAGGTGTGAAGGAAAGACGGGAACTAGCACAAAAGAACTCAAAAAGTTATAGACATACACAAGCAAAGTAATCTCAACCAAAGGCGGATAATATTGGAGGGGAAGTGAGTATAGTACTGCTTTTTATTGCTTGTCACAAGGGCACATTTAGTCTTTTTTTGTGTATATGTCAATCTACAAAGCAGAGATATTAAGAAGCCAAATAAGTGTTTCTGTGAGTCTGTAGATCGTGGTTGTATCCAACTGAAAAGGATTCAAGGGAGGAGCTTTATGTCTACTGCTCTCAGCCAATCAGCATTGATGGGAGGGGTCCAGTAATGCTGATTGGCTGAGAGCTGCTCACTGACATGTCCACGTCACATTCATAAGGACATCCCTCATGTCCTTTTCAGTTGGATACGGGCACAGTACACAACCTCTTAAAGGGAGTCTACCACCTCAAGCATATTCAACCATGACCATCTTGTTACAGAGCACATTACAGTGATAAACAACATACTGTTGTCTTGTATTTCACTTTTATAGATTTGGAGAAGAACAACTTTGAAGTCTTGTGCAAATGATGCAGTTGGTGCAATGGGGGTGGGCCTTCACCTTCCTGGAGCACTGCTCTTGCTACTCAGACCCCTCCCATCTCCTGCCTGTGCTATACCATGCCGTCAGAGTTGATCCTCCCACTGCTATGACATCATCCATCCTACATGAGCAGCCATGGTGTTCACTAGAAAGAGTCAACAATGTTGTCGTGGCTTAATTGAACTGTGATGCAGAGGGTTAAAGAGGACCTTTCACGTCCTCATGTATATGCTGTTTTACATACCGCTAGAAAGCTGACAGCGCGCTGAATGCAGGACTTCCAGCAATGAGGGTCAAATAGACAGTGTCGGCGGACAATGGAGCGCCAGGGACAGGTAAGTATGATTTTTTTTTTGTATGCTACACCTACCCTGGTCACCACAGGGGTTCTCTCAATTCCTGGACGAACCGTTAAATTTTCCCAATATCTGATAGGATGCAAATTACCAGAGCAAATATTTGCCTATAGGAATTCTGGGAGATTTCTGCTCTGAAGCCTGCAGAATTGTGAATAGAACTCTGGAGTATAATAGAGACTATAACTGAAGATGATGGGTACGAGTAATATAGTTACAGATTCACTCAACTTTTTATGTAGATGATAGAAAATGCTTCTGGAAATTGCCTAGTTCTGGTAAACACACATGAATCAGATGTAATAATCGGATGAAGAACTAAATATTAAGCCATTAAAATAGAATGGCTCGCCGCGTAATTATACAGCGGCAATTACAATTAGTCTCTATCCAGAGTAACAAAGCATTTAACAAAAGGGGAGTCTTATGAGAAAGGCAAAACGGATTCATGAACGTAACAAAAATCTAAATATTAACTTTTTGAAAATTTGTGTAGACGTAACATGGAGAAACTGGTAATATATGGCCACCTTGGCACAACTTAATTGACCCACCTTTGTTATTCCAGTCTTAAAGTGCCCATACACATTAGAGTAAACTTGTCGGAATCCCACTGATTTCGGCATGATCGGGAGACTAATATGTGTGTATGGGGTCAATGTCAGCTTTCCTTTGGGGACGTTTAACACTAATGATTTTTCTGTAAGTGTGCTGTCCGTGTCCCATTACAGTGAATGGAACCATTCACAGTTTTCATGGACCAAATGCACAATATTTTCTCTTTTTCCTACTCGTCTCAGCCATGCAAGTCTATGAATCCATGAAAAAAATGAGCTACACACAGACATCACCCGTGTGTTGGTCTGTTTGTAATCCATTTTTCACAGATTCCTAGGTAGGTGATGCTGAAAACTAAAGAAGATAGAAAGAAGAAAAAATAAACACCTCCTTAGAGAAGTAAAAGACTGTGGGAGAGAGAGTTTTGCTCTGAAGGTCCCTTTAAACGTCACCATTTTAGTATGTTCTGTGTATTGGAAACATGATAAGAAGTGTTGAAAATATGTTGATCTTATCAAAAAAAAAAAATTCCCAGCATAATGGAAAATTTCAGTCCCTTCGAGATGGTAGTGATTGAATCTGTGCGTGGCAAATGGAAATCAGCTGAGTTGCAGAAAACATCTTGTCATTACACATGAGACTGCAAATAAATACAGAGTAGCAGTAATGATCTGAAATCTGCTCCTCTCGAGACTCGCTGATGAAAAATTGGAGAATGTACATCAAAAAAACTCTTGAATGTACTCAGGAATCTATGGTTAAATTGGAGAATCTCAGGGCTCATCAGAGAAAGTTATTCTGAGGGCCTAGACACCAGTTATATCGACTAAACTTGTCCATAAATTTGGCCTCACGTGTAAGGCTTTCCGACAGTCCCATGGATGGTAAACGTCGAGGGGAAGACAGATTGGAAATGTTGGATTTCCCCATTAGAAATATCTGCATGCTTGACCAAGAATTTGGGTGGCAGCTTCCTCAAATTTATGGGACGGCTTAGCATAGATCATATCATCAGTAAGGACTCATATGTTGTTCATTTAGCCAAAAAGTCAAAGCCCCGTGACAACTGGACTGTTCCGAAGTTATCTTCAGTCTTCCTACTGGAGGTTCTTTTTGTACTTTAGTAGATCTATCCAACCCTCCAGTGATCTGTGGTCATTTGAAGATGGCCATACACATAAGATGGCTGTTGGCCAAACCCTTCTTCTGCCAACAGGTCTTTCTTCAGACCCTTCTGCCAACTGGTTGTCAGGGAAATGGAAATAAAGTTCCACCAAACATGTCCTCCCAGGAGAACAAAGGATTAGGCATGTTTCCCCCAGTGACAGATCTAGAATAACTATTGGGCTACCCTTACATACATTATATTTTTGTCTGAATATTTTTGATATTAGTAACTATGAGCTGATATCTTTTTGAATATTTCAAGACAAAATACTTTTCCCATCTGACTTTAAAGGTCACCTTGAGCTTTATGTATGGGCAAGGAGGGTGTTTCTCTCTCTATATATTTTTGAAGAAGTTGGGGAAATTAAAAAAACAAAACAAAACATATAGTTCCCCACCTAAGGAACGTGGCTTGAGATGACATAATTGAGAAAGACAGCTATGCAAAACTTTCCTAATATACATTACTTGTACAATGCCTAATCCGCGGCTTGTCTCATAAATAGCTTAAATGATGGTAAAAAATTAATAAGGATAATAGGACAATTACCAGTTGCCTCTGAGGGACTTGTAAAAGTTCATGGTACGTGGAATTTTGACAGTAAAACATAGAGACGTTTCTTATTCACTTGCAGGTTCAGTTTCTATAAGACCAAAGATCCATAGATAATAGGGTCATAGACACCAAGGGATGGGGACTCCTGCCTTTTAACCCCCCAAAACTTTTTGCATTGATCTGGTGGTAATATCTGACTATCTTCTATGTATAATGAATGATCTAACGTAAGTTCAGCACCCAAGAGTGATCTGCTGAATTTGACAGGGTCGACAAACAAACTAATGTCTATGGGGTCTGACAAAACCGCAGTCATGGGCAGCCATTAGAGGAGAAAATTGAGCTAAAGGGTGTATGATAATGGGGTAATTTGGACTGTTGGCCAAACATAGTTTAGTTACCTGCGGTTATCCCATATCTATGACCGCCTTTATGATTGATGTTAACCATCCCTTTAAATGTGATTTATTTTAATTACCTAAATCTTAAGGGTTCTCTGATGTAGACCCCTGGTGACCTATCTCCTGTGAAAACAAATGATTGGTCACTGAAATTTAGTACGCCCAATTCTTCATGATCATCATCATCGGGAGTGTCGGGAGGTCTCTATACACATAAGATTGTTGGACGGTCATGCCCAAATCATCAGGTTATTTCTCCATTTTGTTACCCAAGACCAAAATTTTTTTTATACTACAGTAGTTCAAAGTAAAAATTAGGTTGCCAGTCGTAAACAGTTTGGTTGTCTCTACAATTGCAACCCTGGCTTGGAATATTTTGGGTTGTAACTTGGTTGCTATTCCAGTGCAAAAAAGAAATGTTTTGTTGTCTACAAGTCGTAAAGGTCAACCATGTTCTAATGTGCTGGAGATCTCAGGGGTTCCTCAAACCTTCTTTAGAGAAAGGGTCACCATTCATGAGCCAATACAGCAGATAGGGGTTTTATTCATACTTAGAACAGGCGGTCCATGATAGGACTTTGTGAAAGGACTGGATATGTCCCACTTATGATCCATCAGGCCAGGAGAACTTCTCAGAGGTATCTGGCAGGAGGTCAGGAAGAATAGCTGTCAACTTAATGTATGTGCCCAACATCTAATTAAGGTATGTGGGTACCATAAACCCATCCAACACCAGGAGAACATTAAGACGTTGTCTAAGGCAGTTCAAGCTCATGACATCAACTTTGTAAGTCAAAAATATGAGCTAGCGTGCCGCCAATGATGTGGGCATCAGGGCATTACTTTGTGGTATTTTCTTAATCAGCATCTATTTTGCCAGTCCCAATTAACCATACAAATGGTTCCAAAATGACTTTGTTCATCACATTGAAACAATATTAATTCCACGTTATCACCAAGGGACACCCCACTGCGTTCAAGGCAAGGGATATGGTTACTTTGATGTAGGCAGAAGATAATTCATTGCCTCAATTCTTCACCCTGACCACATCCTCTGCTTGTTAAATCCCTTATGTAAATGAGAATCCTAATTTTTTTTTCTTCGCCTCTTTAAATGGAATGTTATCAAAAAGCCGAACCATGTGTTTGTGGAGTGATATCATTTAGCGAGCTCAGATAATTATCACCGTCGATATTACAATGATCTGCTCCCCTTCAATTAACTCTGCCGATTGGGCTCATTTGTCGGCTCTTGTTTGTGCGTTTAAGGCTGTAATGATAAGAAAGGAAATGTTTGTCTTGTTCATTGAAATTATTTAAAGAACTTCAAAAAACAAATTAGTATCGAAATTATAGAAAGGCCTCATGGACATGGCTGTACTGTGGCTCCTGACAACCTTCGAGTCATACCCAAGTCTATGGGGCCATATACCGCCATATGCTTCCAATTACATACAGAGGAAGAAACGGTATGGTATATAACTATGTAATAGTATACAGTGGTGTTTAAAGCTCTTGAGGCTTCCTAATATAAAACTGGGAGGACTTCTTGTCTCTCCATATAGTCTCAGTTCACATGGCTCAGCCAGTTACATGAAGCCTAAAGAACCAGGTGAAGATCCAGCAATTAACGGAATCTGCCGGGTTAAGCATTGCTACATCTCATGGTCATTCTTGCCTCCAAAGAACCTGAGATTTCCAATTTCTTGGTGGGCCCAGGTGATGGCCAGTAGAAGGTCTACAATATAGTTGAAGACAAACCCAATCGTAGCTGACAGAGCTTAGAACCAGAGTCATTGGTTAGTCATTGTAAATATAGATACAATGAAATGAATGTGACCATGTACATGTTCTGCATAGGGTGGGCCCAAGGGTTATTTGCTCTGGTGGGCCCAAGGTAGGGTTTGCAATCAGGGATGTAGCTATAGGAGATGCTGAAGTAGTCATCATACATGGACCCTGGTGCCTGAGGAGGCACAATACTGTCGGCGTTGCTGAGTAGTAGTGTACGGTGGCAGTATGAACAGAGGAGTGAGGAGTCCTAAGAGAGGTGAGTACTGAGAAGCTCATTCCCTGGACCCTGTACTGTGTGGGGGCTGGGGCATTACACTTTATGGGGGCTTGAGGCATTACAACCTTTGGACAAATAAATGTCTGGTGAATGATCATTCCACGGACAGCCATACACATTTAAGATGATGTTGGTCTTTACAGTTGTTGAAAGCGGTCATACATATTCAATCACAGCGGACGAAGGACTAACAATCTGTCAGGAATGTCCTGAGAACATCCAGTACTTTCACAGAAGGATCATTTATGGACTAGAAACTGTCAGACAAAAATTGTAAACCCAGCTGATATCTTTCCGTCATCTATGATTACATTTCACCCAATGAAAGATTGTTTTTATTTGACCTTTTTCATCAATTTTAGACCTTTAGACTCCTCAAGTCAACAGTATTTTGTCCATCAATGTCAAACAAAGGTGACCATGAGGATGCATGGGCTCTATAATGTTGAAGAGTGTCTCACTGTTGGCCGAACCTCACAAGATTCATCTCACGAGATTCATCATAGTTTAATTTTGGACCCAACTCTCTTACCGGTCCTGGAGATCAAATGAGACTTCATAGGGTTAGGCGATTACAGTCCAGTCTTCTTCTTCTGTTCACAAGAATCTCACCAACCAAACTCACTGTAACAAAGAATGAAGGTACATGACGAATAGTGAAGCACTGCAAAATATTGGGCCACAGAACACTTTCTACTTACAAGTAAACCAAAAAATCCAGCATGTTATAAAAAACACAGTCATGACGCTAAGACGTCAAAGGTCCCCGGGAGCTACTGAGTTCAGAGAATAGGAGCCCACACTACACACCACCATGGAGCCCAGGAGAGATGAGTATAACTTTGCTATGTTTACTCACTAACCTTGGGTCGTTGCTTATTATACTCTCGGGCCTGAAGAAACCATTGAGTTTGTAGGTGGTAATTGGTTACCCCATAAATTTTGGGATCACCCAAAATTTATGGAACATTCACTAAAAACCTAACGCGTTACGAACTGGTTCACTCATTCCTACCCAGAAAGTTATTAACTTTTTGTATATAGAACTGAACCAACCCTTGTCCAAAAAAATTGAATTTGGAATTCATGTCAGTCAAGAGATGGGTGACACTTGGTGGAAGGATTTGGATGTTGATGCTTGGAGTTTATCTTGTCACTTGATACTCTGTTAGGTTTGAAGGATCTGTCCTCTTATGGTCAGTTTCACACCGTTAATGAATACCAGATCTGCAACTGTTCCGGGCTTTGGAAATAACAAACATTTTCCACCTATTCAGTTTCTCGAGCCATGGCTGTGTCGCCCAGCGTATGTGTACATTATGCAGGATTTGTTTAGCTGGAGAGCTCTGTATAATTCTTGGTCTATACCCAGCACTTTACAGTCTCCAGCGACAGTAAAGAGGCTTAACATTTCGGAGAGAACAGAAATACATTATAATGATATTCCGAAGCGCTTTGCTCTCTCTGGGCTACTGACAAAATCTTGCTTGAAGTCATCCTAAAAATAAGAGTTCCCGGGTCAGCCTCATCTATTCTTCATACAGCTGAATACAATTATTTCATTTGGCTAATTTCCCAAAAGACGTTGCGATGCAGAAATGGAGGCCAAGTTTTTGTTGGCATTTTTTGTGTGTGTTCTATTTAGAGGCTCATTATAATGACATACGAGGAAGATATCTTAATAACATACTGCGAAAAAACTATGAAAAACATAAGGCAATGCTGCACTTTATAGGGGGTTTGCTGGCCTTTTACTGTATCTCAAATTTTGGAAGCACCGACAAGGTTGCGGTGGGGTGTTGATGGTGGGAGTTAGTTGTTTATTCGAGATCTTGTCGATAAAGATGTCCACAGATGTTAAGGATTGTTCGTGTCCATAAAGTTTGTTTTATTGTCAGCGACACATACCCTTTGTACGTGGGGAGACGTGCCGCCAATTATCAAAATGTAACATCAAATGTCATCAGAAAGACTTTTATATGGGTCGATAGTTGGACGATGAAGCGTTCCTTACCTCTGATAACCAGCCAGTTTTGGCAGGACTGGCTGACCATCTAAAGTGTACAAAAAGTTCAGCTGATGTACTTTTGGCAGGTGGGGAAAAAAGGATCAGGCATGTTGAAATTCAAGGGAGATAACCAGAGGTTTCTGGCCAATAGGGATGAGCAAATTTGTGCCGAATTTCCCAAAAAGATTCCAGGGAATTCAGAACTTTTGGGAGTAATTTCTAACTAAGGTTCTAGTCAAATAGTCGACCACATTTAACTCTCAGTCAATAACCGAGAGTAACCTCTAAATGTGTAAACTGTCATTGGCTGGTTTAGATCACATGTGGTCCAGGTTACTCGTGGTCCATGACGTCAAGCAACCCCGACCACATTAAACCAGTCTGTGACAGCTGTAATAATTTTGACAGTCTTTTCTCTACTTTCAGTAACCTAGAGTATCCTAAACCACATGACCTAAACTTTTTAGGATAACTGAAGTACATTTGATTCAGAATTATTCATTCCAAATGGAATCTGAAATCCAAATTTAGCTAGCTTGACCCAAAATGAATCTCGTGAGATTTACTCATCTTTGTTGGGGACAGCTTATAATTCTTTACCCTTTGGAACCAAGCATGTGTATGGGGAATTCTGAGCATTCACCTATTGAAAGTATATGGCTACATATAGAACCACCAAAAATCTAACATGTATAGGGTCAGCGTGACCAGAATTTTTGAAGATTCTCTTTGTGGGTCTATCTTAGTCTTCAGTGGTCCAGTAGAAGGTGGTCCCATCTTGAGCTGACTTACAAGTCATTTGTCACAAAAGTGTGATATTTTGGAATAGCTCACAAATAACCTATTTGACTACTGATGTTCTATATGTGAAATAGTAATGTAAAATTTTGGATGCCTACATGTTAGTATAGATGGACCTCGGAATCACTTCCTCTGGTTGGCCCAAAGAACCCTAGAGCCAGGCAATGCCCCCTTCAGGTGTGGTAGATTTAGGTCCAAGTGTATTAGAGAAGGGACATCTTTAACTTATTTGGGTTTTTTGTTCCTTTGAGTTTTTCTTGTCCTTCTGTTGAAGTTGAACAATGAACAAAAATCAGAATAAAATGTTT
Source organism: Leptodactylus fallax (assembly GCA_947044405.1). Classification (NCBI taxonomy): domain Eukaryota; kingdom Metazoa; phylum Chordata; class Amphibia; order Anura; family Leptodactylidae; genus Leptodactylus; species Leptodactylus fallax. Next base: position 6,140,168 of record CAMRHE010000063.1, on the reverse strand, counting down.
TTCCATTCAGTGGGTTTTGTTCGGACAAGGAGCTGAGGAGGAGGCTGGGAGATGCATCTTATGTGGATGGAGCTGGTTACAATGAGGTCACTCGGACCCTCCTGGTTTCCTGACAGTTGTCTTTATTTAGTGTGTGGCCAGTAGATGGTGATTTGCACTGCGTGACAGCTGGACATACATTGGAAGAGGACTGGGCTATTTTTGGAAGCTACTGTACTTGTAATGAAGAGCAAATTCTGAATGATACGTCTGTAATGATAATGGTCGAGTATTTCCTAACATTACCTAACAGTTATAAAAAAAATCTAAGTCCTAATCCAGGGCTGACCCAAAGGCTGAAAGCGAACCCCAAAATTTTTTTGTACCTCTTGTGTTAGCCATATTGTCTCCAACCTCATTTTGGAGTTGTTGATTAGTTACTATGTAAAGACTTATTTTGTCTGTATATGTAGCCTGTGATTTTTATGTTGGCGATGTGTAAAAAACCTTGTGTAAATAGGTCTCTAGGCTTGACACTGTCCACTCTGTGTGCCGTAGGTAAGTATAAGGTACTTTAGACCAGTGTCAACCTGGCCCATTAGAACACTTCCAGTGGGCCCAAGCTCTAACACAATAAGGCCCGGTTCACATTTGCGTTCGGGTTTCCGTTCGGGGAGTCCGCTTGGGGACCCCCCCGAACAGAAACCTATACGCATAAAAAGCGGTTTACCTGGGAAACCACACGGACCCCATAGACTATAATGGGGTCCGTGTGGTTTGCGCTCGGTTTCCACACAAAACTTGTGGAAACATGCGAGAGGAAAGTGCTGCTTGCAGGACTTTTCTCTCCACTTGCTTCGTGCGTAAACCGAGCGGAAACCACACGGACCCTATTATAGTCTATGGGGTCCGTGTGGTTTCCCAGGTAAACCACTTTTTATGCATATAGGTTTCCATTCGGGGAATCCCCAAGCAGACTCCCCGAACGGAAACCCGAACGCAGATGTGAACCGGCCCTAAATGTCCAGCAGAAGACACCCAAATTTGAAAGATGCCATCAGGGCCAGATCTGCCATGAGGCAAGATGATTATCTCGCCTCAGGCAGCAGATTGCCGAGTCCCAGAGGGGGAGGCACTGACAGCATTTGTTGGGCGAACAGTGGTTTCGATCGAAACACGTCCGAAACTGTTATAATTATATTCTCTTCAGACCCCAGAGTATAATAAGCAGAGGCCCAGGGTAGGTGATCAAACACAACAAACAGTGTTTGTTACTCACCTCGGCTGGGCTCCAGTGCAGTTCCCTGCAGCTCTGTCTGATGTCAGGGACCACTGAGGCCCAAAGAAAGCAGGGAGTCCCATTGGGGCCCAGGATAGGTGAGTAATACTGTTTAGTATGTTTGATCACTTCCCCTGGGTCTCCACTTATTATACTCTGAGGTCTGAAGAGATACAAGATATAATAATAGCTCATGAATGGTGAACCCCAAAAAGTTTGGGTTTGAGCAAACCCAAAAATTTTGGAAAATTTGTAGGGGCCACTATAGGACATTATACAATGTGGAGGGACCACTATGGGATACTATACTGTGTGGAGGGGCCAATATGGGACATTATACTTTGTGAAGTGGCCACTGTGTATCATTATACTGTATGGAGGCCAGTTGGTTCATTTCCTAGGGGGTCACTGAAGGGTGGGCCCCCAGAATCATTTTATCTGTGTAGGGCTTGTACTTCTGACAACCTATAACTACACCCCTAATGAGTAGTATTATAGATAATTACAGCATTACAGAATTTTAGGGCTCATTAGTTGTTGCAGTATTTTTCACTTTGTCCTTTTTGGAGTATGGAAAGTATGTTAATGATAAGATGGAACCAGCCAAAAATGTTAAAATGTGCAAGAAAATAAAAGTTTTCCAGAGTTGTGACAAGTTTCTTTTCCATGAGTTGAGCTGGCTTCGAAACGGTCGGCACATTCCAGGCAAGTTTTCCGTGTGTATCTTTTCCACCGCTAGTCCAGACCTGTTGGAAGATGATGAGCAATGATGAATAGACAAATCCGCTTACCGTGCTCCTACTTGTGTCACTAACACTCTCAGGTGAGCACACTTCTGTTTGAAGCTAAGATAATAGCCCAGAAGAAAGAAAAGTGCTGTGTACCAAAAACTGGATAAGTCGAGATATTTATCTTGAGGATTTGGTAGAAAATAAGTCACACACCCAATCTACCTCAACCATACCCTACCACCACTTGACTGGGTATTGTACTGTACTGCTTGAATCCCTATATACACAAACCTCTTCCAAAAATTGACCCTTACGTTGAAAATTTAGCACCTTTTATTAAATGGTTTGTCTCTCCACTTCGGACATCCCTTTTTGGTGGAAGACTCCCTCGATGATAGGATGATCACAGAATAACCTACTGCTGAGACCAGAGGACTCAGCTGTAATCTATGCAGGTATGCATCATCAAGTTTTCAATTTCCCCACAGTGCCCCTGCAGGGGAAATGGAGTATTACACAGTGCCAATTGAAATCAAATTTTTTGGGATCCTTCAGAACCCTCACCATGTAATTCCTTAATAAGGTATCTAAAAATACATTTCCCAAACCAGACAACCCCCATGAGGGGATTTTCCATTGAATTATGTATGTACTACCCAAGCTACTACAGTTGACTGATGTCTGTACCGTTACTTTGTGATAGATAAATAGATAGATAGATAGATAGATAGATAGATAGATAGATAGCTGTGAAGAAATGTCTTAGAAAGCTGACCTTACATGGTCATGTTTGAGGTATGTCACTGAAGATTGGTAAGATATCCATAGACCTATACTACTGTGGTTTACAGGATAACTTCCTAGTGAACCTCCCAAGATTCATTTAGTTTCGGAAGTCCATAATTTGTTTTAAGTCGAACAAGTTTGAATAGAACCAGAAGTGACATCTCTTCAGACCCCAGAGTATAATAGATGGAGGTCCAGGGGAGGTGTAAAAAAAAAAATATATATATAAACCTTTCTTCACCTTCTTTGGGCCTCCTAGAGGCATCCAATGCTCTCTCTCAGTCTCCTCAATGACGTCATGCGCCCAGGGTCACTGCTGAGGCCTGTGATTGGGCCTTAGCGGTCACATGGGCACACTGAGCTTGTCACTGTGGCTGAATCATAGGCTTTACAGACGCATGATGTCACCCAGAGAGCGCCAGACCCACGAGGAGGCCAAAAAGAGAGAAGGCAAGTATAAATGTTTTTTATTTCTTTTTTTCACCTCCCCTGGGCCTCCCCCTATTATTCTCTGGGCTCTGAAGAGATTATTGAAGAGATTTACTGCAATGCATGTCGCAGCGGCCATTTTAGTTCATCAGAGACAAATCCCCAATTGTTTAGCTTTAACAGCCAAACAATTTGAAATATTCGGGTCGGAACGAAGTGGTTCACCATCTCTACATAAAACTATAGCGGGTGCAGAGGCTGCAACTGTACCTAGGCCCTGGAGCCTGTAAGGGCCCGAACGGCCCTTCTGTCCCCTATGAGAAAGCCAATACTATAACCATGATATTTGGGGTCACTAATATAGATATTGCAGGGGGGCTTCAAGCGTTACTGCTGCCTTTTTTTTATTAGAATCTCTTGAATCTGAGCAAGCTCTGGGAAATTTCCAAAAACAAGCCAAATCTACGACAGGAAGCTGCTCTCCATTTTTATAAATAGTCAGACATATTTGCTTTCTGATAAGCGCTTTGTTTATTTGCCTTGGAATATGGAAGGTTGTAGATTTATTTATTTTCCCACTTAACTTTACTGCGCATCTGATGCGATAAGGCGTTCTTCCGAGAAGGTTTTATGGCCGCCGTAGAGACAGAATCTAAAATGTGTTGATAAACATTGAGACCTCGCTCGCTCTCTCGAGGACACTGCTGGCCTGTTTGATGTTTTCATCGTTGGGTCCCTGGAACGCGGCTCAACAAAAGCCATTGTCCGTCTGTGTCGTCTGCTCTATCGAAATAAATCTGTTATGGCAGCTGAGATGCGGAGTGCACCGTTGTCAGACCTGCCAGAAATAACTCACATCACATCACCAAATGCAAGAAACTACAGCTAAAAATAAGGTTTTACATACAGTGGAGTGATATTTCCACTTTTTCATCGAACTACAGCATTTTATAGTTTCTATATGGTATGAATCTACATAAAATGTTGAGTCACTTTGTAAATACCTTTCATGACTTATCTTACTCTAATCTTCTGACAATTCAGCCGGTTGCCACTGGAAGCAGTCGACAGGCATGTTGACAGAGACACCCCTTAACAGTGAGAGGAGTTAAAGATTGATGGTTTTTTCCTTAAGATAGGTCATCAGTATCCCATGGGTGGATGATCCTACAGATAAGCTGCTCAAAGTGGCAAATCGGGTGAGTGCCACATCTGTTTCACATTCCAGTGATGTCACATTCATTGGTCACATGGCCTATTTCCAGTTCAATCCCATTCAAGTCAAAGGGATTGAGCTGTAATACCAAGTATAGCCACTATACAATGGATGGCGCTGTGCTTAGTATTCTTTGTAGAGACCACAGCACCCACATGAATTTTGTGGACTCTTCATCTGTGGCCCTCTTCCTGGTTCCTCCGAACCATCTGGATTAGTAGAACTGGGGAGAAAAGCCCCCAATCTGGATCTAAAGCTTCCTGAGCTTGTAGGCTGTAGGTTTGAAATATATGGGGGCCACTGCTGGTAGGAACATTGTGTGGGGCCACTGCTGGGGGGCATTAAACTGTGAGGGGCCACTGCTGGGGGGCATTAAACTGTGAGGGGCCACTGCTGGGGGACATTAAACTGTATGGGGCCACTGCTGGGGTTATGGGGTTATTTAACAATAAATTTGTATTGTATAGAGTTTGGAAGGAATGCGGCCCATAGTTCCAATTTTCTAAGAAAAAAATGAATGCTGCTATGTGATTGGTTGCTACATCAATTTCGATAAAGGAGGCCATATTGTTTTAGCATGGATTGTGGGAGATTTCAGCTCTGAAGTTGCGAATGCAGCTCTCGGATATGTATAATTTCTGTATATGCTACAGATGATATAAAAAAATAAATAAATAAAAAAATTACTATTTATTATAGCAGATTGAGGAAGAAAATTAAAAATTGACTGAATTTTATCAGTTTGATTTTTCTTAAAAATTTTTCATGTAGGGATTTGGTAGTTTGATAATGTCTGTTTTTTCTTATTGTGACTGGTCTATATCCTCGACAACCCCCAGCAGTCATGTACGGATGAGAGTGGACAATGACCCGGAGCACTGTTGGATAGACACTTCTGGTCTGTCACTTAGTGATCAGCTGTCATAAGGATACACTAGTTAATTGGTCGATAAAATTGCCAGCCCATGATAGGGTTAATGGGGGAAGTGAGTGATGAAAGTTAGGGCTGATGCTGGCCGCATTCTCAGCTGCTTGAGAACGGCATCTGTGACACTTTTGTAGAATGTTCCCTTCATTGAAATGAATGAAATTTTTTTGATAAAGCTTTTGCCTTTGATTATAATGGCCGCAGAAGTCTATTTACTTTGGCATCGCCTATTGCCATTAGATATCTTTACATATTTCTTGTTCGTTGCCATCAGCATAAGACTGGAGTTCCTTTGGCCCACCAAAAGAAATACTCCAGCAATCCTGCTGAGAACATGTGCACTTCCACCATGGAGCTGTCTTCTGCTGGACCTTTGGGACCCATTATTGTGGTGATACCTCTTTGGGGTTAACTTTTCCTGGACCTTTGGAACCCATTTTTGTATTGGGTCCTCTTTGGGATTGTCTTCTGCTGGACTTTTGGAACCCACTCTTGTGTCAGATATTCTTTGGGGTTGTCTTCTGCTGGACGCTTGGAACCCATTATTGTGTTGTAACCAATTTAGGGTTATCTTTCGCTGAACCTTTGGGACCCTTTACTGTGTTGGGCCCTATTTGTTGTTGTCCTCTGCTGGATTTTAGGAACCCATTATTGTGTTGAATACACTTTAGGGTTGTCTTCTGTTGGTCTCTCGGGACCCATTATTGCATCATGTCCATTTTGGCATGACCTTACTGTGTCAGGTCCACTTTGGGCTGTCTTTGTCTGAATCTTTGGGATCTATTATTGTGTTAGGTCTACATTATGGATGTCCTCTGCTGTTTTTGTAGCCCATTATTGTGTCATATTACTAAAAAAAGGACATAATATACAAAAAACTTATCACAGAAAAAGGCCGCACTTACCCATCACGAGATGATACATGGCTGTGCAGGCCCCATTGCAGTATATGATAGAAAAAGCTCAGGTGCAACATGCTAATGAAACATTCGTTCACACACCCACAATACATGAGGAGGGCCGATGCTGCTTGCCAAATGCACACAGATAAAACTCATACAAGGCGCTGTCACATGATAATGTAAGGCGCACAACACCAAAGAACAGCCATTTGCATTTTTCACCTGTGCTTTTTCTATCATATACTGCAATGGGGCCTGCACAGTCATGTGTTATCTGGTAATGGGTAAGTGTAGCCTTTTTATGTAACTTTTTGGTTAGGGACTTGCAATGCATGAGAAGCCTAGACATTACAGTCATATGAAAAAGTTTGGGCACCCCTATTAATCTTAATAATTTTTAGTTCTAAATATTTGGGTGTTTGAAACAGCCATTTCAATTTGATATATCTAATAACTGATGGACACAGTAATATTTCAGGATTGAAATGAGGTTTATTGTTTCTAACAGAAAATGTGCAATATGCATTAAACCAAAATTTGACCGGTGCAAAAATTTGGGTACCCTTATCATTTTATTGATTTGAATACTCCTAACTACTTTTTACTGACTTATTGAAGCACAAAATTGGTTTTGTAACCTCACTGAGCTTTGAACTTCATAGCCAGGTGTATCCAATCATGAGAAAAGGTATTTAAGGTGGCCAATTGCAAATTGTTCTCCTATTTGAATCTCCTCTGAAGAGTGGCATCATGGGCTCCTCAAAACAACTCTCAAATGATCTGAAAACAAAGATTGTTCAACATAGTTGTTCAGGGGAAGGATACAAAAAGTTGTCTCAGAGATTTAACCTGTCATTTTCCACTGTGAGGAACATAGTAAGGAAATGGAAGACCACAGGGACAGTTCTTGTTAAGCCCAGAAGTGGCAGGCCAAGAAAAATATCAGAAAGGCAGAGAAGAAGAATGGTGAGAACAGTCAAGGACAATCCACAGACCACCTCCAAAGAGCTGCAGCATCATCTTGCTGTAGATGGTGTCACTGTGCATCGGTCAACAATACAGCACACTTTGCACAAGGAGAAGCTGTATGGGAGAGTGATGCGAAAGAAGCCGTTTCTGAAAGCACGCCACAAACAGAGTCGCCTGAGGTATGCAAAAGCACATTTGGACAAGCCAGCTTCATTTTGGAAGAAGGTCCTGTGGACTGATGAAACAAAGATTGAGTTGTTTGGTCATACAAAAAGGCGTTATGCATGGCGTCAAAAAAACACAGCATTCCAAGAAAAACACTTGCTACCCACTGTAAAATTTGGTGGAGGTTCCATCATGCTTTGGGGCTGTGTGGCCAATGCCGGCAGCGGGAATCTTGTTAAAGTTGAGGGTCGCATGGATTCAACTCAGTATCAGCAGATTCTTGAGAATAATGTACAAGAATCAGTGACGAATTTGAAGTTACGCCGGGGATGGATATTTCAGCAAGACAATGATCCAAAACACAGCTCCAAATCTACTCAGGCATTCATGCAGAGGAACAATTACAATGTTCTGGAATGGCCATCCCAGTCCCCAGACCTGAATATCATTGAACATCTGTGGGATAATTTGAAGCGGGCTGTCCATGCTCGGTGACCATCAAACTTAACTGAACTGGAATTGTTTTGTAAAGAGGAATGGTCAAAAATACCTTCATCCAGGATCCAGGAACTGATTAAAAGCTACAGGAAGCGACTAGAGGCTGTTATTTTTGCAAAAGGAGGATCTACTAAATATTAATGTCACTTTTCTGTTGAGGTGCCCATACTTTTGCATCGGTCAAATTTTGGTTTAATGCATATTGCACATTTTCTGTTAGTTCAATAAACCTCATTTCAATCCTGAAATATTACTGTGTCCATCAGTTATTAGATATATCAAATTGAAATGGCTGTTGCAAACACCCAAATATTTAGAACTAAAAATGATTAAGATTAATAGGGGTGCCCAAACTTTTTCATATGACTGTATATGCATATTTTGACCACTATATTGACTAATGCCTCATGGTTATTTAACCATTTTTGCAGGGTGCTGGTACTGTTGGGGTGCTACATATGGAGGTGCTGGGCATCCCACCTGATCTAATAGTGTGGGACGTGACTAATAGGTTGTTCTTTGACACTGTGCACCTCATATTATCATGTGACAGCGCCTTGTATAAGTTTTATCTGTGTGCATTTGGAGTGCTGCATCCGCCCCCCTCGTGTATTGTGGGTGTGTGAGTGGATGTTTCATTAGCATTTTACACCTGAGCTTTTACTATAATATATTGCACTGGGGCCTGCACAGCCATGTATCATCTGGTATTGGGTAAGTGCGGCCGCTTTCTGTGATATGTTTTTTTCCATTATTGTGTCAGGTCCACTTAATGGTTGTCTTTTTATGCCCATTTTTGTGTGAGGCTTTGTTTTATGCTGGACCTTCATGTTACTGTCTGATCTAGATCCATCCAAATACCAACATACCTTAAGGCTGAGGCCGCACGTTGCGGAAACACTGCTTTTATTTTGTTGCAGATTTTGCTGTGGTTTTTTGAGCCAAATCCAGGAGTAGTATAAGAAGCTTCCTATATATTTCCTATTCCTTTTGTAGCCATTCTTGGCTTTGGCTCCAAAAACCTCAGAAAAATCTGCAACAAAAAAAGCTGTGTTTCAGCGAAACACAAGAAAGAAAAAAAAAACACAGCAGAAACGCATTTCACTTTTTTTTCCGCAAGGTTTTTCGTTGCTAAGTTTTTCTCTGCAGACTTTCTGCCCTTATTATACCTATAGGGAAAACGCCAGCATTTCCGCAGGTATAATTGACATGAAGCGATTTACAAAAATTCAACGTTTTTTTAAATCGCAGCATGTACGCTGCGGCTTTTTTCTGCAATGTGTGGATGGGTTTTTGCCTTGGCGTTTCCGCCATGGTAAAATCACGGCATTTATGCTACGTGGGGCCTCAGCCTAAATGTTTTTTTTGGGCTAAAAATATTGATGGCTTCTAAGGAGAGGGCATCAAAGTCAGATCAATGGAGGACTGAAACCTGGCATGCCCACAAATCACCTGGCCTCATCAAAAATGGAGCTTGACACAGACAGCGCCGTTCTCTGTATCGTGGCTAAAGTGAATCACTGCAACTTGTACCCATTCAAGTGAATAGAAGATGATCTGCAGTACCTGAGCTGGCCACTACACAGAGAACGGCGCTGTCTACTTCCTGCTCCATTCTCTATGTCAGGTGCTGAGGACAACTGATTGATGAGGTTGTCAGACCCCCACCGATATGATATTCATGCTCTATCCTTATGTAAGGTTAGGAATATTTTTAGCCCAGAAAACCCCTTTAATTAAAACAAGCGTCTGCACTTTTTATGTTTACCCCTCGCCCTTTTTGGCAGCCAGCAAATCTCTTGCTTTCTATCACATCCCTTAAAAACTCATGTAAAAAATACAGAATCTCATTTATAACACTCAGAATAGGATTTCCTTTTCCTGTATCTTTTCATAACAAGTTTTTTCCAGCTTGGGCAAGTGACCAACACGATATAATTTATGAAACTGTTTTTATCTGGCGGTATTTGTGCCAAAAATAACACCGTATTTTATGAAAGTAAAAACGCGGCCTTTTATGAGTGACTTATTAATTTACAGCTCACTTGTGGACTGTTACACATTTAGATTTTGCAAGGTGGATTAACTTTCATTGTTCTCCAAAAACCAATTAAGTGTATTTTTGTGCTGTAATCTCCAGGGAAAAAGACAAAAATAACTATTTACTAGAGCGAGAAAGTTCAGATCCTCTCACACAGAGCAATCCCACCTTACATGTATCAAGGCAGAGTTATGGGTAATTTATAAAAACTGACCTTAAATACTTTAATTATGAAATTATTATTATTATTATTATTATTAATTCTTACAAGTGATGCCAAGAGGCTGCATAGATTACAGGCATCACTAAGAGTGATATATTACATGGGTGAAATCCTGACAGCAGGATATGAGTGGAGAGAAGCTGAGCTCTGTGATATATAGGGTTATATGATAGAGGAGAGAAGCTGAGCTCTGTGATATATAGGGTTATATGATAGAGGAGAGAAGCTGAGCTCTGTGATATATAGGGTTATATGATAGAGGGTGAGAAGCTGAGCTCTGTGATATATAGGGTTATATGATAGAGGAGAGAAGCTGAGCTCTGTGATATATAGGTTATATGATAGAGGAGAGAAGCTGAGCTCTGTGATATATACTGTAGGTTATATGATAGAGGAGAGAAGCTGAGCTCTGTGATATATAGGGTTATATGATAGAAGGAGAGAAGCTGAGCTCTGTGATATATAGGGTTATATGATAGAGGAGAGAAGCTGAGCTCTGTGATATATAGAGTTATATGATAGAGGAGAGAAGCTGAGCTCTGTGATATATAGGGTTATATGATAGAGGAGAGAAGCTGAGCGCTGTGATATATAGGTTATATGATAGAGGAGAGAAGCTGAGCTCTGTGATATATAGGGTTATATGATAGAGGAGAGAAGCTGAGCTCTGTGATATATAGGGTTATATAGAGGAGAGAAGCTGAGCTCTGTGATATATAGGGGTATATGATAGAAGAGAGAAGCTGAGCTCTGTGATATATAGGGTTATATGATAGAGGAGAGAAGCTGAGCTCTGTGATATATACTGTAGGTTATATGATAGAGGAGAGAAGCTGAGCTCTGTGATATATAGGTTATATGATAGAGGAGAGAAGCTGAGCTCTGTGATATATAGGTTATATGATAGAGGAGAGAAGCTGAGCCCTGTGATATATAGGGTTATATGATAGAGGAGAGAAGCTGAGCTCTGTGATATATAGGGTTATATGATAGAGGAGAGAAGCTGAGCTGTGTGATATATAGGGTTATATAGAGGAAAGAAGCTGAGCTCTGTGATATATACTGTAGGTTATATGATAGAGGAGAGAAGCTGAGCTCTGTGATATATAGGTTATATGATAGAGGAGAGAAGCTGAGCTCTGTGATATATAGGGTTATATGATAGAGGAGAGAAGCTGAGCTCTGTGATATATAGGGTTATATAGAGGAGAGAAGCTGAGCTCTGTGATATATAGGTTATATGATAGAGGAGAGAAGCTGAGCTCTGTGATATATAGGGTTATATGATAGAAGAGAGAAGCTGAGCTCTGTGATATATAGGGTTATATGATAGAGGAGAGAAGCTGAGCTCTGTGATATATAGGGGTATATGATAGAGGAGAGAAGCTGAGCTCTGTGATATATAGGTTATATGATAGAGGAGAGAAGCTGAGCTCTGTGATATATACTGTAGGTTATATGATAGAGGAGAGAATCTGAGCTCTGTGATATATAGGGTTATATGATAGAGGAGAGAATCTGAGCTCTGTGATATATAGGGTTATATGATAGAGGAGAGAAGCTGAGCTCTGTGATATATAGGTTATATGATAGAGGAGAGAAGTTGAGCTCTGTGATATATAGGTTATATGATAGAGGAGAGAAGCTGAGCTCTGTGATATATACTGTAGGTTATATGATAGAGGAGAGAAGCTGAGCTCTGTGATATATAGGTTATATGATAGAGGAGAGAAGCTGAGCTCTGTGATATATACTGTAGGTTATATGATAGAGGAGAGAAGCTGAGCTCTGTGATATATACTGTAGGTTATATGATAGAGGAGAGAATCTGAGCTCTGTGATATATAGGGTTATATGATAGAGGAGAGAAGCTGAGCTCTGTGATATATAGGGTTATATGATAGAGGAGAGAAGCTGAGCTCTGTGATATATAGGGTTATATGATAGAGGAGAGAATCTGAGCTCTGTGATATATAGGGTTATATGATAGAGGAGAGAAGCTGAGCTCTGTGATATATAGGTTTATATGATAGAGGAGAGAAGCTGAGCTCTGTGATATATAGGGTTATATGATAGAGGAGAGAAGCTGAGCTCTGTGATATATAGGGTTATATGATAGAGGAGAGAAGCTGAGCTCTGTAATATATAGGGTTATATGATAGAGGAGAGAAGCTGAACCCCTTATATTTGCATCCCTCTTTTGGGGGTTTGGGTTACTTTTTACTGCCACATATACACTTTAGTGTGGGTTATTGGCACGTGTTATCATTTTCCCTTTCCTTGCTCTTATATTTGATGTTACCACCACCAGATGCTTATAATTTCCAGGGCCGATCCCTCCAGCAATGATGTCTCTTCAGATACGCTGGATTCCTAGTTGATGAGTCTGTTTCATTGGAAAACTTCCCAAATTTTTTACGCCAGGTACCTGTAGTCCAAGATAATTAACCAAGCAATGATCAGTCATTATGTTAATACAGTTGTTTAGGGTCCATCGTAGTACGGGGCAGTCACAATAGCCCATAACCAAGGTAGCCATAACAAGTCGTGGAGCCCTTTAAGAAAGACGTCCAAGTCCTGCAACTGTAGAACAAGCTCTGTCTCTTTACCAGAAGAAGCTGCAGTGCCCCCATCTCAGAGCCTGACACAGTAACCCTATAAAAGAGTCAACCTCAATACCCCTATAACAAAGCCAGTTACAATACCCTCATAGTAGATGTACTCACAACAGGGGCATACTCAGCGGGGCAGTTATAACTGACAAGCTGCTAACCCTGGTCGGCCATCGCTCTCCTGAATGATGATCATTGGTTACTGGGCCTCGCAGGTAACCACTGAACGCTTCATCAATACTGACGGATGTGCTTACTGGTTACCAGCAGGGCCTGGGGAGTGAGCAGTGAGTACACTTGTGCGATCTTACCGCTCTTAGCACCGCCCGCTCCTTCTTTGCACTGCGCGTTGCAATGTGTTACTTTGATGTAGTGTTTGGGGGCTGGACTGGAGGCATTATACTGTGTGGGGGCATTATAATGTGTGGGGGAAGGGGGCATTATACTGTGTGGGTGCTGTGGACATTATAATGTGTGGGGGCTGGGGGCATTATACTGCGTGGGTGCTGTGGGCATTATAATGTGTGGGGGCTGGGGGCATTATACTGCGTGGGTGCTGTGGGCATTATAATGTGTGGGGGCTGGGGGCATTATACTGTGTGGGTGCTGTGGGCATTATAATATGTGGGGGCTGGAGGTATTATAATGTGTGGAGGTATTATACTGAGGGCTGTGGGCACTATAATATATGGGGGTGCATTATACCGTGTTGGTGCAGTGTGGACATTATAATATGTGGGGGCTGTGGGAATTATAATGTGTGGGAGTAGGCTGGGGTTATGATAATGTGTGAGGACTGTGGGCATTATAGTTTGTGGGGGTACGTAGGGTCATTATAATGTGTGGGGGCTGTGGGCATTATAGTATGTGGGGTTAAACTGGGGTATTATGATGAGAGGGACCTGGGGTATTAGACTGTGTGGGGTCTGTGCTGGGATGATGTATTATACTGTCTTGGGGCTGTGGGTATAGTGTTGTGTGATTGGCATTATTTTGTGTAGGGGAATTAAACTGTGTGTGAGGGGCACTAAAGGGAACATTGTACGATGTGAGGGGCACCATACTGTGTAGGTGGTCACTGAGGAGGTATTATACTGTGTAGGGGCACTTAGGGGACAATATACTGATTGGGAGCAGTAAGGAGAGCATTATATCGAGTGGGGACACTAAAAGGGCATTATACTGTATGCGGGGAGTTCTCCCACCCCCTGACACCCCTCTCTAGAAAATCATGCCTATGTCCCTGAGTCACATTGCCCACATAACAGATGCACCTATTTGTTTGGAATGAACCACTACAGCAGTTAGCATCCAACTTTCCTAGAGTCCTGGTAGGCAAATCTGCCTAGTTGCACAGTGGTAAAGTCTACCTCTCCCTATTATTGTGTGGCTGAGAAGATTTGCCATTCAGGCCTCCAGGAAAGCTGGGTGACAATACTCCTATCCATTTCCTGCCCTGTATTGTATTCCTTCCTACTCCAGTTTCACATATAAAATGGATTTTAATATTTTAGATGCAGATCTTAGCTTTGTGAGGAGATAATGTAGGTGTTGTAAAATGTGATGGCGTCTATTAATCTATAATGACTCGCGCTATCCCCTAATTAAAGTGCCCGCTGATAATGACTGGAACATTGATGCATGAAAATCTTCAAGGATCTGTCTTCACTTTGTCCTCCTTGTATACATCGATAAACTAAAGCTCAAAAAGTTTGAAACCACTCCGCAGGGGCATAACCTGAAGCTCCTGGGGCCCAATGCAAAATCTGTAATGGGGGCCCCCATCTATATTTAGAATAGTGGTATGTCTTACATGGTAGAGGGACATTTGGGTCCCCACAGGGTCCAGAGTTCGATAGCTGCACCCCCTCTAGCTATGCCCCTCCACACTGGGTTAAAATGGGTTACTGTAGGGGTCCGTAGTGGTCTAGGACAATCAGGGTGGATAATGTTTGTGTGCCTGGTGGTCTACGGCAGTAAGAGGGTTAATTCCAGTGTCTAGAGTTCAGTTAAAGGATTCATTTAAAGGTGTTGTCCGCGGAGGTGTAATTTACTTACCCAGTCTGGAGATTACCAATGATGGACCCAGGGTTCCAGTCACATCACGACCCCCAAGTCATGTGATCCAAAACAGTGTTACACCCCAAGTTACTCTGCCCCCTCTCTCTTTCCTCGATCTCGCAGGTAGTAAAGCCACAACCCATAGCACAGTGCAGCATCCCAAAGTGCTACTGCTTTAATTGTTTATCTTTTGTGCCTCTGGGTTGTGATGGTATGTCCTGTCCTCTATGTACTACTCCCATCCCCCAGCTCCATCCATCTGGGTTGCAGCAACTGTGAGATGGGGGAAGTGGGGGCGGGGCAACATGGAGTTGAGAACTCTGCTTCAGACCACATGACCATCCTCGCCGATCCCTGGACTGGATAAATAAATTACACCTCCCTGGAAAACCCCTTTATGGATGCGTGATGGTCAGTTAAATGGTTAATTTTAAGAGAAGGACAGTGGAAGGTTTAATACTCAATACTTTATGTCCATTAAGTTCCTTACCTCTTCAGGCTGCAGACTTGTCTTGTCTGTAAAAGGAGGCCGTACACAGAGTCCAGCTTCATGTTTTCTTCCTTTACTGATCAAAAAGATGGTGGTCTAGGGAAGTGAAGAAGTTAATGCCAGTATCCCTGGTGGGCTGTGGCAGTGAGAGGGTTATTTTCATTACCTTTGGTGGTCTTCAGAGAAGAAGTTAATGTAAGGATCCTTGTAGTTCTAGGCCAATCGAGGGGTTAATCTCAGTGCACCTGGTGGTCTAGGGCAGTAAAAGGGTAATATAAGGTATAAAGCTGTCAAATGGTTACCTTAAAGATTCCTACAGGAGGACGGTGAAAGGGTTAATGTGGCATACTTGGGGTCCAGTTGGTTACTTGGCTGTATGGCTGCACAGTTCTCTCAATGATTGGGCAGAGCTATTTAGAAGCGCTCTGTCCAGTCCTTCCTGGGAGCTCAATGAGTATGCGGGAACAGACTTTTCCCAAGTAGGGGTAGTTTGTTGGACAACTGTGGCCACCACTAGAGGGCCACCATATTTATATCCAAGGAGTTGTCTGTAAAACCCCTTATTTTTTAATAGGGGCCACACCTAGAATCTGATACTGCGAGGGGAAGCCACCAGGGGGTCCCCCCTTCTCTGTTATTTCAGCCTAGTCCATTACAATTAGCCAACCCCTTATAAATCTATGTTTAAGAAACTTCCCCTTTAAGTGGCGGAACATCCGTAGCAGGTTGCGCATTGTTTAGTAAGTCGCTGAATTGTTTCCCCTTCCTTGATGCCGGTTATAAATCTGCCACTTGACTAATATAACCGGCCAGCCCTGCTAAGACATCTTCTTGCTATGCTATGAGTACATGAAAGCGAGTCTGATCTCCCCCTTTGAACGTCCTTTTTGTTTGTCTGCCTTTCGCGGCGGTCCAGTATAACATTTGGCACACTTGCTAGGAATGCGCCATTTCACGGTCAGATGATCCGCTCATTGACTGTAATTAGCAGACCCATCAGGCCAAGGCCGTCTCTAGTGACTGCTGGAAATGCCTGCCTTACATAACAGGCCATAAAAATGATTAAAATGCTTTGAAAACCAAAAAATTATCCTATAAAGTAAAATCGTCCATGGACTTCAATGGTGGAGTCGTGACCGTGTACAGGGTCACAGGAACCTCATATTCCCAGGGTTAAGAACCGCACCTCTCAGGCATCCATGACATATCTGACGGCCCCAGATGGACAATCCACTACAGAAAGATATTAGACTGACGGCAGAAACGCGGTCCATCTCGTCTGCCAATATATTACCTCTGTTTTATATTAGGATAGACATATATAGACGTATACCAGGCATATCATATATACATTTACTTATTGTAGATCTGTTGGTAGTTTTATTCTATTTTTTTTTCACTAACTTTGTCCCAGGTCTCGCACCCAGGTTCTTCTGTATGGAGGGCAGACACCTTAATAGCTGAGCAAAAACCTTCATATTTTAATACTTTTATATAATATGAGCTGCACATTTGTTTAGATCACAGAAAATAATGTAATAAATTCTCAGCACAACTGACCATTGCAACTATATCCCCTCCCCATGAAATGTAACATACAGTATGTACTCAAGAAACATGATATACATACATTCATACCCAATGCATACACATATGTACATGTAACACAAACACACATACACTTTACACACATATACAGTACATACACATTACACACACACAACATACATTTCCATACACATTACATGCACAACACATATTTCCATACACATTATATATATTCATACACATTACACACACATAACACACATTTCCATACACATTACACACATTATATATATTCATACACACATTACACACATATACATTTCCATTTCACAAACATTACATACAAATACACAATACACACATAATACATATAGTGCATACACTATACACTTGTCATAGTAGGTGACAGCTTTTCTGAATATCTTCCTGCTCAGAGTAATAGGGGAGTCCCTTTTATACGATGTCCATATGTCCTACTAGAGTATATATGACAAGTGGTTTAGGAGACAACCCATTAGATGTGTATACATGTGCATGAAGCCTATAAGGGCCCCCGGCATTCTGCAGTATTTGGCCCCACAGCCCTGGAGTATTTCTTAAATTCCATACCCTGCCTGTATATATGGCCTTCAGCGCTCCTCTGTCTTATGTCACCTCCTGCTAATCTCCATTATTTTGCATGATGCCATTTGGATCAGTGGAGCTGCCGGTCCTGAGGCTTTCCATATGCTGCATTTTATGTAAGACCCTGTGAGCCATAGACGTATGACATAGAGAGAAGACCCAGCCACCGAGTATCTGAGCTGAGAACTGAATGGCGGTTTTATAGTATCAGTAGCCGGTGCTCTGCTTAATGTGATATGTGACATTTAGACAGCCGAGTCCCCTGCCTCTTCCCCTCCTGATTTCATTATCTGCTAGACACATAATTATATGCTTAAACTATTTCCTATTGTAATTATAGGTATAAAACAAGGCGATCGGAGCGCACCGCCACCGCCTATAAATATTACATGGCACTTTATTATATTATTATGCTTTACTCGCTACATAGAATATATAATGGCTCTGTCAGTCCTGAGTTGTTAATAGTGATCAGAGGATGTATTGTTCTGCTCGGGTAGATACATATCATAAATGGGGTACATTTAAGGGGGATTTATTAGTACCTGCAACCCTTTCTGAGGTCTTTATCATTTATCATTTAACTCAGAAGCTGATAAAATAATGTGTGCCTCCTCTAGGGCCAGCTTGCGGTATATAGAACCCATTCTGAGGTCTTTATCATTTACCTCAGATGCTGAGGTAAATGATAAAATAATGTGTGCCTCCTCTAGGGGGAGCTTGCGGTATATGTAACCTCTTCTGAGAACCTTATCATTTGTAATTTAACTCAAAAGCTGAGGTAAATGATAAAATAATGTGTGCCTCCTCTAGGGGAAGCTTGCGGTATATGGACTCCCTTATGAGGGCCTTATCATTTATAATTTACCTCAGAAGCACACCCCTTTGCGCACTAAATGTGCTGGCCACGCCTGCTTTTTGAACGTGTCCTGAAAATAGGCACATATAAAGTGACAGCTACCCCCGTGGTCCTGGAGATTCTCTCTTCTGGGAGTCCTTGAAGTCACCCCTTTTTTTCAGGAGCCTCCCGGGGCTTAAACCATAGCAGTTTACTTACTACTTATCAAAGCGGACACCCCTTCCCAAATTGGAATTGTCCCCTCCCACATCTCACTATGAGCGACGACATAGACCCACTCATGTGACCTTTTATTACGCGCTTGCCCATTCATTTGATTAGACAACATGTAATACTACATTTGTCCTGCAGAGGTCACTGCATGGAAAATTCGCGGCTGCATCTGTTACCACCATGAATTATAGAAATTCAATCCATGGCGGGAACTTCATTCTAGGAAGGGGCAGAATTATCATAATGGACACCTCTAGGACACGCACCTATATCCACTGTATATTACTATATATACTGTAATATATAATACGATTTTTTGCCTCACATTAAATATGGCGTCACCTGCATTCACTAAATCTTTGCTCTGACTGCCTTGTGTTCCAGGACTCGCCACGTTTCCACTGACTTTAAGACTTTTACAATAATTTATTAATTTTTCATTTTCTCTCTTTCATAGAAAGAATAAGAAAACTCACAAGTCCTGGGGCCGCAGCTCATAGATATCACGGTAAGCAGACTTGTGGGGGTTAATCTGCGGATTCGGCTGGCTTATATCAGAAATAACTTGCTTTGTTGTATCGATCATTCATCTACTTTGTTTTCGGCAGACCAAAAATGGTGGAAATCTGGGAGGTTTTTTTTGGGGGGAGCACTGTTTTTTTATAGACAGTGCCACTTTTATCTAATGGCAGTGACTGGTATTACAAGTTAATATGTAAGCAGGAGAATGGAGATCATCTTGCCCTTCATCAGTCTACAGGATTTTCCGTATATTACTGAAACAAGCAGCCTTGCACAAATCCTGCACTCAGTACACAAGGGTGAATCTTTTGCTAATTCATTGCTAGGCCTATTTTTCGATTTTCGGTTTAGCCAAGATAGACAGGAATGGGGGGGGGGGGGGAGGCTCCTGCTGCAACAACACAAAGAATAGTAAAGAGGAGGAGGGAGGGTGTGACTGAGTTCCTGGCACAGATAAATCTGTTCCATTTTTGGCTGAGGAACAGCTAAAAGTGTAAAGTTTAGCCAAGTAGGCAGGGCTTAACAATCTTACAGCAGACTGGGCAGAGGGGTAATCTCCTGCTACAACCAGTTGTCTTACAACCACGCAAAGAACAGTGAAGACGAGGAGGAGGGGAGGGTGTAACTGAGCTCCAGAGACACACAGATCAGTTCTATTTTTGGGAGGGGAATAGCTAAAAGGGCAGGATTTAGCCAAGAAGGCAGGGCTTAATAATCTTGCATAAGACAGGGAAGATGGGGGAGGTTCCTGCTGCAGCCAGTTGTCTTACAACCACACAAAGAACAGTGAAGAGGAGGAAGGAGGGTGCGACTGAGCTTCTGGGACACATTGATAAGTTCTATTTTTGGCAAGGGAATGGCTAAAAGGGCAGGATTTAGCCAAGTAGGCAGGGTTTAGCAATCTTACAGCAGAAAGGGAAGAGGAGGGAGGCTCCTGCTGCAGCCAGTTGTCTTATAACCACACAAAGAACAGTGAAAAGGAGGAAGGATGGTGTAACTGAGCTCCAGGGTGTCAGACCCCGACCAGTTGGATACTAATGACCGGTTATGTCCAGATCTTGAATAACCCCTTTAAATTGCAGGGGTGTCTATGGCTTGCAGTCCCTTCATCAGATATGATGTGGCAAGGGGAATGGCTAAAAGGGCAGGATTTAGCCAAGGAGGCAGGGCTTAATAATCTTGCATAAGACAGGGCAGATGGGGGAGGCTCCAGCTGCAGCCAGTTGTCTTACAACCACACAAAGAACAGTGAAGAGGAGGAGGGAGGGTGTAACTGAGCTCCAGGGTGTCAGACCCCGACCAGTTGGATACTGATGACCGGTTATGTCCAGATCTTGAATAACCCCTTTAAATTGCAGGGGTGTCTATGGCTTGCAGTCCCTTCATCAGATATGATGTGGCAAGGGGCCCATACAGTCCTCTATAGTGACTGAAGCTCAAGGGTGCATAGACCTAGAGTTTAACGGTAAATTCCCCTCTGCCAGCACTCACCACTAGAGGGAGCTGAGGAGCTAACTGCATTCAATGTCCACACAGTATAGAGTGAACTCCTCAGCTCCCCCTAGTGGTGATGCAAGTTTTTGTTATCGTTTTAAGCCTTTATTTTACTATAAGATGGCGTATTTTTCATATACCATAAGCCTACAGATAAGAAAGCATTAGTATTTAGAGGGTGCTCGGCGTACGGGTGTGATCTTCACGCATTGACATTATAGTGTGTATATCTTGTAGTAGATGTCACGGACCTGTCTTGGGGATTCGCTTACATTTGTAGCTGTTCAGCGGAGACCTTCACATAACTTGCATACCTTGCATGCAGAATGAGCCGCTGTCACAATGGGAACTGTGTCTGCGCTTTGTGTCTGCTCGGCTGTCACATCAGGACTCGCCGTGTGACACGCTGTCTGCGAGGTTTCTTAAGTGTGAAAATGACAAGTCAACAGCTCCATCTGCAGACCTCTCCGGATCCGATCTGTAACAAGACGCATTGCCCTCACTTTATAGGGAATTTATATGGCTTTTTTTTTCTCATATTCAAAAATTCTGGGAGGGATATGCACAGAGTATGCCCCACTGCTGAGGACGCCACCATTGGGATCTTTATGGATCAATAGAAAGCGGGTCCAGAGAGAGAATGGGGGGCTCAGGACACCTATTCTACTTATCTGTTTGGCCCCCTACCCTTTGGCGTCTGGCCAGTGGTGTAATTTGAAGATACTGGGCCCCCATGCAAATGTAATGGGGCCCCCAATCTATAATACTGGCATCTTCTCGTGTTGTAGAGAGGTCTTTGGGTCCCCTCAGGCTCCAGGGCCCACTAGCAATTTCTACCTCTGCACCCCTTATGGCTATGCCCCTGCTTCTGGCTGTATCTGGTTCTACAGAGTTGCAGTACCCAACATAACCACAAGGGTAAAAGTGGCGCTAGGTCATTTACTACAGTAAAGCACCACAGCCTCTTCATTATGGATAGGCCAATTAAAGGGGATTTCCAGGACCTACATATTGATGATCTGTCCTTAGGATGGGTCATCAATATGTGATGTTTGGGTGTCCAATACCTGGGACGCCCATAGTTAGCTATTTAAAGAGACCACGATGCTCTTCCCCATACCAGTGACATCACATTCATCAGTCACATGGTAGAGCAGCAGCTCAGCCCCATTCAAGTGAATGGGGCTGGGCTGCAATACTAAGCACATCCACTCTACAATGCATGGCGCTGTGTTTGATATTCATTCAAGAGACCCGAACGCTATGGTCTCTTCAAACAGCTGATCGGTAGGGGTCCCGTGTGGCATACCCCCACCAATCACATATCAATATGAGAAAACCCAGAACCCCCTTTAATATTAAATCCTGGTAACCCCCTTAAATGTTCTATTGGGCCCTTGTTCTGAAAATCAGTAGTAATCCCAGATTACGGAGGTCGTCCCAGATTAATCATAAAAGGATTAATATAGGGTTGTATGAGTTTAGAAAAAATGCCGTACCGGTTTGTTTTCATGAAACAGCACCCCCCTTATCTATGGGCTGTGTCTGGTATTGCAGTATTTAAATAAACGGGACTGTGTTGCAATGCCAAATACATCCTGTGCCTAATAGTGGCGCTATATATGGCAAAAAATTCCTTCTTTTTACACAAATTTTTCAGCTTTTTAGGATTGCTCATATTTCAAAATTTCTGTACAGCAGATCAGAGCAGAGTCTGCAGCACGGCCTCTATAATCACATGAGGCTCTGCGGTCAGATCCCCCATAGAGCTGGGATCCGCTGCCCTACTATTAGTACTTCTGTGGTTTACTGCAATATTTGTGGGATTTTCTTAAATTTTCAATTAAGATATGCAAATGAACGTTGTTGCAGTCTCTAGTGTCATTAAAGGTGAAGTTCTCTAGGACCGCAATATCATTTTAGTTATATACACTGCCCCCTTAAAGGCAATATGCTATAGTATCATGACAGTGTCAGAATGTATAGGGATGAACTATGTTGGCAAGGTGAAGCATAACATCAAGATGTCCATGTATGCTTACATTTCTAGGAGGAGTAACAGAGGGCTGGCACAATGATACGTTAGAATTCCATAGGGAATGCAAGTATTTGCTAAACAGACATGTCTGGAGAGCTGACCTTGTTAAGATCATACTACGGCACTGCAAGTAGTCATGGTTGGCTTTCCTCCTGGTTGGGTAGTCTCTAGTAGTCTTGATTACCTATCCTTTACTAAGTAACTTAATGAAGACTTTATTGTAAAGTTATGTGCTCTCCTCCTAAGCACTGTCCTCCTTTATGGTATATACATTGTTTCCTGTATGAACAGGAGGTCAAACTGACAATGCAGGTCGATGGAGGTCAGATCAAGACTCTAATAGACCTGCTTTGTGATTCCTCTCACGTTCATACAAGAAACACTGTGTATATCAGAAAGGAGGTGCTCCGGATGAGAGCACATAACATCAGAATAAACACTTCACTAAGTTATTTATACAGGAAACACTGTGTATACCAGAAAGGAGGTGCTCCGGATGAGAGCACATAACATCACTGTAAACACTTCACTAAGTTATTCATACAGGAAACACTGTGTATATCAGAAAGGAGGTGCTCCGGATGAGAGCACATAACATCAGAATAAATACTTCACTAAGTTATTCATACAGGACACTGTATATATCAGAAAGGAGGTGCTCCGGATAGGAGTACATAACATCACCGTAAACACTTTACTAAGTTATTCATACAGGAAACACTGGGGGAATTCATTGTTCTTCTTATATCACTTTTTTGATGATAAATAGTCTGAAATTGCCTATTTAACATCAATAAATTGTCGATTTGCAAGTATTTTACGCCATTTGCGACTTAAAGAGGACCTTTAATGTCCTTAGGCACATGTGGTTTTATATACCGCTAGAAAGCCTTCTGCGCACTGTCGGCTTTCACGTTATGTGCCCCGGGGCTGGAGATATCGGTGCCGTTAGTTTTCTGCCCATCGTCAGAAGGGCGTTCCTGACAGTCTAGCTGGGCTGTGAGGAACGGCCCCCCTGACTGTACTCATCCATAAACTTGTACTGGGGGGGTGGGTTCCTCATAACTCAGTGTCATCGCTGGGCGGCAAGGAACACCCCCTCTGACAGTACAGGCTATGGACGAGTACAGTCGGGGGGCATTCCTCATAGCCCAGCTAGACTGTCAGGAACGCCCTTCTGACGATGGGCAGAAAACTAACGGCACTGATATCTCCAGCCCTGGGGTACATAACGGGAAAGCTGACAGTGCGTTGAATTCAAACCGCATGTGCATGAGGACATGAAAGGTCATCTTTAAATAGTTGCAAGTGCGTTGTTTGCACTGACCTCACCACTTTTCCAAAAATGAGTGGAGCCAAGGGCCACAAAAGTTGTATGAATGATGCAAAATCAATGCTGTTGTAGATTTGCATCTACCTAAATTTGAGAATGCTCCTAACTCATGGTAAGGCGTGGTCTCATCATTGAATTTATTACTCTCTCTGCTGACACAGAGGGCATCAAGACCGGCGTACAATATACTGTGTCCATCAAAGGAGCAGAGAGGAGGTCAGTGCTCCAGACGGGAGCACATAACTTCACAATAAACCTGTCAGTAACTTATTAATTGACATTATACTACACACAGGCTCATTTTCAAATGAGAGGGGGGACAAAAATAAAGTACTAGAGTGCTTCTTTAAGAGATACGCACTTCTTAATAAATTAAGCACATTCTTAGTCATTCTTAATAAATCTTCCCAAATTACAACTAATACAATTAACTGAACCATATGAGATCCTTTTACATACAGACACCTTTCAATCCATGCAGTTTTACCCAGCACCACTAGATGGCGCCTAAAACATACGTGACTTGTCTGTGACATCCCTCAGCGTCTCTTATGTGAGCGTTGTCCCGCGTTCAAGCTGCTTCTAGTTGTTAAATGTTTGATGCCGTTATAAATAAGACTCCTTCCAATTAAGGCCGCGTATCCACATTCATTCCAATTAAGCTTCGCGCAAAAAAAAAAAAATAAACAAAAAAAAATTATTCGTTCTCAGTTGTAGCCTGCAAACCGCGGCGTGAAATTCTTTTTTTTTTTTTTTTTTTTTATTGTGCGTCTGCAAAAATGCTAGACTGGTGCAATACATCAGCTCCGAGTTAATGAAGCAAATCACAATTCATTTAATTTGCATGCAGAATTTGCAGTGAAGCTTTGGGAAGATTGCCAGCTCTTGTAAACGTCTCAGCTGCCGCTCAGGCCGCGCGGCTCCTACTAATCATTAGATCATGAGGAATGCTCTGTGTTTCCTTGTGATGCGGGCCCTTACAGGCCGTAATAAATTATCTATATACGGGGATTGTCCATGTCTGCTCTGCAGAATACTGTACTCAGTGTTTTTTACTGCTATTTTATGTTTCCTAATATATAGTCTATGGCTTCAAGGTAGACTTTGCAGCCCCAGTGGTCTTTGGTATTCCAGTGCAGTGTCGAACTGGCCCAGAAGATCCTCCGGGGGGCCCAGACTTTAACACATTAACAGTCCAGCATAAGACCCCAAAATGTGAAGGGTACTATTGTCTATTTCCTAGGGGCCCAAGGGGCCCACAGAATCATTTTATCTGGTGTGCCCAAGGAACCTCAGTCCGACCCTGTTCCAGAACTATGCAGGACAAAGCTGATGTAGTGACCACTGGAGATGCCTACAATTTGTCAGTTAATTTTTATTAATTTTTTTATTTATTTTTTATACCTTATACCATTTTGTTCTTTAAATAGAGCAAAATTTGTCCATACTATTAAAGAAGCACTCCAATAAAATAATTTTTTGAAAATTTTTGTATAGTGCAGTTACTGAATAGTGTTATTGTGAAGTTATGTGCTCCATCCGGAGCACTAACCTCATCTCTGCAATTCTGGGGAAGATCCAATAAGGGGGGATTTATTAAAACTGGAATTTTCTGGTGTTTCCCCTGGCATGAGCTAATCTCTTAATAATTCTGGAGCATCTCAGGAGGTCCTGGGGGTGGGACTGGCTTCGATTTTTAGCAATAGCTCATGCCAGTTATTGCACTTATCTGCATTTTTGAGGCACCCTGGGGTAAACATGATCTATATTGTCCCCTACATCTGAAGTCAGCCATGCTAATGGCCCAGCAGAACTGATGACGGCAGGTGACATCAGGCCACAGAATACCCCGACCCTTTAATATAACAACTGTCTATGGTCTAGGTTTGGTGGGGTTCTTGACAAATCTCCTTTCTTTGGGCTGGATCACATGGGAATCCACATTGTTGTACATATTAAAGAAGGTTCCACAGGGAAACCATGATAGGTGACCAGGGGTGGACAAGTCCCATCGACTGGGGCTAATCTATATGCAGATCCGCAGCGCATCAAACTGCTAATCCACGGCAGAAATTGAAGGGTCAGATGTGGATTTCTGCCGCAGATTCCACAGTAGATTTTTCTAATGGATATCCATCAATCTTAGACCTCAAGAGACAATAACCCAAAAAGTTAGACAACAGCAAAAAATTTCTAAGAATTACTTTTGGGGTTCAATACTAGTCAACTTAGAATGGGGCCCCAGTTGGCAATGTTGGCTGGAAATGAAAAGGTCTTCATGGCTTCACCTGCTGGGTGCTAAGAAGGCTACCATGGTAGGGAAGCTGGTTGTGTACTTGTTCACTGACAGCTATCCCTCCTGCTCCATACACCTGCACACTTAGGAGTGTGCAGGTGTTCTGAATGAGTAGAGGGAAGTTAGTCTGACTCAATCATAATATGCTCCCATGTTTAAGTTTTGGTTAGAATGGTGGACTATTTAATGTGTATGGTGGCTCTTGTCTCCCACTATTGGCAGATGTTGGATAAAAGAGAGATCGGGCATGTTTGATCCCTTTGTACTCAAGAGAGATTAGCCGCTACTAGAGGTTTCTAAAACTAGGTTCAAGCGTAGGAATCTGCCACGCATTTGGGAGCGGATTCAGCGCTCAAATCTGTGGCAGATTTCGTTCCGAATCTGCCTCCCATTGTTTTCAATAGGAGCAGAGATTGCAGCAGGACACGGAAAAAATCAGCGTCCTGCTCGATCTTGCCGCGGATTCCGCGGCTCGGGAGTCCCTGCTATTTAGGCCTATTCATCTGGGCCTAGTCAGCAGGGACATCGGTATTCCGACATGGCAATCCCGCGGCCGAATACGGTGACGGAAAATGAAGGGGAATTTCTCTTCATTTTCCGCCACGTGAACCTAGCCTAACAGTGGCCTTTCTCGCCTGAGAACCAAAGAATTGGGTGTACTGAACTCCTATAGCCTGATCTTTCTCCAATATCTGCCAATGATGGGAGACGAGACAAGAGGTCACCATAGACAACAGATGGTCGGCCATTCCCACCGAAATCTACACTTGGACTCAGATTTTGTTTGTTGCTCGTCCCCCGCTTGCTATATACTATTTTACAAGTTCACGGATGAAAACGCCCAGATGATGTTTCGTATTCTACCGCATCAATAAACAAAATGTAAACGCTTTATTTAAGAGGTTATTGGGAAAAAACAGTAAAAAGTCATCGGATATCCCTGTTCGGCACATAAAAAGCCATCTAAAGACCGGTATGCTGGCGTGGAACGACACGACTTTTGTTGGCAATACATAAAGAACAGCAGACGACCGGTAGTATTTTCCGCTTTGGCATAAGTCATATGAACCCGTATAAATGCCGATATAAAGTAACAAATTCCTTAAGGATCAGGGCAACTCTATATCCCCCAACGTGCCATACACTCTCCAAAAACAGACGTTTCCGTTCAGGGTCTCCGTCCTCATCACAAACCTATGGCGGGGGGGATACTTATTCCCTCTTATAATAAATCCGCCATATCACCAGTGGTATAATATAAAATCTCATTTTACAGAGAGTCAGGGCCGGTAAATATATCTTTTTAATGTGAAGCTTTTTTGTAGGATGGAACGTGAAAGGCCGAGCATTCATAGTGGAAGTAACACGTTTATTTAGACAGCTGTGTTGTAACTTTCTAGCCCCCTACCGGGCGTAGGTCTACCGTCAATAGGAGATATTTTCGGTTGAAATGTGAACATAGTTAAAGCAGATGTCCAGCTATGGTCCATGAGTAATGCTTATCCATGCTTATGGATTGCCGCCTGACACTTCCCAAATCCGGAGAACACCTCGGCACACACATCCACAAAAGAAAAGACTAGATCTGGTGGACGGTGCCCGTCATCTGTCCAAAAACTGTTTCAATTCTGACCCTACTACAGGTTTCTAGGTTGAGCTATGTAACCTTTTCATCACACAGTAAGGGTATGTTCACATGTAGCAGATACGCAGCAGATTTTAAAGTCTGTGGCAATTAAACTAAGTATTTAGCATCAAAAACACAACTAATTTTTAGTTCCTTGTGAACATACCTAGTGGTGTAACTACTGGGGTAGCCGCGGTAGCGGCTGCCACAGGGCCTGGGACATTAGGGGATCTGGTGGGCCCCTGATGTTTTTTTTTTTTTTTTTTTTTTTAATAGGCTGTTACCTGCTGGAGTAACCCCAGCAGGTATCGGGCCCTATTTACTTACCGTTCCCCGCTCCTGCTCACGGCCGCCTGCACTTCCCATTCTGCGGAAGCGGAGGTGGCTGTGAGCAGTAGCAGGGATCGGTAAGTAAGGCCACGGGCCTGCGAACTCCACAGACACTGCTATCATTATACTCTGGCCAGGGGAGGTGAGGGAACATAAAAACAATGTTACTTACCTCTCCTGCGCTCTGGCAGGCTTCGGGCCTATTTGGTGACGTCCCAGAGGTCACTTGGGCTGGGCCTGCATCATTATGTGTCACAATGCAGGTCTGGCTCACGTGACATCCGTACCAACAGTGAAGATGGCCAAAATCAGTGGGGAGTGCATCGAAGCCAGGGAGAGGTAAGTAACACTGTTTTTTTTGTTTGTATCCTCCCCTGGGTCTCTGATCATCATACTTTGGGGTCTGAAAAGTTAGCCTTGGGGCCCAGCCATTCCTAGTTAACCCACTGAACATACCCCAGCTGAATTTGACTTGACACTTGCATGTGCCTCTGTCCCTTTATCACACTCATACGCGTGGTCTCTGGAGGTCAACCCCCATCACTCAAACAATCATAGCCAGTTTAGAATACCCTCTTTCCTATACTTTATTAAGGAATCTTCATCTCTTGACCAGAAGAGCAGCTATAAAGAGTATCTCTCGCTCTGGAGGACCTGCCCTGCTCTGCATTACATAGACAATCCACTATACTGAATGGACATTATGTAGTACCTAATTTCCCCTGTGGAGGTACTGTAGGTAAATAAGTAACATAGTAGATGGGGTTGGAAGAAGACAAGTCCAGCATATAATCCTAGAATGTTGATCCAACGGAAGAAGAAAAAAACCCTGAAGCCAATGCCAATTCCACCATGTCAGGGGAAAAATTTCCTTCCGGACTCCAAATCTGGCGATTAGTATAAAGCTCTGGATCAATCTGTCATCTCCAAAAATCTAAAACTGATAACATGTAATAATTTTTCTTTCAAGAAAGGCGTCCAGGTCCCTCTTGAACTTGTCCGATGTATCCACCATCACAATATCCTGTAGCAGTGAGGTCCATAGTCTCGTCACTCTTACAGAAAAGAATCCCCGTCTATGATGCTGGTGAAACGTTCTTTGGTTGAACAGGTTTACCCACGGATTACTTTTGATGTCTTGGGATCCTAGCATTATACTTATTATCAAAAGATCCTTCGAACAAGTTGGGATAGTGGAGAACACCTTGAAGAACCACCTGCAGAAGGATAGCGTCTGAGAACCCATCATGAGGACCCATCTAAAATAGTCCATAGACAGGACAATTCTCTTCCTGATGGCTGGTGGACATATTTTGCAAGGTATCTGGAACAAATAGAGTTGTCTTGTGGAAGGTCCCTCTCTTTCATGGCCAAGACAAACACAATACTCATGATGGTTCACAATTATCATAATTACGTCTATGGTTGTCTTAAAGCCCTAGTGATTTCCATCTTTCTTCTCGAGGGTGCACAAAGCAAAGAATAAATCCCAAGTCACACATAAAGCTTGAGGTCTGGGAATAATACTTGAGCTATTGATTGATCTTTTTGGAAGTTCCTTGGTTTCTGCTCTACTGATCTTTTATATTTTATATCATGGCTGAGTTTCGAGTTGCAGTCACACGCAATATCCCCGGCAGTCACAGCTGTTTCACCAAGTGCTTGCCTCATTGCTGGACCATGCCTGATTACACTGGAGATGGTCACGCTAAATACTTCTGGGATTGTTTCAATTTTCGTGAGAGATTCACCCGTGTTTGGTGTGCTGGGGGGGTAATGACTTTGGAATTCAATCATTTCTGACATTTTCTTTTGGCATGTGACTTTTTGCGCTTTTTGTTAACCAGTTTTGTGCCAAATATCAGTGCATTATCCGTGACTTGGGTATTGTAGATCATCTAGGCTTCCTCTAAGACTCCCTTACCCCACTTTCCAAACCCTTATGTATTTATTTCTCTTACTTCTATAGCGCCATCATATTCCACAACGACATTCCCTAGCAGGATGTCTTTGGAGTGTGGGAGGAAACTGGAGTACCAGGAGGAAACCCTCTATCAGATAATGACACAAGATGCTGTATGGGGAACATTTTTGGCCACAGCAGCCTCTTTATGAAATAACTAACATACAAAATTACTCGTAACAAAAAATAATCTCATGATGATGAACAGTAGCCATGTTAATACCAACCAGCCAAGATGGACTGCCAACAACGAGGGGGTCTTGGATGGATCTCTTCCCTGCAGTACCGTAATAAGTGAAGTCCCAGTTGCACCTGGGATTATAAATATGTCCAAGGTATTGCCCACTGGTTCCTTTACGCTGTTCCTTAGGACCACCTCAGACATCCATTAATGTAGCACTGACCGTACCTACGAAAGACCTCAAACACCTCAATAAGTGCCATCACAGACCTATAGTCTGTATCCTAAGCCCTCATACCGCTGACCAAAATCTTAATAAGGGTCCAGGGATTGGCATACTCCATAATTGTAATATAAGGTACCTGACCTAACCTCCACCTACTGACCCCCTACTCTAATAGGCTTTATCTTCTATACGCCTCACTGTCTACTGCCCCCCGTGTTCCCTAGTTAACCGTTCCCCATCTACCTATGCCTTCCAAACTCCTGTGATATGCAATAAATGTCTTTTGTGGGTAAACCCCTTTAAGACCTACCTTCATCTTACTGGTAATACTTAATCTCCCCACCCTTTACCATGCCAATAATCCTATTATATCAGAATGGCTGGGAGAGATGGTAATGGCATACTTGCCAACTCTCCCGAAACGTCAGTGAGACTTCCAAAAATAAGGGCAACCTAATGGACTCCCAGAAGTGTGGGCGGATCTGACACATGTTATGTGCTGAACACTTCACAAAAAAGGGATGTATCCCAGCCCAAAAGGGGGATGTCACATCCCAAAAGGGGCATGACTTCCCCCAAAAAATTTGCACTGTTTTCTGAGGGCTGCCTTCACAAATGTTGTCAAATATGGGATATGGATAACAAAAAATACCATCTCCATTGAAGCAATCATTATTGTACCATCTTGGGTTCGAATCCGACCAAGAACATGGGTCTTTTTTGGGTACTTCGGCTTTGGCTCAGTTTTTTCATCCAGTAAAATATCAGACGCCAAAATGGGACCTAGTTGGTGCCCGTCTTTAGCGTCCATTCCATATTTTTGGAAATAAGATTGTGAGTCCCAAAAGGGATTATGACCGACCCGAGTGTTGACATTCTTTGTACAGTGCTGCAGAATATGTTGACATCTTGGCGCTATATGAACATAAATTCGGGTTTGGATCTGGGCCACCAACATTTCATGGCCTAGGTGTGTAGATTCAGTCCTAGAGCTTTGCCCTAGAGGATAGAAAGCCTGGCTTCTAGCTTTATAGGAGGAAACATGGCTGCATCACGTACAGAATCTTTTTTATAGGACTGCCGCTGAGTGCGTTATCACTTCTTCCTGCCATAGATTCAATTCATTTCATATTCATATTTGTTCTGGTAAATTTACAGTTGTCGACTCTGTATTTATGGCGCGGCGGCAGCCACATTTTTAAATCCGCTAACACGGCTTATTAGTGCACGTGCCGGTTTGTACAGATTAAATATTCATGCAAATATTTGTTTTTCAAATATATCAACCCAGGAAAACAACATATGTTCACGGCGCATATAAATTTTTAAGCAATTTTTTTTTGCTACAAGGAGTCACAGATATGCGGGAAAGTGACTGATAAAGTACCGGGTGGAAAATTCTGAAAAAAATGGAATCTGCAGTGAAGTTCCCCTTAAATGGAGCCGTCTTAGAAAAAGGAGAATTTTTATTTCAGGCTTAAAGGGTTAAACAGGGTTTAAGAAGGGGAAAAAAAAAGCTCATCTTACTAATCCTCTAACGCTCCTGTTCCGACGCTTAGGTTAGGTTCACATGGCGCAATGTTAATGGAGGAATCTGTCACAAAAATTTCATTTCATTTAAAAAAACATCAGCTAGCGGACAAAAAAATAAGCATCCTGAATGATCTTCGGGCCCAAAGCTCCCATTGAACTGAATAGGAGTAGGAAATCTTTTTCTACAATGTCTGCAATGGATTTTGCATGACTGGTCCCACCGGGTGAACATAGCCCTACTGGGTTCCTAGTTTTGGCAGATGGGGTAATGTGTATGGTCACCTTAAAGGGAGTCTGTCCGCAAAACCCTGTATATCAATCCAGCCCACACATAGATAGGTTAGGGTCACCCGACTCAAACGGTGTTTTCCCCTTGTGAATCGGAGCCTCTGTTCCCGTGATATCGCCATTTTATTAATATGCAAATGAGCTCTTTGGAACACTAAGGGTGTCGCCATTGCTACAAGGTGCTGACTTATATGTTGACAAAAACCACAATATCTCGGCAACGGAGGCTCCGATTCACAAGGGGAAAACACTGTTTGATTCAGGTGACCCTAACCTATCTATCTACAGGGCTGGGTTGATATGCCAGGTTCTGGGGAAACCCCCTTTAACTCTTGAAACCTAATACAGCAATTACCGTTAATGTCACACAAGAAGCGTGGGCTTTATTTTTGGGGAAAAATACATCCCATAAATGTTTATTACCACCACTATAATGAGGTTAGTCAGTTCCGAGCGTACACACATATTTCCCAGCCACCAGAATTATAATGGAGCAGCTGTCAAATGTACTAACCGTAATTGATATCCAAGTACATTTAACCATGTGATTGTAAGCTCCGTATGCAACGGCGTCCATGCTGCCATCTGTAGATTTTGGCGTCATTAAGCGCAGACCACAGACTCTACCGTTCTGTTGTAAAAATTCAATATACAAAATACTAAGTACTGTCACATTTCCTTTTACTGTACTCAAGGGCTAGTTTATGAAAAGCCATGAAAACAAATGTGTTTTGCAAACCCATAAAATCATAATGGAGACAGCATCTAGTAAATTAAATGCTTCAGAAAAGAAAAATAAGCGTGGATATGGCCCGCCATAAGCACCGAGAGGGTTCCTGGGCTCATAAATCAAATATTTCACTCATTAAAGCAAATGTACCAATTGACGCTATTAGGGTAAAGACACGTGTCATGTAGTGAGTTTAAAAAGAGCAACTGGCCCCAATCTTGCGTGAAAGTCATTGTAGTACCCTGCTATGAATGTCAATTGTTTCTCCCCAATTGGCACCAAGAGGGAGGAGAAGACATAGGCTTTGGAGGTTCCACTTGCAACTTCTTTCACTTAAATCGTTCTACATATTTGTCCTTGTCCTACCTGTAAGTCGTCTGAGATCCTTCCGGTATTGGTGATGACCACATTGTCTGTACATGTAATACTTGTGGTCACCAGTAGTTATTACGTGTATAGTAGATACCAGAATGGTGGCTAACTTCATGTTCATACACCCTTGCACAAAATCTGGGCCCTCTCGTCTTCAGGGACATGGTTAAAAGGCGTGCAAAGGTAATAGTCAAAACCAGGCCCTGGTGTCTGATGGAGACCAAGGCCTCTATGCCATATGAGATAACACAAGTGTTGGAAATGGCACTTGGTAGGTGGAAGACCCTGTTACAGAGTTTGCATTTGTGCTCTATGGTTTATTTCAAAGGACACTCCTTGGTTTATCTCAGCAAAGACACTCTAATTTTAGGTTAATGTAGACCTTATAGTTTAGTTTAATGAAGACCCTATGTTCCTGTTCTGCAGAGAACCTAGTTATTGTAGCCCTTACTTTCTAGTATAGCTTAGATGCTAAGTTCTAATTTAATAGATGATCTATAACTTTATTCATTGAAGACCCTATGGTTAACTTCGGAGCAGAACCCACTGTCTAGTTCAGTGGATAACCTACTGTCTAGTTGATCTGAAGACTTAAGTTCTAGTTCAGTGAAGAATTTATGGTCTAGTTTAGTGAAGAACCTACAATATGTTCATGTTTAGTGGAAATCTACTGTCCAACTTCAGTGGAGACTTTAGGGTTTATTTCAGTGGACAGCCAAGGTTCTAATTTATTAGAGACCTTATGTTCTCGTTCAGTAATGCCTTATGTTTTACTTCATTGGAAAATCTGTGGTTTACTTTGGTGTAGAGCCTATGGTCTAGTTCACTGGAGAACCTTTGGTGTAGTTTATGGAGACCATATAGTTCAGTTGGGTGGAGAACATGTGCTTTCGGTTAGTGGAAACCCTGGTCTAGTTGACCGAAGACCCTTATTGTTTAGTCTGGTGGAGAAACTATGATCTAGCTCATTTGGTGAACCCTGTGGTTTTATTTGGTGGAGAAAATATGGTTTTGTTCAATGAAGACCCTGTGGTTTACTTTAATGGATTACTTGTGGTTTATTTTGTGGACAACCTATGGTCTAGTTCAGTTGAGGACCTTTATGATTTAGTTTGTTGGAGAACTTATGGTCTAGTTCAATGGACATCTTATGGTTTTACTTTGGTGGAGAAAATATGGTGTAGTTCAATCCAGACCTTATGGTTTAGTTTCATGGAGAACCTATGATATAGTTCAATGAAGACCCTATGGTTTACTTTGATGGAGTACCTGTGGTTTAGTTTGTGGATAACCTACAGTCAAGTTCAGTTAGGACCCTATGGCTTAATTTGATAGAGAACCTATGGTTTAGTATGGTAGAGATAGAGAACCAACTGTTTAGTTTGATAAAAAAAAAAACTATGGTTTAGTTCAATGGAGATTCCATGGTCTAGTTTAATAGAAGTCTTATAGTTTGGTTCTGCGGATATCTTATGGTGTAGTTTGGTTGTGATCCTACAGTTTAGTGTGGTAGAGAGCCTATGCTGTAATTCAGTGGAAACTGTATAGTGTAGTTCATCAGAGATCCTATGGATTAGTTTGAAAAACATATGGTCAATTGGGAACCTTTAGTTTGGTTTAGTTCAGTGAGGACCACGTGGTTTAGTTTGGTGGAAAACCTATGGTCTAGTTCAGTGGAGACTCCATGGTCTACTACAGTAGATGCCTTATGGTATAGCTTTGTTAAAAAACCCTATAGCTTAGTTCAGTGGAGATCCTATGGTATAGTTTGGTGGTGATCCTATGATTTAGTTTGGTAAAAACCCATTGGCCTTGGTCAATGAAAACCCTGTGGTCTAGTTCAGCAGAGATCCTATGGAGAAGACCTCTAAATAGAACTGAAAAGTTAGTAGAATAGTAGAGCAATTATAGAAGTTTCCACTGACAGAATATAGACACTTGAAGACTTCTGAATATTTTTATTTAATTATGAATAATTCAGGCTTTTATCAGTAGAAAAGTTTCTCTTCAATTCACATTTAATATTACTTAAAAATAGAAGAATCTATATGGAATAGAAATATCCATTAAAGATGAAGATAAGAAAATCAAGGTAGAAATTATGCTAATTGTAGTATAATTGGGCGCCGACCCCGGTATAAATTAATGTATATCATCTGTGATTATCTCCCCTGGGGCCGCTGACCCTAATTAATAAGCAAGTAACCAATTAACTTCTCAGACTATGAAAATTATGAATTGCGGTGAAAATCTGACCTGTGGACGGTCCCTGGCGGCGCTCCTTGGACAGTTTGATTCATATGATAAAGAGGTCCGTCAGTGACATTTGATGGAAAATAATCATTAAAAAGCAATAATTGACTTTGCGGATATTTGTGGATCACACCTGGAGCAGCTTCTTTTATTCTCAGTGTAAAGTACAAACACTTGGCAGTATTATTCAGTATCACTACTAATCGCCCTCTCACCCTAATGATACCAATTTGAAGATGGTCAAATCAGAATTACACAGGGGCCCAGGAGCTTCGTGTTACACCTCTGTACGGACCCCTCAGTAATCATACATGGGTAGACCATTAATGGAAAGTGCTGAAAAACTCTTGTTATTGACAACTCTGGATCCCCTGGGAATATAGATCCCATTCCAACTGATACCTCCATACAACTGATAGATATATAGATAGATAGATAGATAGATAGATAGATAGATAGATAGACAGAATAAGATATAGAAAGATAGGTAAATCGATATGAGATAGATAAAATAATAATACATAGATAAATAGATAGATAGAAACTGCTGAAAAGCTGTTTTTGACACCCCTGGACACCTCTGGAAATATAGGCCCAATTGTAGCTGCTACCTCTGCGCTACTAATAGATAGAATAAGATCTAGAAAGATAGGTAACTAAATACGACATAGATAGATAGATAGAATAATATATAGAAAGATAGATGAATGGATATGAGATAGATACATATTAGATGGATAGATACATAGAATGATACATGGATAGATAGATACATATTAGATAGATAGATAAATAGATAAAAAGATAGATATGAGATGATAGATAGATAGATAGATAGATAGATATTTCAGAAAAACGTTGTTTTTGACACCTCTGAACCCACTGCAAATACAGGCCCAATAGCAACTGCTACCTCTGTACAACTAATGGATAGATAGATAGATAGATAGATAGATAGATATTAAACAAATATCTGCCAAACAGTTTGTTACAGCCTGTAAAGGTTAACAAGATGTCGCTTATGACACTGGAGATCTTACAACCTATATGTGAATAAATTCCTATTTCCACGGCGGTTCCAGTTACAGAATGTAAATACTGTCACCGTCCCCGAGATATTTGATATCGGATCAAGAATGTGGACACTTAACACTATGACCCTGTTATGAACCAAAGAGGTATGGAATATACTATCACACCGTATCCTTACGTGACTGCCTGTGCTCTCTGCCATTCCCATGCTCCTAACCCTAAGGGCACAAACTTTTATTTTTTACAGTGGTGAATTTCGATTTCTGGACCTGCTTTTTAGTAAAGGTGCAAAATACAAAATGTCATGTAAAAGCTGCATTTGACTGAAACGCGTTGGTTCAGTGTCCTCACTCACATACCGGTTCCTTACCAGTGAACACCCCCAGTTTGCTCTAAATCTTGGACAACCCCTTTAACTCTGCAGACTCTAGTTTGCTGACTTGGTGCTATGAGGTAGGTGACATAAAAAGCGGACGTTAGTTCCACCACCTAGCTTGAGAATAATGCGGGGTATTAGCACCCTGTGAATAGAACTAAGCTTGCAGTACCTTTCCCAGCCACTAGACGTGTATGGAGCTATGGTGAGGGGTCCCGGGAATCAGATCCCCACCAACTCTCTAATGTCCAAGAGACTCCAGCAAAAAGGAGTGACCTCCAGGCATCCCGGGAAAGTTGGCAAAACTCGTAGGCTTGATGGAAAGATCCGAAATCTATTGGGCTCGTGATCATATTACATATAATGTGGACACTTTATACGCCAGTCAGGTCACACAAAAGGTTACACCAGCAGATTTTGTGTCCATGTCACAAAAGGGGGCAAGACAGGCTACAAAAAGGGGCATGTCACATCCCAAAGGGGCAAAAGAGATGACCGCTCTGCTCCAGTTCTCCTTGAAGATAACATCTAACTGTTGACAAGTATGACCCATAGTCGCCACAACTGTCTCTGGACAGTCTCTAATTTTGAGCAACAGTCCCTTAAAATTTGGGTCAAAAAGGGGTGTGGTTAACGAAATCCTGCCAGGGTCCACCTAGTTTAGGGGTGGTTCAGCAAACCGGCGGTGTGGCCATGGTCAGGCCAAGGTTGACAAGTCATACTTGCCGATGCTCCTGGAAGCTCCCAAAAAAGAAGTGACCTACAAGACTCATGGAAGAGCTGGCACTTGGGCTCGTCATGTCCAAAATGGGGTGTGATCATGCCCATATGGGTGTGGCTTCGAGGGGAAAAAAAAAAATCACGCGAATGTTGGCGAGTATGTGGTAGACAGGATACCCTGGGGTCACCTATCGGCAGAGGCCTACCATGCCTATAGGTAAATCTGATTACCCTTCACTTAACTCTTTAACTACAGAGATCAGTCTTGGAATTTTCTAATATCCATTAGCGCGAGGTTCCGACAAGGCTTCCGTCCAGCTCGGAGATCTCTAAATGATTCCTATCAGCAGCTAATAGTTGTGTTTGTCCTCTACCTGATTTTCATAATGAAATCTTTAGCATACGCTACCCCCGTCCCCCCGCCTCCTACCCCCCGTCCCCCGCCTTCCGGATGATTTGTTCACACTTATTATTAATTGAAGCGTCCAGCTGCGCCAAGTGCTTTCTAATTAATTCACATTAGACCCGGGATCAAGGTGAAGGATTTTAAGGTAATTGCATAAAAGCAATAGTGACCACAAATTACATTGATTTATCTGGTAGCATTTTGGATCCCGGGCCCGGTCACCTCACCATTCTGTAGGTTAGCTCATAATTTACCTTAATATGCTAATCCTGGCGGAGGTGCCGGCCGTACGGATCGTCTTTAGCTGCAATTTAGTAGCTAAGTGCCGGAATTAAAAGACTGTGACCTAAGCAAATCTATTCAGGGGTGACAGCGCTTCTAGATTCAGGACTTTTCTTGGGGGGAGGATTAAAAAACTTACAAAAAAAATTATTTAAAAAAAATTAATTCATGTCACTAATTCATAATTATTCAATTATTGTAATTAGAGATGAGCGAATTTCTCAAAAGTTCGATTTGGCAGTTCGATTCGAAGTTCCAAAAAAATTTGCTTTGATCCAAATTACTTATTTGCGAATAAACAGCTATTTCCGGTCTTCAGAGAGTCGGGGTGGGCGGCAAAATGGCGGAAGCCACGGTCATGTCTCTCTCTCTCTCCAGCACGGACAACTTTTATTCATGTGAAAGGATCTGCTAACAAGCAAAGACACGTCTACCCAATCACATCACTAGAGAACATCATGTGACCGTCTGATCTCACAAAGGTCCTTACTAAATATTCGTTACCGCGAAGCATCAGGAAATCCGGAATCGTGGTGAATTGAAGATTTCCTGAAATTCAGATCGAATTCCACTTCTGCAGAATCGATTCGCTCATCTCTAATTGTAATATCAGAGACTGTATTAAAAAAAATTTAAAGAAATTAAAATAGTAAAAAAAAAAAAATCCCTTAAAGGGAACGTGAAAAATGACAATTTTTATGTTAAGAATTTTTGTAATTTAAAAAAAAAAAATTCCATGGTACTATATTTAAAAAAACAAAAACAAAAAACTTTTCCTGCAGTTTTCACTCTGGCCACCAATCCTAATAATAGACTGACAATTGCCAATTCTGCAGGGATTTTCTTTGCAGCGGTCACCTCATTTATATCACAAACAGGATTACAACAGAAGATAACACCTCTATAAATAACACCACTGACCCATCATTACATCCACTACTGACATTAGATGATGTCACAGTTTATCTCCTCCCCCTCCCTGCACTGAGCATGCCTAGAAAATTCTCCCATAGACCTCAATGAGTCAGAAGCAGATTATTGCTGCCTATGGTCATGACCATGCTGTAAAGCAGATCACCAAATGCAGTTAACAGAGTAGAGGAGAAGCTCAGGCAAGATGGCCGACCCCATAATCATGAGCAGAAAATAAGATAAAAAAATCTATAATCAGAAAATAAAAACAGATTAGAAAAAAAGTGATAGATCTGGTTTAAGAAATAAATAAAAAAAAAAATGGCGGCATTTTCCTATTAAATTTATTCATTTCAAAATTTTGATTATCTGATATGAAATTTCAACTGTTATTTTTGCTCTTTATGTAGCAACAGCATATTCTGTAGTGTTGTACTGAGACTGCAGTCTCTCACATCAGTTCCTGTTCCTCAGGGGCGTTACCAGGAGGAGGAGCTTACTGCATATGTGCCACCCATGAAGGTGTTTAGGTACTTAGCTAGGGAACGGAACTGAATCTCTGCTTAACTTGGCCGAGCCTCAGTTTTTCCAAAATTTATACCTCCCAATGAACCTGTCAGGATTTCATTGGAGTATGGGAGGATATCAGGGAACCCTGAGGAACCCCACATAAACACAGAGGGCAAATTCATACACCCTGAAGATGTTGACCGAGGTCAGATTTGATCCCAGGACCTTAGTGTTCCAAGGCAACAATATTGACCACCTCTTATCCATGGAATGAAGAATTGAGGCCCTTCATGTTTTATAGCACTGGAGGTCATATGTCCACCTGGGGGCGCATCATCATTATGTGACAGAAGGCTTCCCGTAGGTGGGGACTAGGCCGACCTCCACATGTAGACAGGGATCCAGCCTAGGCACCTGCTGACATGGCACCACACTGGATTTCGAGAGTCTGGAGGTCTTCCTATGGAATATGACTATGGACGTGTTGTGTTGTATGTTGCCAATGGTGCTGGATAAATAACACACAACTATCTCGCACTCTATATATACCGTATACCTATTGTTAGGGCATTGCCAGTGCAGAGCCATAAATATCCATTCCATCTAATGGTTGTAAATCCTCCGGGAGTGCGATGAGGATAATCTGACACCGGATCAACTATGTCAGGTATGAACACTTAACACTGTGAACTTGTCCTGAACCTACCAGGCCGTGATAGCGCCGATCACTGACATAGTCCATATCACGAAAGATTGGGTGACTTTGTATTAAAATTACTGGATTGATTTATTTTCCAGTAAAAAAAAAAAAAAATATCTCTAAACCCCAAATTTAAGAACAAAGGGTTAATACCATGAAGCGACTCTCTTTAGGATAGACTACCAGTCTTTGTTTGGTAGAGATTTAAAGGATTATTCTGGGACATACATCTCTGATCAGTGGCGGTTTGACATTTGGGACCTCCACTGATCAGCTGGTGGAAGAGTCCATAGAATTCGGGTGAGTGCTGTGACCTCTTCACCGAATACCAAGCACAGCGCCATACATTATATAGTGGTTGTGCTAGTTATTGCAGTTGAATGGAACAGAGTTGCTGCTGTACCATGTGACCGATGAAAGTGATGTCATCGGTACAGGGATAAGGTTGCAGCACTCGTGACCGCAGCCTCTTCAAATAGCTGATCGGAGAGGGTTCAAGTGTCTGGTCATATATCCTAAGGCTATGTTCAGACGACCAAGGCTTCTTCCCGGTCATCTTGCACCCGAGGGGCTCCCGTTTCACGAAATCCCCCATACATTTGAGTGTATGGAGGGATCCATGAAAACGGACAAAAATAAGACACCCTTTGTAAGTATGAAAGTTCTGACCCAAACTTCTGTCCTATCATTCTGTGCCGCAGCCGTTTTAGCTCTTGCAGCCTTGGATGTCAAAGAGCTTAGGATAAGATCTCAGCCTTTATCCCGTGCGGAGACGGAGTATCCTCATGTACCGTGCCGGCCGTGACCGGCCACGACTTAAAAGTTACTACCGGTCCTCAGTGCAATGTTCCCGCCAGCACTTCCTGAATCATCCCATACATCTGGTGTCTCTTTGAAGGTAACAGAGAAAACAGCTTGGTATATCACAGGATATCAGATAGGGATGGTCAACCTGGAGGTCATCCAGTTAATAGATACCGATGTAGCAGAGCTGAGTGTTATATTGTGCCCCTTTGTACATAGGACCTAACACACCACATTCAGCAATGTCACATCTGTATATGTACTTGTGGAGTGCTAGTAATATGATAAAGTGCATCTACTAACATATGAAAACTTCTTAAAGGGAACCTGCCAAATTGAACATGGTGTCCAGCAAGTTATAAGGCAGGAAAAGCTGAGCAGATTGATATATAGCTCTGCTGGAAAAAAATTCAGGATAACCTGTATTTTATTGACATAGATCCTTGTCTGCTTATGAGTCCTGGGGGCGGTCCTATGTAGTAATACAGGGAATGTTGCTAATCAAGTAACTCCACCCACTGGACTCATATATCAAACTGCTCAGCTCCTCCTGCCCTATACAATGTTGCCTGCAGACAGAGCGCCTTCTCCAGGGTGTGAGTTACCTTCCGCTAGGGGGCTTATTTTTAGATGACAACTATTTAGGTAAATAGAATCCATATAAAGTCATATTCAGACAGGCCCCCTAGTGGTTAATTTAGACTGTTGAGATTTCTACCATAGAAGCATACCACTGAGTAGGAACAGTTTCACTGGGATATAAAATTCATCATTCTAATTAAACTGCTTGAATGTTTGATGGAATTAATAAAAATTAAAGAATATGCCCAGAAATAAGAATTTCCTGATCTACTGCAATAAATCAGTCTCTCCGGACTCATATCCTTAGACCTTTGTAATAATTGGATATGGTAAAAATCATGACAGAATGTGCTTATTACAAGTTTTACTCCATATTATGAAGTTCCAGTAAAATTTGGCTGACCGTCTCTTGTGTCCGCTTTGTGTCATATAGTGTGATATCAACATGACCGTCTCTAGTGTCCGCCTTGTGTCATACAATGGTGATATCAGCATGACCATCTCTAGTGTCCACCTTGTGTCATGCAGTGGTAATATATCAACATGACCATCTCTAGTGTCCACCTTGTGTCATACAGTGGTGATATCACCAGGACCGTCTTTAATGTCTCTTGTGTTATACAGTGGTGATATCAACATGACCATCTCTAGTGTCCACCTTGTGTCATACAGTGTGATATCAACATGACCATCTCTAGTGTCCACCTTGTGTCATACAGTGGTGATATCAACATGACCATCTCTAGGATCCGCCTTGCGTCATACAGTGGTGATATACCAACATGACCATCTCTAGTGTCAACCTTGTGTCATACAGTGGTGATATCACCATGACCGTCTTTAATGTCTCGTGTCATACAGTGGTGATATCAACATGACCGTCTCTAGTGTCCGCCTTGCATCATACAGTGGTGATATCAGCATGACCATCTCTAGTGTCCACCTTGTGGCAAACGGTGGTGATATATCAACAAGACAGTTTCTAGTGTCTGCCTTGTGGCAAACGGTGGTGATATATCAACAAGACAGTTTCTAGTGTCTGCCTTGTGGCAAAAATTGGTGACGTCATCGTGAACTCATGATTTTGATAAAATTAGAAGACCTGCAAGGCCCAAGAGAGTCAAATGGATCCTGAAAGCCAAATCAGTGATGGAGAGTAGCGTTCATGGCGACAAGATGGACTATGTCTTAACACCCCCCCCCCCCCCCATCCCCAACATCTTATGAAATATATTAAACGGATACTGTTAGTAATAGACATCAAGCATACAGATGACTAGGCGATGTTCCTGTGTTGCTAGCCCATGGAGGGAAGTGCCCAGTGCCAAATAAAACCTAAGGGGCCTCATTCACTCATCAGATTGAAGTTGTCCCAATCCTCTGATTTTGGTGAAGTTGGCCAACTACCTGAATCTTATGATCTGATAGGGTGGCCTATCAGAGATCCTTCCCCCAAAGGATCTCTGATAGGCCACTAGCTGTTAAGGTAAGAGGTAGACCCAGGAGGTAAGTGATTGCCTCCAAAGTCAATTCCAAGTGGGATAGTCTTCTGCAGAACCTTGGTCTATCAAAGGATCTCTAGTAGGCCATCCCAGCCATGGAGATGCCCCAGATTGGTTTGACCTATACACTAACCTTTACTTCTACTAGCGATAGGAAGATGAAGGGCTTGGCAGAGAAACATTGCGAAAACTAGAGTGTGGTGGTCAGAATTAGGACATGTAAGAAGTAGACCCTAACTTCAAGTGGCTGGCTCCAAAGTCAACTCCAACTGGGTTTGTCTAATGCTGAACATTTGGGACTCATTACTGTGCCAGAACCTTGGCCTGCCAAAGGATCTATGGTAGGCCATCTCAACCTTCAAGCTGCCCCAGATAGGTTTGGCCCATACACTAGCCTTTACTCCTTTTAGCAATAGGAAGGTGAGGAACTTGGCAGAGAAGCATTGCCAAAACTTGAGTGTGGTGGTCACAACCAAGAGGAGTCCCATTATGACTTTGACTTAGGACTCCTTCCCCTCTATTTTTGTCCTTGACCTTGGTACAGATATACTATATGATTTAGGGGAATATTCTACCAAGTATTTACAGCGTACAGTGGGAAGCTTCTTTTATTAGCGGAGTGTATTATTTTGACTAACAGAAGCCGGAGCAGCATGAATCTTCATAATGTTCTCACCTAATCTACAATCTCAAAAGAAAAAGAGAGAGAAAAAAATTGGAAATGCAATAGAGTAAGTCATGTTG
Organism: Leptodactylus fallax; assembly: GCA_947044405.1. NCBI lineage: Eukaryota > Metazoa > Chordata > Amphibia > Anura > Leptodactylidae > Leptodactylus > Leptodactylus fallax. The sequence goes on along the minus strand of CAMRHE010000063.1, from coordinate 6,095,859 downwards.
ATGAATGTGTCCCGGCGGAGGGGAGAGCGTTTGTTTGTCCTGGCTTCCTTTCAGCTCCATTTCTATGCAGTTCGCTATAGTCTTGTAGACCTCCCATGTCTTGTAGTCTAAATAGGTATCAGCAGATGACTTTAGAGACCATCGCAGACCAGGTGATTTTCTATTATAAAACTTCCTGCCGAGATCTGTCTATTCTTTGATGGTTCTTATAATGCTACTGTAATAATGCGTCTTATAAGACGAAGGACTCTATGGCTGTGCGTGGTGGAGGCTGCCATGATGGACTACTTGATATATACAGCTCAATGCCTTCAGAGGAGGTGTCTGGCAGCCGGGTAGTGATATGGACCCGGGATATCCCATGTCATCAGTCTCTTGTCCACCATGCCCAGGTCTTTAGCTCTGGGGCATACACATGTAGTGCCAGCATTCAGGCAACAGCTCATTCCCTCCAATCCCCTATAAATGTGCATGCTCTATCTATCTATATGTATTATTAACTATTTCATATCTTTCTGACTGTTTATATACAGTATCCATCTATATATCTACCTATATATCTATGTGTCTTTCATTAGCTATTTCATATCTATCTATCTATCTATCTATCTATCTACATTATTTATTTCATTATTTCATATCTATCTGTCTCAGTCTATCTATGGTTTTGATTACATCCAGGATGATCTTGTAGCTTCACACTGCTCAGTATTATCCTCATTACATATTTGGGATATGTTGTCAGGTTCTCTATCAATGTGTGTTATTCAGTGATCTTCAGCTGGACATAGTGTGAGGTATGGCAGACATACATGTACAGGTCAGATATCAGTATACAGGCGGTGCTCTGTATCATGTACGCTGTGGAAAACACCCAAATGTTGCCTGGAATTTTTCATGCGGTGACTGATCCGTGATCTGATGTCATTTCACGTTGTGTGTAATGATCTGTCAAAAAGATCTATCTATCTATCTATCTATCTATCTATCTATCTATCTATCTATCTATCTCTCTCATATCTATCTATCTATCTATCTATCTATCTATCTATCTATCTATCTATCTATCTATCTCTCTCATATCTATCTATCTATCTATCTATCTCATATCTATCTATCTATCTATCTCATATCTATCTATCTATCTATCTATCTCTATCCATCTCATATCTATCTATCTATCTATCTATCTATCTATCTATCTATCTATCTCTCTATCTATCTCATATCTATCTATCTATCTATCTATCTATATCTCATATCTATCCATCTATCTATCTATCTACCTATCTATCTCTATCCATCTCATATCTATCTATCTATCTATCTCATATCTATCTATCTATCTATCTATCTATCTACCTATCTATCTCTATCCATCTCATATCTATCTATCTATCTATCTATCTATCTATCTCTATCTATCTCATATCTATCTATCTCTCATATCTATCCATCTATCTATCTCATATCTATCTATCTATCTATCTATCTATCTATCTATCTATCTATCTATCTACCTATCTATCTATCTATCTATCCATCTCCTATCTATCTATGTATCTCATATCTATCTGCTATCTATCTATCTATCTATATCTCATATCTATCTATCTATCTATCTATCTATCTATATCTCATATCTATTTATCTATCTATCTATCTCTCATATCTATCCATCTATCTATCTATCTCATATCTATCTATCTATCCATCTCCTATCTATCTATGTATCTCATATCTATCTGCTATCTATCTATCTATCTATCTATCTATCTCTATCCATCTCATATCTATCTATCTATCTATCTATCTATCTATCTCATATCTATCTATCTATCTATCTATCTATCTATATCTCATATCTATCTATCTATCTATCTATCTCTCATATCTATCCATCTATCTATCTATCTATCTATCTCATATATATCTATCTATCTACCTATCTATCTATCCATCTCCTATCTATCTATGTATCTCATATCTATCTGCTTATCTATCTATCTATCTATCTATCTATATCTCATATCTATCTATCTATCTATCTATCTATCTATCTATCTATCTATATCTCATATCTATCTATCTATCTATCTATCTATCTATATCTCATATCTATCTATCTATCTATCTATCTATCTATCTCTCATATCTATCCATCTATCTATCTATCTATCTCATATCTATCTATCTATCTATCTATCTACCTATCTATCTATCTATCTATCTATCCATCTCCTATCTATCTATGTATCTCATATCTATCTGCTATCTATCTATCTATCTATCTATCTATCTATCTATCTATCTATATCTCATATCTATCTATCTATCTATCTATCTATCTATCTATCTATATCTCATATCTATCTATCTATCTATCTCTCATATCTATCCATCTATCTATCTATCTCATATCTATCTATCTATCTATCTACCTATCTATCTATCTATCCATCTCCTATCTATCTATGTATCTCATATCTATCTGCTATCTATCTATCTATCTATCTATCTATCTATCTATCTATCTATATCTCATATCTATCTATCTATCTATCTATCTATCTATCTATCTATAGCTCATATCTATCTATCTATCTATCTATCTATCTCTCATATCTATCCATCTATCTATCTATCTATCTCATATCTATCTATCTATCCATCTCCTATCTATCTATGTATCTCATATCTATCTATCTATCTATCTATCTATCTATCTATCTATCTATCTATCTATCTCTATCCATCTCATATCTATCTATCTATCTATCTATCTATCTATCTACCTATCTATCTATCTATCTATCTATCCATCTCCTATCTATCTATGTATCTCATATCTATCTGCTATCTGTCTATCTATCTATCTATCTATCTATCTATCTATCTATATCTCATATCTATCTATCTATCTATCTATCTATCTATCTATCTATATCTCATATCTATCTATCTATCTATCTATCTCTCATATCTATCCATCTATCTATCTCATATCTATCTATCTATCTATCTATCTATCTATCTATCTATCTATCTATCCATCTCCTATCTATCTATGTATCTCATATCTATCTGCTATCTATCTATCTATCTATCTATCTATCTATCTATCTATCTATCTATCATCTCATATCTATCTATCTATCTATCTATCTATCTATCTATCTATATCTCATATCTATCTATCTATCTATCATATCTATCCATCTATCTATCTATCTCATATCTATCTATCTATCTATCTATCTATCCATCTCCTATCTATCTATGTATCTCATATCTATCTGCTATCTATCTATCTATCTATCTATCTATCTATCTCATATCTATCTATCTATCTCATATCTATCTATCTATCTATCTATCTATCTCTCATATCCATCTATCTATCTATCTATCTATCTATCTATCTCATATCTATCTATCTATCTCATATCTATCTATCTATTTATCTTTCTATCCATCCTTTCTATTGTATTACTTTCTTTCTCTTACTGATCTCTCTCTCTCTATGATGTGGTTTTTGACTTTCACAGTGAATTTTACTGAAAATCCCCAAATGGATCTACATCCCGACAAAAATAATGTTTCAACCATGTTTTCTAATTCTGCTCAGCCTCTTTAAAGGGTTTGTCCTGTTATGGACTGGGGACGTGACAGCCGGGTCCCCCAGTCATCAGGAGGACGAGGGACCAAAAGTCCCCCTAAAGCCTCCATGTCTTCATAGAAGTGAATAGAGAGTCATCACACAAGCGAGCTAGTGCGCCATTCACATGGCGGCTTTAGGGGGACTTTTGGTCCCTCGTCCTCCTGATTATTGAAGGACACGGCGATCTGACCCCCAGTGACTGGACACTTATTCCCTGTCCTGTGGATATGGGGATAAGTGTCCACAACGGGACAACCCCTTTAAGCAGAATGGTAGAAGGTCTGGGTGTCCCCTCCAGAATAGGCATCTCAAATACAACCAGTCTGTCTGAATGAGGCCTTATATATGACAATAAAATTCAGTCTATTTACCTGGCTTTTTTTTGTTATTTTTTTCTAGAATTTTTGGAGAAAGCCTCGGCCTCACAGGAACTGCTGCAGGTAAGCCCCATAAATGCTATCTGGCTGTTTTTGGCAGGCCTGAGCTCCATTTACAATGTGTAACATAACACAGCTGGACCTCGGAGCTGACCAAGAAAAATAAGCACATGTGTAATTTTACTGCGGACAGTCGTGTGTCCAGGGGCCCGGCTGTAAATGATAACTTGGAGAATAATAAATCTCGCCTGACACTCGGCGGCCCCGTCTGACGCCTCCAAGTAGCTTCTGCTACTGCTGAGATTTACTTGTCATCCAGGTTTTGACATTGTTAATATCTAAATCTAAAATGAGATTCTCAAAGTAAGGAATTTACTGCCATAGAAATCCTGTGGAATATATGATGGGTGGGCAACAAACACCACACCATTACAGGACCAGCCCCATAGTGATGATCCGTATGACACATGTGGCCAATCAGTGGTCCATAGAAGTAGAGAGCCACGTGACATCACGTTCATCGCTCACATGGCCTGATCGCACCTCAGTCCCATTTCAGTGAATGGAATGAACTGCAATACTAAGCACAGCCACTATACAATGTATGGCGCTGTGCTTGGTAACTACTGAAGAGGCCGCAGCACTCACCCCAATGCTGCAGCCTCTTCAAATGGCTGATCAGTTGAGGTCCTGGGTGTCGGAGCCCTACTGACCTTTAATAAGCCTGGAAAAAGTAAGTATTTTTTTTTTTTATTAAGCTTTCTTCTCCCCCCCCAAATTTTTAAAGCTCCATCTATATCTATTAATGTATGTTTTTTGTATTTTACTTTTTATTCATTTTTATTATATTTTTGTTATCTATTTAATAATTTATGCATTTATTCTTTCATTTATTTTGTGTGTTTAAAATTTTTATATATTTTTTTATTACATATTTTATGTATTTATTCTTTCATTTATTTTGTGCTGGAGTTTTTATATATATTTTATTTATCTGTTATGCCTTTTATTTGGCTTTTACATATTTTTTGTCTTATTTACTTGCACATTAATTTATGATGTTTAATTTTTCCTTTATTTTTCCTTTTATTATTTTCATTTCATTTATTTATTGGATTTATTCTTTTATTTTATGGATTTATTCATTTATTTCTGTCATTCACTTACTTATTTTTGTATCTTCTTTAGATATGCACATTATTTATTCATTCATTTGTTCTTTTATGTTCTTTCCTTAATTATGCATTCATTTATTTTTTGTTTTGTAATGTATTTTCTATTTATTTGCTAAATTATTTATTGTAGGTTTTATGTTATTTATGTATCTAATGGAGTTGTAGTTTATTTTATTTGTTATTTTTCTGGATTTTGTGCATTTATTTATTATATTTTTGTTTGTAGTTATTATATTGGAAGGCGATGTTCTTACTCTCATATTTGCGATAATTATAAGTGAAGCCATATGACCCAAGCCGACCGCAAGATATTAATATAAACATGGTGATAAATAGCGCACATACTTTATGCTAGGATACCGTGTTATGTGGTGCTGTAATATATATGGCATATGTAACAGATCTCCCTAATACACAACTTTCCATTGCCCTGGTATATATGTGCAGGACTGTATTTGGCCAAAGTATTGCTATACGCTAAATCCATCTAATCCGCCGCCCCCCTTCCCTCACATTACAGTCTAGTTTACATTTTGTGGTACCTATGACTACGAGCCTTCAAGAAATATATCCAATTATATAGATATAGATATGTATATGCTGTGTGTGTATGTATATATATATATTTTTTTTTTTGTGTTGCTTTATTATTTATATATAGTTATTATTTAAATTTTATATATATATATATATATATATATATATATATTTTTTATTTTTTTGTATTTATATAGTGTGTATATATATATTTTACTTTATTTTGATATTTGATATTATTTTTATATTTATGTCATTATTGATATATATTATATATATATATATATATATATATATATACTGTATTGTATATATGATAACCAATATATATATATATATATATCAACTAATTTCTCCTAATAATATTTGCAAATTAATAAAGTTTTCCATCCTATTCCGTATACATCTCCTATGCCTACCTATGTGACTCCACTGTAAGCCCCTATAGACCCCATAGGCAGTCACGTGTTACTCCATACTTGATAACCTGCAAACAGTAGAAGATGGGTCAGATAGAAAACACATATAGCTCTGCATTGGAGCTGCGTACCCAGAACGATCGCATATTTTTAAACAAGACTAGTCACATAACGTTGTATGATTTTTGTATTTTAGATACATTGTCACAGTAAAATGAATAAGAATTGAAGGCATCTTTTAAGTGTCAGTTTCCACTGTTGTACCAGCATTGTATTCCTGGATCAGGAGGATCAGGATGAACAATTCACGTGATTAAATGGAAACTTATTGTACTAATATTATATTGTTCATCTTTTAAGCACCATTATAGCTAAAGACAAAAGAGATATATACCCGAAAACACCAATGTGACCCAATCCATGACATACATGACTGGGGTCTTTCTTCTACACCCCATAGACATAAATCAGAGCCCTGGGGCAGATCCTGTAATTCTGCCGCAGCTCATATTTCAATGGCTGCCATGGAGCATATGGCTATATGGTAACAGTATCTAGAAATCTGCGCGGTGATTTACTAAATAGCGGTATTATTAGACAAATGACCGGATTAACACACGCGGTACGTCTGATCACTCAAACCCCCAACTACAAAGACACAGACACAGGTCGGGACAGCTGGGCGGGCGCAGGAATGTCCTCATCCGGTGAAATAGATCCGCACATAGGCTTTGATATAGAACATAGAGGAGTCGGATCAAGAGGGCAAAAAAACCAGACATTGGAAAATCTGATTCATACCGTCATATACCGCCATGGCATATACACTGTAAATAATATGGATGTATACTGTATATACAGTATATGATGCTCTTTAGCAGACCCCAGAATGAATACAGACATCACAGCAGACCCCCTAAATACATATACAGCACGCAGCAGACCCCACCTGTATATACTGTACAGACCTGAGACCAGACATATAAATCATTATAAATTCTCCCAGGACCCTAAACTAAGAGATCCCCTACATAATTACATAGCCAAGAATATCGAAATAAATATGGAGCCCAGACCAGTTCCCCCTCAATACAGACCAGACACCCCTTAAATACAACCCGTCGGACCAGCCCTTACACAGATCCCAGACTAGTCCTATATACAAACCCACTGTATACAGACGCTCACATCAGATCCCTCCTTAATACAGACCCCAGACCAGGAGCCCCTTAAACACAGACCCCAGACCCCGCTTTATGCTAAGACCAGATCCGCAAACCCCAGACTAAATTCCTACGCAACACAAATCCCTTTATACAGACCCCAGGTCCTACAGACCAGCCCTTATACAGACCTTATACTAGATGAGTCCTTATACAAATGCCAAGATCAGACCCTACTATATACAGACCCCAGACCACACTGTATACAGACCCCAGACCCTACTGTATACAGACCCCAGACCACACTGTATACAGACCCCAGACCCTACTGTATACAGACCCCAGACCACACTGTATACAGACCCCAGACCCTACTGTATACAGACCCCAGACCCTACTGTATACAGACCCCAGACCACACTGTATACAGACCCCAGACCACACTGTATACAGACCCCAGACCACACTGTATACAGACCCCAGACCCTACTGTATACAGACCCCAGACCCTACTGTATACAGACCCCAGACCACACTGTATACAGACCCCAGACCACACTGTATACAGACCCCAGACCACACTGTATACAGACCCCAGACCCTACTGTATACAGACCCCAGACCCTACTGTATACAGACCCCAGACCACACTGTATACAGACCCCAGACCACACTGTATACAGTCCCCAGACCACACTGTATACAGACCCCAGACCACACTGTATACAGACCCCAGACCCTACTGTATACAGACCCCAGACCCTACTGTATACAGACCCCAGACCCTACTGTATACAGACCCCAGACCACACTGTATACATTCCCCAGACCACACTGTATACAGACCCCAGACCCTACTGTATACAGACCCCAGACCCTACTGTATACAGACCCCAGACCACACTGTATACAGACCCCAGACCCTTCTGTATACAGACCCCAGCTAACACTGTATACAGACCCCAGACCACACTGTATACAGACCCCAGACCACACTGTATACAGACCCCAGACCCTACTGAATACAGACCCCAGACCACACTGTGTACAGACCTCAGACCCTACTGTATACAGACCCCAGACCCTACTGTATACAGACCCCAGACCCTACTGTATACAGACCCCAGACCCTACTGTATACAGACCCCAGACCCTACTGTATACAGACCCCAGACCACACTGTATACAGTCCCCAGACCACACTGTATACAGACCCCAGACCCTACTGTATACAGACCCCAGACCACACTGTATACAGACCCCAGACCCTACTGTATACAGACCCCAGACCCTACTGTATACAGACCCCAGACCACACTGTATACAGACCCCAGACCCTACTGTATACAGACCCCAGCTAACACTGTATACAGACCCCAGACCACACTGTATACAGACCCCAGACCACACTGTATACAGACCCCAGACCCTACTGTATACAGACCCCAGACCACACTGTATACAGACCCCAGACCACACTGTATACAGACCCCAGACCCTACTGTATACAGACCCCAGACCCTACTGTATACAGACCCCAGACCCTACTGTATACAGACCCCAGACCACACTGTATACAGTCCCCAGACCACACTGTATACAGACCCCAGACCACACTGTATACAGACCCCAGACCACACTGTATACAGACCCCAGACCCTACTGTATACAGACCCCAGACCCTACTGTATACAGACCCCAGACCACACTGTATACAGACCCCAGACCACACTGTATACAGTCCCCAGACCACACTGTATACAGACCCCAGACCACACTGTATACAGACCCCAGACCCTACTGTATACAGACCCCAGACCCTACTGTATACAGACCCCAGACCCTACTGTATACAGACCCCAGACCACACTGTATACATTCCCCAGACCACACTGTATACAGACCCCAGACCCTACTGTATACAGACCCCAGACCCTACTGTATACAGACCCCAGACCACACTGTATACAGACCCCAGACCCTTCTGTATACAGACCCCAGCTAACACTGTATACAGACCCCAGACCACACTGTATACAGACCCCAGACCACACTGTATACAGACCCCAGACCCTACTGAATACAGACCCCAGACCACACTGTATACAGACCTCAGACCCTACTGTATACAGACCCCAGACCCTACTGTATACAGACCCCAGACCCTACTGTATACAGACCCCAGACCCTACTGTATACAGACCCCAGACCCTACTGTATACAGACCCCAGACCACACTGTATACAGTCCCCAGACCACACTGTATACAGACCCCAGACCCTACTGTATACAGACCCCAGACCACACTGTATACAGACCCCAGACCCTACTGTATACAGACCCCAGACCCTACTGTATACAGACCCCAGACCACACTGTATACAGACCCCAGACCCTACTGTATACAGACCCCAGCTAACACTGTATACAGACCCCAGACCACACTGTATACAGACCCCAGACCACACTGTATACAGACCCCAGACCCTACTGTATACAGACCCCAGACCACACTGTATACAGACCCCAGACCACACTGTATACAGACCCCAGACCCTACTGTATACAGACCCCAGACCCTACTGTATACAGACCCCAGACCCTACTGTATACAGACCCCAGACCACACTGTATACAGTCCCCAGACCACACTGTATACAGACCCCAGACCCTACTGTATACAGACCCCAGACCACACTGTATACAGACCCCAGACCACACTGTATACAGACCCCAGACCCTACTGTATACAGACCCCAGACCACACTGTATACAGACCCCAGACCCTACTGTATACAGACCCCAGACCCTACTGTATACAGACCCCAGACCCTACTGTATACAGACCCCAGACCACACTGTATACATTCCCCAGACCACACTGTATACAGACCCCAGACCCTACTGTATACAGACCCCAGACCACACTGTATACAGACCCCAGACCCTACTGTATACAGACCCCAGACCCTACTGTATACAGACCCCAGACCCTACTGTATACAGACCCCAGACCACACTGTATACAGTCCCCAGACCACACTGTATACAGACCCCAGACCCTACTGTATACAGACCCCAGACCACACTGTATACAGACCCCAGACCCTACTGTATACAGACCCCAGACCACACTGTATACAGACCCCAGACCCTACTGTATACAGACCCCAGCTAACACTGTATACAGACCCCAGACCCCACTGTATACAGACCCCAGACCACACTGTATACAGACCCCAGACCCTACTGTATACAGACCCCAGACCCTACTGTATACAGACCCCAGACCACACTGAATACAGACCACAGACCCAACTGTATACAGACCCCAGACCCTACTGTATACAGACCCCAGACCCTACTGTATACAGACCCCAGACCACACTGTATACAGACCCCAGACCCTACTGTATACAGACCCCAGCTAACACTGTATACAGACCCCAGACCACACTGTATACAGACCCCAGACCACACTGTATACAGACCCCAGACCCTACTGTATACAGACCCCAGACCCTACTGTATACAGACCCCAGACCACACTGTATACAGACCCCAGACCCTACTGTATACAGACCCCAGACCACACTGTATACAGACCCCAGACCACACTGTATACAGACCCCAGACCCTACTGTATACAGACCCCAGACCCTACTGTATACAGACCCCAGACCACACTGTATACAACCCCAGACCACACTGTATACAGACCCCAGACCCTACTGTATACAGACCCCAGACCCTACTGTATACAGACCCCAGACCACACTGTATACAGACCCCAGACCCCACTGTATACAGACCCCAGATCCCACTGTATACAGACCCCAGACCCTACTGTATACAGACCCCAGACCCTACTGTATACAGACCCCAGACCCCACTGTACACCGACCCCAGACCACACTGTATACAGACGCTAAACCATACTGTATACAGACCCCAGACCACATTGTATACAGACCCCAGACACTACTGTATACAGACCCCAGACACTACTGTATACAGACCTCAGACCCCACTGTATACAGACCCCAGAACACACTGTATACAGACCCCAGACCCTACTGTATACAGACCCCAGACCACACTGTATACAGACCCCAGACCACACTGTATACAGACCCAAGACCCTACTGTATACAACCCCAGACCCCACTGTATACAGACGCTAAACCACACTGTATTCAGAAGAACCCTTGGCTAGACCCCAAACCAGATCACTCCTTAACACAGACCCCTTTATATAGACCCCCTGATTACAGATCTCAGTCCAGGCTCCCCAATCTACCCCCACACATTCGGATACCCCCCTCTCCAGTCCCGGGCATCACTGCAGGCAACGCTTCGCACCAGGCCGCTCCATCTCCAGCTTCACTACATCTTCCAAGCTTCTCTCCACTGCACGCAGCTCTGCTCTATGTGACAGTCTCGGCTCTGCTACATGTGCACATAATAACCCTTGTCGTGCCTCTCCTCGGCTGCACCACTGTTTATGAACACTTGAGATTCCTGTCAGACATTGGAAACTTGACGCTACTTTTTCCCATTATTTCGCCTTTTCAAGGCTCGCAGCTAATTTGCAAATCATTTCCAATATTCTGAATAATGGTTTTCAGGCGTCGCCGACAAACACCTTGAATACTTAATAGTTCTTTTTATGAAACAATAGCGAGTGTTCATAATAAGAGGCGCTCGCCGCTCCCCCCGCCGCACCGCACCGCCAATATTTCATCTTCTTTGTAGACGACTTGGCACAAGTACTTATTAAGTACTGCACAATATTGCATTTCCCTGTAGCGGGACGCTTGGTGGGCGCTGGTCGGAAACTGTTAGTATTTGTGCTAAAGAATGTGATTAAAAAATAAAGGACTGCGTTTAATACGGAAGCGAAGCATAGCTTTGCACTGGAGCTGCGTACACCATACGGCAAACCATGACTATACGCAAAATCGCTTCATTTTTTTAGTTTAGATGCATTGGAGCTATAGTAATATTGGTTGCAAAAGTACATTCCCTTTAAGTGTCAGTCTCCACTGTGGCTCTTGCATTTTATTCGTGAACCAATAATTGATATTTGTGGTAAGCTGGCTGCAGGAGCCGTGGCGATTGGTTTTAGACTGAAACAGATACCTATATTACCTCTACATTGTATCTATATTTTAAGAAATAAAGGGAGATATATTATAAGGGGGGCCCCCCGCTATTAGCTTAAGGGATTTACATATTGGATAAGTCCTCAATTTAAGATAACTTGTGGGGGTCCGATATCTGGGACCCACACAGTTCAGGCCACCGTGCTCATGGTTTACTTGGTACAGCAGCACCAGCTCAGTCCTGTTCAAGTAAATGGGGCTAAGCTGCAATACCAAGAACAGCCACTACTATATGTACAGCACTGTGTGTGATATTTAGCTCTCAATCAAATGTTGCGGACTCTTCAATCAGCTGATCTGTGGAGTTCTCAGTGTCAGACCCAACCGATCACATATTGATGACCTATCCTAAGCATAGGTCACCAATGTGTAAGTCCTGGAAAATTCCTTTAACAAGAACCTTTCACCATCTCCACCAACTCATTGCATCCCATAGATGCCGCTCTGCTGATTCCGGCGCAGTTGGAATTTTTTCTCTAGCCCCCACTGTTCCTGAGCAGTCAGTGCTGTTAGTTTTGGTGCCTGATGTGTAACTAGACTCTCTAATATCACATGGGTGGTGTCAGACAAGGGGGCATGACTCAGAGCTCCAATCAGAAGCAGAGAGTGTAAGAGATCAGAATCCCACCCCCTTTTCACCCACTTGATATTAGAGAGTTTAGTTAGCATATCAAGTATCAAAACTAACAGTGCCTATTACTGAGGAACGGTGGGGGCTAGAGAAAAAAATCCAACTGCGCCGGAATCAGTGGAGCGACGCCTATTAACGGATGAAGAGAGGTGGTAGAGATGGTAAAGGTCCTCTTTAAAGGGATATTCCAGAATCAGAAAATTGATGTCTTGATTGTTAGGATAGTCCAATCATATGACTCTCGGTGCCCCTGTCTACCAGTACTGTGGCAGATTGCAGACCAAGGTAAAAAGCAGTATAGCCTTTGCATAGCTAATGTTCCTAGGTTAAGACACCTAATATGGGTATCATTGGCTCCCCCCTTCAGGTCAGGCTCACTTTCCCTAGGGACCACTGCTCAGCCATATTAAATCAATATGCTATATATCCTCATTCCTTGTGGATATCAATGGTGCCCTCTTCAGGTCAGGACCAAATATGTCCCACTTCCCGCACGGCCCACTGCTCAGCCATATCCAGTCAATAAATATATCCTCGTCCCTTATGGGCATTAGTGGTGCCCCCTTCGGGTCAGGACACACATGTCTCACCACCCCAAAGGCCGTATCCAAACAATACAGTATATCATAAATTCTCCTGTATCTGAAGCCCTAGATCATAGTTTAGATACATTGTTTCGCTCGCTGACTTTTACCGCAGATTCACCAGTTAAACTTTATTTCAAGACAAACCCAATATAGTCTAATAAGAGTCCAGATGAAAACAGGGATATGGCGGTGTAAAAAATGAATAGTTTATTCTGCAAATGAGATGTCTGGTGATAACCGCAGGTTCCTAAGGCAAATTCATGTTTGATTCGCCCTCATCTGCCGGATTTGTTATATCTGTCAGATTCATTTAATGCAAATGCGATTTTGATTTCCGAACTTCATTGTAATATATTATTGTCTGTGCCGGTTAACGGGGGACACGGCACGGCGCCGAACCGGTAATTGAATGTGACTGATTAACTTGCTAAGACTTGGCACATACTCAGAACGCAGTCTGAATCTTGAAGTCTCCCTTACTCCCTTACCGCATTTTAGACTCCATATTAGGGGTACAGCACCTGGACTCCACCTTCCTCTGTTTATCCCTCCTGTAAATGAAAGGATGAATAAATTAATAACTGGATACAACCATTCCCTTATTAATAGGAGGTGACTCACATGGTCATCTCTGAAGGTTAACATCTAGGTGTCAAATTATTCATGCTTTTCCAGGAATAATTACAGAGGAACAACACTGTCAATTTAATAATACATTTACAGATGGAATAACAGAGTAACAAAACACAGTCTATTTGGTAATACATTTTCAGGAAGAATAACATTGCTTTGTACTATTCCTCTATTATTCCTCCTGGAAATTTATGAATAAATTAACAACCACATACAAGCTGTGTGGACTTACAGTGTCAGTGCTGATTAGATAGGTTCACACCGTGTAGAGACTCAACCTATTAACAAGAGTACTTAATATCCAGGTGTCAATTGAGTCATACATTGCCAGGAGGAATAACAGAGGCATGACAGAATGCAGAGTGCTAAGAAAAATGTTTGAAATTTGTATGGAAAGTGCAATTTACGCAGGGACACGTGGTTGCCAAAGGGACAGTAACATCCAGTTGTCAATTTGTTCAGGCATTTCCAGGATGAATAACAAAGGAACGACATAATACTCAGAAAACAATATTTGAAATTTGCCTAAAAAGTGCAATATTAACTAAAACTGACATGTTCTGGAACATCTTTTCACGCTTTGTGTTATCCCTCTGTTATTCATCCTGGAGATGTATGAATAACACCACTTTGTGTAGGTACTCACCCCATTGACATGGTAACAGTATCATCCAGGTGTCAATTTCTTCCCACATTTCCAGGAAGAATAAAAGAGGATCGACACTATGCAGAGTTCTTAAAAATGCTTGAAATTTGCATGGAAAGTGCAAATATCAACTAAAACTGACATATTTTTGTTTTGTGCTTTTCTTCTGCTATTCCTCCTGGAAATGTATGAATAATTTAACAACGAGGCACAAGCATTGAATAGGGATACTCTGTGCAGGGACACACGCTAATGACAGGGGTATGGAAACATCCAGTTGTCAGTGTAGTCATAGATTTCCAGGAGGAGTAACAGAGGAATGACACCATGTTCTAAGAAAAATGTTTGAAATGTTTATGTTTTTATATGTAAAACTGACTGGAGAAAGTTTAAGTTGCTTTGTACTGTTCCTCTCCTGTTCCTCCTGGAAATGTATGGATTATTTAACAACCTGGCTCAACTATTGAATGAGGTCACTTGTGTCGGGAAACACCTTATTGACAAGGGAACAGTAACATCCAGGTATCATACATTACTAGGAGGAATAACAGAGGAATGTGCAAGTATTAACTAAAACTGAAATATTAGCAGAGGTGCGCCTGTCATCTCCCCAAACACGTCTGTTTTATTTGTATTCCCCATTTTTTAAGAATTCTACATTATGCAGTTCCTCTGTTGTTCCAGTCCAAGTTGTCAATATATTCATACATTTCCAGGAGGAACAGCGGGGGAACAGCACAATGCAGAATTATAAGGAATACAGATACTTATTAAACCCTATCAAGCTTCAAATCTATTGCCCCAACCTACAGCAATGGACAATCTGATCAAGTAAAATCTCCAGCCAGAATGCTGAAAAGAAGCCGAGTGTGAACTTGGTTCTAGCCCTGCTTAGTTCTTCTGCCTTGTCCCCTCTAACTTTTGGTTTTGGTATTTAGTAGATGCCGGCCCCTGTGTCTTTGCACTATGTGGTCCTGGAATAGTGCGGATTCCCTGGCGGTCACAGACACAGGGGCCAGTCCTCAGCAGGCACTTGACTCGCTGACAGGGACAGATTTAGTCCTGGCTGACGTATTCTCCTGGGGCCGCCCCACCCCAGGGCACTTCATGTCCTACATGTCATACTAAAAACATTTAGAATGATGATTCAGAGGTCTGGCTTATAGTGATCAGACTCTACGTCCCCCTGTTATTCCTCTGGGAAACGTATTTCTAAATTGACAGCTTGCTATTGCCATATCACTTGTCAAAAGTGGACAGGGGGAATGGTAATGTCCAGATATGTCTGTATATGTCATGCATTACCCATAAAGTAACTAAAGCATATTTGCATTCTGTTGTTCATCTGTTATTCCTCCTGGAAATACAGTACTCATATGTCCAGGAGGCATAACAGATGGATACCACAAAGCAAGAAGAAATGCTTTGGTAGACATCAGTTTTAGTTAATATCTGTACTTTCCATGCAAATTTCATATGTTTTTATCTTAGAACTCTGCATTGTGCTATTCCTCCTGGAAATGTATTAATAAATTGACAACTGGGTGTTACAGTTCCCTTGCCTAAAGGATGTGTCTCTACATAAAACGATCCTAATCAATGCTTGTGCGCATTCGTTAAATTAGTCATATATTTCCAGGAGGAATAACAGAGGGTTAACACAAAGCAAGAAGAAATACTCCAGAAGATGTCAGTTTTAGCTAATATTTGCACTTTATATACCAAATCCAAACATTTTTTTTCTTAGAACTCTGCATTGTAGCATTACTCTGTTGTTACTCCTGGAAATGTATGAATAAATTGATACCCGGATGTTACTGTTCCTTTGTAAAGAGGGTGCATCCCAACACAAAGTGACCTTTACTGGACCTATTGCCCTTCTATATACCCCTTCCCAGGATCCATTGCCCACCTATATACCCCCTCCCAGGATTCATTGCCCTCCATTGCCCTTCCCGGGGTGGCCACATGACAGCAGTCTGAATCTCTTGCAAGATCTGTCACCACTTATCTGTTTTAGTAAATCCTTGAACTCCACAAGAAAGAAGAATTGTCTCGCTTTGTGCTATTTCTCTGTTATTCCTCCTGGAAATGAATCAATGAAGAAATTAACAACCGGCCGCAACTATTGCCCTTATCAGTAAGATATGACGTACAATGTATCTGGACAGGGTCAGGGGAGCAGTATCAAAGTGTCAATTTTCAGCCATTTCCAGGAGGAACAACAGAGGAAAAACACAAAGCAAGGAAAATGCTCCAGGCCTTGTCAGTTTTAGCTCATTCGCCTATTAGGCCTAGTGGCCAGAGTGTAAATTGCAGGATAGAGTACTTTTTTTTAAAATAGAGTAAAAAATTATAAAATTGCCATTTTTTGGCGACGCATTCCCTTTAAACCAGAAATTGGAATTTTCCTTGCGCACGGCCAATATAAAGTAGATGATTCATTGTTATGCAGAACAGAAGAGGAGATATAAGGGATTATCGTCTACCCTTTGCGTATATACCGGAGGAAGAAGCGGCGGCATTTTTTTTTTTTTAAGGTTTTTTAATACGGTTTCACATAAAAGATCGGATGACAAACTTCTTGTTTAAGGCCGGTGCGAGGAGTTCAAGCGCTATTATGTGTACAATAAAGCAGAATGTAATAGCCGCGCGCTCAATGGGCTTAGCCTGTTCTGCGCCTCTGTAAAAATCCATGGGGGGGGGGGAATCACGGCCGGACCGCAACGTTTTATGTCTCAGCCTCATTTAAATGGCGGTAAAAGAGATTACCCGAAATAGAGGACACAAGCTGCCTGCCACTAATAGTCCGCCGTATTGTTGTCATTTCTACAAAAAAAATTCACCGTCGGCCCTTGAGCCGTCCTTAGGCGTCAGCTTCTTAGTGATATCTGTTACTGGGAAAGCTGGGTGACCGGCAAAATGTCTTCTATTAAGGTTCCTGTGCTTTTCATATGGCTCAGTATGCCATGATACCTCCCCTTTAAGGTCAAAATAGACGAAGAGGATTCGGTGGCTATAGGGCCGGTATGTTATAGGGCAGGGTAAAGATTCGGTATACACAAAATGTGTCACAACATGAATTTAGCGATCAGAGACTTCATGTTGCCGGGAACAGAACTGATGATTGTGATCACAGAATCCATTACGCCATCACAAAAATAGGTTTTGTGGGCACAGAATTCATTTTGTGATCACGGAAATAATTTTTGTGTGTAGAAAATCAATTCGGTGTTCACAGAATGTACAAAAAACATTTTGTGATGATGTTTATTTTCTGTGCACAGAATGAATTGTGTCACAGCACAAGATCTCAGGTGTCGCGCACAATACTAGTTTTGTATCACCAAAATTGATTTGGTGCGCAGAATGTGGCATAGATTGTTATCCTATTGTGCAGAATGTGGCATAGATTGTTATCTTGTTGCGCAGAATGTGGCATAGATTGTTATCTTGTTGCGCAGAATGTGGCATAGATTGTTATCTTGTTGCGCAGAATGTGGCATAGATTGTTTTCCTCTTGCACAGAATGTGGCATAGATTGTTATCTTGTTGCGCAGAATGTGGCATAGATTGTTATCCTCTTGCACAGAATGTGGCATAGATTGTTATCTTGTTGCACAGAATGTGGCATAGATTGTTATCTTGTTGCGCAGAATGTGGCATAGATTGTTATCTTGTTGCACAGAATGTGGCATAGATTGTTATCTTGTTGCACAGAATGTGGCATAGATTGTTATCTTGTTGCGCAGAATGTGGCATAGATTGTTATCTTGTTGCACAGAATGTGGCATAGATTGTTATCTTGTTGCGCAGAATGTGGCATAGATTGCTATATTGTGCCACAGAATATTATTATTTGGAACAGAATGTTATTTTGTTGCATAGAATGTGGCACAGATTGCTATTTTGTGACATAGAATGTTATTTTTTGCAACACAAAATATTACTATTTGGAACAGATTGTTATTTTGTGCCACAGACTATTATGCTATTTGGACACACAGAAAGTTCTTTTCTGACACCTTATTTTGTTGCATAGAATGTTTCACAGAATTTTATTTTGTACAGACAGTAATACCAAACACATTATGTCACAAAATAAAAGTGTCACAAAACAACCATCCGTGTCTTTGGCAATGACAAAACTGATCCTGCTTGTTGTTTCATTCCCTACATACGTTGCCTGAACAGTTTTGTGTACACTTTGTATTTAGTGTGACATATTATCGCTGCATTCTATACTATGCCCTGGGAAACAAACGCTGCCCCATACGAATCGGCCCCAGAGGACTTTGTTGCCCATTTTATGCCCCTTTCCTCTGCGCACGCCCCTGACCTCGTCGCCCCATTTAACAAAAACTTTAAAATCCCGAATTCACGTACAGGTTAGGTTCGTGGAATATTCGCTTGGTAATCCAGCTCGCCGTTACCCTGCCCCCTATTAATTAACCCTTTGCATGCCAGGCAGGTCCCTCCAAAACTTCACCTTTCCAGCCCCTGTGTTCTATATTTGTGAAGACGTCATGTGTCACGCTCACGCCGCAGTCGTCATTCCTGTAACAGATGCTTAATGGATGGCCACGTGTAAAGGATCACTCTTTGCTAAGATCTATTACCCTGTGGGATTCACTGAGTCTGCACGTCGGTGGTATTTCCTGACTTCAATCTCCCGGCTTGCATTTTTTACCCAGTACAGCATATGACAGGCACTGTGTGTGCTAACCTTCATAGAGCGCTGCTGATTCATGCATCTGCGGAGAGCTCGCTGACATGATAAATGGTATACCTGGAGAGAGTAGATTTGCCGCCTCTGAGCCCATTTATGCCTTAAATTACAAAAAAAAAAAAAAATACAAGAAAAAAAAATTTCCGCATGAGCTTATTACCTCGTAACCGTAATAACGCTCTCCATAGCAAAATATTGAGGTGGATTTATGCAAATCGAAACCGGTCGTCTTTGGAATTTTTTTTTTATTTTTTTTCCATTGCAATTCATTCCGGAGAGAGATCCGTGCTTGCTGCTTCATACAATTTTAAAGGAGAGCCCCAGGCAAGGGTGAAGAGCCAAAATTTCAACCCGGTCTTATTAAATCTCATTAGTACGAGATATGGATTTTGGCTCCAAAGCTGCGGTGCAGGATTGTATGAGTCCCAGGGCAAAGAAGTCTTATAGATTACAAAATTGTACATAGAGACTCATAAAATATACAGAGGTGTCTGGTATTGGTTAAATAAAGGACTAGATTGGTTAAATAATATAGTGACCCCCAACCAAAGTTTGAAGGATATTGGATGTATGAGAATTTAATGAGAATACCGCCTTAAAGGGGACCTCTCACCAGAATCAGCATATCAATCCAGCCCTGCAGATAGATAGGTTAGTGTCACCTGAATCAAACGCTGTTTTTCCTTTGTGAATCGGAGCCTCCGCTGCCGAGATATCACTGTTTTTGTCTACATGTAACTGAGCTCAAGGGCGCCGCCATTGCTCCAAAGAGGTAGTGACCAATTGATAAAAAGAGTGATATCTCGGCAACAGATGCTCCAATTCACAAGGCGAAAACACCATTTGATTCAGGTGACCCTAACCTATCTATCTGCAGGGCTGGATTGATATTGGTTCTGGTGACACACTCCCTTTAAAGGGGGCCTGTCACCAGGGGAAGACCCTGTACATGTATTATATGTGGTAAAATGATGAAATAGCGAGTACAATTACATCCACTTAGACCTCTCATAGGAGTTTTTGAGTTGGGATCACTGTATTGGACACTTTGCATTGTATGTACAGTTTTTCTGGTTGCTGCTGGAACTTGTCAACAATTTGTTGACAGACACTCTGCTTGGTCCAATAATGTGGTGCATTCTGGGAGTTGTAGGTTTAGTTACATCCATATTTGCCAACTCTCCTACAATATCTGCTGCCAAGAATAGATAAGACCTCCTGGAAGATTTGGCAAATATCCCAGGGGCCTCCCACTGTGGTCCTTCACTGTGTGTGATGCCAGGATGCTTCATCATGACACACAGCCCCGTCATCCAAATGCACATACCATGTAAAGGGGTGTGGCCTGTTAAACAGGTGGGGTCTTTAAAAGGGGGCAAAATTTTTTTATGGCTTCCTAAATACTCCCACACTTCCCAGAAGCCGATTGCCAAAAGTTGTCCCGGCCTTGGAATAAGGGACTGTATAAAATTTACTAACTTGGGACTAACTAACTAACTTGCCCATGACCAGGGCACCTAGCACCTTTGCTCCAGTGGAGTAGGCCTATAGTTGTATGTCAACTATCTATATTAGGATAGAATTAAAGGGGTTGTTTGGGAAAAATAGCAATCCCTGGTGGCCTAGGGATGGTGTAAAATAAAAAATAGAAGCATTGCTCACCTACCCCTGGTATCTCCAATACCTGGATTGGCTGGGCTAGAAATGAAGAGGATCAGGTGATCATTGCAGCCAATCACATGTTGAGTACCAGTGACATCACTGCTATGTCTCCGATGCACATGTGACCTCAGCGATCACCTGATCCTCTCCATTTCTGGCCCAGCCAGTCCAAGTATTGGAGCGAACTGGGGGTAGGTGAGTATCACTTTTTTTTTTTTTTATTATACACCACCCCCAGCCCCCCAGGTTTACCATTTATCCCAGACAACCCCTTTAAAGTGGTTATCTCTGGCAATCCTTTACCATATGCTCTGTATACCTAAGGGCATATGGATGTCTTGGGGTATGTTCACAAGGCAGAATTTCTCTCTAACAATAAAAGCCCATCCATATATTACATGGTCAACCATTCTTTGGAGTGACCAGCATGTAATACCACATTTCACCTGTAGTGGCCGCTGCAGTGAAACCTCTGGCAAGCAACAATCATTGGGATTGATCATCAGGCCTGCTTTATATAATACATTTCACACAAAGCCAAAAATTTTCAAAGCCCAAACTTAAAAGAAAAAAAGTATGTGAACCATTAGTCTATCAGCCAGGGGTGCGAGTAATGACTTGGCCGTAGCTGGGATTGATCTTCAATGGATTTCCTTAATTTTGGAGACACACTCGACCACTGATAACATCTGAGCTGGCGTCACGTAGCGCCCCTGCGTGAGGAATTTTGGACATGCTGTTAGTATTTGTATCAGTTTTAATAAGGTCACCTTGGTGTGCACTGCGTCCTACAGTAGACAAGAAGCTCCCAACAGATTGCGGTATTATTTATAGCATTGTAGGAGCTTTTTTGTCTTCTTTATATACAACGTGTCGTTACCGTCGTCTTCCAGGAGGAATGCAGTGTAGAGCGAAGCCGTTTAGAGAGATTATATTGTGTGACTCCGGCCTTGCAGGATATGAAACAGCATTCAGAAGTCATTATGGCCTTGACCCCGCGGTGTCACGCGCTCCCATGCTTTCTATTCTTAGACTTCTTTTGTCATCTGAAGCTGAAATACGGCAAACACAATGGCATTTGGTGCTTAGTTTTTCCCCATCCGTCAAAACTGGACCTTGTTCTGGTCATTCAGTAAATGGTCCTAATATCGATTCTCATTGTAGAGGGGGGCAACAAATATAGATCTCATAGGTGTTAGCATAAAAAGGGCAAATGTCAGGGCCCAGTGGGCTTGTTGGGCCAATGGTGATTGGTTTAACATCTTCTACGTGCCAAGCATGGGATATACAGGGACCTATGTACAGCTGGAGTAGCAAGAACTGGGTTCAGGTTTGGCCCTTAGCATGGGGAATATCTATAGAGAGCTCAGAGGTGGAAGATGTATCTAGGTCCCACTTTAACACATTGGTGGGCCCTGTGCAAAGGTGTCATAAATGGATCCCCCCCATCACCACTCCTTAGAAATATCTGACCCGCATAAATTATAATGCTCCATCAGTGGCTCCCCCATGGTATAATGCCAATTAGTAGCCCTCACACTGTATAATGCCTCCCTAGTGGTCCCATACAATATAATGCCCCTCAATGGCCCATCACACTATCAAATGCCCCTGCAGAGGTATCAGAAATTAACCTGTCCCACCCCGGTGACCCCTCAGACATTATATTATAATGTCCCCCTCCACTTTGCCCCCACAGTATAATGTCCCTTTAACAGGTTACCCCCACAATATAATGTACTACCGGGCCCTGGTGCCTCAGGGGGGCCCAAAAGTGTCTCTACAATATAAAAGAACATTATTATAGATAGCACATGGGAAGAGGTGGCCCAGTTACATATTTTGCAGGAGTTTCCAGTGACGCCTCTGTTGGCTTCTACCATTACATTGATCCTACTCGTCATCAGAGGAAATGTACAGTGCTGTGCAAATGTTTTAGGCAGGTGTGGAAAGAAAATGCTGCAGAGTAAGAATGTTTTTAGAACTAGAAGAGTTAAGTTTATTTTTGTAAATTATCAAAATGAAGTGAATGAAGAAAAGAGAAATGTAAATGCCATCAATATTTGGTGTGACCTTTGCCCTTTGGAGGAGGAGTCCTGGTAGTGATGATCCGGCCCCCGCAGAGCCCTGATCTTAGCATCATCCAGTCTTGGATGACATGAAGAGACAGAAGGATTGGAGGAAGCAACATCCACAAAAGATCTGTGCTTAGTTCTCCAAGATGGCGGCGGGAAGGGCAAAGGTCAAACCAAATATTGATGGGATTTACATTTGTTTTTCTTCATTCACTTCATATTGGTAATTCCCAAAATAAACCGTTAACCCTTCTATTCCTGAAAGTATTCTTACTTCTTACCACCCAGGAATCCAATAATTTTGATTGAAACCAATGTTCCTTCTAGATCTTCTATGATGGACCTAAATGTCACCCATTGTGGGGCTTGATATATTCATTGGCATGTAGGATCAGACTCTTCTCGAATGCCCTCGGAAAGCGTATATAAGGTAACATGTCTTCCTGGGTAGAGGAATCCTTGAAATTTGGGCAGCCTCGCCTATGACGAACATTCTTGGTGACTAGATGACAATTGGTGACCTCGGGCAGAGCCACCTTTCCGCACCCTCTGTTCTTTTTCTTGTAGCCTTTTAGCCTCGCTCATTTGTCACCCTCTGTGACTAACAACTAGAACTATCTGTAAATTACATCATTGGTATTCATAGAGTAGAATTGAGAAGATTCTTTGTGCATTTCCAGCTATTGCATTCAGGCAAATGTAAAGGAACGGAATGATCATTAGTAGAAATGGAAAGAAGGAGAAGGTTCTGATTTAGTCATTTTTCATCCTGTCCTATTGTTTTTACATGTCTTAATATGTTCTAAATTATCTAGTCCCAATACCAGATCGAGAATTAATGCCGAGAACAACCAATATATACCAGCAAAAAAATCACCAAAAGGCACTTACACCGTATAACCATATAGTCAGTGGTGTCCAACTGGGAGACCCTCTACGATGGCAAGAATGAAGCTCCATCACAAAGATGGTCCTTCCTATAAGCAAGGACTTGTATAGACCCCAAAAAATAGTGTCATATAGTGCTGAAAAAACAGGGGCTTAAAGTCTTAAAGGGAGTGTGTCACCAGATCCCAGCATATCAGCCCAGCCTCGCAGAAAGATAGGTTAGTGTCACCAGATCCCAGCATATCAGCCCAGCCTCGCAGAAAGATAGGTTAGTGTCACCAGAACCAGCATATCACCCCAGCCCTGCAGATAGATAGGTTAGTGTCACCAGAACCAGCATATCACCCCAGCCCTGCAGATAGATAGGTTAGTGTCACCACAACCAGCATATCACCCCAGCCCTGCAGATAGATAGGTTAGTGTCACCAGAACCAGCATATCACCCCAGCCCTGCAGATAGATAGGTTAGTGTCACCACAACCAGCATATCACCCCAGCCCTGCAGATAGATAGGTTAGTGTCACCAGAACCAGCATATCACCCCAGCCCTGCAGATAGATAGGTTAGTGTCACCAGAACCAGCATATCCCCCCAGCCCTGCAGATAGATAGGTTAGTGTCACCAGAACCAGCATATCACCCCAGCCCTGCAGACACCGATGGTCAGTGTCACCAGACCGCTTCCCCCAGGGACCCTGCTGATTCAGGTGACACCAACCTATCTATCTTCAGGGGCCCCCCCCCCCCTTCGGACCAGCTACACCGGACACCGATTCCTGGGGTGACACTGTCTGATTCAGGTGACACTAACCTATCTATCTTCAGGGCTGGGGTGATATTCTGGTTCTGGTGACACTAACCTATCTATCTGCAGGGCTGGGGTGATATGCTGGGGGCAGGGCTGGGGTGATATGCTGGTTCTGGTGACACTAACCTATCTATCTGCAGGGCTGGGGTGATATTCTGGTTCTGGTGACACAATCCCTTTAAACTCTGACTCTTCAAGCTCCCGCCTCTGGATTATGAGGATAGTGATGACTGGAGAACTGCCATGGCAATGATGTCAATGTAAGAGATTCTCTGCATCTGCTTTGGAAATCTATCGACTTGCAATCTGCAGTCGTAAACTGGGATGTCGGCTATCGACAGCCTCGAGTCTGCTAACATACGGGTAAAGAACCCAGGAAATCTAAATCCCCCTGGCTTCCTGCCCTACTCTATGTTCAGATGTCTCCCACTACTGTCCCACAGTATATTCGGCAATTATTAAGTAACTGTTTATACAGTGTCCAAATATTCTATGGAAAGTACCTCCGAGCAGTTGGTACGCTCTAAATAAATGGTGCGAAATAAGTCGGAGTTGTAGCTCAGATACAGGCACCTATTTTCATGTTGGGTGACTTTGCCGCCAACTTGGACAGTTGTGTTCCAGTCTTGAATTAATTCTTAAATCTTTACTACTCCAAAGTCCTCCCAGCATGGCAACTACAATTTTAATTTGGATAACCACAACCAGTGTACTGATGGTTTCCAATGGATCCACCAATTAGATCTTAAGGGAGTGATCCACTGGGAATTATGATGTTGTAATATGTGTTTTGCCACATAGAAGCCATGGCTTTTCCTTAGAGAATTTTTCCAGCTAAGAGTCCTTACACTGAATGTAAAGTGCTGTGAAAAAGTTTTAGGCAGGTGTGGAAAAAATAGAAATAGAAGGGTTAATTGTTTCTTTTTTTCAATTAACAAAATGAAGTGAATGAAGAAAAGAGAAATGTAAATCCTATGAATATTTGGTGTGACTTTTCCCTTTGCCTTCCATCATTTCTTCTTGGTAGTTGCAGACAGTTTTTGGCAGAACTCGGCAGGGAGCTTGTTCCTGCCACCATCTTGGAGAACTAAGCACAGATCTTCTGTGGATGTTGCTTGCTCCAATCCTTCTGTCTCCTCATGAGATCAGGGCTCTGTGGGGGCCGGATCATCACTTACAGGACTCCTCCTCCAAAGGGTGGCCACACCAACCCCATAGCATGACCTTCTGATTTTTGTTTTATTTCAACCTATAGGCCTCACCACTGACCATCCAACAGCTAGCATGCAGAACTTCAGGATCCGAGGTTGATGGAGCAGCTTTAGAAACCCTGCCTTGGCACAGTGAGGACTTGTCCCACCTATGCTTAAGCAGGCTAATCTTTACCACCAAACTAAGCAACCCCATAGCCTGTCCTTCTGTTCTTTGTTTTTATCCTAACTTATGGGCCTCGCGATTGTCCATCCAACCCAGTTATCATATAGAACTTCAGGATCCAAGGCTGGTGGGACATATTGAGAAACCGACGCCTTGGCAAAGTAAGAACTTGTCCCACCCATGCTTAAAGTAAACATTTCACCAACTCCAACGCTTTACATCCTTTAATAGGTCCCTCTCCACTGATTTTGACGTAGTTTTCCAATTGGACCAAAATCAGTTCAATGGCACCTATTAAAGGATGCAAAGAGTTGGAGTTGGTGGAGGTGGTGGAGGGTTAGTCTTCTACACACCAACCCCATAGCATACCCCTCAATTTTACTACAACTTTTCAACATTGTCTCCCTACAAAATATTTTTTTTAAAAAAACCTTAAAAAAATACACATATTTGTACGGTTCAGACCTAGCGCTCTCCTAATATGGGCTTATCCCGTAAAATAGCGAGGTGATTTGATAAGAGCATAGTCGCTTAATTCTCTACGCCGAGCCGCGTCGGTTTTCTTTCATACAACTAAGGAAAGATGTTACAAACCCTGAAATGCGATTGTAAAATCCCCGCTTTTATTTATGGAATCTGTGCACAATTTCTCATGCCAAAGTCTAAGTGTTAGAATCAAATACTGTTTTATGGATACTCGCTAATCCCCATTGCCTGCAACCAGCTCATAGACGCAATATATTTCCAGAGCTCAAACGGCTTTAGCTGTCCCACTGTACTGAGTCATACATCGTGTACGGTGAGCGAGGGATGGCAGGCCGCAGCTGTCTAAGGGCACGGGAACTCTATTCTGGGTTCTGTTGCTGTGGGAGGTGAAAATGGGGGAAAAAAAATCTATATATCACAATAGCAGCTTTTCACTTTTACTCAAAAGTTTGCAGCTGTGATATAGATCTAATAATATATAGCAAGTCACAAATAATGTCAGTGATGGGAATTGCTCAAAAATGAATAAAATGATTTATTAAAATAATATAAAATACAAAAAAATTAAATGATTTATTAAAAATATAAAATCTAAAAAGATTTATAAAAAATATAAAATCTAAAAATCTAAAATGATGTATTAAAATATAAAAATATAAAATGATTTATTAAAACATAAAATATAAAAATAATAAATAATTTATTAAAAAATATAAATGATGAAAATATAAAGATTTATTAAAAAGTATAAAATATAAAAATATGACAAATTTTTTTTTTAAATATAAAAATATTTATTTAAAAAATATAAAATATAAAAATATAAAAAGATCTATTAAAGGTATAAAATAAAAAAATAAGATTTATTAAAACATAAAATATAAAAATATTAAATTATTTATTAAAAATTATAAATGATGAAAATATAAAGATTTATTAAAAAGTATAAAAATATACAATAATTTATTAATAATATAAAATATAATTTTATATGAATATGAATTTTGTGGATCAGTGAAAAAAATGGCTCATGGAGTTTATTTGCGTGCCAAATATTTTTAACTGATCTGTAGCCAAGAGAAAGATATGAAAAAAAACATGAAAAAAAGTAGGAAAAATGGATGCAAAATCGATGTTAAAAATAGACACACGGATCGGAAAGGGATGCAAAATGGAAGTAAAACACAAACATTCTTATTGTATCCAAAACCTAAGTGGTCATGTACATGAGCCCAATTTACATGTACATTTTGTGTTTCTCGGCATTAGGGCAATGCCAAGGGTCCATAACCTAAAAAACATCAATATGATATAGTACAATGGGGTAGATTTTCTGTGTAGAATGTGGCATCTAATGTGCCAAAATGTTGGGAAATTTCTATTGTAGCATCTCATTTAAGGCCATTTTTTTCCAACTAGTTCAACAAAAGGGCATAATTTAGCCAAAAATGGGCATGGTTTATTGTAGTGGATGTGGATTGAAATACAATATTTTGGGGCAAGACTTAGACCATCCATTAAGTGGAGTAGACTTTTAGACACGAAGTCTATGCACAAGACTTCAAATCCAACCTGAGCCATATAGGTCATTGTGTTAATAAATATGGTGGTTGGGCCCTCACACAATATAATTGCCCCATCACTGGTTCTCATAAAGTGGCCCCATCACTGGTTCCGATACAGTATGAGGTGGACCAGTGAAGTGGCCAATGTGTGTGTGTGGGGGGGCAGTAAAGGGGCCACTGTATGGGCCATGCAGTGGGCTTATCACTGATCCCCCTTATAGCAGTATTAGCTCATTACCTGTATGATCCCCAGTCCTGTTCCCGGGGAGCAGGCAGGTACTTAATCCTTATCCCACACATGTAACAATTAGGTACACCCTGCCGTTGTCCTACAGGTTGTATGTAACCACTAGGGGCACCCAGCTGTTGTCCTCCAGGTTGTATGTAACCACTAGGGACACCCAGCTGTTGTCCTCCAGGTTGTATGTAACCACTAGGGGCACCCTGCTATTTGTCCTTTAGGTTGTATGTAACCACTAGGGACACCCTGCTGTTGTCCTCCAGGTTGTATGTAACCACTAGGGGCACCGTGCTGTGGTCCTCCAGATTGTATGTATCAGTATTGACACCCTGCTGTTGTCCTCCAGGTTGTGTGTAACCACTAGGGGCACTGTGCTGTCGTCCTCCAATTTGTATGTAACCAGTATTGACACCCTGCTGTTGTCCTCCAGGTTGTGTGTAACCACTAGGGGCACCCTGCTTCTGTTTGTACTCTAGTAGACTGCTCCTTGAAATTCTTCTAGCTCTGTAAATCTGTTCATCTACAACGCGTGGATGATACCACTATTGTATGACTGACATTATAGTCTAGCACATAAAAGTGCAAAAACAGCCCATGGACTGGTAAGAGTGTACTCAGTAGTTTCTCAGTAGCTGAGAACATATATTTTATAGAAGTAAATACCACGTGACCCCCAGTATGGCGCTATTCTGACTCTGCAGCTCTTTTCTGCACATCTACTGCTTATTCAACTCACAACTAAGACCCTCAGAATCCACATCGATACGTGAAACCTGCAGATCTGTGTAGGCAACTTTTTAATTTTTGATGAACCATTTTCTGGATGACTCTCCAGGTTTGCTAACTGCAGTGTAGCCCTGAGCACGGAAGGTCAAACTGCCGCAGACAATAGGACCACTCCTTGAGCCAGATAGTGGCCAAGCAAAAAGAAAATATAGCTTTTAACAGACTAAAGCCCAAAAAGTTAGGTGCCATCTCCAAATCATAATGACTCCTTGGCTGGCGGGATTCGTCCAGTCGTAATTTAGAGTTCTAAGAGAGGTGACATGTCTAAATAACGTCGTCAATAGACCCGTAACAGCGAAAACCCGGCTCTATAGGGGAGCGACTTTGAAATTGTCTGCAAACCACAATGTCATCGAAATTTTTTTCCTTTCCCACCAGCTTTATTCATCCTCACAAGGAACAGAAACATTAGTAGGTTTTCATAAAGGCGTACGTTTGGCTCTAAATCATAGACTTTGCCTTGACTTAACGTTGTTATATATTCAGATTTTGAACCCATATGCCTCCTCGAGAAAACTGCTGAGCTTAATTTTTTTTTCCTTAAGTTATTAAAAAGGAATTTGTTGCCTGGCATTTCATTTCAGAAGGTGAAAATTCTTTTTCACAGCTGTTTTGCTTAAGTGACAAAGTGGTCGTATCTTGTCCAACGCCAGCAGAAAAGCAGTTTATCTTCTGCCTCCACACCGTGATGTCTCTCTCTTTTTTTATAAGTAGAATGATTAAATCGTGGTAGAGTAATAAACCAATGCAGAATACAGCCAGGGAATAAATATCCGAGCCCAAGACTCCTACAAGGAACAAATCACCGGAAAGATCTTTCCGACATTTCACTGCTATATTCATGGGGAGTGGAAACCAGACGACGGTATCATTAAGGAGCATTTCTCCTTAAAATCTCCAGTAAATATAAATTCTTAAGACGACTTCTTCTGACAAATTCTGTTTATCTGATTTTTAGTTCAGTCTGTTTTTGGATAAGCGGGAAGTCAACCTTAATGTCTACCATTACAGCTTCGAAGAGGTTGTCATACAACTCCAAGTTATGTAGTGATATGATAGTGAGGAACATTGCTCTTCATACGGTAGATTTGGCTGTAGAACTCTAGGAAACAACCACATATTATGGCCACCATATTGGCTCAGTAAAAAATAACATAATGAAGTAAAATTTACAAAAAGTTGACGGCTGGCAGACTCAAGGTGGCCATTCTTTTGGCCAAAAGCTGTTAGACCATCAATGGTCTCTTCAGCCAAGGTTGCATGTGTTCTAATCGGGGAGCGTGGACTAAGTTTGGTTTGTCACCTTCAAGAACAAAGGGTCAGACATGTTAAGGTGTAACATGCACAAAGCCCCCCCCCTCGAGATATGCCAAATGAACATCGGCAGAATATTTCATATTCAGTAGATATTCGACTGGTCCCGTCAATCGTTGCTGTAATTTAGTATGTATGACCACCTTAAAGGGGTTGTCCAGGAATTGAACAAACCCCTTTGGAAGCCAGGAGAGATGTAATATAAAAAAAGGTTGTCTGCCACCGGTGTCCATTCATGCTCATCACCAGAAGTCCTACATCCCACATGACTGCCGAAACCAGACAATGGCCTCAACGGTCAATAGCTAAGGCAACTGATTGGTCTCAGCAGTCATGTGGGGTGTAAGACTTCCAGCAACAAGGACACGGCATAAGCCCAAATGGACACCAGTGGTGCCGCAGACTGGTGCTTTTTTTATTTTACACCTCCCCCAACCCCATTAAGAATAACTTTTATTTACTAATTTTTGGTCTTATTAGAAAATATTTGTAACCCTGTGTCCACCAGAATCCTAGTTCATTCTTTCCCGGCACAACGATGTACCTGCTTTATTTACTGTATTTAACCTGAACTTGTTTCCTGATCTGGCCTCTGTCTGCCGTCCCCTTTCTTCTGACCTCCTGGCAGTAACCTTCTGCCTGTTTACTTACTGTTGTACCTGTGCTGCCAACCTTGACCTCGGCCTGTATTCACATTCTGCTTTGCCTGATTCCTTGGTGCACTGTATCATAGTCTCTGACCTGCCTGTTTAGTTTTCACCATTACTGGAACCACTCCAAAAGGTAGTGACCTGGTGGTCTTACTGCAGCTAAGTTCAGATGGCAGTACGGGGTTAGAAGGTGAAGATACTGTAGTTGGGGCCATGTAGATAACATCCTTAGTAGTGGCCCTAAGCCAAACTGGTTGGGTGACACAGTAGGTCCACAACCCACTGTCTGTTACAATAGTCTTTCATGGTCTTTACATAAAGCTATGGGAAGACAAGGTAGTTGTTAGCACATAGGTCTTGGGGCAATGGAGACATATGACAATTTTTGAGTGCTACATACGTACCCTACTTATTGTCTATGTGTACAACGAAAACTCTCCAAAAGATCACCTCTTCGAGAAGACCACTTCCTTGCTTGGACTACATTTTCTGTGACAGATTTCCATGTTAGTTTTCCATGTTAATCATCTTCTATGAGAAGACCACCTCCCTAGAAGACCACTTTTTAATTTAATTTTGGGTGGTCATCTCAAAGATGTTTACTGTATATCTATGGCCAATGCTACATGGCTACTTGACATAGCGGCCTAACCATAGGTCTAGTAGTATGTCAAACCTTTCTGTACATGGTGTCCTCCTGTACAACTCGTAGGTCGTCCTGCTTTTGAGGCCACATGGTTTGCTGCCTCTAGAAATCTGGATCTGGACCACCGAGACAATGACTAGGAGAATCGACCTGCTCTATGTTCCTCATTAATATGTTTCTCAATATGTAATTTACTGTCATGTTTGTTTCGAGGGGGTCAAATACAGAGACAGCTCATCTTTTAGCACCCTGGTCATATTTAACTTTGGGTATTCGTACTGTATTTTATTTTTGTTTTGCTTTGGTCATTTTCCATGAGGGAAGGGCATGTCCTAATTTTAGTCTGTTGCCCTACCCTGTGTAGAATGAGGTGTGTTCGTGCTTCACTGCTGAGTAGTTGGAACAATAAAGTCCTAAATGTGTCTAAAGACAGTGGTAGACTATAAACACTATCCATGGCTCAGCAAATGTTTGGTATCTATGAAGATAAGCTTAAAGGGCAACTCCACAAAAAGAGACTCTTATAGTCCAGTGCAAAAGACTATAAGCCCCTAATAAATTACCTAAACCTATCTATCTGCAGGGCTGGGGTGATATGCTGGTTCTGGTGACACTAACCTATCTATCTGCAGGGCTGGGGTGATATGCTGGTTCTGGTGACACTAACCTATCTATCTGCAGGGCTGGGGTGATATGCTGGTTCTGGCGACACTAACCTATCTGCAGGGCTGGGGTGATATGCTGGTTCTGGTGACATTAACCTATCTATCTGCAGGCTGGGGTGATATGCGTGTTCTGGTGACACTAACCTATCTATCTGCAGGGCTGGGGTGATATGCTGGTTCTGGTGACACTAACCTATCTATCTGCAGGGCTGGAGTGATATGCTGGTTCTGGTGACACTAACCTATCTATCTGCAGGGCTGGGGTGATATGCTGGGTCTGCTGACACTAACCTATCTATCTGTAGGGCTGGGGTGATATGCTGGTTCTGGTGACACTAACCTATGTATCTGCAGGGCTGGGGTGATATGCTGGTTCTGGTGACACTAACCTATCTATCTGCAGGGCTGGGGTGATATGCTGGTTCTGGTGACACTAACCTATCTATCTGCAGGGCTGGGGTGATATGCTGGTTCTGGTGACACTAACCTATCTATCTGCAGGGCTGGGGTGATATGCTGGTTCTGGTGACACTAACCTATCTATCTGCAGGGCTGGGGTGATATGCTGGGTCTGCTGACACTAACCTATCTATCTGCAGGGCTGGGGTGATATGCTGGTTCTGGTGACACTAACCTATCTATCTGCAGGGCTGGGGTGATATGCTGGATCTGGTGATACTAACCTATCTATCTGTAGGGCTGGGGTGATATGCTGGTTCTGGTGACACTAACCTATCTATCTGCAGGGCTGGGGTGATATGATGGTTCTGGTGACACTAACCTATCTATCTGCAGGGCTGGGGTGATATGCTGGTTCTGGTGACACTAACCTATCTATCTGCAGGGCTGGGGTGATATGCTGGTTCTGGTGACACTAACCTATGTATCTGCAGGGCTGGGGTGATATGCTGGTTCTGGTGACACTAACCTATGTATCTGCAGGGCCAGGTTGGTACGCTGGGTCTGGTGACACTAACCTATCTATCTGCAGGGCCAGGTTGGTACGCTGGGTCTGGTGACACTAACCTATCTATCTGCAGGGCCAGGTTGGTACGCTGGGTCTGGTGACACTAACCTATCTATCTGCAGGGCCAGGTTGGTACGCTGGGTCTGGTGACACACTCCCTTTATCTCAGATTTCCCTAGTAGGATATTTCAAAATGCAAAGTTTAGTAAATCCATAGCCTAAGATAACCAAATTTCTATTTACACACACTCAATGGTCTGGAAAATACAATTAGTGTATTATGTTTAGTGTAATTTTTTTATGGTCTTTGTTCCCTGTATCTGCATTGAGGAAGTGAAAATGCAAATTCCATTGTTAAGGCAGTGTTACATATTACAGGTGAGGGAGCTCGCTGTGCTGCGGCGCTGGATCTAGTATAACACAGATTGCTTCTAATGGGCTGTGAAACTAAACAGTTCCTGAAATCTCTTGGTGCAAATGACAGCTAAAAACTGTGCCATCTCTGTTCCCTTGTTTGCAATAGGATTAAGCATTTTACTTACATAATAAAAGAAGTGCCATCAAATTAGCCGTATCTGTAAAGCAATAGGTTTTCCTTGTTGCTCTTCGACCACCAGTTCTGGATGCTTTCGGGATGGATTTTCTTGGGGTGGACAATACAGATAGAGTAGTTTATGGTCTAGAAAAGTAGTCGGGGGGTGAAGAAGCATGATGCGAATCATCATGGCACTGCTGAGTGGCTTCAGTGAGGTATCGGTGGGCCCAGAGTCTAACTATCCCACAAGTACTAACAAAAACATAACCTTAAGACTATAGGACTCAGCTCATTGAATGCAACAACTCCATTTAGAGGTGACTTCGTAGCCTTTGACTTACTAGTAGGATCTATTTCTTATGGATTGGTTCACAGGTAACATATTATGGTCGAACTGGTCCACCCGAGTACCAGACATCCTAAATGGGTCCCAAAGGATAGAAGACAACTCCATTTGGAGAGGACTTCAGACCTATTGACTAACCAATAGGGTCTATTTATTGTGAATTGGCAAGTAATGTATTAGGGTTATACTGGCCACTAGAGTACAGGAGATCCCAAACGGGTATCCAAAGTACAGAAGACTTTGGAGGTGACTTTGGAGCCAGTGAGTTACCAATAGGATCTATTTCTTATGGATTGATTCACAAGTAACATATTGGGGTTGAACTGACCCATAAGAGTACCAGAGATCCCAAGTGGGTCTCAAAGGACTGAAGACAACTCCATTTGGAGGTGACTCTGGAACCATTGAATTACTAATAGGGTCTATTTCCTCTGAATTGATTCACAAGTAACATATTAGATTATTGGTTATAGGTAATGTGTGTAGAAGAGCAACACATATTATGGTGCATACTGTATCTAGGGGCCCAAAGAACCCAAGCATGGTTCTTCTCTTGTTTATGTGTTTATTTCATGTAGTGGATCAAGATAGAACCTGTGTAGTAATAATTTCTGTCAAAATAACGCAATAGCACTTGTCTCTCGATGTGGTACCCCTTTCAACCATACAAGTCAGACACGGCAGAAAATTTAACTTCAACCAAAGTCAGATGTTGATAGGGAAAGTTTTATGGAAGAAACTATCCTGTTGACCACTTGACCTTCTGAATACTTACTGATGGACCATATCCAAAGACGGAGTTATAGGTGGTACAGAGGTAGCAATCACAACTGTGTCTGGTGTCCCACATAAAAATACAGTAATGTTATACATAACGCAAGGTAGGTGGCGGTCCTGTTAAAAAAAATTTGTATTGGGGTGCAGGAACATGTCTCCACCATGTGTGGAATCTGCCATAAATCTGCTATCATTTGGGTGAACTGGAGACCCATAATTGGCCAACCTGACCCTGGTGAAAAGTAGTCAGATGTTAGAAACATAACAATGTTCCCCGTCGTATATAGAAGCCAGAGTTTGTTCTGATGTTCACATGCTGTAGTTGTTGTCCTTGACCAAGAAGATCTCGTGAGCAAATGGATGCTCACAAGATCTTCCAGAAATACGAGAGTTGTCCTTGGTGGACAAACCCTTTACTGAAACTAGTCAACATGGTTATGGATGACCTTGACCATGGTGGACAAGCCCTTTATAGCCGTTGACATGATTTTGAATGTAGTAGACCCATATCAGATTTGGTGGAAGGTTTGGTCTTTAGATTTTGTTTGCGTAGGATCTACTGGGCAAATATGATCACTTATTTTTGCTCTCGTTGAATTGAGTAGACCAGAGGTCTCCAACTTGTGGATCTCCAGCTTTCGTCTGTCAGAACGTGCATGAAATTGAGTTTCGTAACATCGGAGACCACTGAAATAGGACGTAGACCACTGTAAGTGTAGAAAATGTTGGCGATTTTACCAAAATGTGTCCGGTTAACAAAGGGGCAACACATTTAAGAGAACCATCTGAATTTGATTTCTTCTGTAATGGTCAGAATGGATGACATAGTTAAATTCTTGATAGCGATTGGTGAACAGTAAGCAGACAGGAGACATCTCCATCTCTCTGAAGGACAAAAAATAACATTGACTTGCACCTGAGCTATATGATTCCACATTACAAGAATTTGGAGCTGTATTCCCCTGGTGGACAGATTGATGTATTAGTAGCCTAAACTCTCAGACTTTTTGGCATGGTTTCCGCAGTGTGTAGTGTCTGATCTGTAGCCACCTAACTCACTGTAATTATTTTATTGTGTGCTTCATGGAGGTTCTAGAGGCTTAGCTAAAGAACTGTCCTCTGAGGCCAAGTCTGGTTTTTGTAACTTTACTTGATCCAAAAGCTGGATGTAAGACTTTGTTGTAATCCCCAAAAAGCAAATACAAGACAGATAAGTAGGGCTAATGTTCTCAGTAAATTATGTCCTTTGAAAGCCTAACCTGATATCCAGTTACCCCCATATCATATTCCCCTGGGTCCAGGGAGGTGAGATATGGGGAGGTGTTTGGTGGGCTCCTCGTAATGTAGAATTGCTTTTGCAGTCTCTATATGGGGGGGGGGGGTCACTGTTTTTGGTTATTTTCTTTCCTTGATTCAGAAAATATCAGCTCTGTATTATAAAAATATAATTTTTTCCTTCTACTTGATGGGCCACAGCACCTATATTGTTTGGATTCCTGGATACCACCATGTCCCATTCATTTGGGGGTTTTGAAGGCTATAGCATTTTTTGTTCACATTATTCAAATATATTTAGTCAATTTTTGGTGATACATATGTATTTATTTTTATATTTGCTTTATTTTTGCATTTTTTTCGTTTTTTTGGGGGGGGGACATATCTGTATGTCACTTTTTTCAGTTTTTTTTAATAGTACAAAATGCTACAAATTTTTATGAAATAGTTTCCCCTCTACATTCACTGGGGGTTGGGCTAGGCTACAACCAGTAATGTGGGAGTGGGAGTGATGTTTTTTTTTTTAATATACATTGTGCCCTCATATGGTCATAATGCGTCTATGGTCTATTGGGGGACATTTTAACATTATCATTTTTTTTTTATGCTGATTTCCCTTATAATTGGGGCTGATACATTAGGGAGTCGCCTGTCCAGGATCCTTATTACTTGACCAAAAGGGTACAAAAAGCATCTATTTCTCTGGAGGACCTGTGCTGTCCTACATTACGTAGGCAGACAACTCATTTGAAAGGGAACTATGTAATACTTAATTGCACCTGCGGGGGTGCTGCAGGGAAATTGAAACACTGGAAGGTTTTGTTACTGATCACTGGGTTTTCCAGTACTTTGTGATCAGTTTATTGCCCAGGGACCCTTGTAAAAACTAGGAATTGTACAAAGTGGAGAAGTTTTTTTAGGCAACTCCTTGATGTTGTGTTGTTATATGCATGGAAACTCTATAATAAAAGCAAAAATCATATTCTATTAGAGCTAAAATTGCTTCCAGAATATTATTTAGCGTAATATGTATTTTGTGAGAGTTTCCGCCATACAAATTGTTGGTTTGCAGTTAATTTTAGGTTGATATTCATATCCAAGGTTATAGGAAAGGACAATGAGTTGTAAATAAATGGATGAATTCATGAATAAAGAATCTAAGGATGATCACTTGTCAGAAGCCGTGGACCAAAGCAGTCTTTTTGCATGGTGAGAAGCCTAAGACTGTTCTTTGGTGACAGAAATAGCAAAAACAGAAACATAAAGTCACATTATATTATTCATTAGGTTTAAAAAATTCCAAAAAGTAGATCAAATCTATCAGATCCTGTTATCGG
This sequence comes from Leptodactylus fallax, assembly GCA_947044405.1. Lineage (NCBI taxonomy): Eukaryota > Metazoa > Chordata > Amphibia > Anura > Leptodactylidae > Leptodactylus > Leptodactylus fallax. Next base: position 6,057,737 of record CAMRHE010000063.1, on the reverse strand, counting down.
TTTGTGCCCTGAACTGATTCAATGAAAAAACCTTTATACTTGCCTAGAGATGAGTCCGATAAGTCCACCGGAGTCATTTCTGGCACTTTCAGCGCCTGCACGGTTGTTCAGTGAAGCTGGAGAAGAACATTATTCACTGCGCATGCGTCGGAGTTTTCGCGGTGCGGCATGCGAACCGGGGTCCCCCCGCCCGGGCCGGCCGCCCCCTCCCCTCAAAGCCAATGTGCAATGCCCTCTGGCTTTAGCCCCCCCCCCCCCCCACGCCAACCTGCGTCCCCCCTTGCTGTTTTTCCCCCTCCTGTCCCCGGAATAACTGGGTCAGGCCTGACCCCTCTTTTTTGTTCCCGGCATTTAGTTATAAACTGTGGGCGGTCCCAATGGACATGGTTAGAATAGGGTTATATGAGACACTAAACCACTGGTCCATAAGAACCAGTGGGTGATTTAATGTCCCAAATAGACCTGACTGCCTCACTGACAGGTTCCCTTTAAGCTCTACTGTGTTATTACTATCTAAAGGTCCCATCAATCAGCCATTCCCCTGTTGAAAATGGAGCAAATTGGTCAGGAGATTGCAGTGCAGCCCGCCGCGCCCCGGGGCTGCATCCGAGCGAATGCATCTTCTCGGACTTGCTGGTCCCCCCCGCCTTTTCCCGCCCCGGTCGAGAAGGGGTTGTTACAGATCTGACCAGCCGCACTAATTTGATGTTGTAATCCAGGAGAGGTGGGCCCCTCTTAGTCCGGGAGTCTTCCCCCCCCCCCCCCCTTTGTTGGTTTTTTTTTTCCTTAAAAACTAGCGTACTTTGTAAAATTAATTTTGTATCATTCTCAAAACTTTTGGCCATGACTGTATATTTGGCCCATGCTTTGGTAGGCAATGTGTAGTAGATGCATATATGGTCTAAGAGCAGGACACAACCAAGAGGCCGGGAAGGCAGATGGAGAGGAGACCGAATAGCGAAGTCCAGCGAGAGAGTTTGGAGAGGTGTACATCACCACTCGGTACCCAGCAGGTCAATAGCGAAGTGGGGGTCACAGTGGCAGCATGACAAGCTCCGTATGAGGGCCCAAAAGTGGAAGACAACATCATTATTCTTCTGTTTGTTGGCTTTCCCAAGTTGTTCTTCATCTTTGACCACCAGTAAATTAGTTGAAGCTCCAAACCCAGTTGTTTTGTGTCCATCACCGATACGTTGCAAGATTTTTACCTTTGCACTTGTATCATTACTTTCTAGGATTTATCTATCTTTAGAAAAGCTTATAAATATGTGATCGGTGGGGGCGGTCAGCCGGCCCTTGCTCAGATCAGCTGTTCCAATGTCACTTCCAACAGCCATACTATACAAAACAAGGGGCCAAAAGCAGTTGGCTCCATGCCCCATATATAGTGGCCCAGCTCCAGGACCGCAGCTCAGTTCACTTGAAGTTGATGTCAATGGGAGATAAACTGCAGTATCGGCACCTGGGCACTATACAAGTTGCCCCCCCCCCCCCGACCGTACGGATATTTCGGCCATAAAACATAAATTTTGGACAACCCCTTTGAAATGAATCAACAGAACCCAATTGCATCTGTTTCACCATCATACAATACTTATAAAATTTCGGTACATTTGCTGTGTTACCATGTGGCGATGAACGGCGATAGAAAGCGCCACCTAATGGCAGAGTTAAGAACTCTACCACTTTTTTAATCTCATATCCATAAAAGGACGCAAAAAAATTTCATGGATATGTATGCAGATCACAAAAATATCCCTTTTTATGATTACGTTAATGGCTTCGAGGAGCTTACCAAAGATGAACAAGACCTGCGATAAGAATTCCAGCTCCTCCACTCGTGACTCTTTCCTTCCTAGCACCGACTTTGAAGCCAGCAGTGATATTTCTTCTATGACAGTATAATTTAGGACCTGCATTACTATTTATTGGTTAAATGCAAAATAGTGGATTCATAAAGGGAAATGTATATCTACTTCCATTTTCAACGCTCAGGCAATTCTTCTTGTATCTCTCGCTCTCTAAATAATAGAATACTCGGCTTTTGTTCCGTGACCTCTTTTTTACACTTTTTTTCTAATCTTCTTTCGCAGGGCTCGGTGTGCTTGCACATCTAAGCAGACTCCGGGATTGATTAATTTGTAACATCTGGATATCCCATTATAGAAGCAGGTGAGTTGTAAGAGCAAACAGAAGGTCAGAGAAAAAGCTTTGTTTAGAGGAATCATTCCAGGAAGATGATTTAATAAGACCGAAATGGAGTCTTCAGAAGTCGAAATTATTGCATACAAATGTGGAAGGAGCGCGGTGGGAGGAGATAGCTATATCATCACAAGATGTTATTTCTGGATAGCGAAGAAAGGAAATAACAACCAAGTTTCAAAAAGTTTCAAAAATTTAAAAATTGTTCTAAAAATGCACAAATTGTACGTCCTAATGTAGTGACAGCGGATCTTCTGTTTTAAGTTTTTGTAAAGGTCCAACCTTAGTTGTACAGAGTCATAATATGGCATCACATACTATATTAAGAGTCCCTGCACCGCATGGACAGTTTCGGTCTGGAAACTTTGCTCTGTATATTAGCCATATTTCCCAGACAGCACTGTGTTCAGAGACCTAGACTCACAGTATCTATGAGGTCCCTACCTCACTATGGGACTACTGTCTGATACGGTAATCGTGATGGGGCAGTAGTCCCACGGTGAGTAGAATTATGATACTCTGATTCCGGATGTCCAGACACAGTACAGTCTGGGATATATGGACTGCTCGTAAGCAGGGACCCTAAAAAGGTTATCCCATAGTTAACACTTAGGCCCCATGCTCAAGACCAAGTCTACTTCCAATATAGGACTGAGTTTGCAACAGGATACACTTGGATGACCCTCAGAGTGACATCTGAGTGCATTCCATGGAGCTCTCACCTCTATGGGGGCCCCCAAACCATTCCTTTCCAAAGACACAGAACAGGACGTGCTCTATAATCATCCACGTCATTGGAGCAGAATGGATTGGAAGCCCCCATAGATGTAAATACATCATGGAGTGGACTCAGATGTCACTCCGAGGGTCATTCGAGTCCTGCAAACTCGGATCCACATTGGAAGTACACTTGGTCGTGTGCATGGGGTCTTATGTCCTATCCAGAGCATAAGGGTTAAGTATCTGATGGTTGGATGTCCCACCACTGGGATCCCTACCAATCAAACAAATGGGGTTCTCTTGGATCCTGTTTGAATGGAGTGGTGGTGGTGGTAACATGCGTGCTGCCACATGACTTGAGTCAGCTATTTCCAACAATTCTATAGACTATGACTGTGACCACCATTCCAATGGAACCTCGGTTCTTGTCATCGTGGGGGTCCCTATCCTGTGGATAGGTGATACTCATTAATCATGGCACAACCCCTTTAAGAAGTTAGTCTTTAACTTACAAATAAGGTACCATATTGAGGCACCACATGGAGTACAACTCTGTAATATGGGACCATAGAGACTCCGCTATGTTGCCTATAGCCAAACTTTAATCTCAAAAATATATCTAATAAAAATAAACTGATGTCCCAAAATATTCCTCATCTATGCTCCCGCCAAATATCTTCTCTTCCCCTAGCTTTTTTGGATAGTTCACCACCCGCTACACGGAGTTAGTGTTACGAAGCTTCCAGTTACATAAAGAAACTTTTAATGTTTTTTTTTTTTCTCCACTTGATTTTTATTATTTTCTGCAAATCAAATTTACCCTTTTCTTTTTACATTCTCTATTGTTTTTGTAAATATGAAATTTTGTTATTTTTTCAAATATTTCTTAAAATTGCTTTCTGAAGACTCCTAAATCTTTAGCGGTAAGAATATGCCGAAGGCCTAACAACATTTCACTTGTTAGTTTTTGATTTGCGGATTATATCAGTAACTCACAAATCACATTGTACCTGGTGCAAAGTGTGGAAATCTTTCATGTTGTTTGCGGTAACGTAATAAGGACTTCATTACTTGAATTCATGGAAATGCTTTGTACTATTAGCTGCAGAATTCTTGCTTGTCCCAATATGTGTAAATCGATACAAAAAATGAATCCTTAATAGGATTTTGATTTTAATTTTTTTTTGTAGGCCATAAAATTTTAGCCACTTGCCAAAATTTTATCAGTAAATTAGAATATTTTTTTCAAAATGGGGTTGGTTGGTTGTTTTTTTTTAAATAACTTTTTGAAACCTCCTATTCTGTATCAAGGTTGTTGTTACGAACCTAATGCAGTACAGAGACAGATAGTTCTAGAAACCGGACACCCCTGCACACTATGGTAAACGGCGCCGAACGTCCGGCGCCCCCCGAACCGAGCCAAAACTAGCCTCCAGAAGAGAGCTCCTGATGGTGGAGATGGACTTAGCTGCTTCCTTTTGCCAGAGTAGCAATAGCCCAGAGGGCGCAGGACGTACAGCACACCACAAGTCACAGCAGGTCCAGAAATCCGAAACCACTCACCTGAGCACGTGCAGAGGTTGATGGAGGATCAGAAGCAGAAGAAGATGCACAGGCAAGTAGGTTCCAGGCGGTGGCAGAGGGTCAGTAATAAGCGCAGTCGTACGGTCCAGTCGGCAATGGGCGGTAGCGCAGTACAGAGGGATGAGGCGGAAGAGTAGTCAGCAGGCCGGGTCGGTATCAGGAGGTCAACGCAGTACAGAATCAATGAGGAGCGGTCTAGAAGGCAAGCGGTGGTCACAACAGGAGGGAGCGTAGGTACAGAATCGGCAGGCAGAAAACCAAGTCAGGGAGCGGGAGCAAGAAGTCAGACACCAACAGTAACGAGAGACGTAGATCCAAAAGCTAACACCCAGAGAAACTGAATAGCCAGCCGCGGAAGTACGCAGATATAGGTTCGGGAGCGAGAAGACAGTTAACCCTTAACGAGACGAGCCCACTACCGGCACGTGTAAGGAAAAGAGCAGCACCTCACAGCGCAACTATGGAGGTGCCCGCACCAGTCCTAACAGTTGTACAAGTAATGTTGGGGCCTGTGGATCAGTTTTGCTCTTTTTCCCATTGCCCTCCTATCTTGGTGAACCAACACTAGCCCAGTCATTCTATTCTTTAGTGAAGGGGTAATATTTGTCCCGTTCCCATGGGGGGCTATTATCGTGAGTTGACATTATTTCAGATCTCGACAAGGTAAACAAACACAGGCAAAGTATGCAAATTAGCTCTTCTCCAGACGAAGAAGTCATTTGCATCATATATTTTATGTGTATTTTTTTTTTTTCATTTTTAATATTTTTGTTTCCCAACTTTTTTTTTCATTTTTTCAAAAACACCAATTACAAAGTCTAAAAATAAATCTATAAAAACATGCCCCTAGCGCTTTACTTTCCATTTCATTCCTAGATTAAAATGAAGTATTACAAAACAATTACGTCAAGATCAAATAGTCTCGACTAGAGAATCGGGAGGGGGTCCTGTTGTATAATTTTGCCACCAGCTAAATCTACAAAAGACTTTAAGTGCTGAGTTGTTAAAAAGTGTTATTGTGGATTTATATACGCGGATAATGAGAGACGCTCCGCATCCGAGATATGGAGGAATATGATTACATTGCCGTTTATAGGCATATGGATCAAATATATCCAGCACTAACTGCTCAGTAGAGATTTACGGCAGGAACGTCTTCGCCGTTGTTTCGATGTTGTTGTTGTTTAGTATAATCTGCAGTGATATCCTTGTTGTCAAAAACTCTGGAACCTCCACCCAACGCTCCATTATAGGTTGGATGGATCCACCAGGTTCCATTGGGATTGGACTCACTTAGGGGTGGTGACTAGTGGTGGGCGAGTGTAGCGAGATTTGTTTCGGGAATATTCTTGAGCTTCGTTGGGGAGATTTGCGTCAGACTATCTCTTTAGGACCCAGTGTATAATAATCGGAGGCCAGGTAGGGTACGCAGAAATAACGAAATAAAACACTTTTACCCACCTCGTCCAAAGATGGATGAACCTCTCAGAATTTTTTGGGTTGAACAGGTTCGGTACAAACCACACCTTATATTGGTTTAAAACGTTGACATCAAGACACTCGGCATGCCCATGTGACCATTGCTGGCCCAATCACCATGACGTCACCAGCAGCAAAAGAGGGAAGGTTCCGGTGTAGACCCCCACCAATCAGATACTGACGACCTATCCTCAAACCACCTGGGGGTTGGAAACCTCCTTTAAATACATATAGCAAAGTATTCCCAAACTTTAACCATACTCACCAATATTACAAAAATGCTCTATTTTTTTCTTTCCCGAAACAGCGCCACTCGTGTCCATGGGCATGTTTGGAATTGCAGTTCAGTCTCATTCCTTTCAATGGGAATGAGCTGCAATACCAGTTGCAACCGATGGATAAAAGTGGCGCTGTGGGGGAAAAAAAAAAAAAGGTCTGACCCATCTTTGGCTTTGTGGACAATCCCTTTAATTTATTAGTAAATTAAGTTGTCCATTATGGATGGGGAGGTTGTCACGCTGTGCATTAGTCTTCCAGGCTGGAGGTCGAGCCTACAGACATTTTCTTGTTATTTTGCAGCTACTTCCCCTTTCATCACATTCTGTCATTTTCTTTGGGAAATGAAAAGTGCCGTTTCTCCCTGTGTTACCTTCCCTCTGAAAGGCATCGCAGCGGGGAGCCGCACATCCCCACACATATTATTCTCTCTGTGCAGATGGGGAATGTTTCAGCATCTCAAGTTGATATTTTCAGAGGCCCTTCAAGCCTTCATCTTTTTTTTGTTCAGGCTAAGCCCTGGACATGGCACATATAATAGCCCCTTATCTAATGGTCTGCCCCAGTGAGGAGGAGGAGGAGGAGGAGGAGGTTCCCCGCTGTAATTTACTTCTAGACATAGACTTGTAACTATTAGTAGATTTTCTTTTTGAATATGTCATTTATTTACTTTTGTGCATTTTGACATGAAAATTCATCAGGTTTAACTAAATGACATTAAATTACACTAAGTGACATTTTTAGCTCCTCTAAATCTATCTATCTATCTATCTATCTATCTATCTATCTATCTATCTATCCCATATCTATCTATCTATCTATCTATCCCATATCTATCCATCATCTATCTATCTATCTATCTACTATCTTCGATTATATCTAGCTCATTTTTTTTTTTTTTTTTTTTTTTTTTTTTTTTTTTTTTTTTTTTTTTTTTTTTTTTTTTTTTTTTTTTTTTTTTTTTTTTTTTTTTTTTTTTTTTTTTTTTTTTTTTTTTTTTTTCCTTTTTTTTTCCTTTTTCTCCCCCTTCTTCTCTCTCCCCCCCCCCCAAGGTTAGACAGCACATCCCAATGTGAACAGGTGCACGCTACTGTGGTAAAATGTATAAAAACAAAAAGGTGTAGCAGCACTCTGACACAGCACAAGGGTATATAGAGAACAGAGATAGCATTACTGCTATTTTTGGCACCTACAGATTAATATGGTGTATAAACTAAAATTTTGAGGTTCTTAGTTATACATATTTGATCAAACAGTAGGAAGCCCACCTGCCCCGACAAGGCGACCTCATTAAGGTGGGACCCTATACTAATGCCTCTATTAAACCCAAAATAAATCTACAATGTGAACACAGGGCAATAGCATACCTCTCTTGGACCCAGAACAGGTCTACAATATGAACACAGGGCAAATAGGATCTAGAGGACCCAGAACAGGTCTACAATGTGAACAATGTAGATTTATTTTGGGTTTAATAGAGGCATTAGTATAGGGTCCCACCTTAATGAGGTCGCCTTGTCGGGGCAGGTGGGCTTCCTACTGTTTGATCAAATATGTATAACTAAGAACCTCAAAATTTGAGTTTATACACCATATTAATTTGTAGGTGCCAATAATAGCAGTAATGCTATCTCTGTTCTCTATATACCCTTGTGCTGTGTCAGAGTCCCCCCTTTTGTTTTTTCTGTCTACTATCTATCTCATATCTATCTCTCTATCTACTATCTATCTATCTGCTCTACTTCTACTCCTATCTTTATCTATCTATTATCTATCTATCTATCTATTTTTCTTTTCTCTCTTCTCATTCTATCTTATCTTCTATCTATCTATCTATCTTCTCTCTATCTATCTATCTATCTATCTATCTATCTATCTATCTATCTTCTATCTATCTATCTATCTATCTTATCTATCTATCTTTTTTTTCTATCTATCTATCTATCTATCTATCTCATATCTTTCTATCTATCTATCTATCTATCTATCTATCTATCTATCTATCTATCTATCATATCTATCTATCTATCTATCTATCTATCTATCTATCTATCTATCTATCTATCTATCTATCTATCTATCTATCTATCTATCTATCTATCTATCTATCTCATATCTTTCTATCTATCTATCTATCTATCTATCTATCTATCTATCTATCTTATCTATCTTCCATCTATCTATCTATCTATCTATACTATCTCATATCTATTTATCTATCTATCTATCTATCTATCTATCTATCTATCTATCTCTCTATCTATCTATCTATTTCTATAGTTAGTATTTTTTGCTTTAATCATTCTTTCTTCCACACTAAATTCTCTCTAATCCATCATCCAATAATCCCAGGATTCTCATATTCCCCCGCCTTCATTCCAGAAACTGTAAATTATCCTGGCAGCGGATCACTTGAGAAAAACATCCCCATATGCTCCTGCACTACTCATCTGATGGCAAATATTCTTCTCTGACATCCAATAATCCAACAGTTCAATAATCCGGCATCATAAAATCCCATTATTGGCAGATTAAAGGGATTCTATTAAGTAACGCTCTCTTATTAACCCCTGCAGTGTCCAATGCCGGGCTGCGCAGTGCTGTGGTCTGTTCCTACATCGCCTGTGCTAGAATTGCTGTAAGCAGGGGACAGATGCTTTGTAATGCAGTTTTGGATGGAGGACAAGTAACGCAGCTTCTGCCCTGTCCTCTGCATTGTGTAAAATCCAGCGGACAGGATACAGTGTGTACAGCGCCCTGCAGTCACCATTAATGGCTGTATACATTCAATAGTGACTGGTTCTGTACAATCCATACTTAAGTTTAGTGCTGGACTAAATAGAGGGAGGGGGGGCTGGTGAGGTATGTGCTGGGTGCCAGGTGGGGGCGCCAACAAGCCACTCTGCTTTGGCTAGGGTATTTAGATATAGGAAACTTTGAAGGAAAACCAACATAGCTGGTGCTTTACATAACAAATCTTCCCGCTATTATAGCCCCAGGATATGCCGCACAAGCCGCATGCAGGGATTCACATATGCAACTTGAATGCAATTCATATGAGGCAGATTCCTTAAGGTTATTCGAAATATCTTACATTTCCATTAACTTCTATAGAGTTCAGTTGGCGAGCCAGGCAGAAGTGCCAGTCATTTGCCCATTTTGCCTATTGTATTTGATGACACCCTAACAAATGGAATGTGTCACTAGGAAATAACCCATGTTGTAATGTTAAACATATTTTTTAAGAATTTTCGATAATTAAAAAAAAAAAAATCCATGTCATTATCTTTTTTTTTTTTTTTAAGTACTATATCCTTAGGCAATTTTCACTTTGGCCACTAAGCCTAATAATAAACTGATACTTGCCAATTACGTAGCGGTTTTCTTTGTAGCAGCCCTTTCATTTACATCACAGACAATATTACAATGGAAGATAACATCTTTATAGATAACACCACTGACTCATCATTACATCACTACTGACAATAGATGATGTCACAGCTTATCTCCTCCCCCTCTCTGCACAGAGCATGTCTAGAAAACGTTCCCATAGACCTCAGTGAGTCAGCTCCAGTCTATTGCTGCCTATGACCTTGACTATGCCGTAAACCAGATCACTAAACGCTGTTAACAGAGCAGAGGAGAAGCTCCATAATCATGGGCAGAAAATAGAATAAAAAAAAAAATCTAAAATCAAAAAAATAAAATGTTTCAAAAAGTGATAGATTTCACTAATTTTAATAAATAAATAAATAAATAAATAAAGAAATTGACTACAATTTCCTTTAAAGGTTCTGAGCCGGTATACAATATTTTGGGATTACTGTGGTTGGATATTTGCCGGATTATCAAATGGTTTGGATAATTGGACAGTTATAGAAGATTTGATAAACTTATCCATAAGGCTGGGGTTACATGGAGGAAAGGGACAATGGGAAAGAAGAAATTGCTGAAAAAGTTGTGACACAATTGGATTTTTCTCACAAAGTTGCCCTTGGTCATATTTCCCGTAGGTCACTGCAGCTTCACTATTTTACTGTGATCTGTTGGGGGAGTCGGGACACCCCCCATATATATTAGTCATCTGGTCCTGCTAACATTGGCTGGTTTGGTCAACATTCATCTAATGTTAATGGCCACCATAAGGGAAGAGAACCTCAAGGAAGCCCAAATTGCTCCTTGACTTGCCCCTGAATACTCGGTGATCTCTTGGCCCACATCATTAAGGAATTCCTCTGATGTAACTTTCTGTAATTTCACATGTGATTTATAAAGACGGAGGACAGATTAAACCATGAAAGAAGATATCACATCTCAGGAGGCTTTGCCATTCTTAAAATATTTGGCAGCCCTGACATGGTACACTTGAATATTACATCATCTGAGATTCCTAATGGGACTGTATAGAGTCCTACAAGGCATAAAATGTAATAACTGTGGGCTCCATGCTTCCAAAGTAGGTGCAACATCTAAAGTATTGATATCTTCCTGTAATCCCCCAACCCCCATTACAGATCCATAGGACGGAGCATTGACATGTCCACTCTTGATGGTTCCACGGTTGTCTTCACACGCTTTGACCATACATAATCTTCTATAGAAACCTGGGAATTACTTCTCCATTAGATTGAAAGGATTTATTCCCATGTAAATCACAGAGGGCAGCACCTTCTTAGAATAAATGGTTAATAATGTGGTTACTTCTCTCCGAGATTCTTGCACCGTAATGTAGTTCAGTGTCAGGAAATCAATATGTAGTAATAAATTGTAGAGATACGGCTCCAATTACATCCAATTCCTCGTTAGTACATTAAATCATCAAGGGCTATGGTGCGACTGGATGTCCATACAGAGTAGTAACATCACCTCCGAAATAATCAGGATCACCATGTGACATTAATGTGTAAAGTCACAACGTAATTCACTGCTATTTACATAATGAAACTGGACTTGGCCTTCTAACTGCCCTGAATTCCTGGCCTGAGCGAAAGTTGTAAAATCGGGAAATCAAATCTATAAAGGCTATGGAAACATTTACACTTATTGGTATTATTGTTTATTTGCTTCCCAAATTAAGCAAAAAGTCTTCTTTAAAAAATATCCCATCATTTTACTGCTGTAGAGTCTGTGTTACTCCTTCACGTAGTTGGCTGTGCTGCTGCTCTTGATGTAGGTCTGACAGCACACTACTCCTGGCTGTGTCAGCTGTCTCTATTCTTCCTTCTTCATTCTCTTAGTGTTGGAGATGCATCCAAGTCTTCAGGGAAAGCAGCTCACGCACTGTATGGTATCAGAGTATAGATAGGTATATAAGTTCCTGGCTAGTGGAAAAATTGTAAGATAAGGAAATCTAATCTAATATTAGTAAAGGCTATAGACACAATGGCACTGATTTTTTTGTTCTTTATTTGCTTACTAAATTAAGCAAAATGTCTTCATTAAAAACCCTATCATTTTACTGCTCTAGAGTCTGTGTTACTCCTTTACATAGCTGGCTGTGCTGCTGCTCTTGATGTAGATCAGTACACTGCTCCTGGCTATGTTGGCTCCTTATACTCCTCCCCCCTTCCTTCTCTTGGAGATAGCATCAGGGGCAATGTCAGAGTTTAGAGAAGGGGGAATGCATCCAAGTCTTCAGGGAGGGCAGCTCACACACTGTATGGTATCAGAGTATAGATATGAATATGAGTTACTGGGAAAGTTGTAACATTGGGAAATCTAATCTAATATTAGTAAAGTCTATAGACACATTTCCAGTGTTTTTGTTGTTGTTTATTTGCTTCCTAAATTAATTAAAAAGTCTTCATTAAAAATCGTATCATTTTACTTCTCTAGAGTCTGTGTCACTCCTTCACATAGTTGGCTGTGCTGCTGTTCTTGATGTAGATCTGAAAGCACACTACTCCTGGTTGTGTCAGTTGCCTCTATTTTTCCCCCTTCCTTATCTTGTTGTTGGGGATAGCATTGGAGGGGGATATTAGAGTTTAGAAAAGGGGGATAACATTCAAGTCATCAGGGAGGGCAGCTCACATACTGTATGGTATCCAGATATAGATAGGGATAACAGCATACAGTCTACATGGGGATGGATAACAGAGAGTGTGTATCAGTGTAGAGAGAACGAAGAGCAACTCTAGTAACTCAAGGCAACTGCTGATAAATGTAAAAATAATTCATGACTTAGGTGTCTATAACTGTTGACAAATATTCATAATCTGTGGATAAAACCAATATAACTTGATCCTAATAGCAAATAACTCGTTTCAAATCTGATGTTAAAAGTTGTCTGCCACTGGACCCTTGGAGTCCAAAGCTGGGCCCATTAGAACTGGTTGGCCAGTCCGACCTTGCTGTCCTGTTCTGTTTGATTGCTCAAGTTGCACCTTAGAATTCTAGTGGAACGATCTACTTTGTGAACCATAAGGTTCAAGTCATGTATACCCTTATTATTCTAGACATTAAATGAGATAATATACAGTCCATGGCCTTTTAACACGGTGACAATCACAGTAATGTTTAGTGACTTCCTTTGGTCACAGGTTTTAAGACTTGTAACCTTCTGATAATGATCTCAGAGGATCATGAAGTAATGAGATTAAAATAACAAGATTCACCTCTAGAAAAACCTTGGATTTCTTCCTGCAGGTTAAAAAAATAAGAGCAGTAATGAGAAAAGTAGAATGTATCTAGAGAATTGCTGCATGGAAAGTGAAGAGCATAAATGATTTATGTAAAATATTGACAAGCAGCAAAAAGGAAATGTGATTATTGTTACTATTTACAATGTAAAAAGCTACAAAATTAATAATAATAATAATAATAATAATCAATAATAATAATAAACAATCATGTAAATAAAACATTCTCCGCCCTTCTTTGTTGCTTTTCTCTTTTTTTTTTTCTTCTTCTTCATCTTCTTTCTGCTCTTCCTTCTTTCTTCTCATTTGCTTCTTGTTCTTCTTCATCCTTCTTTCTTCCGTTTCAATATTTCTTGTTGCCACATTTCATTCTTCTTCATATTTAATGTGTTTTCTCCATCTATAATGCTACAGATTTCTATTATCCTACATTTTTCTTCCTCTGGCTTCCTTCTTTATTTCTTCTTCTTTCTTCGTTTTCTCTTCATTATTTTATCGTATTTTTTCATCTCCCCTTTTTTTCTTAATCCATCCTTTCCCTCCTTCCTTTCTTCTTTCCTTCCATTCTTTCTTCCTCCATATCTTTCATCTTTCCTTCAATAATCCCTTTTTTCCTTCCACTCTTCTTCCCTTCCATCCATCCATCCTCACTTCCTCCCTCCTTCTCTTCCTTCCTCCCATCAAATATTTTTTTCCTCCATTCCTTTGTACACACTTTCCTATTTCCTTCCTTTCTGTCTTCCTTCCTGCTTTTCTTCCTCCCAACTTCCCTTCCTTCTTTCCTTATATTATGTACTTTATTCCATCTTGTGGTCTATTGCTAATTTCTTCCTCTCCCTCCTCCTCTATTTTCTTCCCCTTCCTTCCTTCCTTCCTTCCTTCCTTCCTTCCTTCCTTCCTTCCTTCCTTCCTTCCTTCCTTCCTTCCTTCCTTCCTTCCTTCCTTCCTTCCTTCCTTCCTTCCTTCCTCCTTCCTCCTTCCTTCCTTCCCTCCTCCCATCCATTGTTTGTTCCTTCTTTCCTCCCATTAATTCTTCGTTGCTTCTTTCCTCATTTCCTTCCTTTCTTCTTTTTATCTTCCTTCCTTTATCTTCCTTCCTTCCTTTCTTCCTTCTCTTTACTTTTTTTCTTCTTTCCTTACATTAATCCTAACCTTCCGTCTGTACTTCCTTCCATCCTCATGGCCTATTGCTAATTTCTTCCTCTCTCTCTCTCTCTCTCTCTCTCTCTCTCTCTCTCTCTCTCTCTCCCCTCCTCTGTCCACTGTATCAGGACCCCTACCTTTTATATGCAGGGGAGGAGGTGAGCTGTGATCATCACCTATTGTAAATGGTGGATCCTGTGTTATCTATATATAGGTATTAACTGTCATTGTAATCCTGCCTGAGACGCTTATAAGATGACTGCTAAGAAGTGATCTCTACAAAACAGGAAGTGCCAGTAGATTATAAAGTTCAGTTGCCAGAGTGAAAACTGAATGATTTCAGGAGTTTTTGAAGGCATGGAAACTTTTTAAAAAAATCAATAAAAAATTCTTGAAAAGTATGTGTAAGGTAAAAAACTAAATTTAATCAATTTTCCTTTTAAAAACAGCCTGCTATAAAAAAAAAAAAAAAAAGTCAGAATCAATCTAAAATAAAAATCATCTCTAAGACCAGATCATAATAACTATAAAAAATACATGCAGTAGTCATATAAGCCGTATTGTGTATGTCACATCCTCAGATACAGACGGCGGCATTTCAAGGTTAGCAGGCCCCGTCAGTGCACTTATCCTGTCTACAGCTATTGATGCACTTTGGGGAGAGACATTTACACCAGACTGATATTTGGAGAGCACATGACACACGCACGAGTTGGAGGCATCTGACAGAATCTCCACAGAACGCTGCAGAAATGGAGGCTGCTCGGCAATGTTTGAGGAATCAGTGAAAATAAACATTTGGTCTGGCAGCTAATTAGAAATTAATGCCCCGTCTATTCCTAAAGCCTTCTATGTGAGAAGAAGATCTTGGCTTCAAAGGAAACGTTCAATTTGTTCTATGCATGGAAGGCGGCAGCACTGCTTGATTTAGTCTATTCCCTAAGCATAGTGCTGCTCTATAGAAATAGGAAAATTGTATTTTCAGCTCTGTTCACACTGCGTTTGCAGTTTATGAGCTTCAGGCTTGTACATTGAACATATCAATAGGTCTCACTGATGTGACGAATGCCAAATAAGAGTCCTTATGGCATATGTCAGGCTGGTACAAGTTGGTATCAGGGTCGGCCGTACATTAAATGATGCCATGCGTATGCTGGCGCCCCCCAATGTGGTGTACCATTATACAGTGGGCCTATAACCATACCGTGTCTAAGTATCAGAGCCTTATATTATGGTACCTAAATAAATGGGATATATGTTACCCAAACTGTAATTCAGTTACATGTATAACAATTCTGTTGTATTTTATTGTAAATAAGTAAACACATCACACCATCATATAGTAGTCAAATAACACCATCATAAAGTGCTCAAATAATACCATCACATAGTAGTCAAATAATACCATCATACAGTCATGGCCAAAAGTTTTGAGAATGATACAAATATTAATTTTTACAAAGTCTACTGCTTCAGTTTTTCTAATGGCAATTTGCATATACTCCAGAATGTTATAAAGAGCAATTACTTGCAAAGTCAATATTTGCCTAGAAAATGAACTTTATCCCCCAAAACACATTTCAACATCATTGCAGCCCTGCCTTAAAAGGACCACCTAACATCGTTTCAGTGATTGCTCCATTAACACAGGTGTGGGTGTTGATGAGGACAGGGCTGGAGATCAATCTGTCATGATTAAGTAAGAATGACACCACTGGACACTTTAAAAGGAGGCTGGTGCTTGCCATCATTGTTTCTCTTCTGTTAACCATGGTTATCTCTAAAGAAACACGTGCAGTCATCATTGCACTGCATAAAAATGGCCTAACTGGGAAGAGTATTGCAGCTAGAAAGATTGCACCTCAGTCAACAATCTATCGCATCATCAAGAACTTCAAGGAGAGAGGTTCCATTGGTGCCAAAAAGGCTCCAGGGCGCCCAAGAAAGACCAGCAAGCGGCAGGACCATCTCTTAAAAGTGTTTCAGCTGCGGGATCGGGCTACCAGCAGTGCAGAGCTTGCTGAGGAATGGCAGCAGGCAGGTGTGGTGCATCTGCACGCACTGTGAGGCGGAGACTCTTGGAGCAAGGCCTGGTCTCAAGGAGGGCAGCAAAGAAGCCACTTCTCTCCAGAAAAAACATCAGGGACAGACTGATATTCTGCAAAAGGTACAGGGAGTGGACTGCTGAGGACTGGGGTAAAGTCATTTTCTCTGATGAGTCCCCTTTTCGATTGCTTGGAACATCTGGAAAACAGCTTATTCGGAGAAGAAGAGGTGAGCGCTACCACCAGTCTTGTCTCATGCCAACTGTAAAGCATCCTGAAACCATTCATGTGTGGGGTTGCTTCTCAGCCAAGGGAATCGGCTCTCTCACAGTCTTGCCTAAAAACACAGCCATGAATAAAGAATGGTACCAGAATGTCCTCCAGGAGCAACTTCTCCCAACCGTCCAAGAGCAGTTTGGCGCTCAACAATGCCTTTTCCAGCATGATGGAGCACCTTGCCATAAAGCAAAGGTGATAACTAAATGGCTCAGGGAACAAAACATAGAGATTTTGGGTCCATGGCCTGGAAACTCCCTAGATCTTAATCCCATTGAGAACTTGTGGTCAATCATCAAGAGACGGGTGGACAAACAAAAACCAACAAATTCAGACAAAATGAAAGCATTGATTCTGCAAGAATGGACTGCTATCAGTCAGGATTTGGTCCAGAAGTTGATTGAGAGCATGCCAGGGAGAATTGCAGAGGTCCTGAAGAAGAAGGGTCAACACTGCAAATATTGACTTGCTGCATTAACTCATTCTAACTGTCAATATAAGCTTCTGTTACTCATAATATGAATGCAATTCTATTTCTGTATGTGATAAAAACATCTGACAAACACACATAAAAACCAGAGGGCAGCAGATCATGTGAAAATATAATATTTGTGTCATTCTCAAAACTTTTGGCCATGACTGTATAGTAGTCACACAACACCTTCATATAGTGCTCAAATAATACCCGGGCAAACACCATAATATAGTGCTTAAATAATACCATCACATAGTGCTCAAATAATACAATCATATAGTAGTCACATAACACCATCATTTAGTGCTCAAATAATACCATTATTTAGTAGTCAAATAACACCATCATAAAATGCTCAAAAAATACCATCATATAGTAGTCAAATAATATCGTTATATAGTAGTCACACAACACCATCATATAGTGCTCAAATAATTCCATCACATAGTAGTCAAATAATACCGTCATATACAAATTGTACAGTTCTGCGGAATATGTTGGCCCTATATAAATAAAATGTATTATTATTATATAGTAGTCACACAACACCATCATATAGTGCTCAAATAATACCATCACATAGTAGTCAAATAATACCATCATATAGTGCTCAAATAAAACCATCATATAATAGTCACAGAACACCATTAACACGATGATGCTGAGCTGTAAGCCCCGCCCTTCTGACAGTGGAGGGATATCAGTGCAATATCTCCTGCACCCGGGCATATACAGGCAAAGCTGACTGTGCACTGAATTCATGGAAGGTCCTCTTTAAATATTTTTTAAAGTTAAAGGGGTTGTCCCACTATAGTCATGTAGCCCCCTATCCTGTGGATCTTTGCCTGATCATTGGGGGTCTCACCAGTGGGATCTTCAGCAATCTCAAGAACAGGGACCATCTAGTTCCTGTGAGTTCTCCATGTGAGACCTCCAGAGATCAGATGCTAAGCAAGTGGGGAACCCCTTTAAAAGAACTACTTTCTTCCCAGCAACAGCGCCACCCCTGGCTGTGTTTGGTATTGCAGCTCACTTGAATGAGGATCCTTTAGCCCAGGAATAAGTGTTGCCTCCCCCTTTGTACCCCTACTGGCTAGATTTCCTAGGCTGTCTATGTCCCACCTTCTTAGCTTTTCCCCGACAGCTTTCATTGGGTAGACTTTGCGGATTCGTTCTCCTCCCAGCACAGCCAAGTGTTTAAAACAACTTATTTTAGGACAAACCGAGCACAAATCACGGTGTAATTCTGAGATATGATTAGCTCCTCGATCACAGAATTATATCCCGGTGTCTCGGTTTCCAGAGTCAATAATTGGTGTGTGTTTGATAGAACATCATGCCAGTCTCGGGAGTAGAGACCTCATTACTGAAAGTACGTGGGCCTGGTTTTTGGACGGCAGTCAATTGCTTGTTCTATTCTTCACGTTAAGTCCTGGGCGGGTGGTGGCGGTAACGCTGCCTTTGCATTTTCGAAGCGCGTAAATGAGGCCTGTGCTTAATGACGACAGGGTCATAAAGCGTAGATTAGGTACACCTGTAATGCGTTTGCATTTAGAAAGCCTCATTAATTTGATTAATCTAGAATAAAAAGCTAAACAACCCGTTCAGTAAAAGTACCGCTATTGTATATCGCGTGTCGGTGCCGGCTGGCCATTGGCGTTTTACGGAAAAAGAGAAATGCGGTCACCAGGGTAATGTTTCACAACTGGGTGGCGGTAGTGAAACTTCTACTGAAAGATACCAGGCTAAAATGTATATTTAAAGCCACAGACCTTCATGTGTATAGCGGCACATGGTGATCCATTACTAGGGAGCAGTAGGTCCCTGATATGCCGCCATATGGTGCCTTTAAATTTATCATTAGGGGAATTTTTTAAGCCAATTTTGCTGGAGTCTGCGTTGGTATAATTTGCGGCAAAACTATCAAATGTTACACGATGTTTGATACATTAGATTGTTTGATACATTAGATTGTTGAATTGTTACACCACTTTTTAATGAGTGAGTTTGTGACAATTTTTGCAACTTTTTAAAAAGTTGCAGTTGATAAATCTGGAGTACAGACAACGGGACAGGCTAACCAGGCCCACTTTACCACCCACTTTTAAAAATAAAAAAAAGTTGCAAAATGTAGGCGGAAATGAGCTAGAAAAAGTCGTAAGTCCTTGCTTTTCAACTTTTTTTGCGCCAGAATTCTGGAGTGCAGGGTTATTTCTATCGGAGAGCATCTCCATGATAGACGACCCAAGGGGATACAGCATGGATCTAAAGATGGACGGTGTGGGCCCATAGACATCTATAGGTTTTATATGTGGGGTCCATGTCGGGCTATGTTCACATCGGTGTTGTTTAGTCTGTTCTTCTGTTTCATCATAGGGACAGAAGAGTGGATGGAACAGGCACGACGGATGCGTCTAATGACGGACATCAATGTTCCTGATGAACCCCATTGACTATAGGGGATCTGTTGGGTATCCAACATCTTCAGCACAGATGTGAATCTATCCTGACATGGAGTTTGTGTTGAGTCATATTACAGAGCAAACCGACTATGATTGTTAAAGGGATTTTCCATTGTTCTTTTTTGATGACCATTTAGATATGTGATTGGTGAGGGGCTGATACCCTTCCCCTGCGCCGATTCTCTGCTTGGCCCCTATCAATCCAGTGCACATGGCTCTATACGTTTTACAGTGGCCATGCGGCAATACTGTAGATCCACCCACTTTGGAATGGATCGGAGCAGAGCTGTAATAGTTTGGCTTGGCCACTATAAAATGTGCCATCAGCAGTTGATCGATATTGGAGCTAGG
The DNA here is from genome assembly GCA_947044405.1 of Leptodactylus fallax. Taxonomy (NCBI): domain Eukaryota; kingdom Metazoa; phylum Chordata; class Amphibia; order Anura; family Leptodactylidae; genus Leptodactylus; species Leptodactylus fallax. Next base: position 6,038,086 of record CAMRHE010000063.1, on the reverse strand, counting down.
ACTTGGACTAGCTTAATAATAAGGGAAATCCCAGAAAATCCCTTACACACAAGATAAAAGTTTGCCCAACCAGACAACTATGTGCATGTGGATCTACCAAATTTTACCCAACAGATGAAAGAAGGATCGGGCATGTTGAATTTCAATGCTCAGTCCTTACATTCCCAACTTGTGGATTACTCCCCTCTCCAGAATGAGAACATATGCATGCTCGGCTGAATTAAGCCATGTATGTGTATGGGCGGTGAGGAACGGTCAGGAGGAATAGTTAATGGCCAACCAAGTGTTCACCCATCAGTTAGTCCTCTGGGCTCGACTAGTGATCTCCAACCTATGGGTTACCGACTACAACTCTGAGCATTCGGAGGACTTGTTTACGTAAAGTTACTATGCTGGATATCTGCAGCCACCACTAGAGGGAGCTTAGAAGCCTACTCTAAAATTATTATACAGCTCCTCAGCTCCCTCTAGTGGTGGCTACAGGCTGTCAAAATGTTGCCTTTCCAGTTCATGTCCATGCAGGGGTGAAAACGGTGCTTCAACCACACTAAGGACTTATTAAGAAATTATTCAGCAGAGAATTCTGGATCTAAAAACCACTTCATGATAAAAATGGACAATCCCTTTAAGACTAGTTCATTATACAAGGAGACATGTAAAAGAGAGCAGTCAATAGCCCAATGGCCAAATAATCTTGCTAATAACTTCCTTAAAATGTTTAGGTAGCGTCTTTTGCATTTGAGCACTACTCCCTTAGCCTACGGCCATCTGTCTTAGTGATGAATGAACATACACAGGAAAACATAAGTAACACTAAATTCCGGTGGGAATTAAGCAATGACCTCTAGTTGGCGGAGCCGGAGCCATAATTGCATAATTTCTGCATTGACTAAGTGATCTATTTTTAATTTGCGCGGTTACAATATCCCGGCACGGTATATCACGGTGTCACAGACGTATTAGAAAAGAGTAGGATGATCTATGCCGGTTTACCGTTCGGCGTAGTCGAGCACTTGTCCGCTTTGATTAAGTGTTACATATCCTTTACCCAGAGACGTCGCGAAAATGAGACTTCTGTATCTTGACAACGGGATTCATAATACTCACTGCCATCTTTTATCTTCCAAATTCCAGAAACAGATCAAAACCCAATATCTAAGCTCGAGGAAGCGTCATCGAGTTTTATGATTAAATCTAATCCTGATAGATTAACGGGAACAAATGCTTGTGGTCAGAAGTATTAAGTGGAATTCGTTTCATTATGCAGCGTCTAAGGAGCCTCTTCCTTATCGACATAGCCGTGCCATTATAGTCACCTTGGTGCATGGCGTATGACTACTCATACATAAAGCAATGATTGTTTTCGGACTGAAATGATATATTTTTGCATATAATCATTGGAGACATGTCTAGATTCTTCCATGTTTCTTGGCCGGTTGAAAATTGCATTCTCTGCTTTGTTCACCGCTGTCTCTTGTCCCACTATAATATCAAAGACAATTATTTTAAGAGGACCTTTCACCTCCATCACCATCTCCAACTCTCTGCTCCACTGATTCTGGCGCGGTTGGAATTTTTCTCTAGCCCCCACCGTTCCCGAGCAATCGTTGCTATTTGTTTCAGCAATTAGGATCTCTGTTGGCAGGTGGGCGGGCCCTGATATGTCTGCTTCAGCTCAGGGACCGCCCACCTGATGGTAGAGAGCATAATTGTACTGAAGCTAACAGAAATGATTACTCAGGAACAGTGGGGGTCTAGAGAAAAAATTCCAACTGGAATCGGTGGAGCAGCAACTATTGAAGGATGCAAAGAGCTGGAGCTGGTGGAGGTGGTAAAAGGTCCTCTTTAAAATGGGTTTTAAAGGATTTTGTTGTATTACCAATATTGTACAGATGTGTCCCTCATTAAGTTCCCTCTTGGTTTGACATGCTCAGCTGTGTAAGTCACTAGATAACTATCTTTTCAAAACAACACAATTCTTTGATACTCTGTCACAAGAAGTCTGTCTTATATGTATCCACCCAGTGGTTGTATTGTGAATTGCAGCCTGTCAAGGATTTTGCTAGCATGTTTTAGCACCCCTACGTGATTGCTTAGGCCCAATCAAAGGACTCAGCGGTGACCCAAGACCTGCTGACATCACAGAGAGAGACAAAAAAGGATCGGGGAAAGAAAACTGGATGCCTTGGTGGAGCCCTCTGGAAAAGGGGGGGGGATAATTTTTGTGGTGAACCCCAAAAATCTCTAGTTCAACTGAAATTTTTGGAAAATTTGTAACAAACCAGGTTCGATACAAACCGGTTTGCACATCTCTAGTCATGAGTTTTAAAAAGCTGATCAACGGGGATTTGATACTGATGACTGACCTTAGGACCGGTCAACTTTGTGTATGTATAGCCAACTGTAGAGTGGAGAATAGAAGCTTTCAAAACCACAGACCACCAGGGATTCTATTAACCGCTTGAATGCTCTAAACTACCAGGAGCTTTACCATTAATTCCTTGGTTGCCCTAGACCACCAGGAGCTTTACCATTAATCTCTTGGTTACTCTAGACCACCAGGAGCTTTACCATTAACCATTTGACTGCCCTAGACCACCAGGAGCTTTACCATTAATCTCTTGGTAGCCCAGGCCTAGACCACCAGGAGCTTTACCATTAATCCCTTGGTTGCCCTAGACCACCAGGAGCTTTACCATTAATCCCTTGGTTGCCCTAGACCACCAGAAGCTTTAACATTAACCATTTGACTGCCCTAGACCACCAGGAGCTTTACCATTAATCTCTTGGTAGCCCAGGCCTAGACCACCAGGAGCTTTACCATTAATCTCTTGGTTGCCTTAGACCTCCAGGGACACTCTCATTAACCCTTTGACTAGTTGGCCACTGAATAGCAGTATAGCCTGAGTACTAAATGGAAGTTCTATCTGTCCACACTTATCTTCTAGGTCTCCATTATCTATAAACAGGCCCTGCGGCACGGCTTTGGATATTCCCTTTGGGGCTCATCCACCTCTTGAGCTGACTGTGTGGGAAACATCTCATGTTATCGGCATTAGTGTTATTAACTGCAGAGATCAATGTGGATGAGGAGTTCCTTGGAGTGTATTACCCTGGTTTTATCTGGGGGGGTATATATTTTCTTTGAGGAGCTGTCTCACTATTGGGATGCATGCAAACAGAGATTATGTGCTATAAGGTCTATGTCAGGAACAGCTGGGGCACATGTTGCTTATACAAGGAGGAATGTGGGGAATGCCTGGGAGAAGGTCGAATCCAGTGAAGTTTTACAACAGGTGTAGAAAGATAAAACTTTGCACAAGGACACTTCCCCCCATGGTGTAACCTTAGATAACATAGCCGGGCAGAACTTCAAGGAAAAAAATTGCAATTTTACATCTTTCCCGGCTTTTTTTTTTTTCAATTAATTTCAATGGAAGAAAATTCAAAAATTTGCCACAATTTCTTTTTTTATTATTTTTTATTTATCTCTTCTTTTTCAAGATCTCTAATAAAAAAAAAAAAAAAAAAATCCTGGTCAGAGCTGATAGATTGCTACAGTGTATTAGTCTAGGTAAAGCTGCCGGTTGGGAGAAAGATTTGCCCACGCTGATACATTGGAACAGGCTGCAGCTGTGTGAAAGTAGGGCTTAGATCAAGGGGATGGGGGGTAGCAGTGTTGGACTGACCCACCATAGCACCAGAGGATCCTCAGGGGGCCCAGGCTCTAACACAATAATGGTCCAGCAGAAGACAACCAAATATGAAGGGTACTATGGTCAATGTCCTAGGGGCCCCCAGGATCATTTTATCTGGAGTGCCCAAGGAACCTCAGTCCAACACTGGAGTATAGCTAAGGTGCTTTCCAATTTCTTTTGCCCCCTCTCTATACACTGGTATCCCTTAATTCTCAATGTTTCTTGTTTCTGCGCCTTTTCCTTTATGCAAATTTGCCCCAAAGTGGTCATTTTTGGAGCCATCTCAGGTCATTCCCATGGGTTGGTCGTCCCAATTTTGGGAGCAAAATGTTGGTAAATATGACACAGCAAAGCCACATGCAAGTTAAAGTTCCATATTACACACTTGAAAATATTCCTTGCACTGCTGCATGATACCTCAATGAGGCGCTGTAGGCACCCCTAGAAGCAATTCTACCTTCATATACCTACGTGGGTAGTAAGCATGCTTGCCAAAATTGTAAAGTTGGCTTCAGGCAGACCTGCACACACAATTATTTTGTGCAAGGTTTTGTCATGGTCATGCCCCCTTTAGGATGTGACCTGCCCCTTTTTGGTGTGTGCCACGTCCCTTTTTCTGAGGGGGGCAAGGTAATGTGTTGGCCATGACCCCCTTTATGGGACGTGACCAGCACAGAAAGTGCCCAAGTCATATGTTAAACAATAGGGAGTCCAGCAGATTTGGGAGCCAGGGAGATTTGCCAACTCTTCCAGGACTTCGGGAGGTCTCCCCTCTTTTCATGAGCCTCTCAGAATTGGCTAGTATGGTTGTAAGACATGAATTTAAACATGCCAATCCTCAATGTACCACTCTATGAGGTCAGAGGTACAATATAGGACCATGGCAGAGACAACGGGCACCATGTGTAACATACATAATATGGCCATGTACATAGTCCTCAAGGGCTAGGGCACTAAATCTTTTCTATGTCTACAGGTAGAGCTTCCTGTGACTTCTTCAATATAAATAGCTAATGGACATGGTCTCAAATGGTAGTCACTAGAGATGGGCGAACTGCTTCGTCACGAGCCGAGTTTGACCCGAATATCCCAAATTGTTCGAATTTTAACAAAACCGAACAACTGGGGATTCGTCTCAGACAAACTAAAATGGCCTCTGCCACATGCATTGCAGAGTATAATAAATGGAGGCCCAGGGGAGGTGAAAAAAAAAAAAAAACATTCCCTCACCACTTCTGGGCCTCCTCCCGGGGTCCAATGCTCTTCTGGGGATGTCATGTGCTTGGGGTCACTATTGAGACCTGTGATTGGGCCACAGTGGTAACATGGGCTTGCCAAGCGTCATGACATCATCAGATCACAGGCCTCAGCAGTCACCTTGGGCTCATGACATCACCACGGACAAGAGTGCCGGAGGCGTAAAAGAGATGAGGGAAGGTATGAATGTTTTTTATTTTTTACTCGCTCCATTATACCCTGGGGTATGAAGAGACCTCACAGTATAATAATGGCACTTGTTCGTCCAGAAATAAATCAGGGACCTGAGCCAGCCAAGCCCAAAATGACATGAATTTTGAGAGGTTCATCCATCTCTGGTAGTCACCCAGACAGGAAGTCTAATGGTTGCCAAGCAACCTGCCATATGACTGCCAAAAGAGAATATATAGGCCCAAGAGTGTCAAAAATATCGATTCTGTCAACTTATTTAAACTATGTGGATGCCGGGACTGTGTCGAGTTCTCATTTCATTCAGTCAATGGGAAGATCCTTCCTAGTAGATAGAGATCAGGTGCCAAGCACAATGTAGAATTTTTTAGACAATGTTGAAAGCCATTATCGATCGGCCTCGTTGTCTGTTCCGGTTCGGTCTAAGTGCTGCAGAGGGTTGTGTGTCATCAGCTGACAATACTCTGCCCCAAGCATTGCTTGTAAGCCAGGATTTCAGCTCTTGGGGATGCATAATGCACATTGTTTAGACATCCTGACATCTGATAGTAACGTCCACCCCGGTAACTAGACGTGAGTGTCACATGAAGACATTGTAGAACTTTCCCGAGGTAATGAAAACCTACAGTGCGGAGAAATTCAGGAAATTTACATACAAGTATGAGGGATGTGTTTTCCGAAAATATAGTTAACTATCGCTTGCGGGGAAGAAATATTCAGTCAAATTCCTGAGCAGATACTGATATTACATCATATGGGAATTTTTCTTTAGGGTCTAATCATGTAGGGGGCAGAAATTTAAAGGTTTTCTGAACTTTCTGTCAGTCATCCCTTTAAAGTTAGCCTAAAATGGCCGCTTATAGGGAACTATAGATACAATGACAGCTGTATAAATGTGTATACAGGGAGCTCCCTCTAGTGGCAGCTGTAGGTAGCTAAAAGGTAAAGATGGGCAAACCACTCCGTCACAAGCCGAACCTTTTAGAGAGTCCAGTTCCCTGGAAAAGCTGTTTTTTTAGAAATATTCTGATGAGTCTCAAGTGCAATGGGGGCGTGTCATAACTTCAAGTGCGCTTAAGCCTCATTTGCATTTTTCTAAAAACATCTTTTTCAAGGAAATCGTGCATCTTCTGGACTTTATAAAAGAATGATGGCGCACAGTATATTGTCCCCAAGGATGGTTTGATATCGAGTTTTCTGGTGACAGACTCCCTTTAAAGGGGTTGTCTGGGAAAGACCAGGGAGAATTTCAAGGGTGACAGGGGAGACCAGGGTGGGTGTAAAACAAAAAAAGAGTCTCCAGTTCCCTTTCTCTCCCACGCCAGCACTCAGTGGGGTGGAAGCTGAGAGGCTCACCAATCAATGACCTCAGCGTTCACTGCTAAGGAACTGGCAACGTATCTGCGTGATGTCATCGGATCACTCAACTGATTGGACAGAGCAGTCCTTTGAGCCTCTCCACTTCCAATTTGCTGAGTCCTGACACAAGAGACTTTTTTTTTGTTTTATACCCACCCTGGCTGTTGCGGAGGTTCCTATACGTTCCTGGACAACCCCTTTAAGCTGGCATACATCTTCACTAGTTGCTGGCCAATACCCCATTGGACAACAGATATTCTTCCCATCATGTATTCTCAGTGGGGAAAAGGGTGCAAGCCCCTGCCAGATACTTCTGTCAACCTTTGGTTTTGGCATCAAATGTGGGATCGGAGGTGCAACCTCTGGGTCCCCCCCCAAAAAAATGGCATGTTGGGCCTTTGTTGTCATTTAAAGGGGTTGTCCTGGAAATACAGTATTTTTCCTGGAAGAGGGGAAAAAAAATGGGAAAAAAAAAAAAAAACATACTCACCTGACTTCGATGCTCTGATGTCTCCCACCAGGGTCCGGTCCAGCAGTGCCCCAGGGCTTCTTCCAGTGGGAGTCTTCGCCACATGTGACCGCGAAGACCTAAGGAAAGGAGCCGGGATGTCACAGGTGGCTTATATGAGTGATGTCCCGCATCCTTTTTTTATGTCTCATGCGGTGAGGACTTCCACCAGAATAAGCCCCGGGGCGCTGTGGGACCAGACTGCGATGGGAGACACCTGAGCATCGGGGACAGGTAAGTATGTTTTTTTTTTTGTTTTTGTTTTTTTTTTTAATTTTATGTTCACCTTCCCCGTCCACCAGAAAAAAAAAAAACCCTGTATTTCCTGGACAACCCCTTTAAGCTAATGCGCTCTTTTTGACCAAGCAGGCCAACCCTGACCAAATCTTTGTGTCTATGGCCATTTTCACTTAAGAACTAGTCAGTCCTGTATTGTAGATCAGTAATGGGATAGAGAATTAGGCATCTGGCGTCTCATTTCCTTTAAGTAAATACCGAGATAATGGGGAAAAAAAAGTATCGTCCTGATGGGCGATAAATCAACGTAAGTGGCGGAGACGCGGATTAAATTCTGCATGTAATTGAAACTATTGAGATGATTTTATTAGCTGGTCCTTAGAGTACAAATCACTCTGGTCATCTCTAAGCCCCGCAGACGGATTCCTGACAGCAACGGAGACAAGTCGTATTTCTAAAAAATATTCTTACTCGACTTAGGGTATAATAATGTTTCGGTGACGATGACAGCTCCATCCCAATGACACAAATGAATACTGTAGTGAAATATGGCCCTTCCGGCACACGCTATATGGATTGATTTATGGACACGAGTACCTAGGCTGCAATTCACACGGGGCCTTGTTTTTCTATAAAAAGTGTTACTTCTACTATTTCAAAAATAGCTCCTACTAAAATGTAAGTTGATATATGGATCTGATACAGGTTTAGGAACGGGGATCTGTCCTGTATATCCCTAGAAGGATGTGGATACATTGTATATGGATTAAATTCATCCCATACTTGTCAACTCAACATTTTGGGCCATAAAATTTTTGCCCCTAGAGACGAGGCTGTGCCCCTTTTAGGACGTGACACACCTTTTTTGAGTATACCATGCCCCTTTAGTGAGGTGGGCATTTTTTGGTAACATAACAAGCACATAGCATGCCGACATCACATACGGAATGACAGAGAGACCAGTACATGCAGGAGCATTCCACTGGGCCCAGGAGGTTTGACAATTTTTTGGAGACTCCGGGAGGTCACCCCTGTTTTTTGGACATCCTAGGAGAGTTGACATGTATATACTAACCTTAGAGACTGTTGTCTCTATTTTTGTCTGTGGTAGTTCTGAAAATGGCAATTTTTGGAACTCCCATAAAAGTCAATGGAGCTCCCCTAGAAGACAATGGAGAGAGCCTGTAAGACCCCTGTTCTTGAGGCAGGTCGCAGTGCTAAGCTTTAGACCCCAAAGTAAAAAAAAAAAAAGGAGGTCAAAGGAAACATAACAAACACTTATACCCGCCCTCGGCATTCTGTTTGGTCATCTTCCAGTCTCTTCCAGCCTTCTGCGTAGCCGCATGGGCTCCAGGGGACCCAAACACCGTTAGGGTGCGCCAACATCTGGGAGCTTCAATGCAAGGGCCTTGATATTGGCGTGCCTAATGTGACCGCTGATGCCCAACCACAGACCTCATTAGTCTTCTGGGGCCACTTATATCTCCCGGGAGATTAGAAGGAGCCAGAGGATGACCAAAGAGGAGAAGTGAGGGAAGGTGCGTATAGCCGTTTCTTATTTTTCCGCACCTTTCCTGGGCCTCCGCTTGTTATACTCCCCAGACACCCCAGAGTATAATAGTGATTCTTGGGTGGCGAACCCTAAAAGTTATTGGTTCACTTGTACCCAAAATTTGCAATGAATGGGTTCATCACAAACTGCCAGTGTACCAAGCTTTCTCAACCGTCAAGGTCTTCCTCCTCCATAGGCCTTCCATACTTCCCCTTTAAATTGCTGATATTGGTTCTAGTCCTGTAGGAAGCAATTAAGTAGCCATTTACTTACATTTTCCTGACGCGATCGATACCCTGGAACCTAGTGCGGAAGGAAGTTATTTTGTATCTGTCAGGCTTTTCATACCGGGCTTCTACTTAATTAAATCCACTATTTTACCGAGTCGCTGACTTACCATATTATGACTTGCAACTTTTTTTTTTTTGGTAGGGGCGATATTTTTCTTTTTCTATTTTTTTTTTTTTTTTTGCATAAATCATAAGTTTTCCTACCCGGAATGATTGGGTTGAGGTTGCAGATTATTGCAGTACGTTGAGTGATTATCAGTGGCGAGTCCAGGCGGTGTTTACCGAATAAACATCCCCAGAGCCGGGAGCCCATATTTAATGTATGAGGAATGTAATGACATTTTTTTGCAGGCAATTTCAGGCCCATCAAAATGACTGTTTGGCAATGCGACTAAGCGGTGGGTATAAAAAAGGACACCGTCTGCCGCCACGTGCGTGGGCCCTTGACACCTAGGAGGTCCGATTCAGTTGCCTTTTATTTACAGAAGGTGCCATTCACTCTCGGAAGGCGCATGCTTTAATTTAGAACAAGCGCTTGGCTATGTAAATGGTTATTGATATTTGTTGTATAATCAATAGGCATTAACAGAACAGCGAGAGGACAACCGGGCAAATTCAGAACATTGTCAGGAGATTAAATACTGCAACTTGGGCTATTAAAGGGCCAGCGACATATATACAGCACTACATTCTACAGGTTTGTATCCAGTTTGGGTTTTCAGGACTAGGAAATTGATATATTGATTGCTGTGGCCTCTTCGCTATTTACCAAGCACAGCGCCGTACATTATATAGTGGCGGTGCTGGGTATTGCAGCTCAGCACCATTCATTGGAATGGGACTGAGCTGCAGTATAACCATGTAACCGATGGACTGAGTAGAGGAATTGGAGACAACCCCTTGTTGCGCTGCTTGCCGCCACTAATGATAGTAAATGTAGAAGCCTAGCAGGATGAGATTTCTGCCAGTTGTCGGGTCACAGTCGCAGTAACACAGTGGGAGAGAAACATCAGGATCGGCTTATTTTTTTGTCCCCTACACCAGCGGGGAGTGAGGGCGCTCTTAATTCATGAATTAGGTGCCAACTCTCCCAAAACACTCAGGAGGTTCCCGCATAAAAGGGTGGCCTCCAGGTGGGCAAATCTTTTCGCATCCGCAGGGCTCTCGGACACATTTCCGATCACGTTCCGGTCATGAAAAAGGGGCATGACTGGTACATTGTGTGTCCATGTCACAAAAAGGGGTGTGACACTCAACAAAATATGTCCCAAAATGGGATGGGGCTTTGCTTAAAGGGGTGCAAAAGGGATCCATTGGTTAAATTTGGAAAGTATGGTATAACATTGTAATGGATGGCATTGTATGTAGCGAAGCCCCACAACAAATCTATCTTGGCTACTTTCTACCAAAAACATCATCACACAGGTGGTATCCCCCATATTGCAGCTCTGCTCCACTGAAATGAATGCAGCGGAGCTGTAATACTAGACACAACCTGTGAACATGTGAGGCGCTGTTGGAAGGAGGCAGCCATGTTTTTTTAATCCTCTGCAACCCCTTTAAGTGTCAACCAAGTTTATAGCTCGAGTCTCCGCGTTGCAGCCCCCTTGGTAGTGATATAGCTTTCCAATCAGAAATTTTATACAAGCTATTGTATTCTTCTGTGGCTATACTGCCCCCTAGGTATTGTATTGTGAGATCATTAGGACAAGTCAATAAGACTGACAGCGGAGCTTCCCCAGCAGATGATGATATATACCATGGCGTCTATAATAAATGACTGCGGGAAGAACGCTTCTCATGATCACAGAAAATGGGTTAAGGTTCACCCTTAAATAGAAAAAAAAGAAAGAAACCCCCCCAAAAAATCAATCGTAATTATTCTGGAGTCCTCCAGATGTCCAAATGAAATGAATACATTTTAGGTGTAGCTGGTCGGCGACTACCCCGGGTCTGTGTTATTCTGTAGTCCGCAGTCGTAGTCACCCGCTATGTATATGTATAGAGTTTAGTATTTTATTACATTGTATCTGAATATATTAAGGAGAATCTTTTCACCTTCTCGAGGCTTTTGCTAAAAAAATTTCTTTACAAATAGAGATGGGCGAACCCGAATATTCCAAATAGTTTTTTCTTTTACGCAACTGAACAAATGGAGATTTGTCTCATGTTGCCCAAAATGAATCTTGGACCCAAGCCACCCGAACCCGAAACAAATCCGGAGAGGTTCGCCCATCTCTTTTTACAAATGTTCCTTCCACTTGTGACAATATTGTATTCTCTTTATTGTTTCATTTGCTGTGTTGGACTGACCCACCAGAGCACCAGAGGATCCTCCAGTGGGCCCAGGCTCTAACACGATAATGGTCCAGCAGAAGATGCCCAAATGTGAAGGGTTTTATGGTCAATCTCCTAGAGGTTGGTGGTGGGTGAACCTCCAGAATCATCTTATCTGGTGGACCCAAAGAACCTGACTCCAACCAGAACTTTACCATGAAATTTAGTCTAGTTCATTCAGGATAAGCCTGAAGAACTAGTCTTGACTATGGGCAAGTCAAGGACATTAGGTGGATCTCACAGTGTCTAGGTGGTCCTTCCTTGGCAGTGACTGAGGAGCATGGTGGTGGAATCTCATGTCTATTCATTACTTCTTGCTATCAGCCCGGGTGGTATAGACTAAATATGACCCTCCAAAGTGATGATTGGTCATAGTTAGGAAAACCTTCCATGAGAATCCGAGAATCTTATTTATTGTAGATTTTCAAAAAGGAAAAAATTGCCAAAACTTTGCCAAAATTTACTAAAAGAAAATGTAAACTTAGACGGGCAGTCTGAAAATACGCCAGATTTATCACCATGGCTGATGCTGGATGATAAATCTGGAGTATCTTTAGACTGTCTTATCTATGTTTACAGACTGTATACCATTCCTGGATCACATGACCGTCATAGCGCCTCCCATAGCTGTTTATATAGCGAATGGGAACACAGGGATGGTATAAAACCGGTCCTACTTTCTTTATCGGAGGTTCAGCTATTGTAACAGGCAGCTCCCTAATCTTTCATCTGCAAGGACATACAGGTACACCCAGCCATACACAGTCAACGGGTGGTCAGGAACCGGTTAAAGAACAACATTCATGTCCATGCCCATGAAAAAACATAAAGGGATCATAGAAACATAGAAGATTGATGGTCCATCTAGTCTGCCCTTACATATTAAACAGTTCTAATCAAAAGCTGCAGTACCCCTCATGACCTCTGAGTGTGCAATACCAATCAGTAACTTGTTATACTATTCTAGGGCAAAATTAATAGGCACTAATTTACACCTGCTGGGAGTTGTAGATTTGCAGCAGCTGGAGAAATACAGGTTGTGCCTTAGCAGCGTGCCTGAAAGCGCAGAGTTGCACATGTTTCCCACAGATGACATTGCAGGACTAGTAACAGCTGAACATTATCCCGGCTCTAAATCTCAGGCCATTTGTTATTTAGTCTTTATCTGCCTTTGCACAGACTGTGACCTGTTGCCGGCCGGGGAGTTAATGGTGAGATCTCGCATCCTGAATGCTCCTATTTTATGACACTTTATACATTGGCGCTGTTTTTTTCCCCTCTTCCTGTCCTAATGACTCAAGTGTCGATCTCATTAACAAACACAAACACGTGTGACCCATCAACCGGGGACAGCGCGGGGCGAGCGCAGTGTAATATTCACAGGATGTTTAGGTTTTTATTTTCGTGGTGAGAGAAGTTTGGGAAAAGCAGATGATTTTTTTTATCTATTTCACAGGAAATAAAATAGAATCAGATTTAAATTTTTTATATAAAAAAAAGACAAAAACGATTTAGATCCTAAAAGAAAATGGTAATAATAAGTATTCCTTAAAGGGGTTGGACAAAATGGATTAAAAAAGTTCAAAAACACTACCCCAATTGCTTCCTAGTCAGGAAATGATCACACAGGCGATCGCTGACTGTTCTAGTGACCCAGATAGGCTACGCGGAATTTCCTACAGGAAGTAAAGACGCAATCGCGGATGGAGCGTAAGAGCAAGTGTTTAATTTCCCTGCAGTGCCTCCACAGGTGGAACAAAGTATTACACTGTTATCGTTGTAATCTGTGGGTGGCTTATGCAATGCACAGACATTTTGGATGCTCCAGAGAGAGTTCCCCCTATAGAATAATGGCCCCCATTGGTGCCCCACTCACAGTATAATGGTCCCATTCGTGCCCCACAGTACAATGGCCCCCTCATTACCCCTGCACACAGTTTTTTTGGAGGGGGGGAGGCTCCTGCTGCAGTCATCTGTCCTACAGCCAGACACAGGGCAACAAGGTAGATAAGGGTAAACATGGCTGAGCTCCTGGGACACATAGGGATGATTTCATTCAAATTTTTTTTTTTTTTATGTAGAATTTTCTATGTTTAGGGTTCTAGTGATGAGAAGTATCTATTTCCTTCATTTCCTCTTGTACTGTATGTGGTAGGGGTGGATTTCGCTCGGTATGGCACTAGTAGTGCACTGCAGGAGATCAATCAGCTCAAGTTGTTGATACCTATGTAAATGAGTCCCTGTTAATGAGGAGATTTCACCACTTACAGAATGTCACCTTTTAAATGGATTTTCTTTTACACTTGGCTTCTCTTTATGTTGAGTCGCATTTCTCTCATTTCTTGACGAATAAAATTAAATGACTAGTCTCGAGCATCGGATCTTCTTGTTTTCATACCTCTTGTGCTTTAAGCACTTTTAGACTTTGACTTAAGTCAAAAAAGACCAAATTTGAGATCTTTACAGTAATTATTATTTAATGAGGTGCAGAGATGGAGTTTGAGCATATTTTAGTGTCTTCCTTTTAGGCCAGAAAATCACTAAACTGCCTCAAGCACGCTTAGATTTTTCTTATCTTCAAGGTCGTAGCTCTGACCCGGCACATTTAGTCATAACACGATCCAGTTTTCTGTCCATAACTTTGACTGATTTTGCACTTGAGTTAAAGGGGACCTTTCACCACCTCCACCAAATCCAACTTTTTGCATCCTCCAATAGGCACCGCTCCAATGATTCTGGCACAGTTGGAATTTTTTCTCTAGCCCCCACCGTTCCTGAGCAATTGGTGTGGTTAGTTTTAGCACCCAATATGCTAATTTGGCTCTCTACTGTCAGCTAGGCGGTCACAGACTACTTGCTCCATCCCAAGACCACCCACCTAATAGTAATATTGGGTGCTTAAAGTATCTGCACTGATTGCTCAGGAATGGTGTGGGCTAGAGAAAAAAATTCCAACTGCGCCGGAATCAGTGGAGTGGCGACTATTAAAGAAAGTAAAGATCAGGAGTTGGTGGAGGTGGTGAAAGGTTATCTTTAAGTCATACTCACACCCAGAGATAAATATCTAATTTTGCTAAATATTGCTTAGAATCTGATGACTATGTTTTATCAGACACGCCCCTAGCAATATCAGAATTACATAGTTTTCCTGCTAGTAATTTTTTTTAAGTCACAATGGTATTAAAAAAAAAATAAAAACAAAAAATAAATATTAACCAATTGGTGGTAATTCCCTTTCCAGCCTTTCCTGGGTCTCTTCAGTCTCTACTTCCTGTTTCCTCTTAACACACAGGAAGTGACCTCTGAGCCAATCAGTGGTTGAGGATTGTTACTGTTCTTGGCTGTGATAGGATGAACTATCACTTCCTGTGTGTCAAGAGGGACCAGGATGGGTCAGAATGGGAACAGCAGAAGAATCGAGGAGGAGGTTATGCTTATCTGATTATGATTATCACTTCCTTTTGGGATTTTTTGCCTTTCTAACCTATATATATATATAAATTTTTTTTTTTTTTTTTTTTAAATTCCGAGCTAGACAACCCCTTTAAGAACAGGACCATCCTAATAACAGGAGCAAAGTCATTATGGAAATCAGTTTAGGTTCACCAAAGGTGAACAAACTCTATATAGAATGTGTCATCTGATGGGTCCTCTATAGCATCAAGACCCCTATGCCTGCACTAATTACATCACAGCTAATCACTCCCTAGGGGACTGTTCAGACAACAGGAACAATTAAAGTCACTGAAGCAATCTCTAATCTAAGAAACTGGGCCCTGAAGTCCATGTAAAATGTGAATGTGTAGATCCTTTGAACATTTTCAGTGCATTCTGGAATTCATCCGAGTCTTTTACAGTCAGTACCATTTGGAATAAAAATCTTAACATCACCGGGAAGAAATCTTTACAACTGTATTTCAGTATTTCCCCCTTCACGATCCTACTTTAGAAGCCCAAATAAACATAAATTATGGCTTAGGAGCGCACAAATCTCCCGCTAATCTGTCTTGCAGGGAGGAAGATATCCTATTACCATAGACATTACATTTGTGGACTGTGTGAACACCTTCATCAGGACAAATGACAAATTTAATGTATATAACAAATTCATATTTTCTCTTCTGCCGGTGGATTGAACCGGGGATTTGTGTTATTTTTCACTTAATGGTATGGTTTTTCTGTCTGCTCCAGGAATGCAGACATCCGTCGATCTTCCTAATAACTGCTCCTAATGGACACAAAGAGAGTCTATGAGTGAATAATGACCCCCGAATTTATACATATGAAAAAAAGTTATTGTCCGACAGGCCGCGTTTACAGAATTAAAGAGCGCGGTGAGCACCTGCAGGGCATTACTCATTTCTGGGGAGCATTGTAAGAGGGTTGTCAGTCTAAACCAGTTTTAGTAGATGCGATCTCATTTACCTTTTAGGGAAAGGACAAATCGTGTTTTATGGATATAGGAGACAAAAGAGTAAAAGGCAAATCTACTGTATTAGTCATATGGTCTATGAGGTCCATCAGGTCTATGAGGTCCATCAGGTCCATCAGGTCATGAGCTTCACAAGGTCCATCAGGTCATGAGGTCCATCAGGCTACAGCACTATATCGAAGATGGACACGCATGGATGGGGCTAAAGGCTTAGGCTAGGTTCACACTTGTACTGGGCTCTCCATTGTTTGGGTCCACCAGGGGACCAGAACAATGAAGAGTCCATATGCTAAAACAGCGGTTACCTGTGGACACTCACAGACCCCACAGACTATAGTGGGGTTCGCTGGGTGTCCATTGGGTTCCCACTGTTTTAATGGACGGACTCTCCATCCATGCAGGACCTTTCTCTATGATGATTTTCGGCGGATTCTGCAGTTGAGTCTTCTATGGAGACTCCGAACACAGATGTGAGCCTGGCTTTATTCAGATGACCAAGTTCATCGACCATGTGGCATATGTAATCTGTGAAATAATAGTGCATGCATGGATCGGAATATCCGGATCATTTTCACAGACCCAATTCACCCATTGAGGTACCGCATAGTACCACACGGATCCTGCACTCACATGGTCGAGTCTCTGCTCAGTCATGTGAATATCACCTAATGTGGAAGATAGCTCTTAAAGGGAATATGTCATGATATGGATTAAATCATGTTTGTATGTTAACCATATTTTTATGTTTAAAAAAAATCCTAAAAATCTTGCAATTCCAACTTTTGCCACTAAGCCTAATATCATTTGTGATTTCCTGTTTCCTGGAGATGAACCATGGGCCATAGATACAATAGTCTGGAACTGACCATTTAGACTTCTATGGGAGAGTAGAGATGGGCATGTTGTGTGACCTGGTCATTGTACAGAGGGGAGGAGATAAGATGTGGCATCACCTATTGTGACTGGTGGATTCTGTGTCTTATCTACATATACATGATAGCTGTGATCATCAGTGTGCTGAGAAGTGAGGGGATTGCTGCAAAGAATTCTCCTACAGAAAACAGTAAGTGGCAGCATATTATTTGGCTTAGTGGCCAGTGTCAGAACTGCAGGATTTCTAGGAATTTTTTAAAATATAGCTAATGAAATGGAATAAAAAAATTCTTTAAAAAATAGTTTAAGAAATTTTAAAAAAATATGTTATGTTCTGGTGATACATTCTCTTTAAAGGGGTTGTCTGGTCTAGAAATCCCATTTCTCTGCTCCAAAGATCCAATTTCTAATACCCAAGTAGATAGTTCTAAGTTGATAAAAAGAGGGACTCGCATTTATTAGCAGCTATGAAGGTCTTGCTTTGGATGACTCAACATACACACGTGGACAAAATTGTTGGTACCCCTCATTTAATGGTTTTTTCTTTCATTAAACGAGGGGTACCAACACTTTTGTCCACGTGTGTATCTATGTGTTACATGGACACCCAATTGTTTTCTAGGAGAACCATGTAATACTTTATTTCACCTGTGGAGGCACTGCAGGGAAATTGAACACTTGCTACTGAGTAGAGATGAGTAAGCTGGTATGGATTGAATCCTATTTGACCCAAATTTTCCAAGCATTTCTGGTTGACCCAAACACGAAACTTTGGGGGTTCATCACCCGCAGACCAGAAGCGAAATTATTACATTCAGACTCCAGAGTATAATAGGTGGAGGCTCCGGGGACAATATAATAGGTGGAGGTAATATAATAGTTTGAACCTGAAACTTTTGTAAAATTCAGGTTTATTAATAGGGCCCCTGTCTATTATACTCGTGGTCTGAAGAAGAGACCTCAGAGTATAACAATGTTGCTTCTGGTTTGTGGTGAACTTATTCAACCCGAAAGGAATATTTGGGCCGAACCATAAACAAATCTTCAGAGGTTCTCCGATCTATACTCCTGAGTACCTGCACAAATTTCCACTGGGGGCCTCAGTCGTAGGTTACCCTTTGATTATCTTATCATCGAGCAAGCCTTCCGCAAAAAGAGGATTGTCCAAAGTGGACAACCTCTCTACCTTCACTCAATCCCCAAGTGGAGGGACAAACCATTTAATAGAAGACTGATGTTAAATTCCCCCTTATATTAAAACTGATCGATATCAGCAGGACACTCTTTATTCAGTTTATTATCAGGAGACTCTTCCAAGGAAAAGGGATAATCAACCTCGTTTAACCCTATTTTAGATAACACTGAGGCAAGTTGTATATGCCACCACTTCCGTATAGGATATGCCTTATCCTGAGACCTGTTCAGGTCTATAGATATATTGAAAACAATCACCCCCAGGTCAGGTATTGAATTGTAAACCATTCCTTTAAGTGGAGCAAGTGTACGGAAGAGTATGGATCGGTCTTTACCAACCTCTTCCTCTGCTTGACCTCTCATGTCAAATGATGTCTCACCTCAGGCAAATTTATGTAAAAAAATTCTTCATCGAGGCTTGCAAAGACTGGGCAGCTTTGGTGGGGAGTCTACTTTGACTAAATCCTTTCCATAATGGATATTACAACGATCCATTTGCTCAGGATCTCCTCTATTTGCCAGAGTGGCTTCCAGTATGGAGGACCTTACATGTCCATGACATTGACTTCAATAAGTGTCACGTAGTGCTTCATTCCAGTAAGTGGCTAATTTACCTCGAGACATTCACTAACCATCAGGGGTCCTAGTTATAGTACCCTCATCCACCATTGGCTCACAGTAGGAAGTAGAAGCTTATGGATAAAGATTATCCAATTTAGACCATTCAATGACTACCTTGTAGTCAAGCACTATCATGCACTCTGCTGGGGGGTCATTCATTGTATCCCATTAAATTTTCTGCCTTAGATGAAAAGCCATTCATTATCCAACAATTCTGTAGCGTTGTGCGAAAAATAGTCATTGACGTCAAGACTTTTCCTTAAGAAATCCTGAAAAAGGAGCAGCCATCTGTCCAGGGGCTCTGAAACAGCATCTGGTAATGTATTACGATACTCTATATTACACCCGTCTTTTCGGTATTAAAAACTGACAATTCATTCATCTACGAAGCTGTCAATGTATAATTTCTAACTCATAATTTTCTACGAGTAATCTGGGAAAATTCCTTCGCACCTTTGTTGGGTCATATTTCTCTTCCCGTCTTCCTTTTGCCCATAGGGACCATGTAGAAAAGTAATTTGTTCTATTATAAACTTCACATCTTGGCGACTGCTGTGGATTTATGCCCTGTTCAGTCATGCAGTAGAGGAAATAAAGAAGATACCATATTTATACTGTGCGTGGTAAAATGCATGAACCATTAATTGAGCTTGAAGTCCATGAGACTGTATTTACGAAACTGGTAGCAACCATCTACACCGAAGAGTAGGATAGTCATGACAACTGCAAGCAAATATCAAAAACACGTAGACTATTTTTGTATGTTACTCAACAAGTCAAAGAAGTGATGACCACCATAAGTTACCGTTGACTGCACCAATAGTCAGACACTATAAAAGTCAATAAAGATCATGTCCAACTTTGAGAGCCCTCAACATTTCCATTGATTTCTAAGAGGATGCCACAAGGCTCAGAGTCACCATAAAAAAATATTAGATAGCTATCGGGCTAATTCTAGTTTGGACAACGGCTAACTAGGGTTGACTGGTCTTGCCGAAATTGATGGGTTTGCCCAACATTACTCTAACAAGTATGGTCACCTCATCTCAGTTTTCTTCGGCTAGGTCTCATAATCATAGTTCCCAAAGGCCTCCAGTGTATCTTATTTGGCTATATATTAAACATTGGTTGATTTGTCAAATATTAGGATTGAAAAATATTCAACAGGTTAAAAATTAAAATATAAACTTTTAGTAAATGGTGGACTTGAGTCCCCTCCATGTATCTCAATGTCATGTGGCCATATGGCAGTGATGAAGTCATATATGCAACTATTTTGGCCAAATGAGCCAACGTTGGGGCTAAAAATGGTCCAAATGAAGTTGCACATTATAAATTTTTACAGATGAAACATATGACCAAAGCCTACCTAGATGTGTCCTTTCTAAGCTTTCCCTTTGGGCTCAAAATAGCCCAACATGAGTAGCCTGATATACTCAGATTTGGAAAAAAAACATACTTGTCAGGCATTCCGAATAAAGATTTTTTTTTTTTTTAAACCAGTTATCTTGTGCTACCCATCTTGAGCCAAGAGGAAAGATACAAGGACACAAAGGCCACATGCAATGATACAAGGCCACATCTTATATTCTTTAGAGAGTCATTGATGGGGATAATTTGGGTTCTCTGAACCCAGTGGTTTTAAAGTTTAGGGTTAAAGTGCCAACAATGACAGCAGTCGGCTTCAATTTTTTGCTAAAATTTTTTGGTAATATCTGATTGACTGCCGAAGGCAACAAAAGTTTTCTTATTTGCACTTGCACTACAAACTTTTAGCAATTTTCACTGAAAAAAAAAATCTTGCCAACCCATGAAAAACTTCATTTCTTCTAATCATATAACCTTTGACCTTATAATAGGCCAGGATTAATAACACGCGTATCTCTGCTAACCATTTCCAACACGCCTGCACTTTGCAGATCAAACCAATCAATACGGCAGCTTCACTGGGGACAGGGCTTCAAGCAAATGCATAGTGTATACTTTTCAATTGATTTGTGTTGAGATTTTTGTAGAATTGGTTTATACCTCTTCGCAGTGTGTCAGGAGTGAAAAATGTGTCCGATTGGTAGAGTAACTATTTGGTAAAGGTCAGGGGATGCAGGAAGAAAAAAAAATCAAGGTTTTTCTGACTTTTCATCCATATAACCTGACTATGAGGCAGAAAAAAAAATTGTGGGTTTAGTTGGTGTATTAACTCATGAAAGTCACAAAATCAGATCTTTTTACCTTCCCAGACGAAGTTTTTGCTATAGTACTGTAGGCTTTGTATTGTTTTATTGTAGTCAATGCGGTTATATTATGATTGTACAATACGTAGTTAATGTCTTTACAATGGCAAGTTTTAGCTTTGTGGAGATGGTGTACCTTGTACCAGTACCACCCGCGTGAGTACTATTTATAATTAGGTAGTTACTAAGGCTGGCCTTATTGATTTTAGGTGCCTAATATGGGCAATTTTTTGCAGACTGGCCAATGTTGGTACAATTGACTCTGACTGTTGCTAACCAAAAGATTTGTGTGGGGCAAATCAGTTGGACATGTGGGATCTTTTTGATCATTGTTGGGCACAGTCAATGGTAACATTTTGAAAGTCGTTCATGCCCAACAACAGATGATCAACCCATCAGGAGAAGCCCAATATAGGTCAATCCAGATCTAGGAGCAGATCTTCAAATTTATGACATTGTCCTCCAAAACAGCAACCTTCACAGGCCAACCATGAACCTCAAGTCCTTTCGAAAATCATGTGAAATCTCTTTCACGTTAGATTGGTTGTTAGATTGGACCATTCATGGTCCAGTACTATACGTTTAATAACAGTGACAAAAGATCTTTTTATCTGAAGATTAGCAGATGTCTTCAAAGCCTTTTGTTTTTCATAAGAGTTCCTCAACTGGGTTATCATAGCCAAACACAATGTGACCCATCTCTCCATCGCTCACAGTGTGACCCATCACTAGGTTCGACCAACTATCTGTAAGGAACCTATCAAAGAGGGTTCAACTTTCCTGTAGCACCACTGGAGGTGGAGTAAAGTATATACATGTTGGGTTCTCCAGTGTCAGAAGGATTCTTTGTAGCTGTTCTCCCTAGTTAAAAAATGAGAGCCCAGAAAGAAGGATCCTACCAAGACCCCACCGTCTCTGCACTAATCTTCTCATCAGTCCAATGCTCCATCACGTGTAAGTCTTCTCTGTGGATCTTAACCTTCTGCAACTGCCCTGAGCGCACCAACAACAGGGGTTTTACCATTCCAAGATTCCTCCCACCTAGGCTTGACACATTGTCCACGTTGGTAAGACTAGCACCTTATGGCATTCCAGGGATTGGTTACACTCCATGTTACGCTTTTTGACAGTTGGTAGCTAAAATCTGCCAGTGATTCAATATTTGGGTATTTTCAACTTTTTATCACATAATTTCCATTATTCCTTAGTATTATATTCTGTATCAGTTTCAATCTGTATTCCATTTGCTAGTTTACGTCATTGACTTAACCTAGCAATCTAATTGTTTCGGTTTTTATCAGTTTTCCGGGCTGAAATAGTAGAAGGAATGTCAGTGATGATGGAAACTTCTCAAATTGAAGTTTCTGCTCATGGTTATGTAGTTCACAAGTTATCGCTACCTCCGTTTTTACTAGTGATTGTAGTTAATCTCCCCCTATGTAATGTAGCAGATGCCATTTTACAGGCAGAATTAACTAATGTAGTCTAATGGTCCATTATGGTGGACGAAATTGACAGATGTCCCACCAAGATATACAGTTTGCTCAACCTTGGACTCTCTGAATAGTGGAGACCATCCTACCTTCTCATAATTGAAAGGAGAATGATGAATCTTCATCTCAAGGAGATTTTCCACCATGTGGTATATTTGGCTGTAGTAGTTTATCCCCTCTTCTTTAACCCCTTCTTAGCCTTATCGTAAAATTGGACCATGGATGCTTTGGCTAGTAGAATGTTCTACACATAGTTTTCAGCCTTAACCTATTGACCGTGTATAACTGGTGGCTACTGGGCGGCACCTCTGTTAGGTTGTATGGATACAGAGAATTTTCCCGCAAAATGTTTTTGTTACAGAGGCCATTTTTGTTAAAATTGGTTGGTAGCTGCTCAGCAATGGAAGACAACTGATATAGCTGTATTTTCTTGTACACTGGCTTGTGACCGCCAGCATATTCCCCTTCCTAGTGGGCGTGGCTGCCGGCTTACCATCTCTTCCCACCGCGTGGATTTGCTTCTCCATTGCTGCGCACATCTTCTTATGACTCTGTCCCTCTACTGATGTGCAGAGCCCGCTCCACCTCCCCTCACCCTCTCTTTCCTGCATCGGTAGAATGAATGTGTACTGCTTCTGCCGTAAGATATTCCTGTATCTGATCTGTCATTTGATCCTTGGCATGGTACTAACTTTGTATTTGTCCGTTTCTCCTCTCCTGCCTGTTACCCATGTCCGACCTCGACTTGATCCTGATCTCTAAACCTTTGCCGCCTGTCTTGACCACAACTTGTTCCTGACCATGTTCTTGCCTAAACCATGGTGCTCACACTGGCGTCTCTCCGCCAGCTGGACCAGCTTCTATCAATATTTGAACCACCTCAGAAGGTACCAACCTCCAGATCCCTGTACAAGGATTAAAGGGTCAATGCCAAGGAAATGGCTTAGACAACACCCTTTGAGGTGACCCAAAACCAAACCGATCTGTTAGCACAGTGGATTAATGCATCTGAAAAAAATGGCTAATTCCTAATTTACTAACACATGATCAATTTTATGTTTTTCATAGAAAAGGGTGTTTCCTGGGGTAAAAAAATATTTAGTCCATAAGACTAACAGAAATTTTAAATTTTCGTATACTTAAAGGGTTATTCCCATGAACATAATCATATCTATATTTGTAGATAATTAAAAGTTAAACATTTTTGCAAATATAAGTAGTTAAAAATTCTGCAGAGTTTTAAAGATTTTCTCTAACCATCTTAGTGGTGACATCTGTTGTCTTGATCAGTTGCCAATGGATACGACCACAAATGCAGAAACTTTCTATGGTCTGGGACTTGTCAGAAACCCACCCATGATTTTCTTATTGTAGCCGGGTTATCAGGCAGGGACACTACATGTATCAGAAGATATCCTGGCCACAATAAGCAAATCGTAGCTGATTTTATGATCTTAGAAAGGTCCTGCATTCATGGTCGTATCCGCTGGCAAACATTCAAGACAACAACTTGTGACCACAAGATATTTAGAGAAAATACTTTAAAACTCTGTAAAATGTTTAATTACTTATAATTGCAAAAATGTCTAACTTTTAATTATCTACAAATTTACAAATGGTTATGTTCGTGGGAATACCACTTTAAGAATTTCTAATTGTAACCTTGTTGCTGGTATTCGGGTCTTCGGGCCACTGGAGTAACATGCTGACTATAGTGACCATAGCATGCCGTGACCACTCATGTGAGCAATACACGTCATGACATGTAAATAGAGATGTGATATGGGTGTCAGTAAGAGACATTATAGAGGTTAATATATTGAGAATTTTTAAACTTTTTTGAGATAAATACATTTTTTTTAGCCCTGGAAAAAAATGAAGCCATTGGGTGGTCAATCAGTGCCTCGCAGGTTCGCACGCCTATGTCTTCACTTGCCGTATGTATGATTTTCTTTATTAGCTCCCAGCAGCTGCATCGCCGGTAGCTCATTCGTGCAGCGAGTTCCCCCAAGGATCCATCTGTAGCCCAAGACGTGCCATTTGCATGAAGAGCATACAATTAGCATACGGCTCCGTGCTGGATGACAACGCTAAGACCTTTGTATTTTTAATTAAAGTACATGGCAAACTTAAAAAAAAAAAAAAAATTAATAATCCCTTTAAGACGGGATGGATCACAATACAAATAATTGCATCGTCTGATCCAGTGTTGGAGGAGAACACGACTGTATTTTATCCCCCGCCAAATGACTTCAGATCCATCTTCTGGACGTAAAAACCATAATGATGTAGCAGCAAGACACCGCTCTAGAATGGCGCACCGTGAAATTTAAACCTTTTTCATGATAACCTTTGGAGTAGTAAATTAGAAGTTTTATGAAAATCATATTTCTTGTTAAGCGTCTCGGATCACACGAGGTCTTTGGGGGAGAAAAAACAATTTTGACTTTTTAATGATATGGTATTATTATCGGGTTTTGACAAACTAGGACAAACTTGGCATTTCTTTTTATTCGTCTTTCATTTAGGAAGCTTTTATCACAACCGCTGTTTACGGTAGTATTCGGGGGCGTCGGGCGGTAACTTTTTATTAGGGTCATCTGTGTTTGATCGGTGGAGGTTCAGCCTCGGGATTGAGCTGCAGCATCAGTATGGACAAAGCCTCTGTAAACTATGAAGAGGACGTGGTGCTCACAGGATTACCCTGGTTCCTCCGTTGCGCTGCTGGGCAGGGGTTCTGGAGGTCAGACGACTGGCGATCAAAGATTGATAATCAGCAAAGCCCATCAATGTTCATGTCCAGTTGAACCTTTTTTACCTGGGAAAGGAGCAATGATATATGAAGCCTCGTGTGTACGATGGAGTCATAGTCACTCAGTATGCCGCCATATGGTGCTGCGGCCCTGGGACTGACAAGTGTTTACACTCCTGGTATAATGATATTAATAGGAAGGGGAACAAATTGTTCTACCTGTAGGTACAACCAAAAACGTTCTACAGCCACTTCAGTGTAAGCAGAACCCCCCAACTAGAGATGAGTGAACTTTCAAAGATTTGTTTCATTTTGGGTTCGGCTGGTTCGGATCCCTGATTCGTTTCGGGTCAAACAAGTTCAGATAGAACCAGAAGTGACATTATTACACTGTGGGATCTCTTCAGACCCCAGAGTATAATAGGGGGAGGTGTAAAAAATAAAAAAAATTTAACGCCCCTTCCCTCACGTATAGAGGATGCAGATGAGTTGAATACATTGGTGAAGCAGGGAGATACAGTCATATGAAAAAGTTTGGGCACCCCTATTAATCTTAATCATTTTTAGTTCTAAATATTTGGGTATTTGCAACAGCCATTTCAATTTGATATATCTAATAACTGATGGACACAGTAATATTTCAGGATTGAAATGAGGTTTATTGTACTAACAGAAAATGTGCAATATGCATTAAACCAAAATTTGACCGGTGCAAAAATTTGGGTACCCTTATCATTTTATTGATTTGAATACTCCTAACTACTTTTTTACTGACTTACTGAAGCACAAAATTGGTTTTGTAACCTCACTGAGCTTTGAACTTCATAGCCAGGTGTATCCAATCATGAGAAAAGGTATTTAAGGTGGCCAATTGCAAGTTGTTCTCCTATTTGAATCTCCTCTGAAGAGTGGCATCATGGGCTCCTCAAAACAACTCTCAAATGATCTGAAAACAAAGATTGTTCAACATAGTTGTTCAGGGGAAGGATACAAAAAGTTGTCTCAGAGATTTAACCTGTCAGTTTCCACTCTGAGGAACATAGTAAGGAAATGGAAGACCACAGGGACAGTTCTTGTTAAGCCCAGAAGTGGCAGGCCAAGAAAAATATCAGAAAGGCAGAGAAGAAGAATGGTGAGAACAGTCAAGGACAATCCACAGACCACCTCCAAAGAGCTGCAGCATCATCTTGCTGCAGATGGTGTCACTGTGCATCGGTCAACAATACAGCACACTTTGCACAAGGAGAAGCTGTATGGGAGAGTGATGCGAAAGAAGCCGTTTCTGAAAGCACGCCACAAACAGAGTCGCCTGAGGTATGCAAAAGCACATTTGGACAAGCCAGCTTCATTTTGGAAGAAGGTCCTGTGGACTGATGAAACAAAGATTGAGTTGTTTGGTCATACAAAAAGGCGTTATGCATGGCATCCAAAAAACACAGCATTCCAAGAAAAACACTTGCTACCCACTGTAAAATTTGGTGGAGGTTCCATCATGCTTTGGGGCTGTGTGGCCAATGCCGGCACCGGGAATCTTGTTAAAGTTGAGGGTCGCATGGATTCAACTCAGTATCAGCAGATTCTTGAGAATAATGTACAAGAATCAGTGACGAATTTGAAGTTACGCCGGGGATGGATATTTCAGCAAGACAATGATCCAAAACACAGCTCCAAATCTACTCAGGCATTCATGCAGAGGAACAATTACAATGTTCTGGAATGGCCATCCCAGTCCCCAGACCTGAATATCATTGAACATCTGTGGGATAATTTGAAGCGGGCTGTCCATGCTCGGCGACCATCAAACTTAACTGAACTGGAATTGTTTTGTAAAGAGGAATGGTCAAAAATACCTTCATCCAGGATCCAGGAACTGATTAAAAGCTACAGGAAGCGACTAGAGGCTGTTATTTTTGCAAAAGGAGGATCTACTAAATATTAATGTCACTTTTCTGTTGAGGTGCCCATACTTTTGCACCGGTCAAATTTTGGTTTCATGCATATTGCACATTTTCTGTTAGTACAATAAACCTCATTTCAATCCTGAAATATTACTGTGTCCATCAGTTATTAGATATATCAAATTGAAATGGCTGTTGCAAACACCCAAATATTTAGAACTAAAAATGATTAAGATTAATAGGGGTGCCCAAACTTTTTCATATGACTGTACTGTGGTGGCACCAGGAGAGGGACATAATACTGTGGCGGTAGCTGGAGGGGGACTTTATACTGTGGAAGCAGCTAGAAGAGGACATTATACTGTGAGGGAATCTGGAGGGGGACATTATAATGTCGGCTCACCAGGAGAAGGACTTTATACTGTGGGGCCAATTGGAGGGGGACATTATAATGTGGGGGCAATTTGAGGGGGACATTATAATATGGGGGCATACCATCTCAAGATGACTGTTGGGGAATTAAACTGTGTGGGGAGCACAAAGAGAAATTCATGGGAATGGGCAAGGTCAATGTGCGTAGGGCTAAATTCGCTGTCACTCCTATAGCACGCCACCCATTCTGTCCCTCTTTGGGAGATATGGGAATTTTTTTTAAATAAGCCTCTTGGCAACCAATGGGAAACTCTTATTTTGTCATTGATAGAACAGACGGACGAAATGACAGTTTTACCATCAATTTCCGAGAACTTAATTCAAAAATGAAAACCAATATGGCTGCACTTCCTGTCACATTTACAAAAATGGCAGCGATGACAAATGGCAATATCTTTGCGAATAAAACCAGCATGCTTACCAAACTTTGTCTACCACTTTAACTTTCAATTTATTACTATATTGCCAGCTTTAAGTTTTAGGTGGAAATGCCCTTTAAATCCATCCTGTGCAGAAAAAAAAGTCAATTTTCTCTTTATTGTAAGTAAAATGAACCTTTGCTGCTACAAGATCAAATCTGTAAATTGCTCTTTTACATTTCTAGATCTCATATTTCTAGTTAAACCACATCAATTTACCATGATACCTATAAGAACATTACTTGCTTTCACACTCGCCTTCTAGGATTAGCTATAATGCTTTATGGAACCTCATGGGATTAACCCAGTGTGAACCCAAATGAACGAAATAAGTGTAGGGCCGGGCTCGGGGCCAAAGACAGAAACCCTAGTAGAATATATTCAGCTTCACAATAGCTAAAACATAAATGATTGGTATTGAAAATTAGCTTTTGTTATACAAGTTGATCTAGTCTTGTATCTCTACACTTATATATCACTTAAAGGGAGTGTTTCACCTAACCCTAGCATATCAACCCAGCCCTGCAGATGGATAGGTTAGGGTCACCTGAACCAAACGGTGTTTTCCCCTTGTGAATCGCTGCCTCCATTGCCGAGATATCACTGTTTATGTCGATATAAAAATGATCACTTTGGAGGAACAAGGGCGCTGCCATTGCTACAAATGGCTCATTTGCATATTGAAAAAACAGTGATATCTCGGCAAGGCAGCCACCGATTCACAAGAGGAAAACACCATTTGATTTAGTTGACCCTAGCCTATCTATCTGTGTGGCTGGGATTAAATGCAGGGTTTTGGTTACACACTCCCTTTAAAGGGGTTGTCTCATGAGAACAACCCCTGTTCCATATGCCCTATGGTCAAGACCGTCCTGTATTAGCCACTGAAAGGTGAGCCACTGCCAAGGGCAAAACTTTCTTAGATGGACTTGTTCTAAGATTCTAGGCTTGTGAACATAATAACATAACTGCAGTAAAGACTGACATCTACATAGACAAATTGTAAAAATAAGTGGGATATAACTCATCTTAATAATTCTGGAACTCTAAAAAGGTGAGTGAGCACACATGTGTTACCAGTGTTGTAGACCAAGACTTCCCACAAGAGAAGAACTCAAGGATTTATATCTCCAGGCACTATTTTCTTCCAAAAAATATCTTTTAAATGTATATTTTTTAATGAAATAACCTGGAGAGCTTAGTTATATTTAATGCATTTGACATTTCAAAGTTTCGGCTTTTAAGATTTATTTGAATACTACCTTTTCCATTACACAGTTGACCAACCCGGGTAATGAAAAAATTACATACAAGATATTCCTAAAACCTTTCTGGATGGACTCCTGTAAACGTAAAGCACTTAAAAGTTATTTATGGGACTCCAAGATGGAGGGAGTCACCTACTGATGGGGCCGCTGGTATAGATCATCCCACCTTTTAAGCATAAGTTTTTGTGTCCTCTTCTTGCAAGTTACACTACATTTTTGTAAGTACTCGCCCAACAGAGTAACAGAGGACCTTCCATTGGGCCAAGACTCTGACACAATAACAGGTCCCAAAACACAACTCCCAGACTTTTGGGCCAATTAGTTCATAATGGTGCATCCTCTTGGTCCTGGTCTTCACTGCTAACCTCATTGTCCTTCCCAACCTCCTCATCTTTCTTACTTGTACCTAGAAAGGTTGGTGTGGCCGATACCCCCTCTGTCCGAACCTTACAGAGATGGAGAGAACATTGGAAGGTGCTCTACATTGGTTTGGATGCACTTTCACGTCTGTTGGGCCCACCAAAGTACTAGTGACCATGTACATGTGAGTTCTCAGAAGTGTTTCTTTTGATCCAAGGAACTTCAGTTCTTGGCCTTGGTTTGAGAAGAAGGTAGGTGACAAGATAGTGGCCATTAGAGATCCTACAGGGGTTGTCATCTGGTTTTCAAAGAGATTTAATAGGCAAATCTGCATAGCTGGGAGATCATTGCATAACCTCACTGTTAGTGTCCCATGAATAGGTTCATGTAAATATATCCCATAATGGAGGTTCTTAGAGGTTCTGTGGGCATTCCTAGGTGTGTAGGGGCAGGTCTTAAAGGTGTCGTCCGGCCACATGAAAATTTTTAAAACTGTCTACAATGCTATAAATTAATGCTCACCTTAATACTTCTGACTCACTCTTTAAATATCACTGAGTGTGGGGTCATTATATTAAATGTTGGGATACTGCGGGGACCATTATATTACATGTGGTTCACTGTGGGGACCATAATATTACATGTGGGGCACTGACCGGATCATTATATTACTTGTGAGGCACTATGGGGGCCATTATATTACATGTTGGGCACTGTGGGGGTCATTATATTACATGTGGTTCACTGTGGCAGCCATTATATTACATGTGGGGCACTGTGGGGGCCATTATATTACATGTGGGGCACTGTGGGGGCCATTATACTACATGTGGGGCACTGTGGGGGCCATTATATTATATGTTGGGCACTATGTGGGCCATTATATTACATGTGAGGACACTGTGGGGGCCATTATATTACTTGTGAGGCACTATGGGGGCCATTATATTACTTGTGAGGCACTATGGGGGCCATTATATTACATGTGGGGACATTTTAGGTCCCATTATATTACATGTGGGGCAATATGGGGGCCATTATATTACATCTGGGGCAATATGGGGGCCATTATATTACATGTGGGTCACTGTGGGGACCATTATATTACATGTAGGGCACTGACTGGACCATTGTATTACATATGAGGACATTGTGGGGACCATTATATTACATGTGGGGACACTATGGGGGCCATTATATTACATGTATGGACACTGTGGGGGCCATTATATTACATGTGGGGACATTATAGGGGCCATTATATTACATGTTGGGGCCATTACATAATTGTTAACGAAAGCTTCAAGCGAAGCCTTATTTTGTTAACACTGATATTAATTATATGATGGCCACTTTGGGGGTGCTTGGTTGGACTATTTTCTCACTAGGGGGTATTTCGCATGAAAAGGTTGAGAAACTCTGCTCTAGTGGATATGTAGCCAACAAAAAATATACAATATTGGTGATTTTTTTTTTTTTATGTTTTTTGAAGTCGGAATGCTTTTAGTGTAATGTACAGAACAGACATCAAATACGGCATCTTCCCCTCTGACCCGGCTGACATGACACATACAGTCGGTAATGGCAAATGAAATGACTGGTTACAGATGCCTGACACGCGTGTAATTATGATAGATAGAGCTCAGATCATGATTTCGACCCAACCCCGGATCATTCCAGCTGCCAGGAAATAGGTCATAGCCTTACCGAGAGCAACAGGTCAGAGAAAGAAAGAACACCGAGCACCTCCTGATAATTACCACCATTACATTCTCCAAAAATCCTGTGTTATTATGGCTCACCTCAGAGCCACGCCGCCAAAAGGCAGACTTTTAGATTATTTTTAGTAAATATTTGCTTCAAAGAAGCAGAAATGCTGGAAAAAGTCAAAGTAGGGCATGAATAATTTTGAATTAAATAAAAAATGACCTGAACTTTAAAGTCACTAAGTTTTCTTTTTTTACGTCAAGTCTTCTGTTCAGTCAATGCTGAGGAGAACTTATGGGTAACATGCTGTCCTGGCCTGCCTATATTCTTGCCCCATTCCGCCCAACTTTTTGGAAAGTGTCGAGCCAAGCTCAAAATGGAAAATGTTTGCAAAAAATAAAAAAGGCACGTGCAACAATAATGGCAACTTTTCATGTCTTATACACCAGAAAACTGGCACCCAAAGCATTATAAATTGTCCCCAATGTTTTTGTACTTTTTTTGGCCCGGCGAACCCCAAACTACACTGCATATGGTTCTTACTTGCCAACTGTGTGAAATTTGTTAGGACTGTCCTGAAACAATTCCAACAAACTGATTTTCCCTGGGGTAAACTCCACCCAGAAAATGGGCTGGGTCTATGAAAACCACTCCCATAAATGGGTATTCCTGCCCCAGTATTGGGTAGTCCTCTGGTGGGACTTAAATACTTAAGTGCCCCATATTTCTCTGCAAATACAATACCACTGACTCTTTTTGTAGATTTTGTTTGCAGTTTTAGTGCTTCTTTTTTAAGCTTGGGTTTTGTTTCCTTTTTTTTTTTATTTTTAGGGTGTGTCCCTAAATGAGGCTTTAAATTTCCCCCATGTTTGGGGTTGAAATGGCGGGAGGTATGGTCATACCAAAGAGATGGCACACATAGGTCAAGGATAATGGTCATTATCTCTGTAAGTTCCAAAGTCCAACCCCCCAATGTGCTGACCAATGGGAATGAGACAGTCTACAGAGTCATTCTTAAAGGAATTTTCCAATTAACATAACTATATTTAAATTTGTAAATTTAAACTAAAATTGAAGATTTTTACAAATATAAGTAATTAAAAATTTTGCTGAGTTTCAAAGATTTTCTGTAAAAATCATGACCAGGTCTCAAACCTTAGAAAGTTCCTGCATTCATGGTCCTATCCATTGGCAAGCGATCAAGACACCACTAGAGTTTGTTAGAGGAAATCTTTAAAATTCTGCAAAATTTTTAATTGCTTATATTTGCAAAAATGTTTAACTTTTGTTCTCAAATTTATACATGGTTCTGTTCATGGGAAAAACCCCTTTAAAGTCTGCAGGTTTCTACTTTTATGTCACATGACTAGTGAATTAACAAGACTTCGGATTGCAAGGGTTACGACAAACCTTGGCAAAGGTGTTTTGCTGTATTACATCTTGTTGGTGTTTACTGACAGCCTCAAGGTTATTTTCTGTATCGCAGATATGGCTGAACATTATTTCACGTTGCGGCATAAACATACAGAATTCTGCAGATCAAGGTGAAAATTTAAGTCTCCCACTCGTGCAATGACTACAAATGCGGCGTCAATGTAAAGTTTAATAGCGAGAACCTACAGTTCACAGAACTGCAATTGATAAATGTGCCTGCGGTTTATCTATGTATCGGATTATTTTCTTAAGACCCCAGAGTATAATCTGAGACCCAGGGGAGGGGTGGAAACATAGTAAACCCTGATACTTGCCTTCGCTCAGCTTTCTGGGCTACGTGCACTGCATCACAGTCGTCTTCGGTTATCTTCTGGCCTCTTCTAGCCTCCTATGTGACATCACAGGCCCTACAGAGTGTGCCAACATCATGACACTTTTTCCACACTTCCCATAGTCCTCTGCTTATTATATTCTGGGATCTGAAGACCCCCAAGAATAAAATAATAACACTTCTGGTTTAGACTGAAAAACTTTAGTCTGAAAGGAAACTGTCAGATGAACCTTGTGAATATTCATCATCTCTTGGCCAAAGTGGAGAGCACTTACAAAGACTGCTTATTGATCTAGATACCCCAGAATATAAGTAGAGACCCAGTGGAGGAGTAGAAACATAATAAACCCTGATACTCACCTTCCCTCAGCTCTCCTGGGCTCCATGCACTTCATCACAGTCATCTTCGCTTAACATATGGTGGAGCCAAAGATGAAGAGCTCAGCACAGGTGTAAACCTAGCCTTATGAACCCTTCTTACAAAAAAAGGGATTGGACCAGTAAATATAAGTTCTTGAGTCACCCATCAATATGTCCTCCAATGAAATCATAGACATATAGAAGAACAGTGCAGCACTAGGGTGCCATGTTATGGTTGTATACAATGGTGGTCTACAGAGGTGTAAAACTCCTCATGTGCTATACATTAGCTCAAAGGGAGTCTGCCATGTAGGGGCCTTTAATAAGAGCAGAAATATACCTGTGGCCACAAACTGACAAAGTAATGTAGAGATAATCATCTTTTTCTGAATATGGTAATAAGCCTGCAAGTGCACTGGGGGCGGGGCTTGAATTACTAGAATTGCCTACAGACAACCATGATGCAGATAAAGACTGAAAATGTCAATCACAGCCAAAGGGGAGACATTGGGTACCGATTCCAGGGGAGAGCCAAAGCATTTGTAGCTGACCTGGAAAGTCAGGCTCCACCCCTGGGGCACCTGGAGTCTGATTTACACATCTATAAAAAGATGATTATCTGCATTACGTCATCGGTTTGTGGGGAAAAAAATATGTTTCTGCTCCTATTAAAGACCCCTACATGGTACTATTATTATTGTGTATGATATTTTTATTAATAATTATATTATATTGTGTATATACCATAATTATATTTTCTATATTAGTACTATTATTATATTTTGTATATTATAATTACTGTATTTTTTTATTTTGGTTATTATCTATTATATCCTGCATAATAATATTATTATTAGTATTACTTTTTTATTGCTATTGTATATTATATTTTGCATATTATTATTACACATTGCATATGATTATTTTTCCAGTTTTTTATGGTTATTATTATATATCTTGCACAATAATAATATTTTTTAGTGCTATTATATATTATATTTTGCATATTATTATACTTTGCATATGATCATTTTTACAGTTTTTTTATGGTTATTATATATCTTGCACAATAATATTATAATGACTTTTTTGTTGCTATTATATAGTATACTTTGCATATTAGTTTTACATTTTTTTATGGTTATTATTATATATCTTGCACAATAATATTATAAATATTACTTTTTAGTGCTATTATATATTATATTTTGCATATTATTATACTTTGCATATGATTATTTTTACAATTTTTTATGGTTATTATTATATATCTTGCACAATAATATTATTATGACTTTTTTTGTTGCTATTATATATTATATTTTGCATATGATTTTTTTACAGTTTTTTATGGTTATTATTATATATCTTGCACAATAATATTATTATGACTTTTTTGTTGCTATTATATATTATACTTTGCATATGATTTTTTTACAGTTTTTTATGGTTATTATTATATATCTTGCACAATAATATTATTATGACTTATTTGTTGCTATTATATATTATACTTTGCATATTATTATTTTTACAGTTTTTTATGGTTATTATTATATATCTTGCACAATATTATTATGACTTTTTTGTTGCTATTATATATTATACTTTGCATATTATTATTTTTACAGTTTTTTATGGTTATTATTATATATCTTGCACAATAATATTATGACTTTTTTGTTGCTATTATATACTGTATTATACTTTGCATATTATTATTTTTACAGTTTTTTTATGGTTATTATTATATATCTTGCACAATATTATTAATATTACTTTTTATTGCTATTATATATTATATTTTGCATATTATTATACTTTGCTTATTATTATTTTTCCAGTTTTTATTATGCCTATTATTATATATCTTACACATTATCATTATTATTAGTCTTACTTTTTTATGATTGCTGTTATTAGTTATTATATTTTGCATATCATTATGACTACAACCTTTATATATGATATTATACTTTATTACGTTCTAAGCTGATCTCCTGCTCCCTGCTCTTCATTTTTCGAGCTGACCCTGACATTCGAGAGATTCTCTGGCATGCACATGTATAGTATAAGCCTTTTAAAGATATTATGTCATGTAGGCCATGCCTACGAGCCTTTTGCAGTCTCCATTGGCTAATTGCGGAGCCGGGAGGGGTGGGCTTGCCAGAGTGTATTACTTGAGAGCTGCTTGAGGGATTTCTGTGGGATTGCCCACTAGTGCAGCAGCTGCTGATGCTGCTCTGTACACCGCAGCCTCACACAGATCCAAGAGCAGATATCACAGGGACACATATACTGCCAGAGTTCTCAGCCTTTACAAAGTCTCTTAGGTGATGCCAATAGGATTTTACAGGGCAGCCGCAATCTTCGCAATTTTTTTTATTTATTTTATTTTTCCCATTGGAGAAAAAAAAAAAAAAAAGATGATTCTTGAAAGTTCGGATAATTCTTAGATAGCCCAAATTCTATTGTGTAATCCCATTATCCGGAGACGGAGGGCAGCCCACCACCACCACCAGCCCCTTATCGCCCCCCTTCTCCTCCCGCATCCCAGTGTGCGGGTCTCTCATTAGGACAGTGACAGCCGGCTACTAGATTTTATACCGTGTGCCGGATTTAATGCTGAGACATGCAAAACAATAGCTCGGGGAACGGTGAAGCTAAAGACTATGGAAAAGTCGAGTAGCGAAGACTCTTCTATACACCGAAGTCCGTCTGTGGACAGCAGGGACTCAGCTAAACCTTCTACCTCAAGCAGGGAATTTGGTAGAGGATTCACCGCCGGAGCTTTTTATGGCAATGCAGGATCTCGTACACAGAGCCATGCCGGCGTAAAGAGGGACAAGTACACTGCACCCAAAGGAGGCAAATATGTGGTCTTTTATCTGGATCTATCCTTTGTTTTTCTTCTAGAATTTAAGAAGTGCAACATGGCGAGAGGCTGTCTGTGTTGTTTGAAATATATGATGTTCCTCTTTAACTTGATATTTTGGGTAAGTCCGTTTATATTATCCTTAAAGTCTTGTGTTTGTATGTCTGTGGCGCCAGCCTATACTGTAGCGTGGCGTGCAGAGTACGTGCCCTGTGTCCTGACCACTTGTCTCCAGAACAAGTGGGGTTAAAGCTGGCACCATAGTACCTTAAATGTAAGCAATTTTATATGTCTATGGCACCAACCTATACTGTAGTGTTGTATGTAGAACTCTTGAGTATGTACCCTGTACACTGACCACTTGACTCCAGCCCAAGTGGGGTTAAGGCAGGTGCCATAGCACCTTAAATATAAGCGATTTATATGTTTATAGCGCCAACCTATACTGTAGCGTTGTGTGCAGAACTCTTGAATACGTATCCTGTGTACTGACCACTTGCCTCCAGCAGCAGTGGGGTTAAAACAGGCGCCATAGCACCTTAAATGTAAGCAATTTATATGTCGATGACGCCAACCTATACTGTAGCATTGTGTGCAGAACTCCTGAGTACGTACCCTGTGTACTGACCACTTGCCTCCAGCAGCAATAGGGTTAAAGCAGGCACCATATCACCTTAAATATAAGCAATTTATATGTCTATGTCGCCAGCCTATACTGTAGTGTTGTGTGCAGAACTCTCAAGCTCCCTCTTTGTGTACTGATGACTTCTGTCCAGCAGCAATAGGGTTAAAGCAGGTGCCATAGCACCTGGGTTAAGACTTATATGTAAATGATGTATAAGTCTATGGCGCCAACCTATGCTGTAGCGTCATATGCAGCACTCTTAACCATACATGCCATGTATTTATGCACTTTATGTATTGGAGACATCTCTCCAGCAGTTCTGGGGTTAAAGCAGGCGCCATAGCCTCTGGGTTATAGGCGTTGTATGTAAATGATGTACATGTCTATGGTGCCAACCTATACTGTAGTGTCGTATGCACGCACTCTCTGTATTGGCGACGTCACTCCAGCAGCTGTGGGGTTAAAGCAGACTCCATAGCACCCGGGTTAAGAGTTAAATGTAAATGAGTTATATGTCTATGGTGCCGACCTATACTGTAGCGTTATTAGGTATGCGCTCTCTGTACTTACACCCACTTTCCGAAAAAGTCATGTTAAAGTAGATGCCGCTGGATCAAAAGTTAAATGTGCACGATTTTCATGTCTATGGCGCCAACTTATACTGTAGCGTTGTATGCAGAACTCTCAAGCACACACTACGTCTGTGTATGTATTCAGGTATCGAAGATTTCTCCCCAGCGGTAATGGGGTTAAAGCCAACGCCACAGCACCTGGGTTAACATGTATGGCACCAACCTATACAGTAGCGTTGTATGCAGCATGCACTCTGTGTATAGATCACTGCTCTCCAGAAGCATAAGGGGTTAAAGCAGACACCATAAAACCTTAAATGCAAACAATTGGCCAGACCTTGGCAGGGTACGGGTGCAGTTTGCACATTTTCATTCTATTCGTTTCCTATTGCACCAGGCATGCATGCTTTGATCTGAAATTTTTGCTAAATTTTGACTACCTATTGTGTTACGTGCATAGCCCCGACCTAGTCCCATATGTAGTCTGTAGGGTGCGAGTAGTTTCTATGGGGCTGCCTAATTTAACTCTTTCATAGGCTGGTGGAACGTTCAACTCTGGTTGCACTTGAGCCCCCTGCGGTGCAGGACAACTGGGCAAACCAATGTACTAGTATAATGTGTGATATATAATAAAAATATATTAATATAAAATAATAAATCTGGAATTCCTAATAGGACGCCCCTTGTACAGTCACTCGGTCCCCTCTCTGTCATCACCGCCACTTGCAGAGTCTTTGCAGTTATTTTCAGGATATTATACAGAGTGACCCCAGACATTGCAGGTTGGTGTAAGGATAATCACATAGTGTATACCCAGTGGGCACGGGGCGCGGGCATCTATCAGACCTTACCCTGTTACCAGCCGAAATAATTTCAGAAGTGGGGGGGGTATTGAATATTGGGGGGGGGGGGTATTGAATATAAGAGGGGACTGCATCGGGGGGGGGGGGGATAAAATAGGAGGATGCAGCAGGATGAGCACGGCCCGCCGCCAGGTATATGCCATGAATTGGGGATTAATGGCTGAGCTGTGGGCAGGGTGTTAGATTTATGGAGCAGCAGAGTTGGATTTGTCACTATGATAACTCTTCTAATATAATACAGGGGTTCCCCTCATTCACTCTATATTGGGCAAGTGAGAGGGGGCTATCCAAGCCAAACAACCCCTCTATTGTGGCATTCTGATACTTTGTGACCGTTGACCAACTCAGCTCTGCTACATAATAAGAATGAATCGAAGACTGATCTGGCTCGATGCCCATTTAGCGACATGGGAAAAGATGCCCTGACTGCGGAGTGATGGGGATACTTAGTACGGAAGGGGTTAATGGCCTGTGACCCCCCTCCTCTTCTCTCCAGGCAGGCTCGGTGCAGCAGTGCTGGTTCTGCACACAGCTCAGACTAATCAGAAAAAGATAGATGTCCTTATGCCGCATTATTAGTTAGTGAAAGCCCCAGAGTGGCACTTTATACCATCGATTACCCTGGCACAGTCTGCGGCTCGCAGCCATTCAGACACACTAGCATTATAGATGGCGGTATACAACTATAGCGTTACACCGGTAAGCCGCCGGGCTCTTATGAACGATGACCTATTGTTCACTTCTCACTCCATGGCGGCAACGTGTACCATAGCGCTGCACAGGGAGTGCCCTCATAGGGGTCTCCGTCCCCCATGGGGCTCGTAAACTATTGAATGTGAGCTCAGTGAGCTGTCAGGTTCTGTCTCTTTCCCCCTAAAGCTTTCCCTATGGCTTTTATGTGCATAATTATTTCTATGGGGACGTAAAATACATAGAAAAAGAGAAATCTGCAGATTCTCCGAGAACAGGAGAAATGATCAAAAGGTTCTCGAGTTCCCCCCACGGGATGTGTCCCGGCTGTGTTAACTATTTGGGTTCCTGATGCTTGATATTTAGGTTGCATTATAATATAATATAATATTATACTGGTATATTATATATTATTATTGTATGATATTATATTATGATATATATTATGGTATTATATTATTATTGTATTATATTATAATAATATTATAATTGAAAGAAAAAAATATATACTATGTGTGTGTATATATATATATATATATATATATATATATATAATATTTTATTTTTTATTATATTATAGTTTATATTATTATATAATTTTGTATTGTATTATAATATATATTATTGTATTATATTAAATAAACAGTATTATATTTACACATATTATTGTATTATATGATATATTATGTTTATATTGTATGTAGTATTGATTTTTAGTCAAAGTTATTAATAAAGCACAAACCTATTCCGTAGCCATGTATTCTCCATAGACCTGACAATTTGCCCACAAGGGGTTAATCTGGTATACAAAATATAGATTAAAATACAAGACTATTAGACAACAATGAGTTAATAGAGGAGGGTCCTTTTGGAGAAACTTTTTCTAGTTGAGAAGAGCGTCTCTCTCCCTGGAGGACTCCACATGTCCTGCATTATACAGGCAGCCTATTGAGCTTAATGGGAACAGTGTAATACATCATTTCTCCTGCGGTGGAGCTGTAGGGAAACTAAACACTTGGCACTGATATCCCTGCTGATTACCTCTAATTGTTGCCAGTACAGGGAGCAAGAAAATAACCTACTTAAAGTCACAGGATCTTTTTCTTTAAGAAAAAAGCAGGATCAAAAGTGGATGATTCCTTTAAAGGGGTTATCCAAGACTATGATATTGAGCTCCACTGCCTTTTCTCAGACCAGTGACATCATGTCCATCAGTCACACGGCTATGCTCCAGCTCAGTCCCATTCAAATGAATGGAGCTAAGCTGCAATACCAAGCACATCCACCATGCCATGACGGCGCTGTGCTTGGTAAGCAGTGAAGAGGTCGCAGCAATCAATATTGTAGACCTGGAACACCCTTTTATATTGTCATCAACTCTTATTTTTTATTTAAAGGGGTTTCTTCCAAAAACAGCGCCACATCTTTCAACAGTTTGTTTGTGGTATTGCAGTTCAGTCCCATTCGCTGATTTGCAATACCAGACACAACCTGTGGACAGATATGGCGCTGTTTTTGGATAAAAATTAGCTGTGTCTTTCTAATCCTAGGCAAATGTAATATTACAGCGCCTCTATTGGTTTTACTAGATATTAGCACATCTACTGTCCTGATTATATCCAGTAGAGGGGGCTCATGATCTGGGGGGAGTCACCCAGGGCAGATTCAGGTTTGCAGCCCTATCCCTATATCTAAATACCCTACCCAAGGCAGAGTGGTCCCCCCATCTCCCAGCACCTGACCCCTCTACCAGCCTAACCCTGGCACCTAATAGGGTATTTAGAGGGGGGATCTACATGGGATTATTTCTTCCCATTCCTCTAGGAGGATGGTATTATGGTGAGCGCTATATCACTAGTATATGTCAGATTGCTTCGTACCATCTGCTGCCGCTTCTTACACAGATTAGACTAGTCTGAGCCAGGGTCGTATGATTATGGCTTTTAATTATGACGCCAGAATGTTGATCTGTAACAAACAAGGCGTATACGGGGCCGCAGAAACTCACATTAAGTGCACAGGACAGACTCCATGTGCTTATGTGCAGCCTACTGGCACCAGGTGGTGACCTGATCCTAGTGTGTCCTGTCATTACACCCGGCACTGATGGGGGGGGGGGGGTACATGGTGAAACAATTCCTGGTATCTTCTGATTGGCTACATGATACCAGGGCTCTCAGCTGGTACTTAAAGTGGACCTGTCACCAATCCTGACAGGTCCTCCTTACTAAATACCTGCATTGACATTGAAATAACAGTTCTGTACAATGTCGTCTTAGAACTCTGTATTGTCTGATTCCTCTGTTATTCCTCCTGGAAATGTATGACTAAATTAAACTGGGTGACAGCTTTGATACTGTCCAATCTCGGCTGGGG
Source organism: Leptodactylus fallax (assembly GCA_947044405.1). Lineage (NCBI taxonomy): Eukaryota > Metazoa > Chordata > Amphibia > Anura > Leptodactylidae > Leptodactylus > Leptodactylus fallax. The sequence goes on along the minus strand of CAMRHE010000063.1, from coordinate 5,996,853 downwards.
GCGTGTCCCTACTTAGATTGAAACTGTCCTATCAGTTCTGGAGGCATGTCTCTATTTAGTTTGATACTGTCCAATCCGTGCTGGGGATTGATTTAATGCTGTTTAATCAATCCTTGTGGGCGTGTCCCTACTTAGTTTGATACTGTCCAATCATTGTCGGGGTGTGTCTCTCTTTAGTTTGATACTGTCCAATCAGTGCTGGGGGTGTGTCTCTATTTAGTTTGATATTGTCCAATCAGTGCTAGGGGCATTTCCCTTACTGTCCAATTAGTGCTGGCAGTGTCATTATGTTTGAACACACCCCTTTGACCAGGAGAAAGGTAAAACCCAGTTGTTAATTTACATTTCCCAGAGGAACAACATAGGAACAGCAAAATATATACAGTCATATGAAAAAGTTTGGGCACCCCTATTAATCTTAATCATTTTTAGTTCTAAATATTTGGGTGTTTGCAACAGCCATTTCAATTTGATATATCTAATAACTGATGGACACAGTAATATTTCAGGATTGAAATGAGGTTTATTGTACTAACAGAAAATGTGCAATATGCATTAAACCAAAATTTGACCGGTGCAAAAGTATGGGCACCTCAACAGAAAAGTGACATTAATATTTAGTAGATCCTCCTTTTGCAAAAATAACAGCCTCTAGTCGCTTCCTGTAGCTTTTAATCAGTTCCTGGATCCTGGATGAAGGTATTTTTGACCATTCCTCTTTACAAAACAATTCCAGTTCAGTTAAGTTTGATGGTCGCCGAGCATGGACAGCCCGCTTCAAATTATCCCACAGATGTTCAATGATATTCAGGTCTGGGGACTGGGATGGCCATTCCAGAACATTGTAATTGTTCCTCTGCATGAATGCCTGAGTAGATTTGGAGCTGTGTTTTGGATCATTGTCTTGCTGAAATATCCATCCCCGGCGTAACTTCAAATTCATCACTGATTCTCGTACATTATTCTCAAGAATCTGCTGATACTGAGTTGAATCCATGCGACCCTCAACTTTAACAAGATTCCCGGTGCCGGCATTGGCCACACAGCCCCAAAGCATGATGGAACCTCCACCAAATTTTACAGTGGGTAGCAAGTGTTTTTCTTGGAATGCTGTTTTTTTTTTGACGCCATGCATAACGCCTTTTTGTATGACCAAACAACTCAATCTTTGTTTCATCAGTCCACAGGACCTTCTTCCAAAATGAAGCTGGCTTGTCCAAATGTGCTTTTGCATCCCTCAGGCGACTCTGTTTGTGGCGTGCTTTCAGAAACGGCTTCTTTCGCATCACTCTCCCATACAGCTTCTCCTTGTGCAAAGTGTGCTGTATTGTTGACCGATGCACAGTGACACCATCTGCAGCAAGATGATGCTGCAGCTCTTTGGAGGTGGTCTGTGGATTGTCCTTGACTGTTCTCACCATTCTTCTTCTCTGCCTTTCTGATATTTTTCTTGGCCTGCCACTTCTGGGCTTAACAAGAACTGTCCCTGTGGTCTTCCATTTCCTTACTTTGTTCCTCACAGTGGAAACTGACAGGTTAAATCTCTGAGACAACTTTTTGTATCCTTCCCCTGAACAACTATGTTGAACAATCTTTGTTTTCAGATCATTTGAGAGTTGTTTTGAGGAGCCCATGATGCCACTCTTCAGAGGAGATTCAAATAGGAGAACAACTTGCAATTGGCCACCTTAAATACCTTTTCTCATGATTGGATACACCTGGCTATGAAGTTCAAAGCTCAGTGAGGTTACAAAACCAATTTTGTGCTTCAGTAAGTCAGTAAAAAGTAGTTAGGAGTATTCAAATCAATAAAATGATAAGGGTACCCAAATTTTTGCACCGGTCAAATTTTGGTTTAATGCATATTGCACATTTTCTGTTAGTACAATAAACCTCATTTCAATCCTGAAATATTACTGTGTCCATCAGTTATTAGATATATCAAATTGAAATGGCTGTTGCAAACACCCAAATATTTAGAACTAAAAATGATTAAGATTAATAGGGGTGCCCAAACTTTTTCATATGACTGTATTTATGAAAAAAGACGCTTAGTAATTTCATATGGAATTAAAGTGTTTAGTAAAACAGACAAGTCACAAGCGGTCAAAAAGCTGTATGTAAATGTATTTAAAGGGCCCTTATATAACTGTATGCTGTATATAATGAGCAAATATACTGTAAAGAGCTGATAACAGGGAACAATAGAGTGCACTGAACAGTAAATATATAAGACAGACCACATATTGGTTGTTGTTGGGTCGAGGGCTCCTATATAGATGTGCTTTGGCGCTCTTTGACGGCGTACTTATTATATGGTGCTCTTACGTGCTGGATAAATGCTCAGCTGTGCTGTCAGTGATATCCAGGTGACAGAAACCAATGTAGGAATTAGAGAGGGTGTGAGGGAGCTACAGATGAGGTTATTTGTAAGCAGAGGAGACAGTACAGGCCACCAAATACCGCCCTACTGAGCGACACAATGCAGGATTTATCCATACAAACCTATAAGCAGCCATATATAGTGGTATTATTATATACAGTATACTTAGTAGTATAATAATACCTAATAACGCACTTAAAGGGAGTGTGTCATCAAACCCAGCACATCAACCCAGCCCCACAGATAGATAGCTTAGGGTCATCTGAATCAAATGCAGTTTTCTCCTTGTGAATCGGTGGCTCCATTGCGGAGATATTGCTGTTTTGTCAATATGCAAATGAGCTCTTTGAAGTAATGAGGGCGCCATTGCTCATTTTCGTATTGACCAAAATGGGGATATCTCAACAACGGAGGCAGTGATTCACGAGGGGAAAACAGCATATGATTCAGGTGACCCTAACCTATATATCTGCTGGGTTTGGTAGATAGGCTAGATTCTGGAGACAGGTCCCTTTTAATACAGTTCCAAACAAACATCTCTGGTATATGGCTCACTGTATCCCTATAGGACATAAGTATATACATAAAAACTATTTTACTAATATACAGTCTAAATTGTACAGGATTAGAAATAAATAGATGCTTGCTTCTAGAACAGCACCACACTTGTCCACAGGTTGTTTGTGGTATTGCAGCTCAACACTGTTAAAGGGCTTGTCCCACAATAACAACTGATCACCCATCCATGTGATAGGGAATAAGTATCTGAATGCAGGGGGTCCCACTGATGACAAGAATGGAGGTCCACTGCCGAATGGAGCGATGGACACACATACCCCTGCTGCTCAATTTAAGGTCTATGGGACTGACCAAGACTGCTGAGCTAGTCAGTCCCATAGAGTCCCATCACTCCATTGCAACAGGGGACATAAGACTTCATTTCTCTTGATCGGGGCAGTCCCTGTGGTTAGGTGATACATTGTTATTATGGGGCAACCTGATTCATTTCAGTAGAGCTTAACTGCAGTACCAGATCCAACCCATGGACAGAAGAGGCGCTGGTAACAGCACCATTATTGTCCACAGGTTTTGTCTGGTATTGCAGCTCAGCCCATTCACATGAATATGGCTTAGCTGCAATACCAGACACAACCCATGCACAAGAGTGGCGCTGTTTCGGGGGTAAAAAATAAAGCAGATCCATATAAAATCTTGTAAATGATAATGCCTGGTATTACAGCTCAGTCCTATTTACTTGAATTCAACTAAACTGCTACTGAACCATGTGACTGATGAATATGATGTCATCGGCACAGGGAAGAGTCTTGTGACTGCCGTGGCCTCTCCCTGATCAGCAAGGATCCCGGGTCTTGGAGCCCCACCAATCACATAGTGATGACTGATTTTATCTGATAGGTGGGCGACCCCCACACGGGTCAGCTTGCGGAGCCACTTGCGACACCCTTTGCATACATTCCATGGAACTGGGAGCAGATGGCCCCAATCCCTGTATAGTGTCAGGGCGCCAGTACTACAGCTTTAAGAATAGGCCATAAATACCTTTAAAAGGGTTCTCCGAGGAGATAAAATGACCTTAATTCATTTGGCGGATTGTTGATGATGGACCTTGACGTTCTGGCCATAGGTCATGTGATCAGAACCAGTCCCCTGACCCCTGGGTTGCTCTTCCCCCTCCCTCCTCTCGTGGTACCTGTGTTATGGGGGCTGCCTTTACTATAGCACAGGAGAAGGGAGGGGGCGGAGCTCCCTGGTCCTGGTTCTGATCATGTGACTCAGGGATCAGAACCAGGCCGGAACCCTCACATCATCACCAACATTCCACCGGATGAATCTAGGTCATTTTTATTCCTCTGACAACCCCTTTAAGGATAGGTCATGGATATGTAAGACCCTTTAAATACCATACATGTTTGTCAGACAATGCCCATGTCAGTGGCAGCTGCTCCCAGATGACCCCTACTTAAAACAATATGGTGGGGGGGAGGGGACAGCTGTCCCCGTGAGTCAGATAATACATCAACTCAGATGCCACCAGCTTGGCGCGGTCACTACAGGTGTAGGCCATGTTTGATAGAAAAACAACAGGTGGGGAGCGGCACATGGCCTTCTGACGGATGGTGGTATCGCCCCATTAGGACGTCAGATTAAAGAAGCAGTCCACTTTAAAAAGTTTTCCCATCCTCCCGGCCGCCCCTGACCGGTTAAGATTCGACAGATGGCTGCGATCTTTCCATCAGGCTCAGCTCATGATACAGCAACGCCTCGGTGTCATGTCAGGGGAACACCAGAATAGCAGAAGGCGCTCGTCCTGCGGCGTGCACAGCCAAGACGGGAGCTCGGCTTCCCATATCAATGGCCAAAATCCTGTGTCCCCTGGGTATGGCGTCCAGTGTCATTTTCTATTTAGGTCTTATTTTGGTCGCACTAATGTAATTTGAGCGTATATACCGCGCTCTCGGTGTCCCCCCGACAATTGGTAATCCTCACTACAGTATATGAATTTATTTGAGATTTTTCATCCCTATTTCCGCCTCTTTTTTTTTTTGCGCCAGCAGGAATGTATAGGAAGTTTTTGATTTATTGCGGTAATTTTACAGCTCACCCTACTTTAATTAACTATTGCTTCTTCATTACTGGGGTTTCACAGCAAAGGCATAAATCATAATTTCGGGATTACGGTTCTTGTAATAAATCACCCGCTTTGATGTAAATGTAAGTGATGGGATATTTCTATATGGCTGGGATGGGCAGAGGGCAGCCACATTTAGCCCTCAGATGGTCACACGGACTGTAGTGATAAGGTACGAGAACATGCAGTCATACAGTCTACGTAGTGCTCATAGTGCAGTCATACAGTCCATGTAGTGATCATAGAGCAGTCATACAGTCCATGTAGTGATCATAGTGCAGTTATACAATACATGTAGTGATCATAGTGCAGTTATACAGTCCATGTAGTGATCATAGAGCAGTCACACAGTCCATGTAGTGATCATAGTGCAGTCATACAGTCTACGTAGTGCTCATAGTGCAGTCTCACAGTCCATGTAGTGATCATAGTGCAGTAATACAGCCAATGTAGTGAGTGAAGTCTCCCAGTCCATGTAGTGAGCATAGTGCAGTTATACAGTCCATGCACTAATCATAGTGCAGTAATACAGTCCATGTAGTGATCATAGTGTAGTCATACAGTCCATGTAGTGATCATAGAGCAGTCACACAGTCCATGTAGTGATCATAGAGCAGTCACACAGTCCATGTAGTGATCATAGAGCAGTCACACAGTCCATGTAGTGATCATAGTGCAGTCATACAGTCCATGTAGTGATCACAGTGCAGTCACACAGTCCATGTAGTGATCATAGTGCAGTAATACTGTCCATGTAGTGATCATAGTGCAGTCTCACAGTCCATGTAGTGCTCATAGTGCAGTCATACAGTCTACATAGTGCTCACAGTGCAGTTATACAGTCCATGTAGTGATCATAGTGCAGTTATACAGTCCATGTAGTGATCATAGTGCAGTCTCACTGTCCATGTAGTGATCATAGTGCAGTTATACAGTCCATGTAGTGATCATAGTGCAGTTATACAGTCCATGTAGTGATCAAAGTGCAGTAATACAGTCCATGTAGTGAGTGCAGTCTCACAGTCCATGTAGTGAGCATAGTGCAGTTATACAGTCCATGCACTAATCATAGTGCAGTCATACAGTCCATGTAGTGATCATAGTGCAGTTATACAATACATGTAGTGATCATAGTGCAGTTATACAGTCCATGTAGTGATCATAGAGCAGTCACACAGTCCATGTAGTGATCATAGTGCAGTCATACAGTCTACGTAGTGCTCATAGTGCAGTCTCACAGTCCATGTAGTGATCATAGTGCAGTAATACAGCCAATGTAGTGAGTGAAGTCTCCCAGTCCATGTAGTGAGCATAGTGCAGTTATACAGTCCATGCACTAATCATAGTGCAGTAATACAGTCCATGTAGTGATCATAGTGTAGTCATACAGTCCATGTAGTGATCATAGAGCAGTCACACAGTCCATGTAGTGATCATAGAGCAGTCACACAGTCCATGTAGTGATCAAAGTGCAGTAATACAGTCCATGTAGTGAGTGCAGTCTCACAGTCCATGTAGTGAGCATAGTGCAGTTATACAGTCCATGCACTAATCATAGTGCAGTCATACAGTCCATGTAGTGATCATAGTGCAGTTATACAATACATGTAGTGATCATAGTGCAGTTATACAGTCCATGTAGTGATCATAGAGCAGTCACACAGTCCATGTAGTGATCATAGTGCAGTCATACAGTCTATGTAGTGCTCATAGTGCAGTCTCACAGTCCATGTAGTGATCATAGTGCAGTAATACAGCCAATGTAGTGAGTGAAGTCTCCCAGTCCATGTAGTGAGCATAGTGCAGTTATACAGTCCATGCACTAATCATAGTGCAGTAATACAATACATGTAGTGATCATAGTGCAGTTATACAGTCCATGTAGTGATCATAGAGCAGTCACACAGTCCATGTAGTGATCATAGTGCAGTCATACAGTCTACGTAGTGCTCATAGTGCAGTCTCACAGTCCATGTAGTGATCATAGTGCAGTAATACAGCCAATGTAGTGAGTGAAGTCTCCCAGTCCATGTAGTGAGCATAGTGCAGTTATACAGTCCATGCACTAATCATAGTGCAGTAATACAGTCCATGTAGTGATCATAGTGTAGTCATACAGTCCATGTAGTGATCATAGAGCAGTCACACAGTCCATGTAGTGATCATAGAGCAGTCACACAGTCCATGTAGTGATCATAGAGCAGTCACACAGTCCATGTAGTGATCATAGTGCAGTCATACAGTCCATGTAGTGATCACAGTGCAGTCATACAGTCCATGTAGTGATCATAGTGTAGTCACACAGTCCATGTAGTGATCATAGTGCAGTAATACCGTCCATGTAGTGATCATAGTGCAGTTATACAGTCCATGTAGTGATCATAGTGCAGTCTCACAGTCCATGTAGTGCTCATAGTGCAGTCATACAGTCTACATAGTGCTCACAGTGCAGTTATACAGTCCATGTAGTGATCATAGTGCAGTTATACAGTCCATGTAGTGATCATAGTGCAGTCTCACTGTCCATGTAGTGATCATAGTGCAGTCATACAGTCCATGTAGTGATCATAGTGCAGTCTCACTGTCCATGTAGTGATCATAGTGCAGTCATACAGTCCATGTAGTGATCATAGTGCAGTCTCACTGTCCATGTAGTGATCATAGTGCAGTTATACAGTCCATGTAATGATCATAGAGCAGTTATACAGTCCATGTAGTGATCAAAGTGCAGTAATACAGTCCATGTAGTGAGTGCAGTCTCACAGTCCATGTAGTGAGCATAGTGCAGTTATACAGTCCATGCACTAATCATAGTGCAGTAATACAGTCCATGTAGTGATCATAGTGCAGTCATACAGTCCATGTAGTGATCATAGTGTAGTCATACAGTCCATGTAGTGATCATAGTGCAATCATACAGTCCATGTAGTGATCATAGTGTAGTCTCGCAGTCCATTTAGTGATCATAGTGCAGTGTCACAGTCCATGTAGTGATCATAGCGCAGTTTCAAAGTCCGAGCCTTCCTGATACCGTTGCCCACCACTACTGTATTAGACAAGATCTGACTCTGCAGTATTTGTGGCTTTTCCATTTGTCACAGGGACAGAGTCTATAAAGAAGGGACCAATCCGAGCCTCGGGGCTTATCAGGGTGCAGAGATTTATTTGAGGCTCCTGTCATAGACTTCTCATTCTTTCCTGACAGGGCTCTTAGGGCCGCGTCCTCCTCCTCCTCCTCTATCCTGCAGTACTTACTATCAGGTGTTTTTTACTGATGCAGAAAGTGATACACGGAGAGATTTACAGATTGCTGAGCTGGTAGATGTGAGAGTACACAGGAAGTCTGGAGGGGAATAATATATGGCTGGGGGATGGCGGCAGGGCAGAATTATTCACTGGCTGCATTGTATTCTCTTCTGAATTTTTATTGTAGAGCAGTTATTAAAGGGGTTGTAGCCTTTATGAAAAGGCACCTGACAATCTGCCGATCACCACCCGTCCAGTTCCTTTAATTGTCCACACTTATACCCTGTACATGGCTTACCACTCTAGGCCATAGGGTGGGAGGGGGCTTTATAACATCTATGGACTCTAGGCCACATGGAAACCCCTTTATTGTAGATATTAGAGTACTATGTTTGGAGCTGTTTTTTTGAGCATGATATGGTAGTACTATATAGTGATGCTATCTGAGCATTGTATGGTGGTTCCATATTAGCATTGTATGATGGTACTATATGAGCACTGTATGATGGTAATATATGAGCACTGCATGGTGGTAATATATGAGCACTGCATGGTGGTTTTATCTGAGCACTGTATCGTGGTATTATCTGGGCACTCTATGGTACTATCTGTGCACTGCTTGTTGGTATAACTTGAGCACGATATGGTGGTACTATATAAGCATTACATGTGGTACTGTATGGTGGTACTATTTCAGCACTGCATAGTTATACTATCTGAGCATTTCATAGTGGTACTGTCTGAGAACTGTATGGTGGTACTATTGGAGCAGTGAATGGTTATACTATCTAAGCACTGCATGGTGGTATTACCTGAGCACTATGTGGTGGCACCGTCTGAGCACTGCAGGGTTATACTATCTCAGCACTGCATGGTGATACTATCAGCACTGTATGGTGATACAATCTCAGCACTGCATGGTGGTATTACCTGAGCACTATGTGGTGGTACCGTCTGGGAACTGCATGGTTATACTATCTGAGCACTGTATGGTGATACTAGCTGAGCACTGTATGGTGATACTATCTCAGCACTGTATGGTGATACTATCTCAGCACTGCATGGTTGTACTGTCTGATCACTGAATGTTGATACTATCTGAGCACATCCAGGTGCTATCATCTGAGCACTGTCTGGCAGTACAATCAGAAAACTCCATGGTGTCATTTTTATCTCTGCAGCTGTATTTACCTATCATATTTGTGCACCATATTGTGTGGCTATTGTTATTCACCATTGTATGGTTTAGTATTTGTATATCATATGACCGTATTCCATATTGGTGGGGGGAGTGTCAGCAGAAGGTTCCTAATAGTGCATCATTCAACATTCGGCTGGCCTGGATGAGTAGAGAAGAGATCACATACAGAATAGAGGTCGCATTGGATCAGTATGAAGATTAGTGTAACATGCAGTGTGTGGACCCACTGTGCACCTAACTGGTTTGACTTTGGGCCACTCCTGGGGGAAGTAGTTCTCTGGTTTTCACCCTTTAACCCCATGCACGGATCTGGTCTGCAGGGAACCACCAGATCACTACCTCTAAGAACAGTTCTGGTGTAGGTGACAGCTGACCCTGGTGCGTCGAGAGATGAAAGTGCATAGCACCAAGGGTTAGGCAAGGTCTGAGCCAGGTATCCAGACATGGTTCCAGAGTGAGGTATATAAATGGCAGGACAGGTGGCGCAGGTTCAAAGCACGGGTCAAAGATGGTCAGACAGATATTACAAACACAGACACCTTGGCAGGATACAAGGTACCTTAGAATCGGACAGAGACGTGGTCAGGAATCAGGCCAAGGTCAGGGCTGGCAGAGCACGATCAGAGTCAAATAACAAGCCAAGGTCAAGCTTGAGGACTGGAGCTCAGAATAGGTGGACGCTGGCAAGTACGGCCAGGCGGTATGTAGATACCAGGCTAGAGAGGGCTTGGATATTAAGATGCCCATACATTCTCAATAATTCATCCAGCAGCTATTCCTCCCCACTCCCCCATACATATGTACGCTCGGCTTGATGAAAGGAGAGTAAGTTGCTTGTCAGACAGCACTGGCAGCAGCTCATCTCCCAGTATGTGTGATGTATATTTATAGATGCACACTATAATATATTATAGATGCACAGTATAATATATTTATACAGCCCTGTAATTCGTCTCCATTGAAGTCTCGCATTACATTTACTTGGAGGAATCTCTGTAAACACCGAAGCCGGGACGCTCGGCTCAATCTTCCTTGTTAAATTGCACAATAGCTCACAAAGCATCTCCGGACCTTGTACATCAGACCTGAGATGGGATGACAGTCACTCAAGCAGTGCACTTGTAGTGTACATTATGTCCTTGTCCAGATTTATACCCTTTACCATGTAAGCATAAACAGTACATTATCTACACGACGTGTGAACAGGAAGGTTAAAAGTCAGCGGCGTGTATCAAGCGGCTAGCTGTCAGCTCCCACTTTTCCATATTTCAATCAATAGCAAGCGCTGAAGCTTCCCCTCCTGTATTTATGTGAAGTGGAAGCATAAAAAGTATCTTATTTTAAGGCTACGTTCACACATCGTAAATCCGACAAAGATATCTGAAGTTTTTCCTTGCATTTTGATGTGGATGTGCAGCAGATTTACTCACGGATTAAAGGAGTTGCTACAGGATTTACATTTGATTCGTAAAGTGCTCAATATATAAATAAACATTTAGTATTAATATTAATAATCGATCCATAAGGTAGGTCATCAATATCTGATTAGTCAGGGTCCAACCTTTGAAGAGACCACAGCATTACAATAAGTACTGCGGCCTCTTCACTGAATGCCAAGTATAGCGCCATGCGTGGTATAGTGACTGTGCTTGATAATTGCATTAACTTGAATGGGACTGAGCTCCAAACAGATAATGTGATGCATGAATGGGATGTGCCTGGCCTGCGAAGTGGAAGCAGTGCTCACCCAAGGAGCTTATGAGACAGTCCAGGGTCTAGGACATCAATATGTAAGTCTGGAAAATCCCTTTAACCCTACTGAATTTAAAGGGGCATAGCCTTGGTGTGTCCATCCAGAGATTCTGTAGTGGATTTGTAAATAGGGTTGCAGGAACTACGTTCACATGTATGGGATTCTGATCTTTAGTAGATTCTATGCAAATTTAGACATGGCCTCTACAACTTGGTGTGAAATTCCACGTGTGTGAACATGTCCTATCCTATGAAATTCATCTTTTCCGCCTTCTTTTGTTGTTCAAAAGTAAAATAAAGCCGTATATACTTAAACAACAGCCAAATCCACCACTACTGGTGCTCTAGGTGCCAATCTGGCCCACAACCCAAATGTCAATTTGCCAGGCTTGGAATGGCCGTATATACCTCAGACATTATACTGGTTCATAGAAAATCCTCCTCCGTCCAGGGTCCTTATCTATTAGTGGAGTGGAGAGCAACTTTAAAATTGGAGGACTCAGTATTGATTTTAATAGGAATTGTGTAATACTTCATCTCTCCTGTGGGGTTGCTGTGGGGAAATTTAACACTTCCTTTTGACTTGTTCTAGACTGTTTACAGCAGATCGCAGGAAGTTGCGGCTCTGGGACAACCTGTGATCAATAGATCATTAGGGAACTTGTAACTAAGTGGAATTAGCGAAAGTAGATAACCCTTTCAGAGTTATTAAATGATTAATTTTTATTATGTACAAATACTAATATCCTTCGATGGACATTCCACATTACCTAAGTGTCCTCCAAGATGCTGATGAAAGGTAGTTCTATTACTGGGATGCCTAGTGATCTGCTGTAACCTGCAGCAGGTATTTAATTTCCCTACAGCACTCACGCAGGAGAAATAAAGTATTACATAATTCCCAGTTAAGTGAATGAGCTGTCTGTGTAACGTATGGAAAAGTTGGGTCCTCCAGAACGAAAGACGCTCTTTGTTACTGTGTTTCTATCTTGGTAATAGATGAAGGGAACCCTAAAATCAGAAGTATAAGGTGAACTTAAGTCAATTGGTTATCACTGTTGCCATATTGACAAATCATGGATTCGAAGAGTTAAAGAGCCGGTTGCCGCAAAATCAAAATGGACAGGGCAATTCATCGTTGAGCGGTTTTATTGCCTTTTACAGCTTGGCAAGGAGGAGTTGACACTAATATTGTATGTAGATGGGTCTTGAACACGTTCCTCTCTATCTCCACCTCAATAACGGCATCCATTGATGCAAGGCAGTCGTGCATTTTGCATAAGCGTCATGAGCTGGGGTGTAATGAGCATGAAGATTAGAGGAAATTGTGTTATTAAATTGGACATTGATGAAATGAAGCAGACACAGGAAAAAAGAATCACACTGGGAACAAGCAATAATATGAAGGACTCAAGTCCCCGAATCAGCCAGATGGAGACATTTACAATTACATCGGAAATATGATCTATACACTGCACACATCATTGGGACTCAGAAGAAGGTTCTCGGGCCCAACTTGTCTCACACAAAATGGATCAAACAATATAAATTCTCTAAAAGTGACAAGAAGGACGAGAGAGTCTCATCTTTTATTATCACTAGCTTCGACTTAGACAGTCTATAGAATAAAAGGGATCTCTGGTGTGGACATTCCCTACTGGTTAGAAAGTTCTTTGTCTACTGGAATCATGAGCGATCAGCTGTAATGTCTCAGTCTTAGGTGTTTCCCTGCAGTGCCACCACTGGGGAAATTAAGTATTACACATTAACCATTCAAGCCACGGGATGTAGGACACAACAGGTCCTCCAGGGCAAGAGACACTCTGTGCAATCGCTTTCCAAGGGATGAGGTTACTGGACAGGAGACGCCACCCAATGACTTAGAATTCTAATAGGATATATGAAAATAGATGGAAGAGGTGGAAAAATCTGTAAAATTAGATTAAATAGATAAAATGTTAACCCAGAGTTGGCAGAGGGTCCGCCCATGCACATCTTTGCCACACCCCCTTTTCGCGAAAGTGGCGCAATTTCTTTGTGCAAAACCACTAGGAAACTCGCGTACAAGGTGTAACAGATCTGCCCCATTGTGTATTCTATCTATCAATCATTTGATCTATATATATATCACCTATTACACTGGTCTATCTATCTATCTATCTATCTATCTATCTATCTATCTATTTCTTTATTTCTCTCTATTATTTATCTATCTATTACCTATTAAACTGCCTATCTATCCATGATATCTATCTATCTATCTATCTATCTATTTACATAATCCCATATAAATAAACAAAAAATAGGCAGCACTCCAAAAACTTCAGACAAAAAAACAGAAGGATATTTTCCAAAAATCTTTAATCTTTTTGGAAAAAATCCATCTGTTTCTTAACTGTTATTTTTGGAGTGCTTTCTATTTTTCATCTCTCTCTCTCTCCTTCTCTTTCTCTGATCTATCTATCTATCTATCTATGGTATCTATTTATCTATCATAGATAGATAGATAGATACGATAGATAGATAGATAGATAGATAGATAGATAGATAGATAGATAGATAGATAGATAAATAGATACCATAGATAGATAGATAGATAGATAGATAGATAGATAGATATGTATCTATTTATCTTAGGATACCATAGATAGATACTGTACATACAAAGATAAATAGATACATATCTATCTATCTATCTATCTATCTATCTATCTATCAGGTATCTATCCTATCTATCTATGGTATCTATCTATCTATCTATCTATCTATATATCTATGGTATCTATCCTATCTATCTATCTATCTATCTATCTATCTATCTACTCCTATCTATCTATATATCTATGTATCTCTCTATGATATCTATCTGTCTGTCTATCTACCTCTCTATTTTATACCTTGTATATATGTTATATTTATTCCATATTTCCTTAGCTCTAGTGTATGTGTCTGGGATTTATAAGTCCACGGCTACATTGATTACTTTCCGGTGCCTCTGACTGTGAGCGGTGCTGGCTGACTAATCCTCTCATCACTCACATCTCAGAGATGATTTTTTTTTCTCTCCTATGACATGAAATGACAAAGACCACAACACGATGTGGGGACGTATAATTGTTTACCTCCATTCACCTCAGACAGCTATAGGTGCTAAAGAAATTAGACAGAGGAGTTCTGCCGAGCAAGGGATTTAATCACCGTTTTCCCAGACTTCATTGTACAATCTGCTGAAGGACAACCTCAAGACGTCTCCCAGAGTTTCACATGGACAGAAGAAAATTTCAGCAAAATGTCCTGTGACAGTTGGCACTTAGCCTAACAATTACAGATTGGACAGCTGCTTTGGTCGCGGCTAGAGTAGAATTGGCCATTAATCACCTTTCATCTCTTCCCACCATGGAGGTTCACTCTCCGTCATCCAGTTACAGTCTCATTTTCTTTCACGGTGTAGGAAAGGAATCCTATTGTTAAGTAGACTGAAGCAGACACATGTAACCGGGGTTATTGTCCCCCTGGGTGGCGGCGATGTGTAGCAATATTCGGTGTGCCATCACTAGTATTCTCCTGCTATCAATCACATTGACTCGTACACAATATTCCTAGACGGTCACATATCTACAACGTAGGATCAGAAATGTTCTATAGTTCTAGTTTGTTACATTTATTTTGTAAAAGGGTTGCCCAGCTTAGAAAACACATCATAAACCATTGATTTGAATGAGCATGGTGTAATACTTCATTTCACCTGCGGTGGCACTGCAGGGAAATTGAACAGTTACTGCTAGGCTTTCCATCAGATCAGTTGATCACTGGAGGTCCCAACAGAGAAATACTTTCTGATGATGCTGTTGTCAAGGAACCTGTCTAACTTGTCCATTGCTGACCCTTAAAGGGAGTGTGACACTAGAACCCAGCATATCACCCCAGCCCTGCAGATAGATAGGTTAGTGTCACCAGACCCAGCATATCACCCCAGCCCTGCAGATAGATAGGTTAGTGTCACCAGACCCAGCATATCACCCCAGCCCTGCAGATAGATAGGTTAGTGTCACCAGACCCAGCATATCACCATGTTCGTCCTGGAACTGGTGCCCTGTTTTCAGGATCAGCGGGGAGTCCCAGCAGTCAGACCCCCGCCAATCATGAAGTCACCTCCTATACTATTGATACTTACTGATATTTAAAACCTTTATTCTAAGAGCTCTTCTAACTTTTTGGGGTGCTTATACCAAAATATAAGAGATCAATCAAAAATTCTGAAGAATCTTTAAAGGGAACCTGTCAGCAGAATTATGCTGCCCTAACATTGAAAACATAGTTCATTGTAATTAGGGAGTCTGTCAGTATTTCATGTTGTATGTGGTTAGGACATCCTGAATCTGCTGACAGTTTCCATTTATTAGACATCCACAATCTATTAGAAGTAACATGAAAATCCATCCCTTATACTTCCATGAGTTGTTCCAATTCATTCTGACCGCAGAGGGTTTTCTAGTTTGATGTGTCCATGAAATCCTTCAAGGAATTTACCCACGCTGAAGGTCACGGACACAGCTACTTCAGCTTCTTTAGAATAGGAACATGTGAAATTTAGAAGCACCTAAGGCTAAACATGCCAGCTCTGTCATATCACGAGGCCCTGACACAAGAACTCTGTGTATTACTGGGGTGAGGTTATGAGGCCAAATGAGTCGGAGAAGGTATGGGCCATATATAGGGCTTTTTCGCGTTGATTCCCTAAAGGGAAGTAGGGCAGCAGAATGCTTGCATTGAGAGAGCACGGTCTAGTCCACATATGAGCAAGGGGTAACCAGAGGCCACAGGACTGCATGTGTATTGTATCTAAAAGTAGATGGATAGCTCAACTACTGTTGATGAGATTGTCAGAATTGTGGGCAATAAGATCCTGAGAATCGACAGCAGCAGAGGATGACTGTGTTTCTTGTAGGATGAGGCAGCGACTTGTCTTTTAATTTGGAAATTTTGCTTCCTCTCTATCTATTGTTGACATCATATCGATTGTTGAGATCATAAGAATTTCAGCTAGGGAGAGAACCCTCTGTAGCCAATCAGATCCTGGGAATCCAGAGCAGTAGAAGATGACTGTGTTTCTTGTAGGAAGAGGCAGTGACTTGTCATCTAATTTGGAAATTTTCCTACTTCTCGATTCATTGTTGACATACCTCAACTGTTGCCAATGAGATCATCAGGACTTGTGGGTAGGGATAGAAATTGATGTAACCAATGAAATCTTGAGATTTGACAGCAGCAGAGGATTGCTATGTTTCCTGTAGTAGAAGACAGCGACTTGTCATTTAATTTGGAAATTTTTCTACTTCTGTATCTATTGTTGACAATCCTCAAGTATTGCTGATGAGATCATCAGAATTGTGGGCAGGGATAGAACCCTCTGTAGCCAATCAGCTTCTGAGACTCGACAGCAGTAGAGGGTGACTGTGTTTCTTGTAGGAGGAAGCAGTGACTTGTCACTTAATTTAGAAATTTTCCCCTTTCTCTATCTATTGTTGACAGTTCTCAACTAATTAATTTGGAAATTTTCCTACTTCTCTATTTATTGTAGACAATTGTCAACTAGTGCCAATGACATCAGAGTAGCCAATCAGATCCTGAGACTCACAGCAGCAGAGGATGACTGTGTTTCCTGTAGGAGGAGGCAGAGACTTGTCACTTAATTTAGAAATTTTCCCCCTTCTTTATCTGTTGTTGACAGTCCTCAACTATTGCTGATGAGATCATCAGAATTATAGGCAGGGATAGAACCCTCTCTATTCAGTCAGCTCCTGAGACTCGACAGCAGTAGAGGATGATTGTGTTTCTTGTAGGAGGAGGCAGTGACTTGTCAATTAATTTGGAAAATTCCCCCCTTCTCTATCTATCGTTGACAATCCTTATATATTACTCTGTGTACATTAGAAGAATTTCATGTTGAGGTTGACAGAGGTCGTATGGTAACATAAGCGGCATACGTGATGCAAAAGCAGGTGATTTATCAAAGCCGCTATAATATTGAGCACAGAACAGCAGCTACTGATTTATCGAAGGAGCAATTCCCACCGGTCCCAATGACGTTTTCCGTCTTATTTGGTAGATTTGTTTTTCTGTGGGTTTATTACAGACAGTACTTTGCGCTGCTCCAGGTAAAAGTTTTAACCCCATTTGTTGCGTTGTTGTATATTTTGCTTTATTGTTGTCATTGATCTTGCGAGATAAAGCGTCTCTCTCGAGCTGCCAGATGGAAAATTGATAAACCCTATTTACATGGATTTTATGGGGTTTTTTTTTATTTTTAATTTTTTTAATTTTCCTCTATTAAATAATTGCCTAAAATCTATTACTTTCACCTTTAATACATTTATTTAACTCCCATTTGGGATTGTTTCTATTGTGGAGCTGAGCAAAACATTAAAATAAAAAAAATTAGATTTGCATATTTCTATTTCTATACATAAGTGAACCTGTCACATATATGCGCATATATATGGCTAGGTCATAATTTACACATCCGAATTACCATATCCTTCATGACAAGGTTAGTTTCTAGTGATTTAGTGAGCCTTGTGCTTGTTTAAAAAGACAGGCCTCCATTTTTTTTCTTTTTTTTTTCTGAAACAGCGCCACCCATGTGGACAGGCTGTGTTTGGTACTGCAGCTCAGCTCCATTCACTTAATTGTAACTAAACTGCAATTCTAGACTTAATCCATTTACAACAGTGGCGCTGTGTCTGACATATAAGGTGACCATTTTTTTTTTTTTTTGCTAAAGTATGAAGAAGATCACAATTCTGAGCCTTGGATTAGACCATTTTACTCCACCATTGACAACAATAGTCAATGCTATCAGTGCTCAGGTGTGACTAATAATAGATACATATTTCACAAAAATATTTTTAAAAAGATCAAAAAGTCCTTCAGGGAATTCCCATGTAAGTTCCCCTTTAAATAATCCTTTCCTATAACCATTATCCTAAAGGTTGTACTGTTCACCGAATCATATCGCCGCGTTCATCATGTAATTTACAAACTGTAATCTATCTTCCCCTCCTCGCCCCCTTCCTCCCACAAACACTCGCCCTATCTGGTTTATAGCAGCTCATTTATTATCCCACCTGTATTCTCTCAGCCGTAATATTAACTGTTTCGCATTTTGGGATAAATTGGTCGGTTTTCAGATCATTTTGTTATACTTTGTTAGGTGTAGGACAAGCTGGAATCTGCTGAACCTTATAGGTTGTCCTTAGGAGTCAGAAACATAGAATTATCTATCCATTTATCTGTCTAAGTATCTGCCTGTTCTTCTAGGAGTCTGTATGGGGGGGGGGTCATCTGAACTGTGTATATATATAAATATAGTGCGATATATATATATATATAAAGTGTTTCCTGCAAAGCAGCTACAAAGGTCAGTTTCAGACACCTGCAATACAGTCACATTGTAACATCTATGTTATGGCCGTAGTACTCAGATAACCTGCTATTCTACTATCTATCTATCTATCTATCTATCTATCTATCTATCTATCTATCTATCTATCTATTTATCTATCTATCTATCTGTCCTATCTTTCTCTCTATGCCATGACTATCTGTCTTTCTTTCTGCCTATCTATGTATGTCATCATGACTAACTATTTTTCTATATATCATGATTATCTATCGATCTGCCTGTGCCATGACTGTCTATCTATTTATCTATCTATCGATCTACTATGACTGTGTATCTATCCAACTATCTGTCTGTCATGATCACTTTCTTTCTTTCTTTCTTTCTTTCTTTCTTTCTTTCTTTCTTTCTTTCTTTCTCTATAGCTACTGTATGCCATAAAGATCTTTCTCTCTCTCTCCATATATATAGTGCTTATTAGAGTCGCTATGGCACAAATATATTGTCTTTTTAAGAGTTGAAACATGAACCCATCCAGCCACAATGTAGTAGCACCACCCAAGGAACCATCTGACTACCCAAACCCTATCTATCTATCTATCTATCTATCTATCTATCTATCTATCTATCTATCTATCTCCATCTATCTATCTTTCTTTATTTCCATCCTTCCTTCCTTCCCAAGGAATCATCTTGCCATCCAGATTCTACCACCATCTTCATTATTTATTGCATTATTACATCTTCTATACTCCCATGGAGGTTTCCCCGTTGGGTACCAGTGGTCTGGAGTTTGGTTGTTGCAGACCGATCCTGGAGCCCATGAGATGATGGGTGTTGATATTTATCTAAAGCTCGCTTTCCTTACGAATTCCCTTTGTAGAATTATGAGCTCGCTGCTGCAGTGCTGATGTTTTAAGGTTCAGCAACCTGGCAACTTGGCCCTATTCTTCTCTCTAACGGCAGGCTTGGATCGGCTCCAGCCAATTATGTCTTCATTCAGGTGGAGCCGAGCTGCTGATGTTTAGAACGTGCCGATAAAATGCAAACGTTTGTTTTCAGGGCTGTTGCTTGTAGTAATGTTGCCCTCCATGTTCAATAGTCCCAGCTTTATTTATTTATTTTATGTATCGTAAAAAAAATTTTGTGACTTTTTATGTCACATCTGTCTCCATTAGCAAAGACTTCATTTTATATTCGCTATATAAAAGTTGTATCTACATTAATCATAATAATGGTGATTAAAATGAAATGGTCATAGAACCTCAGAATATTCTAATCTGTATAAAATCTATCTATCTATCTATCTATCTATCTATCTATCTATCTACAAAAACAAAAGTCCAAAATAGAGCAAGATATAGCTCGCTGGTAATGGGTGCAAATCTAATGGGTCTGGCAGTATTCCACCATATCTATCTATCTATCTATCTATCTATCTATCTATCTATCTATCTAACTACCTCTCCGTCTGTCCGGATGTAGGGGGCAGATACATGACAGTATGACTACAGGACTACACAGGGGTTTGATTGTAGTCTGTTACCATGGTTACACATAGGTCTGAATTGGAGCGATAGTTGCATGTACATGTAGTTACCCCTACATGTACATGCACACGAGGTTCAGCCAACATTAGGACCATATAAGGTGTAAACAATAGGTCCATATATGGTGGAAACAATAGGTCCATATAAGGTGGAAACAATAGGTCAATATAAGGTGGAAACAATAGGTCCACATAAGGTGGAAACAATAGGTCCATATAAACTGGACCCCCCTTTCCTCCTAATCCATAGAAGATTGAATTCTTGTACCTATTATATGAGATCACACAATGCCTGCTTCCACTTTAAGAAATCGCCTGCCTCGGAGCACTTTAGGAGTCGGGTAAATTGCTGGTACGTGATAAACAGAGCGATCTTTGGATAGAGGCGGAGCTCTATGACGACGCATGACGCCAATAACTGCAATGTAAACTGCACTGTGTGAACCTGTATATAACACACCACTAGTTATCATCCATCGATTCCTCTTAACTAAGACTTAGAGCGTCCATTTTGGTGCATTCTGGAGTTTACGCTGCGATGCCACATAATTGGGCACTTAAATGGCAATAAAGAGTGGTATATAATGATATATAATGGTGGGCCCACTGAGCACACCTATAATCTGGGGATGGATTCACAGGAGCTGTATAGAGTAGTAAAATCTGAGATTGTCAGCCACATAATAGCAGAAAATAACCGTATACCTGAGTGTCCAGTGTGAGTAAGATAGAAATAATAGGTTATACTGCACCTATAGTATACATACATGGAGAGAGAGACGTAAACATGTACACAAGAGAACATTCTAGATAGATATGAGAGGTATATCAGATACATACAGTAGATGTACTGGAGATAGAAGGGATACCAATGTGATAAATAGATCTACATATCTCATATCTATTTATCTATCTCATTACTATCTCTTATGCCTATCTATACAGAGAGCCTATATACTGTATATACCCTGTATGTCCGTATGCTGCACATAATCTCATTAGGAGGTCATTTTAGAAATCTGCAGCAATTACTATTGGTTCAGACTCATTAAGTCATGTGCTTCATTGATCACTAACAATAAGCTATGGCGGTGCAATTACTAGAGACAGACATACGGTATATACTGAGAGTACCCTGGTAATAGGTGTCTATACAGGAGGATACAGTATATACTGAGAGTACTCTAGTAATAGGTGTCTGTACAGGAGGATACAGTATATACTGAGAGTACACTAGTAACACATGTATATACAGGAGGATACAGTATATACTGAGAGTACACTAGTAATACGTGTCTATACAGGAGGATACAGTATATAACTGAGAGTACACTAGTAACACATGTATATACAGGAGGATACAGTATATACTGAGAGTACACTAGTAACACATGTCTATACAGGAGGATACAGTATATACTGAGAGTACACTAGTAATACGTGTCTATACAGAAGGATACAGTATATATACTGAGAGTACGCTAGTAATACATGTATATACAGGAGGATACAGTATATATACTGAGAGTACACTAGTAACACATGTATATACAGGAGGATACAGTATATATACTGAGAGTACACTAGTAACACATGTATATACAGGAGGATACAGTATATACTGAGAGTACACTAGTAATACATGTATATACAGGAGGATACAGTATATACTGAGAGTACACTAGTAATATCTGTCTATACAGGAGGATACAGTATATACTGAGAGTACACTAGTAATATGTGTCTATACAGGAGGATACAGTATATACTGAGAGTACACTAGTAATATGTGTCTATACAGGAGGATACAGTATATACTGAGAGTACACTAGTAATAGGTGTCTGTACAGGAGGATACAGTATATACTGAGAGTACACTAGTATTACGTGTCTATACAGGAGGATACAGTATATACTGAGAGTACACTAGTAATACGTGTCTATACAGGAGGATACAGTATATACTGAGAGTACACTAGTAACACATGTATATACAGGAGGATACAGTATATACTGAGAGTATGCTAGTAACACATGTATATACAGGAGGATACAGTATATACTGAGAGTATGCTAGTAATACATTTATATACAAAAGGATACAGTATATATACTGAGAGTACACTAGTAATACGTGTCTATACAGGAGGATACAGTATATATACTGAGAGTACACTAGTAACACATGTATATACAGGAGGATACAGTATATATACTGAGAGTACACTAGTAATACATGTATATACAGGAGGCTACAGTATATATACTGAGAATACACTAGTAACACATGTATATACAGGTGGATACAGTATATACTGAGAGTACACTGGTAATACGTGTCTATACAGGAGGATACAGTATATACTGAGAGTACACTAGTAACACATGTATATACAGGAGGATACAGTATATACTGAGAGTATGCTAGTAATACATGTATATGCAAGAGGATACAGTATATATACTGAGAGTACACTAGTAATACGTGTCTATACAGGAGGAGGATACAGTATATATACTGAGAGTACACTAGTAATACGTGTCTATACAGGAGGATACAGTATATACTGAGAGTACACTAGTAACACATGTATATACAGGAGGATACAGTATATATACTGAGAGTACACTAGTAACACATGTATATACAGGAGGATACAGTATACTGAGAGTACACTAGTAATACATGTATATACAGGAGGATACAGTATATATACTGAGAATACACTAGTAACACATGTATATACAGGAGGATACAGTATATACTGAGAGTACACTAGTAACACATGTATAAACAGGAGGATACAGTATATACTGAGAGTATGCTAGTAATACGTGTCTATACAGGAGGATACAGTATATACTGAGAGTACACTAGTAACACATGTATATACAGGAGGATACAGTATATATACTGAGAGTACACTAGTAATACGTGTCTATACAGGAGGATACAGTATATACTGAGAGTACACTAGTAACACATGTATATACAGGAGGATACAGTATATACTGAGAGTATGCTAGTAATACATGTATATACAAGAGGATACAGTATATATACTGAGAGTACACTAGTAATACATGTATATACAGGAGGATACAGTATATACTGAGAGTACACTAGTAATATGTGTCTATACAGGAGGATACAGTATATATACTGAGAGTACACTAGTAATACATGTATATACAGGAGGATACAGTATATATACTGAGAGTACACTAGTAACACATGTATATACAGGAGGATACAGTATATACTGAGAGTACACTAGTAACACATGTATATACAAGAGGATACAGTATATATACTGAGAGTACACTAGTAATACATGTATATACAGGAGGATACAGTATATACTGAGAGTACACTAGTAATACATGTATATACAGGAGGATACAGTATATACTGAGAGTACACTAGTAATATCTGTCTATACAGGAGGATACAGTATATACTGAGAGTACACTTGTAATACATGTATATACAGGAGGATACAGTATATACTGAGAGTACACTAGTAATATCTGTCTATACAGGAGGATACAGTATATATACTGAGAGTACACTAGTAACACATGTATATACAGGAGGATACAGTATATACTGAGAGTACACTAGTAATACATGTATATACAGGAGGATACAGTATATACTGAGAGTACACTAGTAATACATGTATATACAGGAGGATACAGTATATAACTGAGAGTACACTAGTAATACGTGTCTATACAGGAGGATACAGTATATACTGAGAGTACACTAGTAACACATGTATATACAGGAGGATACAGTATATATACTGAGAGTACACTAGTAACACATGTATATACAGGAGGATACAGTATATACTGAGAGTACACTAGTAATACGTGTCTATACAGGAGGATACAGTATATACTGAGAGTACACTAGTAACACATGTATATACAGGAGGATACAGTATATATCTGAGAGTACACTAGTAATACATGTCTATACAGGAGGATACAGTATATACTGAGAGTACACGTTATCTGGTACACTAGTAACACATGTCTATACAGGAGGATACAGTATATACTGAGAGTACACTAGTAATACATGTATATACAGGAGGATACAGTATATACTGAGAGTACACTAGTAATACCTGTCTATACAGGAGGATACAGTATATACTGAGAGTACACTAGTAATACATGTATATACAGGAGGATACAGTATATACTGAGAGTACACTAGTAATACCTGTCTATACAGGAGGATACAGTATATACTGAGAGTACACTAGTAATGTGTCTATACAGGAGGATACAGTATATACTGAGAGTACACTAGTAACACCTGTCTATACAGGAGGATACAGTATATATACTGAGAGTACACTAGTAACACATGTATATACAGGAGGATACAGTATATACTGAGAGTACACTAGTAACACATGTCTATACAGGAGGATACAGTATATACTGAGAGTACACTAGTAACACATGTATATACAGGAGGATACAGTATATATCTGAGAGTACACTAGTAACACATGTATATACAGGAGGATACAGTATATACTGAGAGTACACTAGTAACACATGTATATACAGGAGGATACAGTATATACTGAGAGTACACTAGTAACACATGTATATACAGGAGGATACAGTATATACTGAGAGTACACTAGTAACACATGTATATACAGGAGGATACAGTATATATCTGAGAGTACACTAGTAACACATGTATATACAGGAGGATACAGTATATACTGAGAGTACACTAGTAATACATGTCTATACAGGAGGATACAGTATATACTGAGAGTACACTAGTAACACATGTATATACAGGAGGATACAGTATATATACTGAGAGTACACTAGTAATACATGTCTATACAGGAGGATACAGTATATACTGAGAGTACACTAGTAATACGTGTCTATACAGGAGGATACAGTATATACTGAGAGTACACTAGTAACACATGTATATACAGGAGGATACAGTATATACTGAGAGTACACTAGTAATACATGTCTATACAGGAGGATACAGTATATATACTGAGAGTACACTAGTAATACATGTATATACAGGAGGATACAGTATATACTGAGAGTACACTAGTAACACATGTATATACAGGAGGATACAGTATATACTGAGAGTACACTAGTAACACATGTATATACAGGAGGATACAGTATATACTGAGAGTACACTAGTAACACATGTCTATACAGGAGGATACAGTATATACTGAGAGTACACTAGTAACACATGTCTATACAGGAGGATACAGTATATACTGAGAGTACACTAGTAATACGTGTCTATACAGGAGGATACAGTATATACTGAGAGTACACTAGTAACACATGTATATACAGGAGGATACAGTATATACTGGGTACACTAGTACCATGTATATACAGGTGTCAGTATTACTGAGAGCACTAGTAACACATGTATATACAGGAGGATACAGTATATACTGAGAGTACACTAGTAATATGTGTCTATACAGGAGGATACAGTATATATCTGAGAGTACACTAGTATCACATGTCTATACAGGAGGATACAGTATATACTGAGTGTTGGAGGTACAGTATATCTGAGTACACTACGTGTCTATACAGGAGGATACAGTATATACTGAGAGTACGCTAGTAACACATGTATATACAGGAGGATACAGTATATATACTGAGAGTACACTAGTAATACATGTATATACAGGAGGATACAGTATATACTGAGAGTACACTAGTAATACGGACGTTCGGTCCTAGTACGGCTAACAGGAGGATACAGTATATACTGAGAGTACACTAGTAACACATGTATATACAGCGGAGGATACAGTATATACTGAGAGTACACTAGTAACACATGTATATACAGGAGGAGACAGTGTAATACTGGAGTACACGTAACACATGTATATACTGGAGGATACAGTATATACTGAGAGTACACTAGTAACACATGTATATACAGGAGGATACAGTATATACTGAGAGTACACTAGTAACACATGTATATACAGGAGGATACAGTATATACTGAGAGTACACTAGTAACACATGTATATACAGGAGGATACAGTATATACTGAGAGTACACTAGTAATATGTGTCTATACAGGAGGATACAGTATATACTGAGAGTACACTAGTAATACGTGTCTATACAGGAGGATACAGTATATACCTGAGAGTACACTAGTAATACATGTATATACAGGAGGATACAGTATATACGGAGTACGCTAGTAACACATGTATATACAGGAGGATACAGTATATACTGAGTACGCTAGTAACACATGTATATACAGGAGGATACAGTATATATACAGCAGCTGCTGGTAGATTCTCTGAGGTCTGCGTCCTGGTATAAAATCCCTCATCTACATGATCCTTTGTCGTCAGTGACACTTCATCCTGAATATGGTGTCTTGTAGGAACTGCATAAAGAGGATTTGTCACCACACAGACCTCTGAAAATTAGGACATCCATGAGCCACGCTGGTGGGGGCAGCTGTCCCCCAGACACAACCCAAGGGAACACAAATTGTTATAATGAGCCACATTATTATAATTCAGATGTGATGTCCTGGATCGGGGATGTAGGTCGTGGTTGGTATTCCAACTCTTCCCCTTTAAGTAGATCAGGCTGAGCTGCAATACCAGACACAACCTATGGACTCAAGTGACGCTGTCACTAGTTAAAGTGGTTTAGATTTAGAAAAAAAAATGTTTTTTTTGGAAACAGTGAGCCTCCTGTCCATAAGTTGTATCTGATTTTGCAGCTCATCTTCATTTAAAGAGGACCTTTCACCACCTCAACCAAGTATCCTCCAATAGGTGGCGCGCTACTGATTCCAGCACAGTTGGAATTTCTTCTCTAGCCCCCACCGTTCCTGAATAATTGGTGCAGATAATTCATCTCTCTACTGTCAGGTGGGTGGTCCCTATCTTTTTGCCCCAGCCTAGGACTGCCCACCTGACAGTAGAGAACCTAATTAACATATTGGATACTGTAACTAAAAGAATTAATTAGTCGGGAATGGTGGGGGCTACAGAAAGAAATCCAACTGTGCTGGAATCAGTGGAGCGACACCAATTGAAGGGTGCAAAGAGTTGGTCAAGATGGTGAAAGATCCTCCTTAAAGGGATTTTCCAGGACTTTTGCATTGGTCCTCAATTTGTGATTGGCAGATTTCGGACACCTGTTTCGCTCTTTGATCACATGGTACCACAGCAGCTCAGTCCCTTTCAAGTAAATGGGGATGAGCTGCTATACCAAACACAGCCCCTACACAAAGTATAGCACCGTGCTTGGTGTTCACCCGGCCTTTTCAACCTGTAGATCAGTGGGGGTCCTGAGTGTCAGACCCCCACTGATTGGAAGGTCATCACCATGTAAGTTCCAAAAAAAACCTTTAAGCAGACTGACCTGTAATACCAGATGTAACCTATAAACTAGAGTGGCGCTGTTTGAGGAAAAAATGTAACCCCATTAACCAGATTTCACCCTTTATACAGATATGCTGTATACTGTCTACATTTATATCCCGCACTACCCCGTGTACGCCGGATCTCCTACGCGGTTTCTTCCGCGCTAATTTAATTTCTCTAATGTTTTTTTTTTCAGTCCAAAAATGCTCAAAAGCAAATCTTCTCCTGTTTGTCATCCAAAAGATTTAGCTGTGTGTGCTGGAAAGGGTTGACATAAGCCTCTGGGGACAGGTTACCATTGGGGGAGCCGTTTCCTGCTTCAGCAGTCTTGAGGATTTTTTTGCCTCTCCTTGGTATATTGCATTATGTGGCTGACCCAATCCTTAGTGACAGCTTGTCGGGCTGATTAATGCGGACTCTGGAGAATAGCTATCTGCTGTCTGATTGATTCACGCTGCCAATGCAATCCTCTCCTACCTTCCCATAGTCCCCGCCATAAACAAATGATTTAATGAGTAACCAAAATCCATTCCTTTGAGCTGCAGATCTGAGATGTGAGAAGAAATCGCCAAAAGATAGCACAAAAAATCCTTAAATCAGCCGTATCTTCCAGGACAAGATTTACTAATCGCTTACAATTCACGGCCTGAAGTGAATCAACGATTTTCTATGTGTCCAATAATTAGCATGTTGTTTCATTATTATCTTTTTAAGAGCTATAGCGCCACTCCTGGTCATAGGACGTGTCTGGTATTGCAGCTTTGGAAATATATGTTTAAATAAAAATATATTTTATCGCCTCCACTAACTCCAGTTCTTTACATCCTTTAATAGCCACCGCTCCGCTGATTCTGGTGCAGTTGGAATTTTTTCTTTAACCCCCACTGTTCCTGAGTAATCAGCGCAGTTAGTTTTGGTGCCTGTTGTGGTAAAGTGGGCGGTCTCAGAGGAGACAGTGTCAGAACTCAGAATCACGCCCCTTGCCTGCTTATAAGGCACCAAAACTAACAGCACTGATTGCTCAGGAATGGTGAAGGCTAGAGAAAAAAATTCCAACTGCAACAGAATCAGTGGAGCGGCACCTGTTAAGGAATTATAAGAACTAGAATCTTTCTGTGCTTAGGAGTCCAGTGGGCGGTGCTGATCAGTGATTGACAGCCTTGCCTGTCTTTCCAGTGATAGCTGTCAGTAACTGAGTAGGACCACCCAGAGGACTCCTAGAGAAGAGACATAAATTAATATAATAAGGTAAATAGTTTCCGATGGGACTTTAT
The DNA here is from genome assembly GCA_947044405.1 of Leptodactylus fallax. Taxonomy (NCBI): domain Eukaryota; kingdom Metazoa; phylum Chordata; class Amphibia; order Anura; family Leptodactylidae; genus Leptodactylus; species Leptodactylus fallax. The sequence goes on along the minus strand of CAMRHE010000063.1, from coordinate 5,967,938 downwards.
ATCACCCAGCTGAGCTCCTCCGGCTCTACGAAAATCCCTTTTAAAATGATGAAAGGACTAATAAACTTAAAGGGAGTGCATCAGAAGAACCCAGCATTTCAACCCAGCCAGCAGATAGATAGGTTAGGGTCACCTGAATCATACAGTGTTTCCCCTCTGTGAATCGGTGCTTCTGTTGCTGAGATATCGCTGTTTTTATTATATGCAAATAATTTCTTTGTAGCGACAAGGGAGCTGCCATTGCTACAAAGAGCTTATTTGCATATTGACAAAGTAGCAATATCTCGGCAACGGAGGCTCCGATTCACAAGGGGAAAGCGTCATCTGATTCAGGGGACCCTAACCTATCTATCTGCGGGGCTGGACTGATATGCTTGGGGTCTGATGAGACTCCCTTTAAGGTGGCCATACACAGCCATTTTCACTCTTCCCTGACAGGTTATATTGATTGTTCCAATTCTTTTGTCCAAAGGTGTCTGGCAGTGGCTTACAGTTTATGCGCATTCACAACACATGAACGATCTGAGCATGCATGTGTATAGAGGGGTCAGAAGGAATAGCTGCTAGCAATAGTCTTATTTAATCTTTTCCTAACCTGAAATAACTGATCGCATAAAGCAACAGATTATAATATGGACCCTTCAAAGTCCCTGCACTCGCAGTAGGTACAGTAAGCCCTGAGCCCCAAGACTATGAACGATCCGGTGCCCCCCGCTACTTAACGCTCGGTATCTAATTTTGTCAGTACGGCAGCTGTGCTATTTTAAGTCGTCTTTTCAATAACTTGTCATTTATTCAATCCAACGCAAAAAAAAAAAAAACCTCAAAGTGCTCATAGAATAGTAATCTAACTGTATTGTACATGTCAATCATAAATGCTCCGGTGACAAAGAGACGGCAAAAAGTTACATCGGGTAATAATCAGATTTAGTGGGAAAATTACCTTCCAAATCTTCTTATTCAATCTCGGAACATTTTAATGCAGTCAAATCACCGCACAATCTGCGACTCCGGAGCCGAGATTATAACGTTACCAGTCTGCAGGCGATGGGAAAGTTTAAAATGAAAAAAAAAAAAAAGTTTCCCTATACAGTGAAGGTCAGGCCGTACATCTCCGAGATGACCTCTGCTGCAGGTCCACCGAGCCAATTTCCAGACCGAGCACGAAAGCCCTATCACCTTTAAATAACTTGCTATTTCACTTTGTGCCGGTTCCTTCTAGCTTATATTTTCTTTCCGGAGAGATACAGTTCCCGCAATAAAGTCCTCTCTGGAGATCAGAGCTTTTTTTTTTTTTTTAAAGTGGTTCTTCGCTTTGGAAAATCCTTACTTTTTAGACAGGTCACTAGACAATAGGTTGGACAAGTGTCCTCCTGCTGGGACCTCCAGAACAATCTGGAAGTGTTCAATTTCCTTGTGGTGCTCGCATTCAAATCAGGACAGGACAGGTCCTTCAGAGCGAGGGACAGGACAGGTCCTTCAGAGCGAGAGACAGGACAGGTCCTTCAGAGCGAGAGACAGGACAGGTCCTTCAGAGCGAGAGACAGGACAGGTCCTTCAGAGCGAGAGACAGGACAGGTCCTTCAGAGCGAGAGACAGGACAGGTCCTTCAGAGCGAGAGACAGGACAGGTCCTTCAGAGCGAGAGACAGGACAGGTCCTTCAGACAGAGAGGATTCTCCCCTGTTAACTGAGGATATCTTTATAGAGTATGGAAAAATAGGTTTTCTAAATTGGGGAACTTCTTAAAGGAATTGTCAGATATTTCTGAAAGGATCCATTTTTGTTTATTTCTTCTGGATCAACAGACCATACTTTGTAGATACTAAAGGTAAAGCCGTGGTTAATATTTATGAGATCCCTTTAATTTTAGTTGTTGGTATCATGGTCAGTCTAGTAGGCCTCGGCTCTAAAACAGTAGTTGGACCCAAAGGTCCAGCTAGTCCTTGGACCTGGTCCTCCATTGCCGAGCTATTTTGTCAGGTTTTGTCAATATGCAAATTATCTTTTTGGAGCAACAAGAGAATTGTCATTACTCCATCATAGGATTTTTTTTCTAAATAATTCTGTATTTTTCAAGCATGATTTAAAATACTGTTTCCTAATTGAAATGAAACATGGATGTAGCCACCTGAGTGTGTATGGGGAAATGTGGAAGTGGCAGAGCTTAGTGTGTGGAAGGGCGTTGGTAGCAGGACTGGGTTTGTGGAGGGAAATGTGGATCTAGTAGAGCTGAGTGTGTGAAAGGGCATTGGTAGCAGAGCTGAGTGTGTGTGGGACATGGATGCAGCAGAGATGAGCATATGGAGGGAGCAGACCGTATACAGGGAAGAACTATGAAAGTGGCAAAAATGTGGGTGTAGGAGGAAAACATGGAGGTAGGAGAGCTGTGTGGGAAGGAAAGTATGGGAGCAGCAGTGCTGCATGAGCTTGTGATGGGGATGTGGATAGCATAGCTGAGTGTGTGGAAGTAAGGTGCTGGTAGTAGAATTGAGCATGTTGGGGACATGGATGCAGCAAAGCTGTGTGTGTAGTGGGAACAGGCTGTATGCAGGGAAGAAACATGAAAATAGCAGAACTGTGGGTATAGGAGGGAAGCACAGAGGTAGCAGAGCTGTGTGTGCCGGAAGGAAAACATGGGGTAGCAGTGGTGTATGTGTTTGTGGAGGTACAACAGCTAGATGTGGGTATGGAGAACATGGAAGTAGCAGAGCTGTGTGAAGGAAGAATAAGCAGAACAGAGGCAGTATGCAGCTAAAAAGCATAATAGAGGCCGAATATAGCTGACTTTTTTTTTTTTTTAAAAATGGGACTTAGTACAGTAATGGGGAGGTCTTGAACGAAAGTCTCACCCAAAGGGGTTGGGACTGATTTAGAAGGTACATCATGATACGTACTGTTCCTTTAAATTTACATACTCTTTCAAACCCATTTGTTAAACGTTAAGACATTTTTTTTTCTTCAAGGTTCTGAACTGCTGCATTTTATGGAAATTTTTTCTTGACATTGAGCTTGGCGATGAAGACGCTCAGTCGTTGGAAGATATGGTTTGATAATTACCTAAGAGTCTGCTAATTGCGAATTGATTATATTTTATGATCCCATGTTCCCAGAATAACTACTGAACAGCTGACCATAAATTTCGACAAGTCGACCAGAAGATTGTGAACATTTGTATGGCCTAGCAAAACTGCGCTCCGGCTTTTAATATTTAATTCTAATGATCGCCACCATATAAAAGCCGCTTCTTGTAGACCTTCGCGAAGGAAAAGGCGAGACGCCCAGCTTACTTGTGGGCACCTCAGCTAAAAATGCCAATGAAGATGATGTGGCTTTATATTCTCAAGGTCACACCAAGGAATCTTCTGCCACAGCCTTCAGACTGACAAAGAAACCTTATCGAAGCGCTCTTACATAACCTTGTAACTGTCAGACGTATACATACACTTATTCTATAGGCTGTGCGTAGTTATTGTATTTTATTCTCTTTTTAGAAAAGTTACATGATAGATGTAACATAGGGGTCTCCTGGCAGCAAGTATTTCAGTTCCCTGCAGTGACACCACTGGTGAACTAAGGTATTACACAGCTCTTGCTGAAATCAGTGGTTGTTAGTGTAATGCATGGCATCCAGGTCCAGAAAGAGACACTCTTTGAGGCCACTCTTTACTCTTCATTATAGATGAGGTTCCTAAAAGGGGGAGGATGCCCCTCTATTAAAAGGAATATATCGTCAATTATTTTTTATTTATTTTACTTTTATTTTTTAATTTATTTATTAAAACCAGATTGTGAAATCTGTCACTTTTTCAAATCAGTTTTTATTTTCTGTAGATTTTTTTAATTATATTATCTGTACATGGTTATGGTGGCAGCCATCTTTCCTGAGTTTATGTATGCCTATATAGTGCTATGGGCAATACTTATGAGATGTGGAGGTAAAGTATGTTAGTGCTGAGAAACCACTTTACGGTGCTGTATGTTGTATAAATATCATGACATTTAGGGTAACGGCACCGGCCATTCCTCATATGAGGTAGATGATTAATAGCAATATTAGAATTTGGATGAGATGTCGCTTGCAGCTTGTGGTATTCTGATGCCATTTTACACCTTCTTAGATTCCATTGTTATGCTAGATTGTGATACAGGGTTGGGTTAGGGATTCTTGTATTTGCCAGAGAAAATTATTCTTAAAGGGAGTTTATCCCTAGAACCAGCATATCACCCCAGCCCTGCAGATAGATAGGTTAGTGTCACCAGAACCAGCATATCACCCCAGCCCTGCAGATAGATAGGTTAGTGTCACCAGAGCCAGCATATCGCCCCTGCCCTGCAGGCCCCCCCCCCCGGGGGGCCCGCCCCCCCCCCCCCCCCGGGGGTTGCCCCGCCGCTATTACCCCAGCCCTGCTGATAGATAGGTTAGTGTCACCAGAACCAGCATATCACCCCAGCCCTGCAGATAGATAGGTTAGTGTCACCAGAACCAGCATATCACCCCAGCCCTGCAGATAGATAGGTTATTGTCACCAGAACCAGCATATCACCCCAGTCCTGCAGATAGATAGGTTAGTGTCACCAGAACCAGCATATCACCCCAGCCCTGCAGATAGATAGGTTAGTGTCACCAGAACCAGCATATCACCCCAGCCCTGCAGATAGATAGGTTAGCCCCCCCCCCCCCCCCCCCCCCGGGGGCCCCCCCCACCCCCATACCCCCCCAGCCCTGCGCCCGACGTCCCCCCGGCCCCCCGCCCCCCCCCCGCGGGGGCCCCCGCCCCCCCCCGCGGTAGGGTCACCTGAATCAAACGGTCTTTTCCCCTTGTGAATCGCTGCCTGAGATGCTGAGATATCGCTGTTATTGTCAATATATAAATGAGCAATGGCGGCGCCCTTGTCCCTCCAAAGAGCTAATTTGCATATCGACAAAAACGTAATATCTCTGCAACGGAGGCAGCGATTCACAAGGGGGAAGCACTATTAAATTCAGTTGAACCTAACCTATCTATCTGCTGTGCTGCGATGATATGCTTGGGTCTGGTGAAACACTCCCTTTAAAGTGCCCATAAAAATAACATAAAACTTGGCCAAACCCACTAAATTTGTTAGGAATAGCTGTCGGCCTAACAGGTTTTCGACTTCCAGGTATAGAAGATGTATGGCCCGCTGTAGGGCTGACGATCCATCTATACAGAACATTTGTCCATTCTGATGGCCCTTTGGTACCCTCCATAGGATTGTTTGCCAATTTAAAGGGCCATTCCAACCCTGCTATGCCAGGGTAAATTTTCTTTCCATGACTTAACATTATTCATGGGGGTGCTTCATTCCTTAACAACACCAAAAAATATTTGCCTTTTTGATTTTGGGGTTATATTTGTATTTTTATTTGAATGCCTTCTATGCTACGGCCGACAGGGTTGTTAGAATGGAAAAGGAATAAGAAGTCTTGTAGAATATGTTCACAATGAATAATCTTGGTGGACCAGGTGGCTCTTTTCTGTTGTCAACATCTATGCTAAGACTCTTCGGAAACAACTGTTGCAACCACCAACCCGAGCACCTTCTGTTTCCCAAGTGAACTATAATGCCCCCTCCTCTTCTCAGGAAATGAATCAGATTTACACTTCCTAGGAGTTAGCTGCTGGGAAGACCAGATGGCTCTCCATCATCTCCTGTTACCAGAACGTAGCCTTAAAATGTTCAGCCCAATTTAATCTTCCTTCCAAAGCCAAGAAACCCCCCGGGGACTGGTCATAAGCCGTACGTCAACAAGGGCCTAAGGAGACATGATTCTGTGCATTGAGTTCCCATGTGGTCAGAATGTCACTTTAGGATATCGGGAAGACAATACCTCGGATTAATGAGTGACCAACTGAATGAAATCTGGATCATCTCGGATACTTTTTGTTTTTTTTTTACAAGACCTGTCTTGGAACCTCATGAGGTGGAATCTAAGTGCCCGTAATGATGGGAAATGATCAATCTGTAGACGGCGTATTGACAGAAATATAAATTACATGTTCACGCTTCCACAAAATGGTGGCATCATGAAATTTTCCATTACACAGAATCCAAAAATTGTAATTTTTTTATTATAAAGTGATTTTCTAAATCTGACAAAGTTCTTAGGAAACTTGAAGACCCCAACGTAATGCAAGGAAATTTCAAAAGTATCATGTCTTATGGAATTAAAGGGATCCTCTGCTATTGTTGTCTCTACCCTCATGTCTTCTTGGGTGTGTTCTACATAGAAACATATTGAATACTTAGAACATTTGATGTCTTAAAGGGATTGGACTATGATATTGATAGCGGCGGCTTCTTCGCTACTTACCAAGCACAGCGCCGTACATTGTATAGTGGCAGTGCTTGTTATTGCAGTCTAGCTCTATTCAGTTGAGTGGGACTAAGCTGCAGCATGATCATGTGACCAATGTATGTGATGTCACCAGACCAGCCCTGGACAACCCCTTTAAACCACATCTTGGGAAAACCTTATAGAGTCCCAAAAGTGCCTGTTTTCTTTTATTTCTCTTTTTAAAAATTTGCATAGAGCACGCCCCCTGGATGGGCTGTAATAATAGCTAGAATTTTCTTTCTTAAAGGAACACTCTCTATACAAAACCTTTACACTGTGTTATGCTCCGTGTTGTGCACCACTTTCTTGTGGGAATTAAATCATCTCTCCGTTTTTTTCTTTTTTAAAGTTATTTTTTAGAAATGGATCACGTTTAACAATAAATTTACATCGTCTTCATCATAGCGCTGCCCCTTTTCTTAGACAAATTTCAAAACCTTTCATTTTTTTTTTTTTGCATTTCCTCTTTCTGTAGTATTCATGATATTCTGCTAAGCCTCCTTGGGGAATAAAAGCAATACTGAGCCACTTGAACTAAGTGTTTGCATCCCCTTGTCATGGAGGAAGGGCCTCGTGAAATTTAATGAGTTGATCTGACTGTAATTTCTTTGACCTTTGGTCATGATACATGTGCCGGTTGCCATCGATTCCTGATACTGTGCTGAATGTTAACTGGATTATTGTTGTACGCTGCAGCACGAGCTCAAGTAATGACAGACGTCAACATGTAACTTAATAAAAGGCCCCGGATAATGAGACGTCCAACCTGACATTATAGGATGTGGATTCTATAGAACCGCTTACATTTCTGTAAGATGACTACAGTAATATACAGGGGGGTAACGTCAAGCTCCTGGGCCCCAATGCATCTGTAATGACCTGAGACTGAGACCAAGCTTTCTGACACTGGGCAGCACATTTCTCTCTAGAATCCCTTGATAGTCTTGAGATTTCATTGTACCCTGAACAGATTCAAGACACTCTGTGCCAGATGCAGCAAAGCAGCCCCAGAACATAACAGAGCCTCCTCCATGTTTCACAGTAGGGACAGTGTTCTTTTCAAGATATGCTTCATTTTTCCATCTGTGAACATAGAGCTGATGTGCCTTGCCAAAAATTTCGATTTTTGTCTCATCTGTCCATAGGACATTCTCCCAGAAGCTTTGTGGCTTGTCAACATGTTGTTTGGCAAATTACATTTGTCAGATTCAAGTTATTTCTGTGACCATTGTGAGTTTTTCTTTCATTAAACGAGGGGGACCAACAATTTTGTCCACGTGTGTATGACCCTACAGTGTTGATCCAGAAGAAGGCAAGAAACCCCCATGAGGCTGATGCCAATTACCCCATGTCAGGGGAAAAAATTTCTTCTCGACTACCAATCCGGCGATCACATGGGACAATCAGGGGATCTTGAGGATCGTCGTTCACCTGACCGATGGGGTCCCAGTGATCAGAACTTATCCCCTATTCCATGGATAAGGACATGTGTGGTTAATCCCCTTTAAGTGAAGCAAATGTCACAGATTCTCCATATATTTTACCTTTTTTATGTGATCCCTCCTGCAACTAAAAGTGAATAATATTGATATGTATGAGATCAGAATAGAATTCTATTTTCCTAGGAACGGCGCCGCTTTTGTGCACAGGCCATGTCTGGTATAAATTCTCCTTTCTGAATGGTACCATTACAAAGTACAACTTGTCCCGCAAACATTAAGCCCTCCTATGGCTCTGTCAATTGAAAAATTAAAAAACTTATGGGGTTTGGAGGGTGGGGAGTCAAACATGAAAATCGAAAACTGCCTGCAGTGGGAAAGGGTTAAGCGGGACATACTGTCTTCGTATTTACTTGGCCTCTCTGTCTACAACACTACCTGGCTCAAGTGTCTGCGCTTTCCTGGCAGTCATTACATATTTAGTTGTGTCGCATCCCAACCGTAGGCAACAATTATGTCATGCGGCTTGGTCAGGCCGTAGCCACGGGCGGTGTAGTTCAACCTTGGGAGATAACATTTTACATTCCTTCTCCTGGTTGCCACCTGTCCACTCCTGAGTTTTACGTAGCCGTACGCAGAGCACTGACCCGAACCAAACGGCGGTCATAAGAGGCGACTATCGCATGTTAAATCTAAATCCTCTCCTACATTAACATGCAGATTACAGCACAGGTATGTAGGAAATTCAATTACCTGCGGCGGCTGCTGCGGCGGCCTCAACATCACATCTGAAGTGATGTTGTTCACTAGTGTCGCTTTATCGCCCTCAGGCCGGCAAAGAATAACACGTTTTTTGTGTTTATATGGAATAAAGCGCTCGCTTGTGTTGTTACACGGATTCACTTTTAGGCCATTTCGCCGCTCTTTTCACTGAGCATACTTTTAATTACTTCGGAGAACGCGATAGACAAAACACGGCAGATGTAAGGAAAAAAAAAATCATTCTTGCATTCATAATTCTGAACAATTGGGCAATGACCTGATTCTAATTGCTGGAAATGTGAAATGTAAGGTTGTTTTGTTGCAGCTGGTTTATTAACATAAAAATTCTATGTGAACGGGGTTACTTTGCATGGCGGGGTTAACCCTTGAGGCGAGGGCTGAAGAATTGGGGGGTGGTAAAAATTTGCATTGGAATTTAGAATTTTTTTAAAATTTATTTATTTTAAAATTTGTTTTTTAAAAAATCTGCCTTTTAGGAAAAAAAAAAACAACTTTTTGATCTGTTGATATTACCAAGGATATATTTTGGATCCAAGACTCTTCAAGACTCTTTTAAGGTTTCTGCATCTTCTGTTGGGGGTATGTTCACACATCTTTATTTTCAGCACAGTTTTTTTCAGTACCCTGCTCTCTCTTGAGTCAGAATCCGCTCTGAAAACCTTTAAAAGCAATGAAAGGCTTAACAAAAAAAGAGCAGTGCCCAAAAAAAACCTGCCTGGCTACTTTTACTTTTAGAAACAGCGCCACAACTGTCTACAGGTTAGGTGTGGTATTGCAACTTAGCTCAAATTAAGTGAATGGAGTTGCAATACCATATACAACCTGTGACCAGGTGTGGCAGTGTTTTTAGGAGAAAGCAGTTATATTCTAATCTTGGACATCCCCTTTAATTAATATCATGACTGTATTTCTATGGGGTGAGGTGGCTGGGTCGTCCATGTAATCTTATGTGATGACTTGAATTTTCCATTTCTGGTTACGGTACATAGATGATCGCCGCGTCTGAGCTTCAGATGGAAATATACTAAAGCTGGCGCGGGGGATTTATAACAATGCTGTAAGATCTCCTCCCATGCTCGGCTCGTAGGATGATTACATGCAGTTATGTCAGGCAGGCAGGTCAGCTGTGTATCGCTGCTGCAATATTGCTTTACCATATGGAATCCCCAAGGTGCGGCCTACAAGCCAATTTGTAACTCACTAGTTACTGTAATGGCAAAATCTGTTTCTAAACAATGCCAGGCTGTGCGACGAAAAGTCCTGCATTGTATATTGACTTCAAAATAGCTCTGTCTATATTAGACTATAGAAGATTATATTAGACTATACTAGACTCAATAACACTATATTAGACTATGCAAGAATGTATTACACTATACTAGACTCTATAACACTATATGGGACTCTCTAAGACTATATTAGACTATACAAGACTATATTACACAGTATAAGACTATATTAGACAAGATTATTTTAAACTATGTAATACTATATTAGATACTATATTAGACTCTACAAGACTTTGTAAGACCATGTTGGACTACATTTGACTGTATTAGACACTATAAGATGATTTTATACTATGTAAGACTATGTTAGACAATACAAGACTGTATTGCACTATACTAGACTCTATAACGCTATATGGGACTCTCTAGACTATACAAGACTTTATAAGGCTATATTAGACGCTACATGACTATATTACACTGTACAAGACTATATTAGACTATGCAAGACTATATTACACAGTATAAGTCTATATTAGACTCTATAAGACTATGTAATACTATATTGCACTACACTTGACTGTATTAGACACTTTAAGATGATTTTATATTATGTAAGACTATATTAGACTCTATAAGGCTATATTAGAATCTGTAATGCTATATTACACATTGTAAGACTATATAGGGCTATACTAGACCACATTTGGATATATGAGACACTATAAGACTATATTGAACTTGATAGGACTGTATAAGACTATATTAAATACTATAAGACTATATTAGAAACTATAAGACTATATCAGACTATATAAGACTACAGTATATTAGATAGTACTATAAGACTAGACTTTGAAACATGTGGTAGGGGTCTCTACCAAATGGAGGATTGCCATAAGAACCTTAGTGGTGGGGGGGGGTCACCAAATAGGAATATATTAGCGGAAAATTCCAAATAGTCACAAGTTTTTGCTCCAAAAATGGAGTGTGCCAAAAATGGTGCCTTTTGTATGTCAGAAAGCTGACATATAAGACATAGTAAATCAACCCCAACGTTTTTTCCTGAAGAGTCCCGAGGGGAGATCTAGGGACTACACACCCGATATGGAGCATACTAGAGGTTGAGATGTTGGTGGGGCTGTTGGTTGGTTCAGTCGAGCACATCTCTATATTAAACTTCTCTCGATACAGTCTCCGCTATCTTATTCCAGCTCAGAATACTTATGGTACACGGCTAGACACTAATAAATTATTATATACTGCAATAAAAGTTGTAGACTAGTCGGGGAGGTCAAAGGACACTCTAAATGTCCCTAAGAGCCACATCTGGCTCCCAGGTTCGAATTGTAAAATTTGACCACAACATTGTGATGAAAAAGGGGACCACAAAGTGGAAACAGATGGGCCTGTGACTCCGGACCTGTTCTGGCTGTAACATGAAGTCAGGGCTGGGTCACCGGGGACTGTAAATTTGTTCTGGTCCCTTAATGAAAGAACTATAAATAATCTGTATAAGGCCCGACGGTAATGCCGGCAGCGACGGTCTAACCTGCAGAGGTCCCTCCATGACCCATGGAGCCGAGAGACGAGCTACATGGCTGCCATAATAACTGACATGAAGTAGGCGCCATGAGGCTAACTTGGTAATTGCCAGCAATGCCCCTCAGTAGTGGCCATAAGTACTAAAATAGTGTTAATGGATGGGTATGGATGGGGGAATTCATTCTCTGAGTAGTCTCCGGCCTGTGACTGTCCAGCAGGGGCATAACCAAGAAAGACTGTGCCCCATAGCACAGATTTGACTGGGGCCCCCCCCACGTACACAGTATAATGCTCCCTCACCCCCTTTACTGGCCCTCACTCAGTATGACACCCCTTTTACTAGAACCCCACTCAGTATGACATCCCCTTTAATGCCCCCCTACAAATTAAATTGCCCCTCCACAGGCCCCCACACAATATATTTCTCCTTTTTCTGACCCCTACACAGTTTACTACTCACGTTACTGGCCCCCACACAGTAATTGCCCCGTTGACCGGTCCCCACATACTAAATTTTCCCTTTATTGGTCCCCATACACTATACCGCTCCCTTTACTGGCTCCCACACAGTAATTTCCCCTTTTACTGGTGCCCATTCACTATACTGTCCCCTTTACTTGTCCCCACGCAGTAACTACCCCCTTTTCCTGGCCCTCCCCCACAGGCTGACATTAGGCCACGGCCTACTGATCTGACATCTGGACGTTGTTCAGAACGTGACGTGCAGCACCTCGGGATGTCATGGGCAGGAGCAGGGATAGGTAAGTGAATATTGGCCATTCCAGCAGGTAACTCCTTACCCCCTAATATCAGGCCACATAGCACCCGCTATGGCTGTTCTGGTTGTCAGGACATGATGGGAGTTGTAGCTTGGAGACCACCACTCACAATACCATCATTGTTCATCATGACATTCTCCGATACTATTCTGCCTGTTTCTCCAGACATTGACATTTGGAGCAGAACTGATACCATTACCCAAATGACCATCCCTGATTGATGGCCTCCATATATATCCTTGGATATTTTTGCCTGCCATATGTACAGCTCTGTGTTTATTTGTCCTCCAACCACAATGACTTGACTATTTTTCATATGGGAAATGTACATTTTGCTAAATGTTTGCCGGGAACCGACTAGATGAAATAGAAGTGACTTATCTAAATGTGCAGTGTATGGCTGTATGAATAAAATATCTGCGCTAATTCAATGAACTTTGCCGAAAGCGCCCGCAGCTCCTTCCACTGAACATGCCTCATAGGTTAGCGCTGCTTAGCAAATCCGCCTTTTATTGCCTCATATTAAAGTAATACGTTACGTGCAGCTTAAGCACTGTCTTGCCTCTAGACCTGTAGTGACAGTAAAGTGATTTATGGGATTCTGACCCCATGTGGGTCAAAGTATTTTGCATGATGTACTGTAACGTATGTCTATATCGGAGAGTGATTTCAGATGGCGCTGAAAAATAATCACTGCGTCGCTCAGTGTTATGGTTTAGGTCACCGTTGGCATACATTGCCTTTAAGGATAGCCCTTGAATTTTTTGGAGACTTGGATAGTGTCTTTAGGAAGAATTGCTATTACATTAAATGGTGGGTCCAATGGCTAGAATGACAAGAATGGAGGAGAAACTTGGTGACACTAACCTATCTATCTGCAGGGCTGGGGTGATATGCTGGGTCTGGTGACATTAACCTATCTATCTGCAGGGCTGGGGTGATATGCTGGGTCTGGTGACACTAACCTATCTATCTGCAGGGCTGGGGTGATATGCTGGGTCTGGTGACATTAACCTATCTATCTGCAGGGCTGGGGTGATATGCTGGTTCTGGTGACAATAACCTATCTATCTGCAGGGCTGGGGTGATATGCTGGTTTTGGTGACACTAACTTATCTATCTGCAGGGCTGGGGTGATATGCTGGTACTGGTGACACTAACCTATCTATCTGCAGGGCTGGGGTGATATGCTGGTACTGGTGACACTAACCTATCTATCTGAAGGGCTGGGGTGATATGCTGGGTCTGGTGACACTAACCTATCTATCTGCAGGGCTGGGGTGATATGCTGGTTCTGGTGACCCTAACCTATCTATCTGCAGGGCTGGGGTGATATGCTGGTTCTGGTGACACTAACCTATCTATCTGCAGGGCTGGGGTGATATGCTGGTTCTGGTGACACTAACCTATCTATCTGCAGGGCTGGGGTGATATGCTGGTACTGTCCCTTCCTTCTTCTCGGCTGGGGTGATTGCTGGTTCTGGGACACTAACCTATCTATCTGCAGGGCTGGGGTGATATGCTGGTTCTGGTGACCCTAACCTATCTATCTGCAGGGCTGGGGTGATATGCTGGTTCTGGTGACACTAACCTATCTATCTGCAGGGCTGGGGTGATATGCTGGGGTCTGGTGACACTAACCTATCTATCTGCAGGGCTGGGGTGATATGCTGGTTCTGGTGACACTAACCTATCTATCTGCAGGGCTGGGGTGATATGCTGGGGTCTGGTGACACTAACCTATCTATCTGCAGGGCTGGGGTGATATGCTGGTTCTGGTGACACTAACCTATCTATATGCAGGGCTGGGGTGATATGCTGGTTCTGGTGACACTAACCTATCTATCTGCAGGGCTGGGGTGATATGCTGGTTCTGGTGACACTAACCTATCTATCTGGGGGGCTGGGGTGATATGCTGGTTCTGGTGACACTAACCTATCTATCTGGGGGGCTGGGGTGATATGCTGGTTCTGGTGACATTAACCTATCTATCTGCAGGGCTGGGGTGATATGCTGGTTCTGGTGTCACTAACCTGTCTATCTGCAGGGCTGGGGTGATATCAGTGGCGTAACTAGGAATGGCTGGGCCCCAAGGCGAACATTTGACATGGGACACTATATAGATTTTTGGAAATCTGCTGCAACCTTCTGAAGCTAGCCACCTTCAATAGCCACCAACTGAAATTCCACTTGTCTAGTTGTTTTCATCTGTCAGGGTTTTGGCCATGTCCAATCAAATTAGTGTCAGGTTTTCAGTAGCAGAATTTTCTGAGCAGCACCAATATGGCTTTCAGTGTTCTGTAGAGATTTTTCATTTGGAAATCCGTGGTGGTCTGACCAGATGTCATATGTATCCATGACACATGAAAAGATCATGCTGACTTGAGTCCCCCTGAAGAAAATTTCCTTGAACATAGCTTAAGGGTAGAGGCAGTGACCAGAAATGATTTAGACATGGTTGCCCTCAAGGTATTTTTTATAAAGCAGGAGGTACCTGACATATAAAGAGATACAATTCCTTGAAGGGGCGAACAATGCCAAAGTGATTAAATAGACACTCAAAGAAGTTTCTTAAACTTAAACTTGACCTCTTCTCTGATATGTAGTCCTTATTAATAGCGAATGTCGCAGAGGAGACCATGACCAGATCAGTCATTGTCATGAACCACTGATACATTCTCTTGGATGGGGCAGAATAATAATCACTGGATCATTCAATGTTATGGTTGAGGTCACTCTTGGCATACATTGTCTTCAAGGATAGCCCTTCAATATTTGGAGAGTGGGATGGTATCTTTAGGAAGAACTGCTTTTCCATTATCTGGTGGGTCCCATAACTACATATGAAAAGATGCTGTATCCATGACCCATGAGAAGATCATGCTGACTAGAGCTCACATGAAGAGAATTTCTTAAAGATAGCTTAAGAGTAGTGGCAGTGACCAGAAATGATTTTGACATAGTTGCCCTCAAGGTTTTTTTGTAAAGCAGGAGGTCCCTGACATATGAAGAGAAACAATTTATCGAAGGGGTCAACAATGCCATATTGATTAAATAAAGCCTCCAAGATGTTACTCAAACACTTGACCTGTTCCCTGTAATTCCAGTCCTTATTAATCATTAGCAAATCTACAGTAGCAGAAGAGACCAAGCAGGACATTTTATGGCATTAGAAGCATCTTCTCTGTATCTCACAGGCAGGAATCTACACCATGGAGATATTCTCTTTGATGGTCTTCAAAACATTTCAATCTGATATGTCTTAAAGGTCAAGTTGGTGGGCTCCTTTGATTTCATGAAGGAGCTGACTTCATAAATTCTTTTACTTGTAGGTTTGTAGGAACTATCTATACCCAGCTACCACATACTCGTATTCCTGAGCTGAATGGTGGTCCCATGTTTCCTTATTCTCACAGATGTGATTTGTAAAAGCCACTTTACGTCAGCCTGTGGCCAATTTGGATAACTAAGTTCTGGATTTCAGGTCTTCGTTCTTAATCCTACTGCTGTCTTGGCTGGTGACTGATGTTACCGTAATTCAGATCTGTTCTTTTTGGAAGAATATTATGAACTGCAGATTTGAGTCTGGAGAGTTGTCTATAGTACAAATGAATGAATTATAGTTACAGTTTTGGAAGGATGCTTCGTATAATTTGGACAGACTGTATCGTCTCCACTCTAAGAGTTTCGATACTTGCGTCGCACTACGGGGATTGCATGTCTCTGAAAACGAGCAGCAGACTCAAGCCCCGGAACAAACAGAACTATTTAAATATGTATAAATTGCCTGGTTTTCTGCAAACAGAGCACGTGGACAGCTTCTCAACTATCGGCCCCTGTCAGCTACACAGTAGGGCGTCAAGGAAAAACACAAGATAAGCTTCTCATTATTGACATCATTCTGTTGGTCTGGATTCCTGAAGCTACAACCACATTTCTGATCTGTGATAAAACCTATTAAGGTGCCCTTACGCCTTCATAAGCTGGTGGAAAGGCACTCGTCGTGTTCTGAATGGGAAGAGTGGAGTAAGCCGAGGCCAGACACCTCTGGTGATGTCTTATCTTCCCTGAGAACAAAAGGTTCTAGCATGTAAAACTCAACATGTCCAATCCTTCTTTCAGATCGTCCACTGAAATTGATGGTCTCTTCTGATACTAGTGTATGGGCCCCTATAATACCTAGGGTTATCAATATTACTGATGCCGATAGTATTGGGAATGTTTATTGGGCAATCATAATGCTCATAAACCAATGGTCTCACTGGCTGTCGTGAAACAACAATTTCCATGATCCCCTGATAGCTACAAAGTCAAGACCACAAGTAGTGGTCCACGTGTCTGTCCAACACACCCAAGAACATATAATGGCCAGTCATCGAAGCCAGCCCATGGCATACAAAGATCGCCAGTTACGTGAATACTCATCTTTTTGATACATGTTGAGTTTCAGTGACAGCTAGAAGTCACTCAATATCTCGTTCTCGGTTTCCTAGTCGACATTTTCCGATCAAGTGGTACTGCAGATTTTGATTAGTTCTGTTTTATTGCTGTTTAGGGCAGTGGTCCCAACCTGGAGATCTCCAATTTACAACTCCACAACCTCACCAAATTGTTATTGTTAGATGCTTCTGAAATTCAGAATTCCAAATTAGGTGTCCCCCACCCATCCATATAACCTATCAAGAATACATATGTAAGTAGATTAAAAGCTACCTGACACTATCACCCCCTTCATTCCCCAGGACATAGGATTACAAATGATACTTTAGGGGCCCAAAAAGTCCTCCTGTCTGACAGATGTGTCCTTCTTTACCTTTTTTCTACGAGATAAGGTTGCAACGACAAATTTAGGTCCTTCTGTCAGAAGAAGGGTAAGGAAGGACACATCTGTCAGACAGTAGGACCTACATTTCTTGTTGCAACCTTATCTCGTAGAAGAAAGGTAAGGAAGGACACATCTGTCAAAGACATAGGGTTGAAACCAAAACCTCAACCTCAGGGTCCCAAAAGGTCACTCGGTTCAACAGATATGTCCTTCCTTACTTTTCTTCTGGACTCAGCATATCCCGAGATGAGTGGCGCATTATGATCAGCTTTAAGAAAAACATGATTTTGCATTATTCTATCGGGAGTTGTTTATGCTACAACACTATAATTCCTCTTCCTTTAACAGGACATAGGATAGCAACTGGGACTTTAGGGGTCCAAAAGGTCCCTCGACCTGACAGATGCGTCCTTCCTTACCTTTCCTCTTGACTCAACATATCCCGAGATGTGTGGCACATGATCTCCAGCTTTGACAATAACATGGTTTCGCACTGTTCTATCAGAAGTTCTATATATATCTATGTGCGACCACCCAGTGGTTGTTATGTGAACTGCAGTCTGTTGAGGATGTTCCAAAAATTTGTACCAAAATTAGAACAAAATTCAGGCAATCTGTTGCAGTTTTTGCACTGGGGCAGAAGAGTTACCCCCCTCCCCAACCCCACTTTCCCCATAAATACCCCCAGTATGAAACACCCATCTTTTTACAGTTTTTCTTGTTTTCTCCCATTTCCTGACCCTCCCCTCAGTACTCTGCTCTGACAGTCTCAGCATTTGCCATAATTTATGAACTTTCAGAATTTACTGATGCCAATAAATAAAGGATGATTGTAATAAATGGTCATTTCTATTTAATGTCTCACCGCTGCAGCCTGAGCAGCAAAAACCCATTTTTCACACTTTAAGAACCTAATCAGTCTCCTCCGTTATTGACTTTCTGTTGTCGTCCGACTAAGCACCTGCCCTTTTTTGCATTCTTGATTGATATATAAGACTGATGCAGTCAAATCGGTGCCCGCGGAGGAGAAAAATGAGCAGAAAACGGGCAAAAAATACATCACGTCCATCTCGGTGCGCTCGGATTATTACAGACATTGATTACTGTTTAACTATGTTAATTGTTTTATTTATGTATCGCACATTAGGCAGTGTAGACAAGTTATTACATGGTTGCTGGGAAAATCTATGGACAGATGTAGCAGAGCTGAGTGTGACAGATGTTGACTTTATCATTTGCTCTGAAATGACAATGTGTTATATTCGGTCTTGCAGGTTTTTTTGACTATGTTAAAGGGAACCTGACATAAATATTTGTATTAAATATTCCTTATAACGCTTTGTTGGGGTGTTCCTCTGTTATCCCTCCTGGAAATGTATAACTAAACTGACAACTGAGCGTTACCAGTTGTGGGTGTGTCTCTACACAGTCTAATCTGTCCAATGAGTGAAGACACTGTCAGACTCTGTAGGATACGCCCCCTTAACAACTGGGTGTTACTGTTCTCCAAGTCAAGTGTGTCCTACTTGGCAGCTCTGATTGGGCAGTATCATATAGTATAGGGACACACCCCCAAGTAGTAACACCTAGTTGTCAATTTATTCATTCATTTCCAGGAGGAATAACAGAGGAATAACACAACACAGTGTTCTAGGAAAAGATGTTCTAAAATTGGTATTTCACGAAGAATAAAATTATTTACTGATACAGACATGAAAACCAGAGGACCGTCCAGTGGGCCCCAAAGGTGCAATATAGACAACACTTCTTGGAACTGACTTGGAAGCCAATAACTGACCCCTGGGGTCTATTTCTTATCATATGCCTTTATTAATAGTTTATCTTCTGTATGCAATAGCAACACAGTTTACGATATACCTAAAATCGGGGGTTCTGTAGAAATGAGGGATGGGCCCTTAGAATTATTTACTTTAAAGGGCCCAAGGAACCCCTGAATGACACTAAACTGTTGACAGATTCAACTCTGCTACATCCAACCTACTGTGGGGCTACTAGGCCCATGGTAAAAGAGGGTCGATACTACTTTCCCCTATCCTTGCATTTGCCTGTAGCTGCCACTAGGGGCAGTTTAGAGCTACCCTGAGTTCAATACTAGCATTGATACACGTCTTTAGCTCCCCCTAGTGGTGGCTGTGTGCAGACAGAGTTTTATCATTTGTATAGAGGGAAAAAGGGAATTTGTAGCCCAGATGTCACACATGATGAAATTCAGAAATGATCATAAAGTTGTAGGACATTTGGCGGGTTCTCAATAGGATTGTGGCCTTGTCTAGCTCCGTCTATTGTATATTGTATTTATACAGATAGAGGAAGGCTATAAATTAGTAATATAATATGAAATGTATGTACGGCTCCGCTCATGCCCAATGACATCTGTCATATCGGATTCCTTTCACCTCTGCCCTTCTCATAAAAGCAAATTTGATTTGTATCATCGGTCACAACATTTGTAGATTTGTCCGGCCATTAGGGAATTCCTTGTCATGTTTTATTCATGGCAGGAATGTGCTTACGTTATGTCATACATAGGTGGGATGAATGCAGGGGCTACCCCATGTGTGTCTTATAGGGCGGAAGATTTATGGAAATCCATTTAGAAACTGATTTCAGTCCTGCTTGCTGCCGGGATGCATTCTGGGTAAAAAATGCAAATGAGCTGTTTCTACACATTGATTGCAACTTTATCAATGGATTTGTTATATGCACAGTCTTCACGGCTGTTTCGCCTACACAAGGACATTAAACATTCACGGAGCTCTGCTGCTCTATAGTAGGCCGCGGAGATCGCTGAATTTCAATCATTGCTGCCGATAGATTCCCACTTGAAATGTTTGTGTTTAATGCAAAACAATGAAGCAGAGGCGGAGAGCGGTAGTCAAACACCTTAAGATTCATAGATTTGTGTTTTTTATATGTTCTGCCACAATACAATCCTAAGAAGTGAAAAGAACGGGTTCGTCCTGAGCTTTCCAACTTATGAATAGAATACTAAAACTGCAGTGAAGACTGACACTAATGACAGTTAGAGCTATTCGAAAGAAGTGACATTGAGGAATTTGCTTTAAATGACTCTCCTTGGAAGGGTTCACCCAAAAAGTTATATTTACTTGGAGACCCAGGGGTGTCATCTTGCAGCCGGCTAACACCCTGAAGTCCCATTTAAGTAGTTGTCATAATGTGCATATACAGAAAATAACTCTCTACTATCCCTATAGATTAGGTAAATATAAAATTGGGATAAGGTTGCGCCGGAATCAGTAGAATGGGCCCTGTTAAAGGATGCAAAGAGTTGGAGTTGGTGAAAGGCTCACGTTAAAGGGATTTTCCCTCGCCACAGGTTACAGTATAAGTGTCTGTGACTACTGGGACCCCCAGTGTTCGGGAGAATGAAGGTTTTATGGAATGTCTGGGGACCCCCGTGATCAGAAATCATTCCCTATCCTAAGGGTAATTGACTGTTCTTAAGGAGTCTTTGATAAACTTGAGTGAACCGGTTCATTACAAGTTTTCCAAAAATTTGGGGTTTGGGGACCACCCATGAATCGTTTTTATACTCCGGTCTCTTCAGACACTAGAGTATAATAATTGGGGTCAATCAAAGAGTCCCCAGGGCTACAACCAATGAGGCAGGTAGGGGCAAGAAGATGCCAGGAAGGAAGACCAGACGCTGAGGTGGAGTCCTGGAGAGGTGAGGAGATGTGAGTATCAACTGTTTATTTTTCCGCCCCTCTCCAGGACTTCCAATTATTGTACCTTTGGCCCCAGAATATAATAATGGCACTTTCGGAACCAAAACATGGCGAAGAACCTCACCAATATTCACTAGGTTCACCCATCGCGATGACCCAAGTTCAGAGACTTCCACCAAAGTCCTCTTCTGGCGTTCCATTCATGACTTTAGATGAATTTTCCCTTTAAATCCCTGTGTATATTGCTGTTTGTGTTCCTCACAAAGTGAATATTTCAGCTCGCCGCGTTTAATACATTTAATGTTGATGTTTGTTAACAGACTCGAAATGACCCTCTCCGCTTATTACCCTATTGTACGGCTTAGAAATACATAATGCTAATAGCGCAAATCTACAGCCCGGGATCCATTCCGGCGGTGCAGGCTCAGGCAATTACGTTCCATTGATTTGCCATTTATTATGTATAGTGTGTGACCATTCCGGTCTCCTTAAACCCCTTTTTTTTCCCCCCGGGACACTGCCGGCCCTAATCCGGAGGACAGAGTCAGATTAGACGGCGGTTTTCCGTCCTTTGTATATCGCCATTTACATAATAGACTTCCATGGTTTGCTCAAACTTTTATTGATGAAATTGAAGGGCAGCTGGGAGGAAATATATTTTATAAGGTTTTACAGTTACTCCGCTCCTGCTTAATGAAGCGCGGGGATGATTAGGGGTTTGCTTTGCCGCGGTTTGGAAAAGTGTTGAATATTCAGCATCGGAGGATTAGTTACTGTCATAAACTCATTTTGTTCTCCTGGCTGAGGACCGGCTGTGATTTATTGAAATCTGTATTCTCCTTGCAGATTTAGGACATCGTTAATAAAGATGGCCGCCTGCATTGGAAATGCTGTCTTTGTGAGGTTTTCTTTTTTCCGGTTATTTAGCTATAAATGTTCTTTAGTGATGTAGGACAATTTAACCTCTTTAAATGTAGGTATTTAAAGAGGTTGTTTAAAAGTAAAAAAAAAAAAAAAAAAAAATGGCTGCATTCTTTAAGAAACAGCGCCACTTCTCTTCACAGGTCAGGTATGGTATTGCAGCTCTAGTTTCTTGGAGCTAGGCTGGAATGTGAGACATAACCCATAGTCAGATGTGGTGCTGTTCCTGGAATAAAGCAAAAATGGGGTCTATTTCTGGTTCATACTTCCATGAGGGACATATAGAAAGGAAAGAGAGCCCCATGGAGCATTTTAACCATACTTGCCAACTCTCCTGGGACATCTTGGTGGCACTCGAAATAAAGGTTAATCTCCCAGAAGAGCTGTCAATTCTACCGACTCTCTACAATTCTATTAATGGGTGTGGCCGTCACAATTTCTTTCCCGTGTCACAAAAAGGGGGCATGGGATGCCCAAAAAGGAAGTCAGCTTAAAAAATTTCCACGGCCGCTCCTCAATGTCATATGAAAGCTGTAACCTACAGAGCAAAATGTCAATAAATGCCAAATTCCCCTGCAGCACCCCCACAGGAGACTGAAAGCATTGCATGATGTCCTTGAAATTTCATGTTGGGAATTAACTTTCGAAAGATTAAGTTTAATTTTTTTTTCTGTGACTTTTTTTTTTCCTCAACCAATTTACTTTAGATTCATTTTTGTTACTTTTCAAGAGGAAATTTGATTTTTACTTTTTTAATAAATTCCTTCTAATACATTTGGAAATTATATTCCAAGCCTTCTGAAATGACAATTTGTCACTTCTCGCTCTCGCGTCTTTTCATCTCAATTCCCAAATCCCTAGAAACGTGAAAGTCACGGCGAGGTAAATGATACCCATCAATCACCATGAGCATAAATCTCCGGCCCTCTGCTTGTCTCATTATCACTCTGCATATTGATTGATTAATTAAGCGTGTTACAAGTAGCCTCATGACCCAACCAGTCGAGATGATTCCGTTCAGCGGAAATTCGGAGACGACTTAAAAGTAGCATTTTTGTGGCTTATTACTGTATTGAAGAAGATATAATGGTTATTCCCAAGATGCCGTCCTACTGTAGCTGTACAGAAGACCAAATGATGGTTTAATAGAAAGGAGCAAAGTTCCTTGTAAGATCTTTTGTAGAAACAAGACACTACATGATGATACTCATTACGGCCCAGCATTTTCAAAAGCAAACAGATTTTCTAAGTGTTACCGTTTCAAGAATATGTTCACTCCAAGGATACAATCATTTTGCAGATGTTAAAATTGCCGTGCCTAGCATGTAAGTGTCTCTACTGTTTCATAAAATAAGACGTGTGGCTGAAATCCCCTGTTAAAAATAAAGAAACATAAAGCTCTGATTCTAGATGGCATAGATCTACAACTCGATAAGAAAACATGGAGGATGGGCAATTGTTAATAGTTGCTATAATGAAACCAATATATTTCTGAAATTTGGCATGGATCTATTTTGAACTAGAAATGTAATATAGTTTGTTGTAGTTTACTAAGTTAGGGGCTTGTTTAGAGTGACAAGGACAGACTTTTTTTTCACTTTCACTGTCTCTTCCCTACAAACCAATTTCTGTTGGACCTTCAGCACGGTGTAAGATTGTAGATCACGCCCTTTTCCCAATACAACAGGCCCCTTTTAAGATAAACCGTGCCCCTTATCAGATGACCTTTTTAAAAATGACTGTCTAAAAAAACATTACAAAGGTGGCGGAAAGCCTGTTGGCAAATTTTTGGTGCACATTGCACCAGAATTCTGGTGCATTTTTAATTTAAAATCTGCCCCATTTTGTTATGGCTAATGTAGGGCTTGAGGGCATAGGATACGACACAGATCCTTGTGTCTTGCTCAACACCCTCAGGCTCTGAACTAGAAAAATATATTGTATTGCTTTAGGCTTTGGAAAAGTACTTTTCCTTTAACCTAGTATGGACCTTCAGGACACAGTACTTTTGTGCGTAACCCTATTACAAAATTCATAACCTTGTTATTTTTCCATCAAAACACTTGTATGAGGGCTTATTTTTTGCAGGGTAAGATATAGTCTGCAATGGCACGCCAATGAGGTAACAAAGTGCCCCCTCATCAGATCCTTTAGATGCAGCAGTTCCAAGGGAGTAAATGGAAGGGATTGGAGTTATCTCCAATCACAACCATTACATTTACTTTCCAACTATGCTATGATGGCGTTACAGTAAATATGGCAATATGGCAAACTATATTATATATGTTATGGCTTTGAATCGTTTTGACATCATATTCTGAATACAGGGATCGAGTGTCTCGCACAACATTGTTTTGGATACATGTAATACGGTGCGCGCATAGCGGGAACGATCGATAGACCTTAGGGAAAACCACCTTGATCTGCGTGGCGATGTGACCTGATATGACAGGAGAATCACATAGAAGCCGGGATAAGATATCATGTTTAATTTTTAATAGGATTTAGTGGATACACATGCAGTAAATATTGCTTACTGGTACAAATGAAATATACCGCTGTTACGAGATAAAGTGTAAGTATATAAGATTACATGCCGTTAAATCGGTCTCATAGTTAATATATCTCGAATCTCACAAAATATATAAGTGGATTTCTAATGAACGAGCCGGTATTTACAAGAGTTTTTGCATATTTTATAACGCGCCATAGAAGTATATGTTGAATAATGTATTAACAATTCCATAACTTTTTAACATTCATCTCTAGTTTTATTGTACTTTTTAATATTGATACACTGAGTGTTTTATCGTCCATAACTCACGGCTTCCGAGGCGCCGTATAAAGGATTTGTCAGTTTCAGCATTCTTGAAGTAATGGTGCAATGCCTCGATTGAAGAAGAAGTAGACATGTTTAGGTTAAGACGGTTCTTCTGCAATGGAATAGAAGGCAGCAAACGCGTTTCACGTGACGTGGATTCCACGGGAAGCTGCGTAAGGTGTTTTGTGACACAAATTAACAGTTGCACCCAGGAGAACTTGTAAAAAATAGTGGCACGCGTCTTCTAGGGCATCTTGGGACGAACAATGCAAATTAGCCTCTCTGGATGATAAGGTTAGACGAAGACCCAAGTCCAAAATATAAACCTATTAAGTTGATACAAGGAAGGCCAAAAACCCTTCAAAGCATCTTGTAGGACATATTGGGGTGAAATTAGTCTCTTGAGATGATAAGGTTGGATAAACCCATAAACTTACAATGTTGATTCAGAGGAAGGCAAAAATCCTTAGAGAAAACCCCCTACAAGATGACAAGCATCTTGTAGGGCATTTTGGGGAATGTAAGGTAGGGGCCCCTACCTAAAATACATAGCTGATAAGGTTGGATAAAGACCAAAGTCCACCAAGACCATAAACCTACTTATTTGATCCAGACGAATTGGCTGACACAAATTGTCCCATCAGAGGACAAAAATTTCTTCCCAACTCCAAATCTGGCAATTGGATCAAATCCCTGGATCAACATTTTATACAAAAAGTTTCCCACAACTTGTAATGTATTTACTCTCAAAAAGTAGTAGTTTATTCGATCAGATCATGCCCATGTTAAAGCTCAGTCCCATTCAAATGAAGCATGGCCATGTCACTGAAAGATGTCAGTTCCTGAGAAGAGGAAGTGGAGCTTGGTGTCATAGTTCTGGACACCCCCTTTAAATGTCTCGATCTTGGCTGGTTATGTGTTGTAACTCTGCGAGACTGATACCCTTGAGAAGGTTGTACATGACTCCGAAATTCTCTCTGTGTCAATGCCCTCTCAAACCCAGCACAGACATAACATAGGTGGTCAGTTTTGCCAAGAGTGTTCCTTATTGGAAACGGACCCCTCAATATTTGGCCCTTCCATGATTTTCCAATATCCCACCACCCTCCTGAGTCACCCAAGTAATGTTTTCTTCCCTCACAGCTTACACTCATTGCTCTCCATATAATGACTCCTCTTTACGCTGAGTCAGACAGCTGAACTTACTCGAGTGTCACATTTAATTATGTTACAGTCCATACTTAGCCGTTGTTATTTTCCAGGTACGCCCATGGCAGTCACATCCACATTACTTTCCCCTGCTGTATATTCTTGTTTTCTTCTCCATTATTATTTGTTTATATCCTGTATTAGCAATAATTGGGACACTTCTATGTTCTATCTCCCAAACCTTCATGTATTGTTATTTTTAGAACTTCAGCCCAGAATTTCTCGCCAATTAGTGAAATCATCCTTAGTTGACTCTTTCTAGAAAGTAATGATACATTTGTTTTTTTTAGAAAGCAAAGTAATAAATTGTTTATGTAGGGGTGATATTAATAAATAATAGGATTATCAAAATGAAGAAAAATAGATAAACACATAAAAAACATTGCTTTACATATAAAATTAATTTACATGAGTTGAATTACATTGTAAATACTTTGTATTACTTATCTTGTGCTGATTCTGAGACATCCTGTATTATACTCCAGAGCTGTGCTCACTATTCTGCTGGTACAGTCACTGTGTACATACATTACATTACTTATCCTGTACTGATCCTGAGTTACATCCTGTATTATACCCCAGAGCTGCCACTCACTATTCTGCTGGTGCAGTCACTGTGTACATACATTACATTACTTATCCTGTACTGATCCTGAGTTACATCCTGTATTATACTCCAGAGCTGCGCTCACTATTCTGCTGGTGCAGTCACTGTGTACATACATTACATTACTTATCCTGTACTGATCCTGAGTTATATCCTGTATTATACTCCAGAGCTGCACTCACTATTCTGCTGGTGCAGTCACTGTGTACATACATTACATTACTTATCCTGTACTGATCCTGAGTTATATCCTGTATTATACTCCAGAGCTGCACTCACTATTCTGCTGGTACAGTCACTGTGTACATACATTACATTACTTATCCTGTACTGATCCTGAGTTACATCCTGTATTATACTCCAGAGCTGCGCTCACTATTCTGCTGGTACAGTCACTGTGTACATACATTACATTACTTATCCTGTACTGATCCTGAGTTACATCCTGTATTATACTCCAGAGCTGCGCTCACTTATTCTGCTGGTACAGTCACTGTGTACATACATTACATTACTTATCCTGTACTGATCCTGAGTTACATCCTGTATTATACTCCAGAGCTGCGCTCACTATTCTGCTGGTGCAGTCACTGTGTACATACATTACATTACTTATTCTGTACTGATCCTGAGTTACATCCTGTATTATACTCCAGAGCTGCACTCACTATTCTGCTGGTGCAGTCACTGTGTACATACATTACATTACTTATTCTGTACTGATCCTGAGTTACATCCTGTATTATACTCCAGAGCTGCGCTCACTATTCTGCTGGTGCAGTCACTGTGTACATACATTACATTACTTATTCTGTACTGACCCTGAGTTACATCCTGTATTATACTCCAGAGCTGCGCTCACTATTCTGCTGGTGCAGTCACTGTGTACATACATTACATTACTTATCCTGTTGTCTGAGTTCTCCTGTTTTTCTCCGGCTGCCTCCTTTCTGCTGGTGCGTCACTGTGTACATACATTACATTACTTATCTTGAGTTACCTGTATTATACTCTGGAGCTACATTCACAATTCTTTGTGCTTCCGAACTAAAATGTCCTAGCATTCTTTCCAAACTTAATGGCTGCACAGAGCCTGCTGTGATGTACATTTTGGGAAGTGTCCTCTTTATATCATGCTACAGACTGTCCTACTAACTTGCAGGAGATCACTACAGTTTCCAGTTGCATTCAGCAGAATTATGAATTTAGCTCTGGGCTGTAATATAGATTTTTTATATCGATTGCATTTTATATGTTAAACTAACCCACTAAGAAGGGCTCTTTTGCTAAGTGTACCCTGAAGTCAGGCCACATCTGATTTAGAATACACATTTTTGAATGCCTTATTAAGCAATTAAAGGGTTTTCCACTTGAAAGTCCCTTCTCATCACTAGGGTTGCTTCCACAATAATGTGTCTGTTTATCGTGACCCCTATTGATCAGTAACTATTTGTGGAGAAACCTGTCAGTAAGTGTTCAGTTTCCCTGCAGTGCCTCCACAGGGGAGCCTGGATATTACACTTCTTTCATTGAAATCTGTGGGTTGTGTATGTAAAGCAGGACAGGACAGGTCCTCCAGAAAGAGAGGATCCAGAACAGTGAACCCCGACCCCCTTCTATTATCCTATCTGTTCTTTCAGGATCAGAAGAACAGAAAAATAGTCAATCTAAATAAGGGGGGACCCCTCTGACTATAATGGGGTCTGTTGGGTGTCTATTATTTTATCCCTGACATCATCAGATAAAAAAGGATTACAGGATTTTTTTTGCCTAGTATTTCTAAGTAAATTCATAACCCTCATCTATTACCCATTGAAAACAGCTACACAAGTGTCCTCTGACTCTGGAGGACCCAGTATGTCCATCCATTACATGGACAGCCTATAGATTTTTAATGGGAACGGTGTAATACTTCATTTGTCCTGCGGCGGCACTGCAGGGAAATGAAACACTTGCTCTTAGGTTCACCTACAGATTACAATTGATCGGCGGGATCGAGTTATCAAGTATGATTTTTTTTTATCATTGACCAATGGGTAGCAATTCTATAAAACCTAAACGGAAATAGAAACACAATAAATGACAATTGCATGATCGAAACGCAACGAAGAAATGTACCACCGCCACTGATGGTGGGGGAAGTAATTGCTTCTCGGCACTACGCTTACCATGTAAGTAGATTTATTCCAGCTGTGCCAAGTTCAAACAGGCAGCTGTTACCGTGGAGTTGGAGGTTATTATTGCCTCCATATGCAGCGAATTCCACTTTTTTTCTGAATTTTAAAAACCCACATTTTCTCATCCTGTTTACGAGGCGGTGGGAGAAGTTTGCTTACCGTCGTAAACTACAAAGCTGTGAATGGAGAAGAAAAATCTAATAAAGGAGGATTAGTGATAAACACCTGTCACCATCTCTCTTCCTTTTAGAGTTAAGTTCTTTTTGAAAGATGTGTTTGGCAAAAAAATAAAATAAAAATAAAATAAATTTCAGATTTGTAATTTGCACATTTGAAGTTGTTTGAATTTTTTTGGTCGGGTCGCGTTTCCTCTTTTAGCTGCATATATAATGAGTATATTGTATGATGTCTGTAAGTGTAGATAAAGGATACGCTATAGGAGGCAACAGGTGTTATAATCTGTAAAGTAACAGATTATAATGATTATTCGCTACAAAGAGTGTCCCCCCTTCTGGAGGACCCAACACGTCCATGCAATGCATAGAGAGTCCATTCATTTCAATGAGAACTGTATATATAAGACTTAAAGGGGTTTTCCGGGAGTAGAGATCAATCCTTAGGATAGGTCATCAATATCTGTAGGGGGTCTAACATCTGATTTGTTCGGATCCTGCGTGTTGGATCTCCAACGATGATATATTGATTGGTGGTCGTAAATATGTAACTCCTGGAGACCCCCTTTAATTTCCCGGTGTGGTCGCACTCCGTGGGAAATAGCATACTTGATGACAGGTTCTTCTTCACCATGAGATCAGTTTATGCCACCCTTTATAATAGGGTTTGGCGATTTTGTCCGGCACCACACGCTTTACAAAACCCTTGGGGCAATTCTTTACTTTCTTGAAGTTCCTCAGGGGAGGGGCATCCTGGCTCACATTGCAGTTCCTCAGGGGAGGGGCATCCTGGCTCACATTGCAGTTCCTCAGGGGAGGGGCATCGTACCTAACATTGTAGTTCCTCAGGGGAGGAACTTCCACTCACAAACAAGTGGCATCCCATATTATGGAATGAGGTTGTCTAAATTCTTTACTTTCTTCAAGTTCCTCAGGGGAGAGGCATCCTGCCTCACATTGCAGTTCCTCAGGGGAGGGGCATCCTGGCTCACATTGCAGTTCCTCAGGGGAGGGGCATCCTGCCTAACATTGCAGTTCCTCAAGGGAGGGGCATCCTGCCTAACATTGCAGTTCCTTAGAGGAGGAACTTCCACTCACAAACAAGTGGCATCCCATATTATGGAATGAGGTTGTCTAAATTGGATAATTCTTTAACATTAAGCTCTTGACCCCCAAAAAACATATAGGGGATGATACTTGATGGAGCATGTTCCCAAGTCCTTGATGCCAGGAGGGTGCCAACAATCTTTTCCAACTGGCTAGGATACAAACATATTAGGTGCCTGACCATCTAATATATGGAGATGCTTCAACTCCTCCCCAGCCACAACTGTTGAACACGGAATGTTCAAAAACATTTGCATACCCAAAATCAGGACATTTAGGCTTTGCCCTGAGAATGCCCCTAAACAAGCCAGGAATCCTCAATTTTGGGCAGGGTGTGCATACATAGCAGATCCTTTGCTGTCACAGGAGATAAGCTCCTATCCATATTAATGGTTAATTCCCCTCTTCCTATTGAGAACACATGCACACTTGGCCGATCCAAGCATGCATGTACACGTGAAAGTTGGGAGGAATACCTATCATTCAGCCAACAGCTTTATAAGGTTTAAGGACCCATTTAAGATAGTGAAATGAATCATTTTCTCAGAGTAAACCTAGCTATGACCCTATTTATCCTATTTTTTTTATTTACAGTCATCCATGACATTCAAGGATGTGAAAGATCTTATGTACATGCTATAGAAGGTGACAAAGTGATTACTTCGCCTTACAAGGCTAAAAAAAGGTTAAAAGTACAAAACACAAAGAAATGGTTACAGTAATGCAGAACCTGAAAACTTTTCTCAGAAATTCTCAAATTTTGGCAAACCCAGTTAAAGTATATAAAAAAAAAAAAAACAAACTCCCAAGTCTAAGTGCTTCTTTAAAGCTGACATCGTGCTGTGCGGAGTGCACAGTAATCGCTCGGGTTACTTGCTCCGTTCCTACAAGGACCCGCTATTTTCTGAGAATTTGGCATCGTTTCATTTTCTACATAGCAAAATGTAACAATAATGAACACAACGAATACGAATAATGTCTCCTGGAGAAGTAAAATATTACTGGATAGACATTTTCTGCACTTGATCAAAAGATATTCAAGACAATGCAATTTTTTAGTCTGGTGACATCATCAATGTATCAGTTCAGTGACATCAGTTTATTAATCTAGTGACCTTGTCAGTTTATCAATGTAGTGACATCATCAGTTTATTAATCTAGTGACATGGCAGTTTATTAATCTAGTGACCTGGTCAGTTTATCAATGTAGTGACATCATCAGTTTATTAATTCGGTGACATCATCAATTTATTAATCTAGTGACATTGTCAGTTTATCAATGTAGTGACATCATCAGTTTATTAATTCGGTGACATCATTAGTTTATCAATGTAGTGACCTTGTCAGTTTATCAATGTAGTGACATCATCAGTTTATTAATTCGGTGACATCATCAGTTTATTAATCTAGTGACCTTGTCAGTTTATCAATGTAGTGACATCATCTGTTTACTAAACCGGTGACATTATTAATCTACTGAAATTTGATTGATTGCTCCTGCACTTTTTCTAGGGCCAAATTGGAGACCAAAAGGGGCAATTGCCTATGATACATAGAAAGATATTAGATATGAGATAGATGGATAGATAGATAGATAGATAGATAGATAGATAGATAGATAGATAGATGATAGATAGATAATAGATGTCAGATGACAGCTATATCTCAGTATATAATACGTGTAACCTGGCACATGTATCTCAGCACTCTGGACCAGGAGACAACCTATTGCAGTGAGTTCACGCTGAGTTGTTATCTCGCAGTGCAGCAATGCTGCTTTACACTCCGGCTTTCCAGTAATCGCTATAGAAGGTCATCAGGAAAGGCATTAAAAGCTCTAGGCCGGCTCTAATTGTTTCATTTACATATTGATGTGTTCTCTCAAAGCTGGAGAAGTGACTATACTCACTCCATCTAATTGCTACACAATGATACGGCCCGGTTATGTTCTATAATGTAAGGTACATCAACACCGCCCATAAACAGCTTAAAGGGATTTTTAATTGATGACCTAGCCTTAAAATAGGTTATCAATTGAAGATCCATGGGGGTGCCGACATCTGGGACCCCTGCAGATTAGATGAAAATGTGAAAACAGTATTAAAGTATCTTATTTCTAGACTGAAATATGATTGTTTATAATTACAGGCCCAAAGCCTGAGGCTGCACTACTGAGAGTGTCTAATTCACAGGATTGAGATGCAGCATTATGCAATATACAAGTCTCCATGACACACATTTCTCTTCATCACAATTTGTCAGTAGTGCAGCCTCAGGCATTAGGCTTTTAACTTCAGTCAATTATATCTCAGTTTAGGAATAAGATATTAGTGAGCAGTTTTCAGATTTTTAATATACACTAAAGAGTCTATTGTAGGGAATGTTCTTCTGGTAGACGTCCTTACTCAGCACTGTAGGGTGAGATAACTCTTATTATATACTGTGCTGTGACCCCTCCATCATCTGCGCTGAGCTGTCCGATCCCCGCTGTTCATAGTCTCAGATGTTGTATCACGGTGCGGCGCAGGCTTTGCTGCTAAATAATATCATACTTAAATGTTCACTTTGTAATTAAACTCTGAGCTTCATATGTAGAATGGACGCAGAGGAACAGTTATAGAAAAGGATGTGCTCAGCTCAGTGACTTTCTAAATCACATTTCGTAATGGCTTATTTTTGTTGTTAGAAAGAAAACCTTAGAGAAATGCTCCAAAATGTAGATTTTTTTTGTATCTATCTACTTATCCATCCCATATGTATCTACTTAGCTGTATACAATATCTATCTATGTCTCTATCTATATCTACCTATCTATATACAATATCTATTTATCTATATCTACCTATCTATATACAATATCTATCTATCATCTATATATATCTATCTATCTGTGTACAATATCTATCTATCTACCTATCTATCTATACACAATATCTATCTATCTATCTATCTATCTATCTATCTACTACTAATTCAATATCTATCTGTCTTTCTTTTTCTTTTTTTTCTTTCTTTCTCTTTCTTTCTTTCTTTCTTTCTTTCTTTCTTTCTTTCTTTCTTTCTTTCTTTCTTCCCCTACCTACCACATTTTTATGTACTTAATAGCTACGTATCTTCCTAAATTCTGTCTGTCTATCTATTCCATATCTAGGTATGCAATATCTATCTTTCTATTTATCTATATAGCTAGTGATAACATAGTTACTTATCTGCCTAATATTTATATACAGTATGTACTTTCTATCTATCTATCTATCTATCTATCTATCTATCTTGATCTATCTATATACAATATCTTTCTTTCTTCCCCTACCTACCACATATTTGTGTACTTAATAGCTACATATCTTCCTAAATTCTGTCTGTCTGTCTGTCTATCTATCTAGCCATATCTAGGTATGCAATATCTATCTGCCTACCTTATATCTATCTTTCTATTTACCTATATAGCTAGTGATCACATAGTTACTTACCTGCCTAATATTTATCTATGTACTATCTATCTATCTATTTACTTATCTACCCCATATATATGCATCCAATAGCTATCATATCTATCTTATCTATCTATCTATCTATCTATCTATCTATCTATCTATCTATCTATCTATCTATCTATCTATTTCTCTATCTCTAGAAGCCCATTTTACATACAGCTATTATGCCTTCACATAATTCCTGTGGGAGCGGTATCTCGTGGCCTGACAATCACTCCACCCCCTGATACTTCCTTTCTTCTAGATACAACTCAATTATATTTGCTGAATGCTCACCTACACTATATATAGCTCCCCCCCGCCTATAAATATTTTGCCTTCTGTAATTTTTCTATTCATTGACTCGCAGATAATGATATTTGCTCTGGAGCCGGGTTTTATTCTCATGTACTTTATGTTCATTATCCTAATAACATGTGTACGCCTTATTTGCATTCAGTTGGGCTTGTCTGGAGATTACGCTCTACACTGACAACGAAATGTCTCCTTGTTTATTTGGAAGCTGCTAAATATACTGATGCGAGACGGGTCACAAAGGTTTTATAGACGACATTAAAAATGGGGAATTATTTGTCACTTACATTCAATGCCTTCAATCTGAAGGCAAGGAAATGGGATACAATCAGCTCCAGTTTTTGGACATGTCACCACCTAGGTGGCGCTGTCTCCAGGACCTACCAGAATGGAGAAATGTCTGTGTTGTTGACAAGCCTTAATCCTTATCTATAGTATCTGGAGCCATTGATTAGGAGTGGGACTACGTTTGGAAGTTCAGCCAACTCATAACTTCTACTATCAAATCCAATACAGACAGACAAAAAACATCAATCCCTGATGTCATGTCTACAGTGTAGCTCACAACGATAGTATACAATAACTTCAAAAATACCAGAGGCTATGTCTGTAAGCCTAACCTCTACTGTCAAACCTCTCCAAAAGTCCACCTCTTTCAGAAGACCACCCCCTTAACCAGACCACCAGAGATTTTTAATTTTCCATACTAGCCATCTTCTTTGAAGACCATTTTTGGGAGGTTTCACTGTATGTAGAACTACCAAGTAGGGTTCCATCTGGAGAACCACCTAACGTTACCATGTACCATGAGGACATGGTCACCAAAAACACCATGATTAGAAGGATCAACTGATCACAGGTCATAATGCTGATGGGATCTTTAGAGATCAAGTGTAACCTGTGAGGGAATTGACAGCACATGCTTATTTTCCCTACAGCACCACCGCAGGTGAAGCGAAGCATTACACAATCTCCATTGAAATCTATCCTTGTACTGCCTGGACATAACAGGTCCTCCAGAGTGAGAGACACTCTTTGAAGCTTTCATCCACTCTGGTTAATTGGCAACACATGTTCATTTTCCCTACAGCACCACCGCAGGTGAAATGAAGCATTGCAAAGCTTCCTTTGAAATCTATCCATGTAATACCTGAACATAACAGGTCCTCCAGAGTGAGATGATCACCTGAAACAAATGGTGGTTTCCCCTCGTGAATTGGTAACTCTCCATTTGTCAATGTATAGATGAGCTCTTTGAAGCCGTGAGGGCAATGAGGTAAGCCACGCCCTCATTGCTCCAAAGAGCTCATTTGCATATTGACAAAAACAGCGATATCTTGGCAACGGAGGCACACGAGGGAAACACTGTCTGATTCAGGTGACCCTAAGCTATCTATTTGCAGGACTCGTTGATATGCCAGGTTCTGGGGACAGACTTTCTTCAACTGGGATAGTCCTCCAAGGAATCAATCCTCTTGCTTAATACTTTAAAAAGTTCTTGAGCTAAATTAGGACAAAGTGGAAGTTTTCTGGTTTACAAAACCTGTAATATCGAATACCATCACAAAGACTGTTTGTCTCTCTGGAGGACCTGGCACGTCCCTACATTTCATAGCTCATTGATTTCAATGGAAAATGCGTAATGCTTCATTTCTCCTGTGGAGGCACTGTAGGGAATCTGAACACCTACATAATGACTGCTGTGATCGGCAATCAACTTAAAAAGAGGGTTAGGCTTATCCAGTGTACAGTAAAGTGCAGTAAATATATATTTTTTTTAGCTTAAATTATTTTCACGGCTGGTATGAAACATTTCATAGAAACATACTTTACATATGCCTAAACTGCAGTCACCTCCCCGTACTGTGGAAATGAACAGACGTACCTATATTCTATTAAGTATGGGGGCGGTACAATAGGGTAATTGCCCTCAATGTCTGCTGTGATTTATTTGCAAAGTGCTTTACTCTTTCATTTGTAAGTTACAGTTCACATTTCCAGTTGATGATAAAAAGTGAATATGGCAAAAATATTCATTATCACAGCAGGGAAATGACATTCTAATGACACAAGCCTAATGGCCAGCCTAGGGAATGGATATTTCCAAGACAGAATATTTTGCCGCTTTTTTTTTTTTTTTCCTCTTTTTTGCTCTTTTAGAAAGCGGTAAATAGGAAGTATAAAGTATTTGGGATGTAATCATGTAATAAGCGACAATCCAGCGCCAAGTTTTTCTTGACGTAAATTGCTACTGTCTGGAAGTTTGAATACTCGAGTTTGATGGCGCGGTAGTATCTAGAAAATAACAATTCCGCGCCCGCTTCCAGACAAACTGTGCTTAGCCATCGCTGAAGACTGAAATTAGAATTTCAAAAAGCAGGTAATGGAAAACAAAAACATCAGCCGATCTGAACAAAAAAATAAAAGTCTTCTTATTCCCCAGTGTCTTATATTCTGTTTTAGCTTAAAGGGAATGTGTCACCACAAAATGACTTTTATTTTTAAACCAGGTTTTTTATGATTGACATATTTTTTAGGAATTTTTTATATATTTTTTTTTTTCATTTCCATGTTACTATGTATGTATTTTTAAATTCCATGTCCTGCAATATTCACTGAAGCCAATAAGCTGAATAATAGGCTGATACTATCTAATTCTGTAGGGGTTTTCTTTGCAGAAGTCCCCTAATTTACATCACAGACAGGATTACAATAGAAGATAACACCACTGAGCCATCATTACATCACTACTGATAATAGATGATGTCACAGCTTATCTCCTCCCCCTCCCTACACAGAGCATGTCTCCCATAGACCTCAGTGAGTCACCTCCAGACTATTGGTGTCTATGGCCATGCCTATGCTGTAAAGCAGATCACTAAAAAAATGCTGCAAAGTAAGAATGCATTCAGAAATAGAAGGATTAATATTTAAATATAATAGGATTAATATTTAGGATAAATAGTTTATTTTTGTCAATTACCAAAATGAAATGAATGAAGATAAGAGAATTGTAAATCTCATCAATATTTGGTGTAACCTTTGACCTTTGGAGGAGGAGCCCTGGAAGTGATAATATTCCAGTCTGTCTAGGGTGACCTAAAGAGACAGAAGGATTGGAGCAAGTCTACATCCACAGAAGATCTTGGCTTAGCTCTCTAAGATGGCAGTGGGAACAACCTCCCTGCCGAGTTCTGCCAAAAACTCTGGAAATACCAGGAAGAATTGATGGAAGTCAAAGGGCAAAGGTCACACCAAATATTTATGGTATTTACATTTCTCTTTTCTTCACTTAATTTTGTTAATTGATAAAACTATTAACCTTTCTATTTCTGGAAGCATTCTTACTTTACAGCATGTTCCCCACACATGCCTAAAACTTTTGCACCGATTATGTGTGATCACTTTCTTTCCTTTGGGGGAGATCTAATTTGCTCAAATGCGAGATCACAGAGTGGCGAACAGTAGAGGACACAGCAGTGCCTTCATTCATTACAGGGAAGTTAATGCAGGTGTAATACTTAACTTCACCAGTGGTGGCACTGTAGAAGAATAGAACACTTGATACTGGATTCCTTTAGAGCTGATCACTGGAGATCTCAGTATTAGGATCAGCTTATTATTAATGGACCCATCTAACAAACATAGATGAATGTGGAAAACCCTTAAGCTTTGGTCTACAAGGTCTAGAGGTCCAGATCAGAAGCATTGTGGGTCAGAAGCCCCTCTATTTTGTTATATACTATATATTCGTCCATATATGTGGGATGATTGTGAATAAATATGGGAACATTCTAATAAATGGGGGAATAGCTCTTAAAGTATGTGACTATAGGGAGCAAAAGACTAAAGATCTGTACAGAGTCCTTGGTCGCCTACACCTTGTGAAAGAAGAAAGAGATATCTCCCTAAAGACTTTCCTTCTCAGGAATGGTCTTCTCAGCCCTTTGATCTTTGTGGGAGTTCACCGGACACCAAGATTCCTCAGCGACTACAACTCTCATTTATGTCATAAACCTAAAATAGAAGGTAAAATCTGCCAGCAGGCAGCCGGCCCCTCGGAGGTGTCCAAGAAAGATGCTACGTGGCCATTCGGGCGGCTTTTTTGATATTTGACCTGGGGCAGACAACCAGTGGACTGTCTTGACACAGGAAATTCCTGGTTTCTCATAACCCTATACCTTGTCTTCCAATAGGTAAATCTCTTTCAGCAGTGATTATGTCAGCAGGAGAAGCTGAGAAGCTTACGGCACAAATAGATCAGGAGGTGAAATTACAGTAAGAAGCTCTTCTTAATATAGCGCCCTGCCTAATAGATTTCATTTGATTTCATCCATGATGGAGGACTAGATCCATTAGATAAAAAAGTGACCATTTATTAGGGTATATCAATGACATCGGGGAGCGCACTCGCCTACAAGCAGCATTTGCCGGTATTGTGGCAGGGGGCCCGACCGCTATCACCCCGCCCTGCAGTAGATAGGGTAGTGTCACCAGAACCAGCATATCACCCCAGCCCTGCAGATAGATAGGTTAGTGTCACCAGAACCAGCATATCACCCCAGCCCTGCAGATAGATAGGTTAGTGTCACCAGACCCAGCATATCACCCCAGCCCTGCAGATAGATAGGTTAGTGTCACCAGACCCCAGCATATCACCCCAGCCCTGCAGATAGATAGGTTAGTGTCCCCCCCCCCCGGTGGTTGGGCCCCCCCCCCCCCCTCGGGGTGTGTCACCAAAACCAGCATATCACCCCAGCCCTGCGATAGTGGTTGTGTCCCAGAACCAGCATATCACCCCAACCCTGCAGATAGATAGGTTAGTCTCACCAGACCCAGCATATCACCCCAGCCCTGCAGATAGATAGGTTAGTGTCACTAGACCCCAGCATATCACCCCAGCCCTGCAGATAGATAGGTTAGTGTCACCAGTACCAGCATATCACCCCAGCCCTGCAGATAGATAGGTTAGTGTCTCCAGAACCAGCATATCACCCCAGCCCTGCAGATAGATAGGTTAGTGTCACCAGACCCAGCATATCACCCCAGTCCTGCAGATAGATAGGTTAGTCTCACCAGACCCCAGCATATCACCCCAGCCCTGCAGATAGGTTGGTGTCACCAGAACCAGCATATCACCCCAGCCCTGCAGATAGATAGGTTAGTGTCACCAGAACCAGCATATCACCCCAGCCCTGCAGATAGATAGGTTAGTGTCACCAGAACCAGCATATCACCCCAACCCTGCAGATAGATAGGTTAGTCTCACCAGACCCCAGCATATCACCCCAGCCCTGCAAATAGATAGGTTAGTGTCACCAGAACCAGCATATCACCCCAGCCCTGCAGATAGATAGGTTAGTGTCACCAGAACCAGCATATCACCCCAGCCCTGCAGATAGATTAGTTCCACCAGAACCAGCATACCACCCCAGCCCTGCGGGTTAGTGTCACCAGGACCAGAATATCACCCCAGCCCTGCAGTAGGGTGTCACCAGAACCAGCAGATCCCCCGCCCTGCAGAGGGTTAGGGTAACCAGGACCAGACCCCCCCCGCGGATGGGGGTAACCAGGTCCAGAATATCATGCCAGCCCCAGAGCTCTTTGTGCAACAAGGGAGTTACCATTTCTCCAAGCAGGTCAGCCTCCCACCGCTCTGTGCTGCCCTCCATCCCTCACTCCCTACCTGCTCTAATTGACAGGGACAGGCAGAGCATGCATATTCTGGCGCATGCGAATATATATGATAGTATCATAGCTGTACTATGCATGCGCCTAGAATCTAAGCAAATATGAGTGCAACAAAACTCAGGACTAGGCAAAATTGGGCATACACCACCTTATCCTGTCAATCAGAACAAAGGGATGTAGGGTAGCAAAGAGTGGTGGGAGGCTAACCTCTCAGTAATGTCTTCATTGCTCCATAGAGTCAATTTCAATATTGACAAAACTGACAATGCCTTGGCAACAGAGGGGAAACCGTGTTTGATTCAGGTGACCTAATCTATCCATCTTCGGGGCTGGTTTCACATGCTGGGTTATGGATTGCATAAATGTGATTGGCCACCATGTAATATCACATTTATCCTATAGTGGCCGCTGTAGGGGAAATGCATAGCTGGCTGTTGCTTAACAAAATAAAATTGGTTGTCTGTTTGGAATCTTGGGAGCTACGATAAGAAAGGGATGTGATGAGACAACCACTTCATAATCACTTGAACATTGGCAAATATGTTTTGAAGGAACATGAACCCTACAAGGAATGGGAAAGGGATGGGGAGAATAAGTTGATAGCCTGTATCTGGTTCAAAAGGGCCCCATATTTTTTGCTCTTGGTAGAGCATTGCAGAAAATGACCAACATTGTCAAAAATGTAAGATGTAGTTGTATGCAGGCAAGGCTAGAACCTGTCAAGCCTATTTGGACTCCAAACCACCCACGGGTCTTTATAGACCGGTGGCTTAGTGTCCAGTATAGCCCTGTCCTTCCTCTATCTTTGGCTGCTATGAGATGAGTCCGTTGAATCTAATCAGACTTATCTCAGATGCTCCCGGCATCGAGGTCTCGCGCATGCGCACTGGTCTACTACTACTAGACCTGGTCTACTACTAAAGCCTCAGTGAAGAGCTGCACAGGCGCTGGGAGTAACTGGAGTCAGGTAAGTTCAAAGGCTTTTTTGTGACCACAGATAGAGTTAGGATAAGGCTATTTGGGACACCCATATGTCAATAAGGACCTGTGGGTAGTTTAGTGCCCCAAGTAGACCTGACAGGTTCCCTTTAAAGTGTCTGCACACTTACAATAGCTGTAGGCTAAACACCCATTCATTCAAGAGCTCCTCCTCCTGATCCTTTCTCCATAGACATGCACACTTGGCCAACAATGAAAAAAGCGGACATGTTGTAATCTAAATACGTGATTCTTTTCCCATTTCTATCTGTCATTTTGGGAGAGTTTGGAGACCCTTACCCAGCATGTCATGAGAGCTGGAGCCGCTTGTGTAAAGAACTTTTCCGTCACCGCTTATATATAGTCCAGTCCTACGGGGCATGAAAAAGGACAAAAACATTATTTTGATAAATCCTATTATAAAAATGGCAGATAATTACCCTGTGCTATTAGCCGAGCTAATGACTAATTAAAGCCACTCGGCAAGTTTCCATTGTTATCTCTTGTTTCCTAAAGCTAAACCCCGCGCTATTATGCGGAATGAGACTATTCTTCTATATAAAAGCAATTTATAGCGCAGGAGAGCTCGGTCACATGCATAAATAAAGAGAGCCATCAGGACCGGGCTACACAGGGCTAAGTGCCGTGATTTAAGCCATATTATGGTGAATTATAGCTTTAAGAGCTGCTGCGGCTTGTTCAGGAGGACAACCAGCGTTTTACATTAAAACTAGATTGGTGTGCAGCTATGATCAAATACATTATACATATAGTACATATCTAGAGGTGATGGGACCCCATAACAATGCTTAAAGAGGACCACATGACATCCATTATCTGATTGGCGCTGTCACCCTGAGAATTTTGGTTTTTTGTTTTTCGAAATCCATTCAGCCATTCCAAAGATATAAGCACATTAAGGTCTACTAGCCAAGTGGGTGGTACACTGCATGATATAGAGCATACAGAGACCCCGGGCCCCAGAGAAATCACAGTGTGACCGCCCACTTGGCTAATCAATAGTAACAGGGCTTATATCTTTGGAATAGCTGAACAGATTTGGATAAAGGAAACGCCGAAATGCTCAGGGTGACAGTGCGATCAGATGTACCTCGTGACGGGTCCTCTTTAAATTGGGCCTTCCATTTGGTACTGGTTAATATCACCACATTGCTAAGCACCACCGATTGGAGAACGTAGTACTTGTTTGCCTTCCATCTCCTTTCCATGATTCTTGGGTTGTTTTTCCATACCGTGCATGCTAACATTTTAGGGGATGTGGGTAAACTGGGCTGGGCCTCCTCATGGGTTGTCTCTATGGTGTCTACGCCCCTGAGTTTAGCATTCACAACTCCCAGTAGGTGCCAGATTATCAAATGGCCATGCCAAATTCTACATAAAAACCTAACTAACATACTAATGAAATATAGAAGGATCTGTGATTTGAGGAATATGGGGTCTCCTTGCTACTTTTCTGCCATCTGTTTTGGCCTTGTGATGAAAAACAGAGACAGAAAACACTTGGCTGTTTTTGCTGCAATTTTTTGAGCCATAGCCAAAAATGGATTCAAAAGGAATTGGATGTATAAAAAAAGTATTTGTACTTCTCCTCGTGGACCCACTTCTGACTTTGATGGAAAAAACTGCAGCAGAAACTGGAACAAAAAGATGTGTGACAACAGCCCAAAAATACATTGTGGTTTTTACCGCAAATTGGGCATGGGATTTGCTAGAATCCCATCCACTTTGCTCTGACTATGTGGTTTACGCCACATGGGGCCCCGGCCTAAAGGAGTTCTTCCAAAAACTGTGTCCCAGCTGACTATAGGTTGTATATGGTATTAAAACTCAGCACCATTCACTTCGTACAACCTGTAGAGTCTTGTGGTGTTTTTGGAAGATGCCGGCCATGTTTTCCTAATCCTGTAGAACCACTTGATATCGACCATAACCAAGACCACCACCACCAAGATTGATGACCGATAATGACTGTCCCTAGGGATAGCCAATCCCCTCTATATAATGGAAAAATAGACACCAGGAAACTTTTTGATTGGTCGAGAGCCTGGATGTATGAAATATATAGTATTATAATAATTTGGCCGCGGGTAATCTGGATAATGTTTTTTCTTTTATGTCGGTAA
This sequence comes from Leptodactylus fallax, assembly GCA_947044405.1. Taxonomy (NCBI): domain Eukaryota; kingdom Metazoa; phylum Chordata; class Amphibia; order Anura; family Leptodactylidae; genus Leptodactylus; species Leptodactylus fallax. The sequence continues at coordinate 5,925,648 of CAMRHE010000063.1, read as the reverse complement.
TTGCCAACTGTGTAAATGTCTAGACAAAAAGCCAGTTCTACAGAAATCGGCCCCAGATGCTGGTTCATAGTTTCATAAAAATGTAGAAATCTCCTTTATGTAGCTAAGGAAGCAACTGCCAAGAAAACCTGGAACTTCATCAGACTCTTGTGTAGAATACAAACAAAAAAAAAAAAAATTGAGCCTGTTTTGCCTGTGAACAGTCATTAAAAAAACTACAGGTGCACAAATTTGGCAGAATTTCTTTGATATTCATTAATCTTCATTATTACTTTATTAAGTAAAGGTCATTTTTTTTTTTTATTTCCTAATTTTTTTTTTTTTTTTGAAATGTTAAAAAGTCACAAGAATGTTTTGAAAATAATAAAAAAAAATAAAAATGAATAATAAAATATATACTTCTAAAAATAGAAGTAATATTTATTGTAGTCATTTTAAAATTCTAAAATTATATTTTGCTTTCCACGTTTTAATATGCACTTAAAAAAATCAGTATTAATACATTTTAATTTACATTTTATATAATTTATATACATTTTTTCACTTAAAATTTAAAATAGAATATTGTTACTTCAAAATATTCCTATAAAAATCAAAAATGTTATTATTTTTGATTATTGTAATAATTTTATTATATTGTAATTGTTTTATAATTTTTTTAATGTATTTTTTGTACCCCTTTAATTCCACTGTTTTCTTTATTTTATGGTTAAATTACTTAAGGAAATTGTAAAATCTCTATCTGAATTCCATCATTGCGTCACATCTCTATGTATTGCCAGTGGATGACCAGGGAAGAGTTAATATATTGCTTATACCAGACAAACAGCTTAGATTTGGCTCTACAGTAATGACTCGAATGGCTGTTTAGACAGGAGGGTTGTGCAAGGGGAATGCCAGTTTTTCTTACACGACATCTGTCATTCGCAGCAGGCAGGAACAACATTGTGCTACTTGTTGCAGGATATCAGTTCTTGGTGCTGGGATTTGGATTAGACCCGTCCACCATTAAAGGAGACCAAAAATGTGGTTGCTTTTGTTAGCAACAATATACAATCTAATAATTTACACAATTTGTTAAAATTGACCTAGAGCCCCCATCATTGAGCCATTTATTGTAAGATGAGATATTCTTATTCACTTACTAGAATCCCATATCCAGTATGCTTGGTATTTCTTATGGTGGATTTTTTTTTTTTTAATTAAAAAAAAATTGTCTGATGTGCCAAAAAGTCCCCCCAGCCAAAAAAAAAAAAAAATTCAGGATACCGATGTATCAACTTGAGCGGAGAGAACTGTATTTACAAAGAGAGTCTCATGCTCTGGAGGACCTGGTACAACTATGCACTCTATGTAAGGGCCCATTGAGTTTAATGGGAATGGTGTAATACTTCATTTGTCCTCCGGTGGTGTTGTAAGGAATGCAAACACTTGCTACCAGATTGCTGTTGATCATCTGTTTTTCAGGGGACCCATTTAACAAAAAAGGGATTGCCGAAAGTGGACAGCCCCTTTAACACTGCAGTACCAGTGTAGAGAGGGAGCCTTTCAAGGTTCACATACTTTCCATGTGTTTAAAGAATGGATGGGTTGCCACATTGTCGAATGGTCATTTGGAATATTTTTGATAGGTATTACATCTTATATACATATCTGACCCCCCCATCTTCATTTTCTCCATAAGCTCCTTAGGGGTGGCCTCTTGCACATATACCAGTGCACCATTTTTCACGTTTTCTCAGAATCCTTCTATCTTTGTTGAGTTGTACATTTTATAGTCACATCAGAATCCTTGGGCATATTGGCTAACAAGTCAGTGCATGTAACTACTGGGACGGAAACAATGCTTATTTCACAGCAAGCCTTCAGGTCTACCACCTGTGTAATTATTTGTGTGTTTGGTGCCCGGGCAACCTAGAACCAGTAACTCACATCCATACCCAATTATATTCTCCATTTTGAGAATAATTCAACTTTTTGTGACTCATTTATAATCATAAAGTTTTATTAGACAACTTTGAAGGTTAGGGTTTTGTTTGGAGTCTTCGTTGAGGCTTTGTGTTTAATGTAGTCATCTATAGAGCATTGCGCGGTCAGGCCCAACAGAGTAGAAGAACCTGTAATATAATTTAATTTTTGTTATCTGTAACACAAGGAGATAGATTGGTTTGCCTAAGGACACATGAAGTTGGTCTTGGAACAATAGGATTTGGTTCTCATTATAAAATCTCGGTCAACGTATCGCCCTTCTGCCTAGTGATTATAAAGCTCACACCGTAAGGACACGTTGGATAGAAATGTTGCTTTGTGTTTCTCCTTCTCTGCTTAGTTAACATTCACAAAGAATGTTATTTTAAATTGGAAAAAAACTTGCATTTGTCACAAAACAATGATAAAATAATTTGGCCCCGGGCAAATATTCTGTTCGGCTTGTGAAGGTCCTACGGGGCCAGAAACAATGAATAATCTTAACAGCTTTCAAATATTTCCACTTTGTGATAAATGAAGATAGCAACACCGGACCTGTGTTCATTATGACCTGTCTGGTGGTTGTAGGATGGGGAAGGACATTTTTGGCCAGTAGATGACACAGAGATACAAGGAGATATTTTCCATGTGATGTATTTGGTTTTTCTATGATATTTTTTAGAGTGTATTTAATCAGGGCCAGAATATTCATGTTTTTACCAAGTAAAAGGGTACTCTGGGTAGACATCCAGGCCATAACTATAGAGGATTTAGGTAGTTGTCCTAGAACTGTACCTAAGGGGGCAAAAAGACACACAAAAAGACTCCAGTATTGTAAGTGACTTGTGAAGTCCAGTTACATAATTTAGTACATGGAGACCACGGGAATTCATCTCTTTAGACATCTGCCCTGTAGACACGTGTGACTCTAGGCCCAAACCCTGGCCTTTCAAGATGAAAAGTCAACTAGATCAGTCGATCCTACTAAGATCTTCTGTGTTACTGTAACATCTCTATGTGTAGTAATGAATCTTTGTGATCATCCTCTAGATTGGGCCATTAATTTTGATGTCTTCCAGTCAAGTACCATAGATCAATGGATATCCTCTTCCACATAACTGTAGATTGCTTTAAGAGATACCATGGTGATACTTTTGTGAATTAAAGGGGTTTTCCAGGCCCCCAGGTTATTTTTTTTTTTTTTTATACTAATGACCAATCCACCAGGTAGGTCATCCGTATCTGATCGGTGGAGGTCCAACACTCGAATCCTGGCTGCCTCCTGGTGTCGGAAACTACTGCACTGGGTGAAGCCGGAAGCAGCTCTGTTCCTATTCAATTAATTTCTTGAATAGGGGCAGAGTTATTTCCGGCCTCATCCGTAGGAGTAGCTTCCGGTACCCCAAAGTATCCGGATCACCTGATCAGTGCGGGATCCAGGTGTTGACCCACACCAATCACAGGATAGGTGGTCATTAGTATTAAAAAAAAACACACTAGGGTAAAAAAATCCCTTTAAGATACTTTTGTAAATTACGGCCCCCATACAAATTAGAGCAAAGTCAACTGTAACCCTCTGATTTAAGCAGGACCACCTGACTATCTTATATGTATGGATACCTCCAAACTCATCAACAGTTGATATCGGGGGAAAGAAGGACTGAGAGTCATGAATTTCAATGCCCAATCTTTTTGTTATAAGGAGAGATATCTACCACCAGAGGTGTCTGCCAGCAGATTACTTCCCTCTTTCTTGTCACAACACAAGCTGTGAAGCCATGTCGAGAGAAAGAGCTGTTGGCCAAACAGATTTTAAAGGGATATCAGTACCTTTACTTGTTCCATCTGATATCTAGTTAGTGTCATTCAACTCAAGTAATGTGACTTTAATATTATTGAAGTCGTTGTTTTCTACCCACTGGGGTCAAGAGTTGTAATTTTTTCTTGACCTCTCTGGCATGTGGGTGGATCAGTCTTCAAGGGAATTGATGATTGGAAGGTCTTGTTGTCAGCTGAATGAGCGTTTGGCTGAAACAAAATGAAAATCCCTTCTTGATTGTTTCTTTTTCCATGACTTTGCTGACATGTTGGGTGGTCGAAGACTGCAAGTGAATGGATGGTTGGAAGGTCTAGTTGTCAGCTGAATGAGCGTTTGGCCATAACGAAATGAAAATCCCTTTTTGATTGTATCTTTTTCTATGACTTTGATGACCTGTTGGGTGGTCAAGACTGCAAGTGAATGGATGGTTGGAAGGTCTAGCTGTCAACTGATTGAGTGTTTGGCCGAAGAAGAATGAAAATTCCTCCTTGATCGTATCTTTTTCCATGACTGTTACGGCATGTTGGATGGCCAAACATGCAAGTGAATGGATGGTTGAAATCGGCACTTGGCCGAAGAAGAATGAAAATCCCTTCTTGATCGTATCATGACATATTTACAAGAAGCCTACAAAGAACTTCAATCCTAACGTTCTTGTCTTCGAAAAGAGGAGATCCCTTGTTCCGAAGATCACAATTGAATATTTACTCGATTAGTACACAGGGTAATACTATAATTTTTTGGTGAGTACCTTGCCTTGCTTTGTGTTCCCATTACCTACCTAGAATGAGGAGTTATATCTTGGTTCCTCTTCTGAAAGCCAAGTAAATCTGCAGAACACAACAACAGCCTAGTAACATCTGTTTATATTCTGGATTTGCGAGGTAGTAATATATCTTTATAGAAGAGTTGTAGCTTAAAAACATTTTCATTTTCTTCCGTGAAGGTTTTTTGTTTTCCTGGTGAATGTAAGCGGGTTGCTTACTGACAGTTATTAATGGTTGCACCGTAACACAAACAAGCAGATTGAGGCGAAATGAATATACTTGTTATAGTTGCCAGATACATTTTCACTTCCCCATATATTTGCTTTTAAAAGCATCGGGTAATGTGATTTTTCCGCATTTGAACTGGAGCCTAATTTCTTAGCAAAGACTAATATAATTTTATCGCTTTCTAAAGTAGATCTGTAAACAGGCAGCGCTCTTAAATTAAAGAAAATTCTCCTGCAAAAAAAAAAAACAATAAGAAACTGAAAAATTTCAGGGCCCCAATGAAATGAAAAGGAAATTCGTCTGTTGCTTACAATGTATGAAGATAACGGCTATCTCTCCCGTATCCTCTATACCCATATAGGCTGACTTGGCTGAGCATTCATGGGTTCTCAGTTGGGAGTAGGGAGTAGACCACTGCCAATGTCAACTTCGAAGAAATTCAGTATGTCCAATTCTTGTTCTTCCTCCACACCATTTGAGTCAACAGTCTCCCCAACATATCATAGTCAGTAGAGATGGGCAAAGCGCTTCATCACGAGCTGGGTTCAACCTGAATACCCCAAACCGAACAACTGGGGATTTGTCTTGGGACAAGCTAAAATGGCCATCGCAACATGCATTGTGGTAAATTGTAATAGGAAGAAGGGACCCCAGAGTATAATAATGTCACTTCCAGTTCTATCTGAACTGTTTCAACCTGTGACGAATCAGGGACCCAAGGCAGGCAAATCGGAAACGACTCTTGGGAGGTTTGCCCATCTCTAGTCAGCTAGTCTTACTAAAATTTTCAAGTTCGGCCAACTTTGGTCTATATATAGGCACCTTAATACTTAAAGGGAGTCTGTCACCAGGACACAACATATAGATAGGTTAGGATCACCTGAATCAAATGGTGTCCATTGTTGAAGTATCACCATTTTAGTCAACAATTTTGGAGCAATGAGTTTGTTGCCGCTTGCCTCTTTGGAGCAACAGCACAACACTCATTTCCCCAAAGCGCTCATTTGCATTGTCACAAAACTGATATCCCAGCAACCAAGGCAATGATTCACAAAGGGCAAACACCATTTGACTCAGATGACCCTAACCTATCTATCTGCGGGGTTCTGATATGCTGGCTTCCGATGACAAACCTTTATAGAGGTTTTTCTGGTTTATAAAAACATGACTTCCTTCTTTCAAAAACTTCCAAAGTTATGGTAGTGAAATTCAGTCCCGTTCAATGGAGCTGAACTACAATACCAGACTTGGGTTTGGTGACATTTCTGAACCAATTGGTTTTGACCCATTGACGTCTGGTTATTGCTTTGAAAAAAATTTGGATACATAAATTATATTTTTATATACTGTCCCTTGGATAAGGTCATAGCTATAGCAGTTGAACCCAAGGGAAAAACACTTTTCCGCCATATATGAAGACAACCAGTTTTCTAGTTGACACATCATGGTCACCGGTGGTCACTGGTATAGATTTTCCACCGGCGCTCATGTTACGCTTCTGCCCTTGAAGAGTGATACCTTAGACATCTGCCATGTTTGCCTGATTGATAACTACCCCCATGAGGTTTTCTAATCTCCAGACCTTATCGTAGCTGAATTCACCCATTGAGCCTATAATATGTAGTTAATCTGGTAAATCGCATCGCAGCGTGTCATACATTGACGGTAATGTGAGACGCACTTCTGAATAAACATTGAATTGACTATTATGTCTCCATTCAGAAGACAAGCTATAATACATGTAATTTGTAGGATAGTTAAGCGGAGTGCATCGTTTTATCTTTCCATCACGCCTGAGCAAATCACAAAGCCGAATATGACAAGCGTCATTCTTTATTTTCCACTCTACTTACGGTGTCAGATGTCTCCTGTTTTCACATCACGCATTTTACCAATTGTCTCACGTATGACAGTCTGTATTGATCTTTGGCTCTTCATAGAGTACATCACGCTTTTCTGACAAATTTAGCTCTAGCCAGTAAATGGAGTTGCTTTCTATTACTTTTTGTATTGGAAAATGGGAAAATCTAAAAAACAAAAAATATTAGAAAATCTAGATTGTCAACCCGTGAAGGGTGGAAACTCCTGGTGTCCTGCCTTCTATTTGGGAAGCTTTGTCTATACGTCTTCATTTCTATGATTTTTTCCTTGTTATTGGTCATCCCCTAGCACTTCTCCCTTCACCTGTAGTATTTTCCAAAAAGAGAGTTAAGTTTTGTCCTATTGGGTGAGAGCTAATTTGCATACCCACTTTCCCAGAAGGCATTGCCTGGCCTACAAGAGTCCCTATGCCAACTTGGTGAGAAACAGTACCTCCTACCCCCTAGTATTTCCCAGTGAGAGAGATCTCATCGTAATATGTCCAAACTTCAGTCTGGTTCTTTTACTTCAGGGTAAAGATAAAGAGGTTGCCCAGTATTTTTTTTTATTTATGGCCTATCCTATCTGATCAGTGGGGGCCCATTGACTTCAATGGCAGCTGAATTGCAGTAACCATGCCCGTCCACTACACAGGGCATGTGCAGGGGCTGCCTGTTGGCCCCCCACATAGCAGATATCTATGGCTATCCTAAGGACCTAACCTATCTATCTGTAGGGCTGGGGTGATATGCTGGTTCTGCTGACCCTAACCTATCTATCTGCAGGGCTGGGGTGATATGCTGGTTCTGGTGACACTAACCTATCTATCTGCAGGGCTGGGGTGATATGCTGGTTCTGGTGACACTAACCTATCTATCTGCAGGAGTGGGATGATATGCTGGTTCTGGTGACACTAACCTATCTATCTGCAGGGATGGGGTGATATGCTGGTTCTGGTGACACTAACCTATCTATCTGCAGGGCTGGGGTGATATGCTGGTTCTGCTGACCCTAACCTATCTATCTGCAGGGCTGGGGTAATATGCTGGTTCTGGTGACACTAACCTATCTATCTGCGGGGCTGGGGTGATATGCTGGTTCTGGTGACACTAACCTATCTATCTGCAGGAGTGGGATGATATGCTGGTTCTGGTGACACTAACCTATCTATCTGCAGGGCTGGGGTGATATGCTGGTTCTGGTGACACTAACCTATCTATCTGCAGGGCTGGGGTGATATGCTGGTTCTGGTGACACTAACCTATCTATCTGCGGGGCTGGGGTGATATGCTGGTTCTGGTGACACTAACCTATCTATCTGCAGGGCTGGGGTGATATGCTATGCTGGTTCTGGTGACACTAACCTATCTATCTGCAGGGCTGGGGTGATATGCTGGGTCTGGTGACACTAACCTATCTATCTGCAGGACTGGGGTGATATGCTGGTTCTGGTGACACTAACCTATCTATCTGCAGGGCTGGGGTGATATGCTGGTTCTGGTGACACTAACCTATCTATCTGCAGGGCTGGGGTGATATGCTGGTTCTGGTGACACTAACCTATCTATCTGCAGGGCTGGGGTGATATACTGGTTCTGGTGACACTAACCTACCTATCTGCAGGGCTGGGGTGATATGCTGAGTCTGTTGATTCTAACCTATGTGTGGGGCTAGGCTGATATGCTTCGGTCTGGTGGCTCCCTTTAAGAAGAGGTTGTTCTGATGAGACAACCACTTTAAGGCTTATTTCCGACGTGAACATTTTGGTGAAATATGTCAAACCCTGGTTCATAAAAGTCACCGTGAATTGGCTGTTTTTCAATCACTTTTCATCTATGGAGCTTCAATGACTTTCTCTTTGCTTTAGTCATTTTGTTGCCTGTTATTGGCAGCCGCTTGTCATTTCCCATTTTCCTGCCCCCGACATCTGTATATATTACTTCTCGGCAGGTCTGTGAGAATGTTAGATACAGGCAGCAGTGCTATTATATTGCTGTACAGCGCACATATCTGTGCCATCAGTCATCAAGTATTCATGGTGTCACCGCCATGGGAATTTCGGAGTTATGTACTTCTCTTGGCATGGACATGCTAATCACCCACTTGGCATGGCTTTTATTGTAATGTGCTCATCGCGGCAGCCAGACAAGAAACAGATGACATCAAATACCAAACACCAGCGCCCTCTCCTTTTTTTTATGCTTATTCAGAACATGTTGTCAAGGAAGCCCTTGTTCTTCTTCAACATGAAGCCCCCAGGCTTCAAACAGGACCATCAGAAATTTTGGCTCCTTGAAGTGATGATGAGTCTTTGTTTGTTGGCTTTGTTGCTTAAGAGCCCATGGTGTGTGGCACTAAAGATCCTTTGTCATCTTGAAAGCATGGATAAATATTGTAAGACTACAAGATCGGAGCGTTCTTAAAGGAGACCGTTGTGACATTACAGAATTTAATTCTCATGGGTTGCGAAAAATATAGAAAATTTCCCATTAAGTCTTTGGATGGTGCCCAAGCTTCAAAATTCTTTCTTCTTATCCCCTCTGCCTGCTGGAGAATTGGGGGACGGGAAGTGACAACTGCTATATACACAGATATTAATCAGGAAAGCGGTTGTCATGGTCAACCAAACCATGTCCTGCCAAAGAATGCTGAATTGTACCAACACTATTATAATATTGCCCCCCAAATAAAAGAATAGCAGTAGGCCCAGCCCTATGGGCATATTTGCCAACTCTCCTGGATGCTTCCAAAAAAAGGGGTGACCTTCCGGACTCCCAGAAGAGCAAATAAATCTGTAGGGTAGCAGTCATATTATATGTGACCTGGACATCTCATGTCTGAACAGGGGGCATGGCCAACACAAGTAGTGCACAAATGGGTGTGGTGATGTACTGAGAGGACGTGGTCACACCCACAGAGGTCATGGCTTCACTCAAAAATTTTCACATGCACCGTTCTCCAAGACTCTCCCAGCCAAATGTTGGCATGTATACCTATGGGATATCTAGTAACATACCATAAGTCTGATTGCTTCTTTTCCATGGGTTATATCTAAGCTGGCCATTTACCGTCAACAGTTGTCAGACAAATAAGTCAACAGTTGTTAGACACCCCCACATAAGCATGCTTAACTGGGCTAAGCATGCATGTGCTCTTAAGATGACATTGAGCCTCTTCCAAACACCCCTGGCTGTGGCTTATCTCCATGGGAAGGATAGGGCATATTGAAATTTAACATGTCTGAGCCAAATAAGGTAGTCATCCGGTCCAGTCCTGATTCAGACAACTTTACTCCTATGTATATGGCAACCTTAACAATTCAGTTCAGCCCCATTGTAATGAATCTGGTCAAAAGGGTCCCTTCGGGCAAGAAGAAGGGAACCAACAATGCGAGTGCGAACATAACCTCACAAAGGACATAGTAAAGAAAATCCCAGCGATCCATTCTATACACTGCGAGCGACTACAGCATCTGTTTGTTTGGCACCAGTCGTAGCCTTAACTAAAATGCATCAATAAATCATAAAAATCCTCCTTGAAGAGAGTGAAGCATCTCCGTAAATCACCAATCTGTTGTTGTTTTTTCACCTAATCGATAGAGCCGTTCGCTCCTGGCCGCTCTGTAATCCTGTCTTACTGGATCAGAACGTGAGAGATTGCCTGCGGTATTTTAAAGGAGCTCTTGGGGTAGGCGGCAGCATCGGAGAGCGCTTTCCCGTAAAGGTTGGCGTTCTATTTCTGCGCCAGGAAGCCTGCTATCCGCCGCTTATCATTGGCACAATTACACCATTTTCTCTGTCGTCTATTTTTACAAGGAGTCGTAATAGAATTTTTGTTAGTCGTTGAGTTTTATGTTTTAATTCTTATGATTCACAATTGGCTTATGTTCTGCACAAAATAACGTTTCATTGTCCCCTTTAAAATGTAACTTCCTCCAAAATAATCGCAGATAATGGTAGTCACAAAACTGTCCCCATTATTGGGGCAATGAAGTTAGAAGGCACGAACAGAAAATAACATAAGTTGCATTGGTGTAATAATGTTCCCGCGTTGTAATGACTCCGCCCTATGGTGACATCAGCAATATGTATTGAAAATGGTGGTAACATGTCATTTTACCCATTAGGCTTGACAATGGGGCCAACTTTCCTCCTTACCTTCTTCATTCCTCCCTCCTTCCTTCACTCCCTCACAAACATCTTCCTTCACTTCCTCCGTCCTTACTTTCTTCCTCCTCCTTCCATCATTCCTTCCTTCCCTCCCTCCCCTTTCCTTCTTTACCTCCCTCTCTATTCCTTCCCTCCCTCCTTCCTCCTTACTTTCTTTCCTTCTTTTTTTTCCTCTTCCTTCCTCCCTTTCCTCCTTCCTTCATTTCATCAGACTCACCTTCCCTTCCCTTCCTTATTCCTTCCCTCGCTCTCTTCTATATTTCCTTATTGTTTTCCTCTTCTTTTCTTCTCTCTTTCCCTTCCTCTGTACTTCCTCCCTTTCCTCCCTCCCTCCTTCCTTTCTTCCTCTTTTCCTTCATCCCTTTTCTCCCCTCTTCTTTCCATTCATTCCTTCCTTCCCTCCCTCCTTCCTTTTATCTCACTCTCCTTTCCTCCCTTCCTTATTCCTTCCCTTGCTCCCTCCTATATTTCCTTCTTTTTTTCTCCTCTTCCTTCCTTTCCTTTCTTCTCTTGCCACGCTCCTTCCTTCCTCCCCTCCCTTCTATCTTCAGTCTCTCACTCTCTTCCATCTTTCTTTCCTCCCTCTCTCCCTTCTACCTTCCTTTCCTTCCTCCTTTATGTCTTTCTTTTTCTTCCTTTCTTTTCTCTTCTTCCCTCCCTCCCTTTCTTTCCATCCTTCCGCTATTATAGTGGTCTTGTGACGGTTTTGTGCAACCCATTTCTTGCCTGTTGTGCCCTATAAATTTGAGAATCTTATGGTGGCCACACACCTTGAGTAGGTTTCAGCTTAATATTCAGGTATTTTTTCCAACCTGCACATACACATGCACACTCCATGCAGCTAAGCATGCATGTGTTCTCAGTAGGGTGAAAGGAAGTAAGCCTCTGCCAGACACCTCTGATCTTATTTGAGAACAAAGGATTGGGTATGTTAAAATTCAGCCTGCCCGATCCTCTATCACCTGCTGAGTGCACATTGGTCAAACATCTAATACACATTAGATCAATGGCTGCTCCTGCTGAAATGGACAACATGCTCAACTGACTCAAGTCTAATATATATGCCCAACTTTAGGGGGACATATAAGGACCGTCCATACCTCCATGATGGTGTCCCAAAAAAGTGTCGGGTATGGTGGAACTTAAGGGAAAGAACTAAGCCACTGCTGGAAGAGTCTAACAGCTCCATACTCCTCTCTGCCTATTGAGAACACATGCAAGCTTGGCCAAGCCGAATATGCACGTGTATGGGGGATTGTGAGGAATAGCTATTGACCCAACATATCTTTGGTTGAAAGCCATCTAATCTTTATGTCCAGAATTAGCTTGCTATCTATCCAGAATTTTTTGATGACCACAGCTTAGTGCAGGTACTAAAGTGTATCATGTTCGATGTAATGCATATCTCGATGTCCAGCATGTTTCCATTTAGATTAGAATACCCCCTGGTGACGGTCTGTCTGCAGTCCATGTAACACTAGGCTCGCAGTTCCTACTCTTAATCCTTTCAATGGAAGGAGTTTAATGTAAGTCAGCTGGAGAATTTCGAGCCGTAATCCTCGAATCAAGAACAACAGGCAGTATCATCATAGGCCAATGGCTAATTGAATGTATAGGATATGCAACGACCGGTTACGATGTCAAGGACTGGGTGTCATGTCATGTAATTGGCTGCACTCTCTATGAACCTCTATTCAGGAACAATACACTAGGAGCATCTGGTATGGAGCCGTAACCTCAACAGGGCCTCAATGTTCCTACCGAACCAAAGACGTTTTAGGAAGGCACAATGACTGCTGAAGATTGGCAGCTCCGCTCAGATCATAAAGTTTCTGCAGTAAAAGTCAGCTGTTCTGTACTGCTGGCCCCGGCCACCGTGAACTATGTTGTCTCCTGGCCAAGAAGCTCATATCAGCTTGGCAAGTTCTTCAATGTCTATGTTTGGAATTTCCCGAGTCGTTCAAGTAGAGTTAGAAGAAACCAACACTCAGGAAGTCAGGTGAGACATCTTAAAAATCCAAAATACAAGTATACAAATCTATAAAAAAAAAATTTGATAGAAAGTCGTATTTTTTTTAGAGGCTCGCACCTGCAACGTTTCACATTTGTTCATAGTCAACGTTGCGGTGATTTCCAATTAACAAGTCAAACAAAGGCTAGACACTTTCGGGTTAGATCCAAATTTGCAAGTTTTAGCATAAATTACCTCAATTCTGTTTGTTAAATCCTGTCATTTTAATTGGTTTTCGGGGGGAAGAGAGGGAGATGTGATGAGGGCCAAAAAAAAAAAAAAAAATTAACTATCGCAGCATCTGCTCCAAAAATACATTTTGGAACAAACACATTGGTATGACGTGAGCCCGGAGTTGTATATTATTGAGGTTCGAGTAATGGAATAGATTTTTTGTGAAGTTTTTTCCTCTTTTCATTTTACTCTTATTCGTGAGTGTTATTTATAGACAATGAGGTTTTAAGGACCACTCGACTTTTTGTGTTTAGATTTTGTAGATATGACTTTGGAGTGAATGGCCTGAAAAGTAACAGTTTTGTATCATTATTTAGCATTGACTGATCTCAAGGGAATGAAATGGAAAAAATCAGCTCAAAATATAAGATGGCTTCCACTTTTGGGCTCAGGGGTGCTGTCATAGGGGTGCAGAGGTAGTAGTCACACCTGAGCCCTGAGCATGACCAGATGCCCCTCTCCTACCTAAGAATACACCGGTATTATAAACTCTACCTGAGGGCCCTGTTATAGATTTTGGACCCCCCGGTCCAACTAACTTCATGTTGCACCTCTAGTCAAATTCAAGTCACTAGACCCCAATACTAAACTAAAATTATTTGGGTCCAACAAATAAAATATTTGCGAGGACCCATTCTTCAATACCCATAGGAAATAGATCATAGTACCCTTCAAATTTGTGTACATTCTGCTGGACCATTATTGAGTTATAGCCTGGACCCACAGGAGGATCCTCTGGCACTCTGGTGGGTCAGCCCAATGATGCTAAACCCAAAGACAGGTCCAATTTCCAGTTTTTATAGAATCACTTGAAAAAATATGTCCATTTTAGTACATCCTATCAGGGCATTCATTGAGTACCTTCATTCAATACATTATTTAGCTGGAGAAGACAGTAAAGTGAAACCTCTTTAAGATGACCTCCCAAAATTGCATTAAAAAGTGGTCTTCTAGGATGGTAGTCTTCTCAAAGCTTCTTCTATGGAAAGCTGAAAATCCATCTCAGAAAATGTTGTCTGGGTAAGGGGGTGTTCATCATCTTTTGGGAAACTTTCACTGTATCTACAAAGACTCTCCATCTCTTTGGAGGACTCAGCAAGTCCATGGATTCAATTGACAGTCAATGCAATACTTCATTTCTCCTGTGGAGGCACTGTGGGGAAATGAAACACAAGTGACAGCTAATGCCTAGGGGCCTAGAACTAGGATATCTATAGAAAAAACATTATGTTTACCTTTGTATGAAATTAGGAGGCCTACAGAGATACAGTAGAGGATTCCCGAACCTCTGTGACAGCCATCGAATGTCTCCACATAGAACAAAGCCATTAGACAGCTTAGTACCCGAGTCTATATGGCACATGTGTGATGGCCACCCACATCATCTACCTCATAAAAGACTGTATGTTAAAAATCATTAAAGCTCCTGGGTTTCACAGGTCATGCTTGAGTCACCCAATATTTGATATGTACAATTAGACTAATGGACCAAATAATGGATATTATGGCAGATAATGAAGCTTAATTCATTACATTAGGTTCTCAAATTGTATATTTATCAACATAACAACACAGTAATCACCAATTACTAGGGCCGATCCATTCCTGGGGGGGAGATCGTGAGTCGAATCAATAATGAACTTTTTAATTGACAGATTTAGTGTGTGAATGTAGCAGAGCAGAACATGTTATTTATCACAACATATTTTCTATGGTCTTCATAGGACCGCAAAATGAACAATGCTTCATCGTCATCACAATACACAAGCGGTGTAGACTAGTCACATGACTAATTCGGCTCTGCTGCATCTTTATGTTTGATACTGTATATCCATTGGAACACAAGGTATTAGGTAATCTTTAGGTTGAGGTTGAGAATAGATATATTGTCGGCCTGAAGGGTCTCTTATACTCTGAGTCTTTACTCAGGCTCCGGGTCAGATAAGGATCTCTGACAACTCACGCTAAGGGCAAAGCCATCTGTGGTCTCTATATTATGATGTATCTGCCTTCTAATAAGTGAAGTTTTGCGTCATGACATCATGGCCAATCTCATCAAGTTTGGTGGCACCAGTCAACCATCTAATGTTTATGGTGGTGGTCCAACTTTACCTTGACAACACATGTTGGGGGAAAGAAGTTCATGTTGGATTTTAACAATTCTTACTTCTCAAGGTAGATAAGAAGTATCTGGAAGTGGCTTATCCCTCTCTTCCTATTGAGAACACATACATGCTTAGCCAAGCTGAGTGTGCATATGGAATAGTTGTTGGCTCCCAGTTCTCTAAAGTGTGTGGTTAGCTTAAGTTCACCTTTTCAAGAAGAACACCATGACCAAATATTTGTATGATGGACTTTCTATTTTTTCAATTTTCCTATCTTCTGTGTATTTTGGTCCTAAAAGACCATTTTCCTTGTCATTGTGGTTGGTCATCTCCAAAGAACCTACTTTACTGTATGTGATTTCATGTCATACCTCCAATATGTAGCCAAATCAGTTCCCTTAATGTCACTAAGTTCTATAGATACACTCAAAAATTTGTGGAAATCCTTCGAAGAAGAGCGGAGGCGACACTGGACTAAGTGTCTTTGTCCTATCAGATAAAATGATTATAAGGTCCCATCCTCCAATAGGAAATTGACCATAGTTTCCTTCAAATTTGGGTCTTCTGCTGGACCATTATTGGGTTAGAGCCTGGTCCCACTGGAGGATCCTTCAGTAATCTGGTGGGATAGTCAGACACTGGTGGAGGCTGTTCTAGCCCAGCTCCAAGATTTTGGATTGGGATGTACTACAAGCTCATGTAAGTGTGAAGGCTAGATGTCAACATACGTATGGCCATTTAGAGTATCACACCTCAAGCTTGGTTGATACCGTCTTCATCTGATATCAACTATAGTTGCCCGAGCGTTCTTGCTCTGACTCATCTCTGATGGCTTCGGAACTTTGATTGGAAATAAAACTTCTTACTTTGCTGGGTTTTCATGTCCCAAATCCACTGCCAGCCCTTTAAATCAAGAAGAGGCTTTTATTTTCTGCTTCAGTCCCCATCTACAACTCATTAGAGGCTGATATTCTTATCATAGGTGTGTTCGGTAAGCTCTTAGCACCCAAGAGTACAACAACAGAGGAGATCTGGCAGCCGACAATGCAATGTTAGCGGAAATATATCATGTTTTATCTAAAATCTGATGTTCTTCTCGGGGCCTTACTTGGCTTACGTCTTATGAAAGAAAATGTGATTGTGAGATATCACAAACAGGATTTCGGGTTTTATGGCTTCTATATTGGCCTTTCTCTTGTTTGACAGTGACAGGTTTATTGCTCAAATATTGTAATACATCTAACATGGAGATGCAATGAATTGTGTTATGTCTTTTGCTGCTAGAAAATCACTTTAAAACCAGATCCCAGCCCAGAATATGCTGAGTAATAGAGATGTAAGATGTGATTTTAAGAACTTGTATCTCTGGGTAACTTTTTATACAAAGATTTACCACTGATTTTTCTTGAAATAAAGGAAAAATAAGTTGCCGTTTTAGATCATTTACCACCGATAATATTTCCTCAGCCTCTGGTATGGTTATGCTGATCTCCAGGGCAATACCAAATCGGGGGCAGAGGTAAAAGTCAAACCTATGTCTGAAGGGGCCCAAAGACCCCCATGCTGAATGTGAAAACATCATTATTTTGCATTGAGGACTTGGAGCTTCGAGGACCATAACCATTATGGTTGAAAAGAGTTTCTAGTAGAGATGAATGAACCGGGTGTCATACATATTTTCAGCCAAATTTGAAATTTTGGGTAAAAACTCATACTGACCTTCCCTCACCTCTCCTGGGTTCCTTGAAGCATCCTGAGGGACCACCGAGGCCTGTGAGTGTTCAAGTCAATCACACTGATGTGATGGATCTTTAGCGCAAGGGTCAAGACATCGGCAACTATCAGCAGCCCCTAGAGCCCATAACGTGGCTCAGGATGCTGGAGGATGACCAAAAAGGACCCACGTGCAGTGAGGGAAGGTGAGCGTCAGCGTATATTATGTTCAGTACCTGGGTCTCCACTTATTATACTCTATAAGATACCCTAGAGTATAATAGTGATTCATGGGTGGTGAACTCCAAAAGTTTGTCAAACCCGAAATTTTTGGGAAAATTTGTAACAAATCTGGTTCATTATGAACTTGTTTGCACATTTCTACTTCAAACTAATGGAAACTGTTGGGTTAGGACATTCACTTGGATCTCCTAGTTGGCCATTGACTATGAAGGCCCTGAAAAAGCCAAGTGTCTATGGTTAGATAACCCCATACTTTTGATGAGTGGGATAAGAAGTGAATCCAGCTCTGCTAAATCTGCATGCTTACAAACCAATGTTTTAGACTTTTATAAAATGAAGTGAATGGGGAATTTGGATTCTTTGGTGACCATGCAGTGACTTCTGGAAGAAGGCTTAGCTCGGCTCATATCATATGGTACAAGAGGATAAAAAAACGACTAATTCCCAATCCTCTCCAGGCACGTGGTGCTCCCGGAACGGCCCAGGCTGGATGGCTGCCAGGAGGCGGCTTGAGATACTATCTCATTGTGAAACAAGAGTTCTAATAATCTCGCTAAGCACAAGCAGAAGAATCAAGTATAAACAAGGCAGAAATGCAACAAAGAATTGTCACTTTGGCGCGGCGTCCTCCTCTGTTTAGCCGGCTGCGTCGTACTCAGCACTACTTTTGATTACCCTGTGCGCGCCATTCATCTTGTCTTGCTTTTACCTAGCAACACTTCAAGTAGCAGCAGCAAAAATTCCTCCGCACAAGATGAGTCTTAAGGGCTCTATATATCAAGATTTCTCAGATGTGTTTCTTTACAAGTAAACGAAATGTGGAGTCAATTTTGCTACTCAGTTAAAAGGGACAGAAATAAACATGGGAAATAGAAAAACAAAAAGGAAAAACATTCTCCCAGCTCCTGGCACTGAAAACAAGAGATGTTTTCTCCCGGATCCTTCTAATGTTAGGGGTCTATGGAGGAGGCGGTGTGTCAACATTTTTTGGTTTCCATCGCAGTGGGATCCATTGGATGACAACTCCGGACAGTAAAGGGGTTATCCAGGCTATGACATTGAGCTCCACTTCTTCTCCAGCCAGTGACGTCACATCCATTAATCACATGGTCATGCTCCAGCTCAGTCTCATTGAAATGAATGGCGATGACCTGCAATACCAAGCACAGCCACTATACAATATGTGGCGCTATGCTTGGTAAGTAGTGAAGAGGCCACAGCAATCAATATCATGGTCCCAGACAACCCCTTTAAAGATCTTAGGCTTCTTGCCGGCAGCAATTGTCATAGTCCATATGTATTAATAAAATTTTTTTTTTTTTTTTTTGCATGTCCCACCCCTGAGGGGCTGAAATGCAATACTGGACACAGTTCATGAACAAGAGGGGCACTGTTCTAAGTAGAGACAAGCTCTTTAGAAACTGTCCTTATAGATCAAGCAGCTGTGGTCACTGTCCGGCCATGAGTCCTCTGGCACTGCCCATATAGGGTGTAGAAGAATAAACAAAGGATTTAGTCTCTTTTACTCATTGAACATGTTCACTGAAAATAATTTTGACACCAAGAAGTAGATAATAGGATTTAGACCTGAATGATTCAACGTTGCCCTCTAAAGGGCTTGTCCACCTTTTACAAACCCCATTTTGATGTGTTTCCTCCTAAAGGGCTTGTCCACGTTTTACTATCCCATTTTTGTTAAAAGAGTGCCTCAGAATAAGCCGATCACAGGGTGTCCTGCTGAGTAGATCCCCAGTGATCGGCTCTAATCTGATATCAAGTGTAAAGTTTCTCTACAGCACCGCCACAGGAGAAATGAAGCATTACATGGTGTCAATGAAAATCAATTTCATACTTGGTCCTCCAGAGACAAGGAAAGGCTCTTTGTAGCTGGCTAATTGATGGTGGTCCCGACCACCCCTCTATTAACTCCTAATGTCCAATCAGCTTGGTGTGAACAGGTCCTTTACATATTTATATCATCAGTGAACCAAAATTCATCAGTATTTTAATTATTCACCAGTGATGTAAGGCAGGCAGGTCTATTAAACATCTCATTTCCGCCACCCCAGTGATATATCACAGCTACCTCCATGTTCTCCTGTATCCTCTATTGGTTTTACTGTACAATGTCTCTTTCTTGCATCTCTCACATAGTGAGTAATGCAATTTTAATGTTTATTAAGGCACTTAGTTCATCACTTTGATGCAAAGGACTTGACGGCAGACAAGAACCAATTGACCCATCTAGCGTGCAGAGTTTCCTATTTGCTTTAAAAACCCTTCACATCATTAGATCGCTGGCCTTGTTTCACGTTCAATAGAGAGATGGGTAATGAGCTATAGTACTGGCCGTCTAGGCAAAGTTTTAAAGGGATCTGCGTCTGAAGGTATTTTTTTTCCTAACTTTAGAATTTTCAGCTTATTATGTAAAATCTTGTCTTTCTTGAGTAGTATTTTGGTGAATTTGCTGACTTACTTAGTGGTAGATCCTTAGATTCCTGTATTAATGGATAGAATGCAAAGCTGGGTGATATGATGGTTGTTTTTGTGGGGTTTTAAGCTTTTTTTTTTTTTTTTTTTTTGCACTATGTAAGCAACTACTACTCACTGACTGCCTACCTAGGACATACAAGGTCTCTAAGCCTACCATGCATGTTGATGGGGCATTACCAGTCACTCTATGCACTACTATATTCATGAAAATATCTACCTTTGAACACCAAATCCCCTGTATTTGTCCTGTAGGGTAAAATGGACAAATTCTGGCTACCTCCAGCCACCACTAGGGGGAGCTTAGAAGTTTAACACATACTGTCTTCACATTGAACTCAGTAATAAAACAGTATGCAATAAGCAACTAAGCTCCGCCTAATGGTGGCTGCAAGCAACAATAATTTTACTGTTACAGGGGTATTCCAGGAGTTAAATATTGATGACTTATCTTTAGGGATTGGTCAGCAATACCTGATCTGTTTGGGTCTGATAACCAGTACTCCCAGAGATCAACTGCTCGAAATGGTAGCGACACTCTTATGAGCGCCACTCCTGTTTCTCAGGGCCGTGAGGTCACATTTATTTATCACATGGCCTGTTTGCAGCTCAGTCCCATTCAAGTGATTGGGGCTAAGCTACAATACCAAGCATAGCCACTGTACAATGTATGGCGCACAGCAGTCAGGCGCACACATTTCTACCGCACAGCAGTGAGGCAGTACAATGTGAATGAGCGGCACACTATGCAAATGGAGTTGTCCAGGACTATGATATTGAGCTCCACTTCCTCCTGTAAGGACAGTGACATCACGTCTATTGGTCACATGGTCATGCTGCAGCCAGCTCAGTCCTATTCAAATGAGCTGCAATACCAAGCACAGCCACTATACAATGTATAGCGCTGTGCTTGTTAAGTAAGGAAGAGACCGCATCAGTCCTGGACAATCCCTTTAATGACATCGCACACCACTGTGGCTTGTTTAATGAATGCTACATCTATATTACAGATATTGCTACATGTGACCCGCTCGTGATCGGGTTATTGTGGGCTCTTCATTAGGTAAGACGTAGGTGTGTAGGTCCAGGCTTAAGATCATCGCGTCATGGCCTCTTTTATCTCGATGGAGTATGTTACTTGTATGTCGATTCTGATAACGAAGGAGTCGGATTCTTGTTGTGAACCCATAAATCATTTAAAGGGTGACCTACTTACCCAGGAACTGGCGAAAATCCCAAACCAAATATCAGAACAAAGCCTTGACTTTTAAAATTGCAGCATAGACGCTGCATTGACGGGATTAAAGGGGAAAATATACGATCGCCTCGGCTTTATTTAGATGTCAGCTAAAAAGAAAAATTGCCTATAAAATTAGAGTTAGATATAATGAACGGGCGGAACATCGTATTACATCAGATCTTCCCGTCAATGAATAATGGATAGGTTTATATGGTCTGTCCAATTATTGGAGAGTTGAATGTGAGTTCAACCTTGGAATTCTTGGAGGACTATAGGTCATCGGCTTTAAAAAGTTGACTCTACAAATTTGGAATTTTTTCCAGAAGACTAAATAATTGAAACCCTTGTTTGAGGTCGAACTTGAGGGCAAAACAAAGTTTTCATATCCTTTTTTGTAATGTCTATAAGGGATGTCACATCAGAGACTGCTCTTTGAGATGATGATCAAAGATCTGGCTGGTAGAAATCACAGCTTGATAGACATTTCCCCTACAGTGGCCACTGCAGGTGAAATATAGTATTACACTGTGGCTATTTAGATGACATAGCAGGAGCTGCTCTTACAGTGCTGGTCCCCTTTGTGTTTCAAGAGGGGGACCTAATTAAGGGACCCCTATATATGACCTCTATTTGCAAACACATCTGTCACATTATCTGTTTACCCCTTGCTTAGCTACCAAATGTAAAATGATAAGATGAAAGAAAGACCAGACTACACATGGTTTGTTTGTAGTCTGTTACCATGGAGACACATATTTCTAAATAGAAGCTGTGGGCAGATTAAGGCTGGATACACACCTGCACTTGTTGGCTGTTCGGGCGTTCCATCCATCATTCCGCTTGAAAAGTGCCGGACTTTTCTCTCCCCATTTTTCCGGCGGAAACCCAGTGGACCCCATTATAGTCTATAACCGCTTTTAAGTGAATTTACAGTCTTTTTGAATTTATAGTCTATAACCGGGTAACCGCTTTTTAAGTGAATTTGGTTTCCGTTTTTCGGGACCCGAAGAACGGAAACCCGAATGCAGGTGTGAACCTAGCATGAGACTATTTTCAAAGCTTCATTATTAATTTAGACAGTTTCCAAAGGGAATATTACCTATAATAATAATAATGATAATAATAATAATACATTTTATTTATATAGCGGCAACATATTCCTTTAAGCTTTATTTACATTTTAGTAGCCAACCCCTTTAAGTTGTTGAAGGAGTTTTATGAAATAAGAAAAACATGGACACTTCCTTCCAGGAACAATGTCAATTTTGTCCGTGGGGTGCAAGCTCAACCTCATTGCTCAAGTACAAGGGCCTTAGCTGCAATAGACATCCAGAGTATATAGTAACCCAGAGATACATTCATTTTGAACATACCCAATTTGCATAGTGCGACTGCCATTCACTCTGAATGGGAAGGGGTCCTGCTGCACAACCACTCTATGCACTGTATATGTATAGAAGCGAGAATCAGGGGTCATGTGAAAGATACTATAATTGCAGGCTCTGACTACGCAGGGTTTTTTTTGTAGTCTGTTCCCATGGAGACGCATAGATTTGCATAGGAACTGTGGACACAAAACTATACATTTTGAATTAACACTGTTTTCATTATTCATTTTAGATAGTAGTGAAGGTAGAACATCCCTTTAAGCTTTATTTATAGGCAAATAACTTCCCCTATTTAAGTAATGAAAGGGATCTTAAAAGATTAGAAAAAACATCCATCCAAAAATAGTTTATGGGCTGCGTCTGCTGTTGAAACGCAACCACATTGAAGTGCAAGGGCCTGAGCTGCAATACCAAGCACCGCCATTGAACAAGAGTGGTGCTCTTTCCATTTTTTTTTCTTGACGCATCCCCTTTAAATGTACATTTTCACGAAAACGGTTAATACAAGCGTTCTGTCCATAGTTATTAATGAATTATGCCCAAGCATGACAGATTTCTATTACCATTATTCATCAAGGTGCTCATTATAATTAGTGGAGCTTATCTATTATATAAGTGCTCACCCACCATAGAAACAATCCCGCCACGCTGTACTGTGTGCATGTTAAACATGGGATGTGAGGACATGTCTTGATTAAAATGACGGAGAATGATTGCAATTAACAATTCCAAGCGATAAAACCAATGTTTTATTAATTCCGAAAGCAATGTTTCCCCAGGCAACAGCATGTGTACTGCTTACTCCTAGCTGGGCGCCTCGTTCATTTTCAGTTCTTAAAAGTCTCGGTAATTGAAAGAGCGCGATGAGTAAAGAGAAGGGGAAAAAAATCAATCTTCATCAAACCATACTCGAGTTAGGAATTTAATGGCTTGAGAATGCATCTACTGACACAGCAAGTACCAAACAGAGTGCCTAGGAAACCGCCAATAGTTTCGTCATTTACAATATTACCTTTGCCTGCTGGAACTTAATGATAGCCGGGGCACCGCGTGTTCTAAAGTGATTACCTGGGTGTCAAATATGGCAAACAAATGGGATACCTATTATGATAATAAAATTGCTGTCGTAAACTGCAAATGAGCTGATTCTCATAGGGAAATTCCTATTCTATAGAAATATACATCAGCAGCAGGAAATGGGGGTGTTGATTTTGTGGAAGACAGTGACCTGTCCTCTCGTGTGGGTTTGTTTTTGAAACAAGGTTGCATATAGTCCTAAAATGGGTGGGAGTAGAACAGTCCAAATAAATCAGATCATGAGGATAAATAGTAACAGCGGGAGATGAGTTTTTTTTTTACTTTGTAGGAGACAGTGACCTAACCACTCTTGCAATTGATTTTGTAGGAGACAGTAACCACTCATGCACTTTACTAGGGATAGGGTTACATATATCAGGAATATTGTTATAGAACATTCCAGGTTGTTTGGATAATGGGAATGAGGATAACAGCAGGAGAGGGGTGTGTAGATTTTGTAGAAGACAGTGACCTATCCATTAATGTGTTAATATTAGTAAGGACAAGACTGCATGCTATAGATATATAGTCATGAAGTGATTATGGATGGAGTACTACAAGTCGATCCATTAATGGAGATGTGATGACAGCTGGAAATGAGTGTTTTGATTATGTAGGAGACAGTGACTCCACTAATAGGATTATCTGAGTGAAGACAAGGCTGCATGCTATATATATATATATTATATATTATCTTTGGTGGTTCGGGATAGAGCACTCCAAACCAGACCATGGAAATGATGGAGCAGCAGGGGATGAATATGTTGACTTTTGCAAGGCAGAAACTTAGATATCTATGAGGAATGTGTTAGAAGAAGTTAAAATGTGAAACGTAAATGCAGGACCCTGCGATCTTCCTGAAAAATCTGCTACAGAAATAAGATAGATATAGATGGCCTAGAAAACTTGTTTTAGTAAAGTAATAAAAAATTGCAGGATGTATGAGCGGCAACCGGAAATTTCTCAGAATCTGTAAGATCTTTTGTTTTCGTGAAGGAAATGTCAGAATTCCGTGAGAGAAGTGGCATCAAGTCTTTGTGATTGACACTTTTGATGTCACCGCTTCATATACAATATGACTTTATATATTGATGGATCTTTTGGTGTAAACCCTTTTAGGTTTTATGATTTGCTCAGGGAGATGGAAAAGCAAAGGATATTGTTCTCCTTCTCCTGCCACAGCTCTTAGCAGTCTTTTCCTTGTACAATATTTTAAGGGGCTTTCCAAAAACAGACATTTATCCTCTGTTCACAGGATAGACAGTAAGGGACAGATTGCTTGGAAAACCAATGCTGGGGCCACCACTGACCAGATGGGGGTCCCATATCCCATAGTGATTCTCACTGAACCTACCCTTTGGATAAGTGATAGAAAAACTCCTTGAGGCTAAGGCCCCACATTGCAGAAAAGCCTTTTTTTTTTTGTTGCAGATTTTGTTGTGGTAGAAGTAGAAGTGCTTCTTTTATATTTCCCATTCCTTTTGTAGCCATTGTTGGCTTTGGCTCAAAAAACCGCAACTATATCTGCAACAAAAAAAGCTGCGTTTCCGCAACGTGGGGCCATAGCCTTAAGGCTTTTCTTTGCAAATTATGCTTACATTTTTTTTGCTTCTGAGACTGCATGGATTAGGTGAGATGTGCCTGATCAAGGGAGGCCAAGCACACCATCAATTACTAGAATGGATATAGCGGCACGATCCACTCCACTTATGTAATGTAAGCACCATATGATGGCACATGGAGTTCTAGTGGATCCTTAAGACAGATCTATAAGGAATCCCGTATGTGGTTCAGTATATATGGTGGTGTACAGATGTCTACTTTTACTAGATCTCACAAAAACCGGCTATGAGATGACCAACATTGAAAAAAACTTGATTTCCTGATACTCTGTCAAGAGTTTTTTATATATGGCCACCCAATGGTTGTGATGTGTGTTGCAGCGTGTCACGACTTTTTCTAGCATGTCATCATGTATATTGAATTTGTATCAAGGTAAATTGAAGTCTATAATAAAATTAGTGGAAGAGTAATGGTGGACACCTCGGTACGAGAAGTGTAACATAAATTCATACGTAGGAATAGATCGTTCCATGATATAGTAACTCATGCTGGGTCATATTCCCATAGAAGATTAAACAGTGTCTAGAACTCCAGAACTAAAGAGTGAAAACTAATACTCTGCTTTCTAACGAAAGGAGTAGGGGTCCTAAGTCTAGGACATGTCTGAAGGACCAACATGTAATCCTGGTCCAGGATCAGTGCCAGACTGGCCCAGCAGAATACAAGGATCCTCCGATGAGCCCAGGCTCTGACACAATAATGGTCCAGCAGAAGACATCCACTTCGAGGGTACTATGTTTTGTTTCTTAGGAGTTGTTGGATATGATGCACTACAATATACTGTACTAGAAAGCTTAGGCAGCCACACGGTTGCATTCAGTATCTGCAATTTAGCGTAATATCTTACATTTCTACTTTACAGTAATAGGAAGCATTGGCTGGGCAGTGGCAGAGCTTTTTGGCAAGAGCGAGTAGGATGAACTTTATTGGCACTTCATAAAATATTTTACATTAAAAGGAATAACAAGGAACAGCCTAAATGCATCTGTCGTGCAATTAGATAGGCTATCAGCTCTGGAATACGTAGTATGTGTTAGCATACATAGCTCAGTAGGGGGCAATTGTTAATACAGCAGTTGTTCGGAAGCCCTGCGAGCTGGAATTTTCCCAGAATTGACACTTGTTGTGAAGTAGCCAAAGTGGCCCGTGTTATAATGTGTAGATTACTGGCTGTAAAACTGATATGATGTAATTGTCATCCTCGTAGTCCCTCGTCTTTCCACCAAATTCTCGAATAAGTACTGTACACTTTTGACCTGGGCAGCACCTAGAGGACTCACCGGCCCAACATGAGATGTAATGGTTATCCTCAGCAATCCAAATAATGACTTCTTAAAGATCTGAACCACAAAAATGTTTTTTTTTATTTTATTCTATGCTTCTGCTTCCAAGATGGAAATTTGTAACATTGATCGGAACACTTTTTGTTTCAAGTTTCTTCAGTCATTACTAGTAAATGCTGTGGTGTGTGCCTTTGATCTTTTGCCCAATGCCTGGGTATTTTGGTCCCAAAAATGATAACATTTACTTGCATCTGTGTCGTATGCTTTGGCTTTTCATCGTAGGGATCCAGAGGGCAGGAAAATGGAGAGGA
Source organism: Leptodactylus fallax (assembly GCA_947044405.1). Classification (NCBI taxonomy): domain Eukaryota; kingdom Metazoa; phylum Chordata; class Amphibia; order Anura; family Leptodactylidae; genus Leptodactylus; species Leptodactylus fallax. The sequence goes on along the minus strand of CAMRHE010000063.1, from coordinate 5,899,119 downwards.
ATTGAGGCAGAAGTCCGTCTCAATTCCTCTTCATTTTCTAACGTACTTTAAGGTTGGAGGTCTGGATAGTAAGTAGCAAGATGTTGAAAAAGTTCTACTCACCATTTTAATAGAAAGTTCCATCAAGGTGTAGACGGTTTTCATCAGGTTAATAGAAAGTTGCATGAAGGTGCAGAAGGTTCTCACCATGTTAATAGAAAGTTGCATGAAGGTGCAGAAGGTTCTCACCTTGTTAATAAAAAGTTGAATCAAGGTGCAGAAGGTTCTCACCATGTTAATAGAAAGTTGCATGAAGGTGAAGAAGGTTCTCACTATGTTAATAGTACATTGCATCAAGGTACAGAAGGTTCTCACAATGTTAATAGCAAGTTGCATCACAGTGCAGAAGGTTCTCACCATGTTAGGACAAACCTGCATCAAGGTTCTCACCACAAGGCTCACAGAGCCTGACCGTTGATGATTTCTCTAAGATTTCCTCTCCTTGTTGACTATATTTCACACATGCATTGACAAAACATGGACCTTGTGGATCAACTTCACTTACTGTTTGATGAATGTTTTTGACTTTTTTGCTACACCAGACAACACTCATAATGCTTTGTGTGAATAGCGTTAAGTAATCCTGATCCGCTGGTAATGACTTGTTAGCTATAACAGGCTACTTTGAACAGCTTCCCGGTGTTTTTTTCCTCTCGCAACGCACAAAGTTTATCTCCATGCACTGTTGAGTTCACCCGTCAGCAGCTCGCTGTATCGATTTGGCGAATTCCATGCGGTGTAACGAGAGTTGCTGCAACTGACATCTCCTTTCGCTTTGTATCAGCTCAGATTTTGCTTTATTGATCTAGGCCATCCAAACTGTTCATTTTAGTGCACATCCATTATTGGAATTGTGCTTCTTCAAGCCCAGACACATTTTAATGATCTTTTTGGCTATGACTTCAAAGTGTGCTTGGATGTAAACCGGATTGTGTAAAGGACAAAGTACATAGGAAGGGGTATTAAAAAAAAAGATCTATGTTAACCCTTCAACTGACCTGTGGCCAAATAAATAACATTAAATGCCATGTGTAATCTATAGAGGAGACATAGCAAAGAAGCAAAAAGTTGACAAAACTTTATCGATCTAAAAAAAAAAAAGAAAATCATTTATCGACATCGTTATGGTACTAAAGCAAAGAAATTGCATGGAGTATGGAGTTTTCAATTCTCAACTTTAGTATTTTATCTATAGTAGCGATGGACTGACCATTGGGAATATTAGTGCTGTACGAAAGGCCCATGGGCAGAAGAGGCCTCCAGCACTCAAGACCTAGATACTATGGTGGAACGAACTATATTTCAGTAAGTTGGGTGGAGGAACCTGTTATATGGCCCAATTGATTAGCCCTATCTTGGGTCATGAGGCTTCAACAAAACATGCTTAGATTGTTTTCATGCAGGTTGTCACTCTTGTTGTCAATTAGAATGAATTGACTTCTACTATATTAGACAGAAGATATGTCCATGACAGGGGACATCTGTGTTGCCATTGCTTTATTAATACAGACTTGTTATTAGGGATGATAGGGTTGACCCCAAAGACTACCAGATGGTCCTTCAGTAGACCACTATCAGAAGAGGTTCTCCATGTGAATGAGTCTGTCTCAGATTACTCAGATCTTCAGCTCAATGCCAGGATGGCACTGAAAGGGGGGTGGAGAGGGGATCAGCTTTGTAGTACTCAAGCCATGGTTTTCTTTCTTCTAGTGCCATAGTGATCATTAGTGAAGGGCTTATTTTATCTAATCTTAGGCTGAGGGCAAATATGAGTACAAGTCTTATTAGGTATGGTAGAACTGATTTCTACAACTACCAGGTGGACTTTTGTTATAGAGCACTATCCGAAGAGGGCCTCTGTGTGAAGCAGTCTGTCTCAGATTACTCAGGCCTCCAGCTCAATCTCAAGTTGGTACTGAAAGGGGGACAGAGAAGGGAGCAGTTTTGCAGTACTCGAACTATGGTTTCCATTCTTTTCTTTCATTCACTGCAACCATAGGTGAACAATTACTTTAATAAAATGCCATTGATGGAACTATGTTCTCAGGGTAGACCCTAGGCTAAGGGCAAACATGAGTACAGGTGTTATTAAATATGGTAGGTCTGACCCCTACAATTACCAGATGGCCCCCGAGTGGACTTTAGTTATTGACCACTATCAGAAGAGGTCCTCAGTGTGAATCAATAATACAGACTTGTTATTAGGCATGGACTACCAGATGGTCCTCCAGTGGACCACTACCAGAAGAGGTCCTCCATGTGAATAAATCTGTCTCGGATTACTCAGATCTTCAGCTCAATGCCAAGTTGGTACTGAAAGGGGGACAGAGAAGGGACTAGCGTTGTCATACTCAAACCATGGTTTTCATTCTTATATTGCCACCATAGGTGAAAAAACACTTTAATAAAATGCTATGCTTCACTGATAAAACAAATTTCTCAGAGTAAACTTAAGACCAAGGGCAAATATCAGTGCAGGTGTTCCTAGCTGTGGTAGGACTGACTCCATAACTACCAGATGATCCATAGAGCAGGGTTTGCTTATGGACCACTATCAGAAGAAGTCCTCTGTGTGAATCAGTATGTCTTGAATTACCTAGAGCTTCAGCTGAATGCTAATTTGGCACTTAAAGGGGGACTGAGAAGGGAGTATCTTTGCAACATTCAAGCCATGATTTTACAGCCACCATAGGTGAATATCCACTTTAATGAAATGCTACGCTTCACTGATGAAAGTAGTTTCTGATGGTAGACCATAGGCCGAGGGCAAATATGAGTACAGGTGAGAGCTTGAATGCCATTTTCTCAGCCAAAACGCAGTCACAGAGCAATTTACATCTCGACATCCCAATGCCAATGAACATAACCTCACCAATTGACCTTGTTAAAAATGCTGCTCTTTCAGAAATGTCTGCCTTGCCTCATAAAGCTGCAAATGCCTGAGGACGGGTAATGATGCAACCTGTTTACATTATTATTGCATATTCCACATGCAGTTTAGATTAATTGGCAAATGAATAAATTAAATAGTAAAGTTCCTGTTTAGAGTAATCGCCTTGTGTCATTAAAACTTTATGATGTCATAAAATCCCCACAGAAATGCCTTAATAATAAATGGCATACAGGCCCAAACCGCTAAATTACAACCTGTTTTATACGGCCTGGCTGTTCCGCCTGTTAATGTATTTTACTTTATTCTTTCTTTTGTATATTGCGAGATATTATGTTTGGATTAGCTGGATTGATTTTGCCATATTCAATGCCTTTAAAGTTTGCTGGGATCATTGTAAAGCATTTAATATCGACGCGGGTGTTTTTCCGGCTGTAGTGATTTTGCTCTTTCGTTGCACCGTTGTTGGTTTTTACTTTGCATACTATATGAATTGTTAATGTATAGTCTACGGTTTTGTTGATTATGGTAATAATAATTTAGGAAACCGTCCCTAAAGGTGCCCATGCATCATAAATTATTATCCGTAGAATCCACCAAAATTGGCGACAAAGTCCTCCCGACCTTCTCTTTCCGACAGTAGTTGGACTTCTACTCACCCAATATTTTGGTTCTCACTGGAGTTAAGCCACCACCAGAAGTGTCTGGCTTATTCTCCATTCCCCATTCAGAATGTGCATGCTTGAATGCAGTGTGCACTTTAGCCAATAGATATCTCTTCCAACCCCCTTCCTCCTTCAAAGGAGTTGACTATTGAATAATTTTCATGACCATATGGGTCAAGTCAACAAGGTTAACCAAAGTCAATGAAGTTCAAATACAGGAAGATGAAACCAAGAGCAACCAAAGCCAATGAAGATCAGATACAGGAAGTTGAAATCAAGGCCAACCAAAGTTATTGAAAAATCAAATACAGGAAGAAGAAACCAAGGCCAACCAAAGCCAATGAAGATCGGATACAGGAAGTTGAAACCAAGGCCAACTAAAGCCAATGAAGATCAAATACAGGAAGATGAAACCAAGAGCAATCAAAGCCAATGAAGATCGGATACAGGAAGTTGAAACCAAGGCCAACCAAAGTCAATAAACATCGGATACAGGAAGGTGAAACCAAGGCCAACCAAAATCAATGAAGATCAAATACAGAAAGATGATACCAAGGGCAACCAAAGTCAATGAAGAATAAATACAGAAAGTTAAAACCAAAGGCAACCAAAGTCAATGAAAATTGAATACAGGAAGATGAAACCAAGGTTAATGAAGATCAAATAGCTAAGACCTCATTGAGAATAGGCAAATCTTGGTTTTGACCCTCATTTCAGCTCAAAAGTTTCTTTCTATGGATATAAAGATAAAAAAAACCTGCAGGGGAGGCTAGTGGCCAGTCCGACTCCTGCATTGTCAATCCCTATTCTAATGATTGAAAGTTATAGAAACCTATTCAGGAGATCCCCGAGCTTCCATTCTTTTCATTGAGGGGTGACTATGTATTTAGAAAGAAACCAGGCTTGAATAAGAACTTGTTCCTTCTCTACATTGGTAGGATCATAGCCAGCGAAGGACTGTCTATTAGTTTGTAGTGTATTTCACTTACTATGGCTGCAGTTTGTGCTTCAGTGCTGCTCATTGTACAGGAAGTTGTACCAAAGGCAGCCATTTTGGAGGTTATTGTTAGTCACTCAGTCACCCACCTCCATGCAAGTATATCCAAACTCCTTTTGCTCCTTCTTCCCTTCTGTTTCTCACCCCAGCACCTACTGCACAATGAAAAGGTACCCTGTAAATGCCCATTCATATACCTTCTGTATATAATGGATATGCATATGAACACCTCCTCGTAGCCTGCGGAGGTCACATCCTGGGAGCAGATATAGCAACTGAATAATGAGCTTTCTTAAGATTAGAGCTTCTGTTATACAGAATATCTATTTCTATAGAATATTTATAGTACTACAAGGTTATTGCTGCATTTGTGTGTGTGATGTGACTTAATGCTTGGAGGTGACATTCTACAGACCTTGCTATATGCAAGTGAGTATTGACAAGCAGATATGAAGTCCTGAAACTGTGCTGCATGCGGATACCCTCCCCAGCTTCCTTCTGTTTTATTTTTCCTATTTTGTAATAGATGGAAAATGAAGGGAACTGAAAATGAGATGGCATAAAAATTGACCCACTTACAATACCTGAACAAGTTCTGAGCAGCGAAGTGGATGTGATTCAACTCCCACACACTTCAACTTTTAATGTGCCGAAGAAAAAAAAAAGTATTATTCTTCTTAATTAATATTTCCCATTTTAAGGCTTAGAAAATGTAAAACATCTCTACCCCAACCTAAAAATGCATTGTATAACCAATTAGGGCAATGTCTGTCATAGAGGAGGGTCCTCTGCTCGGAGTATAGGGCCACTGCAAAGAGGAGGACTAATGCATGTAATACCACACTTCTCCTGCAGAGGCTGCTGTTGAAAAAAATGTGCAGCTGCTCACAGATTCACCAAGTAATCCTAGTTGATCATCAATCAACGATCTGGGTCTGATCAGGTCTTATTTCCAGCTGTATCTCAGTAAGGCAACCACTTCCATATATTTTATTGGGCATCATGAAGGGGATTCCCCTACTCTATTAGCCTAGAGTAGACACTCCTCTACAGCAGGGATTACTGTCTAGACATCATGTAATATCACAGTTCTCCTGCAGAGGCTGCTGTTGAAAAATATTCCACTGCAGCAGTGCCAAGCTGATCTCCAATTACCTGAATCAGACCTGGTCTCCTACATAACCTCAATTAGATAAGAGGTTGCAGAGGCTACACTAACATCTGGGTCAGAGTCTTCATTTGGAGCCTCCAGCTCAGAGTCTTTCTAAAATCAGGGACGAAAAGTCCTGCAAGCATGACTTTTTCATCTGACGATGTCAAGGAGAAAGCAATGGATTCTCAACATACTCTATAATAGTCAGTGAGGTCCCTCAGGATCCATTGCTGTCCATCATTAGAGAAACTGTTTTTACTGTTTAATCCATTCTTTTGGTCCTACGATAGGCCAGAAGAATTGATCAAAGGACGCAGATATAAATGCACCCTTAGAAGGCATTGCCTACTATAAGATAATTGGGATTGGGACATCACAATCTTAACGCAAGAGCCATATTGCTATATGGAACTAACAATGCCCTAGACATTACAGTTTTATTGTCTTGTTCTTGTCAATTTTTGTGGTATCAGATGACAATCAAATAGCTATGGGAACTTCCCAAACCAGACACAGCCAGAGTAAGAGGTGTGTAGCTTCCAGTTGACCTTCTCCAATTTATTGAGATCATCTTGATGGACGAATCGGGGCTTGGTAGTCATTTTTTCTGTTCCGGTGACAGCCATATATCTTTATTTTTGGGCATCTAACCCAAAATAGGTCAATTCAACTCAATGGAACTGTATTTGAATGTGTTGCAAGCAGATAGGAACACCAAAGAATCCAATTTTTGGGCGTAGGGTCAACAAAAAAATTTAACATGATAGAGTGGTGGTCATTTTTGAGCTACTTTTCTAGTGACAACCATGTAATCTCTTTATTTTTGGACATCTAAACCAAAATAGATCAATTCAACTCAATGGAACTGTATTTGAATGGGTTACAAGTATATAGGAACACCAAAGAATCCAATTTTTTGGCATTGAGGGTCAACAACAACAACTTAACATGAATAGAGTGGTGGACATTTTTGAGCAACTGTTCTAGTGACAACCTCTTTATTTGGAGATCTAATAAAAAATTCAGCTCAATGGAACTACATTTCAATGGATTCTAATCAGGTGGGACACCAAAGAAACCAATTTATTGGTCATCAAAGGTCAACGTTCGCAGGTTAACATGAGAAGGGTGGGATTTATTGCAAAAACCAACAGCAAAAAGCAACAAACCATGGATAAAATACCATGTCCATAAAAAATGCAGCCTATAACATTTATATTATGTATTGTTTTGAGCACCGGGAGAGTAATCGGTAACTTTAACACCTTCTATTGCTCTTTTACTATCATTCCCACCTTTACTGTGAATTGTTATGGTCCTAAATGGAATTAAAGACCATATTTTACGATATACCACAAACCCAAGAGTGACCTGCTTCAGGAGACTTCTCTTAGTGAAGAAGATGTTATAACTCTTCTAATATGAGGTGTGTTAAACAAAACGTTATTTTTTTTTTGTAAAAGCGAGAGTAAAGCTGTATCATCTATTACAGTTCCCAGGCGGTTTTCTGTTCCATTACATTGGCGAGAAATTTAACATGGTATATAACAACATGGCAGACCCTTTACAGCATCTTATAACTGCCATAAATATGTTATTCTATACATTAGCTGACAGGGCAAAATGAAATATGATATAATATTGGGCTATGGGTATTACTGTAAGTGCTTACTTAGCGGAATATATAGAGAAAATGTAGTTGCTTGCACCAACCTCTATGTATGGGGGGAAGGGGAGACAAAGCGATATCTTTGACACAGTAGACGTCCGCCGAAATTGATGGGATTTAGTCGTTGAAAGGTCTGGTTGAGATTAGTATAACGTTCATGTTATGCAGCTTTTATGTAATAACTGTGGATAATGCTCTGGGCTGGCCTCAGAGGTTGTCAAAGGCGGCAAATGCATTTGGGAGTAATGGGGTTTTTTTTGGGACTAAATTATTTATGACCTGTCCTGAGGTCATCAATATCAGATTAGAGGGAGTCCAACTGCCGGCACCTCTACCGATCAGACTGCAACATTCAGGCAAGGGTTGCAGTCTCCTCACTATTTACCAAGCACAGTGCCATTTCATAGTATAGTGGCCGTGCTTGGTATTGCAATTCAGTCCCATTCAACCAATGGACCTGATGTCACTGACCTCTGAAGTGCTCACCACAAAGCTGCCACTTCTTTGAACAGCCTATCTATGGGGGTCTTAAAGGTTCACTATTGATGACCTATCGTAAGGATAGGTTATCAATATTTGATTCCTGGAAAACCCCTTTAACCTATTATAATCTAATAGACTCTGCCTTAATTTTTCCTTTGTAGTTTTTCTTTATCCTTTCTCTATCATCTTCTTAATAACGTTTCCATCTTCATTCTATTTATTTAGCTATCTCATATCGATCTATCTCATATCTATCTATCTATCTATCTATCTATCTATCTATCTATCTATCTATCCATCCATCTCCTATCTATCTATCTATCTATCTAGTCTCTATCTCTCTATCTATCATCTTAATCTCATTTACTGCCATCAGAATTTACTTGGCTCAGAGACTACTGATTTTTATTGAATAGATCCAGATGTTGTATGGAGCGTTAAGTACATGGGAAAAAAGTTGAAGGATTCTTTGGTTTGGCTGATATGAACCAGCTAGACATGAAGATTGTCCTACTTCAGTTTCATACAAAAGATATTCAGACTAGTTTATTAGGAGAATGGCTGAAGAAACTTGAAATATGACTCTTTCTGAGATCTTACCGAGAGGGGGGTCATATTAAGAAGATATCTAGTCAACCTCATCTCATCATCTTCCTACCATAACTTTTCCATAAGTTCCTCTTGATCTTCATCATTATCTCCAGTAAGATAATGTTGCAAGTCCATCGAATATGATCCATCTTTCTCCTGATATCATCTTTTGGGGAAAGGTTGGCGCAATCCCATACACAAAAGGTGGTCAACTGGTCCCACCAGGTTTGACTGCCGTTAATCTGTAGTGGATGGCTCATATACTCTCATCCGCTACAGTAAAACCTCTTCAAAACATAATCTCTTTGAGAAGATCCACCAGATCCACTTTTAGATCCACCATATACATACTTTTTTGAGAAGACCATGTGCCTAGAAGACCAACATTCAATGCTTTTGGGAGCTCCTCTCTACAAGTTTTCTCCATAGTTTGGTAAGTGAGTACAATATACTGAATGGACATCTCATTTCCTTCTGAAGAAGTCTGTTTAATAACATGAGACTGCTTAATGAAGCAAAGTTTTTACGCCTTTTGATCGGCGCTGTAATTAACGTGAACTCGCTAGTGACACATCGGTAACGGGAGGATGTGAAGGCTAAAGCTCGCTGCTCAATTCTCAGCCACTTGTTAGGAAATCATTTATTAGAACATTTTCAGTTGTAGCATCAAATCTAATTAAATTGCAAAATGTTAAAAAGTAGCAAGAAAAAAATCATCGCTTTCAATTATTTCTCAAGGTTTCCATTACTGGACCTTGGACACTTAAGAACATGTTATGAACATTTTACAAAGTATGCTGAACCATAGTCAAAAGGATTGTCCAGAATTATAAAATTGGGCTTTTTGGAAAGAAGCTTTTGTCCATGAACAATGCTTATTCAACTCTGTTCATTCCTACGCCATCTAATATAGTTAAGGTGGTCTGAAAAAAAAATTGGCCCCTTTCAATTGATGCTGAATTTCATCATAGTCATAAGATGCCTGAATATAGACGTCAATGAAAACAGAACAAATTTTGCCAAAATTATCAAAATGGTAGTCATGGCATGGATTTGGTGCAACTGGCAAGACATGATCGACGCTTGTGGTTAAAGTACATATAAAGAAATTGCGTTATCTGGCCTATTAAAATTTTTGAACAAAAAGAAGAATAAGAATTGGAGTGCCTTACTGATCACTGTTGCTCTCATGCCACGAATTTCCAGGTTCCTCTCCAATTTTTGTATCCTGACTTCCAATGATCAAATGTAGACATGGTTGTTTACTGGTTGTCCACGTTGAAATGTCATCGTGGCCAGGATATCAGTGGTGGACCTGGGAAGCAGCAGTGTAGGCTGGTAAGGTGAGTATTATTTTTGGAGCTTTAAAGGGAGTGTGTCACCAGAACCCAGCATATCATCACAGCAAATCGGTGCCTCTAATTTTTTGTCAATCGACAAATGTGCTCTTCTGAGCAACAAGGGCATCACCATTGCTCTAAAGTGATAAGCGCCAACACCCTCATTGCTTTAAAAAAGTTGCAGATTGACAAAAACTACAATATCTCGGCAACATAAGCAGCGATTCACAAAGGGAAAATACCATATGATTCAGATGACTCTAATCTATCTGGGTTGATATGCTTGATTTTGGTGGCTCCATTTTAGTCAAAAATTAAAAAAAATTAAAATTTGGAGCATTTACCTTTTTCCTTTTGGCACTCTTCCTTTTTTAGAGACTTGTTTTGTAGAAGGTGTAAAAAGAGACTAAGACTCTAAGACAAATTTGACACTCCCCACGTTCTCTAATTTTGGATACAATTTTGCCGCATTGCTTAGCAAATCTCCCCCATCGACTCTCTCAGCAATACTTCACTTTATAGAGACTAGCACTGATACAGATATTTGCTGAATGACTATGACACAGTGAATATTCCTTTTGTTTAAGCGGAGTGACCTTGTTCTTGAAGCGCCCCGCTGCTGCCAAATCGTCCGGCCGAGATAAGTTACTGAGTAATTAATACCCTGGAACATATTCCTTTCAGCAGTGCGAGGATTTACCAGTATGCAGTGTACGGACATAAAAAGCATTCAGCCCGACACATGCTACATATTTTCAGCCTCCTCGTTTTCGTTTTTTTTTTTTTCCGCTTTTCCAATTTGCAATCCGCTGAAATGTATTCAGGTGTAAAGAAATGTATAAATCACTCCTCACCAAACCCATAGAGTTCCACAATAAAGAAATAAATCACAAAGACTCCAAATGGAAATTAATATTTGAAGGATTTTTTTCCCCACCATCTCTGTGAAAGCAATTGTACCAGGAAGAGGCGTCTGTAATATTAACCTGCTGCTGTGCGCCTTCATGCAACTTTTACTAACTACATCAAGATCTCTTTAATCCAGGAATAGTCCGATAATTCATATAGGTTGGCATTTGGTCCGGAATGAAGCCAATTTGCTGGAATTGGAAAACTTGGCAGAGGTGAAGGCATTATACTGACAGCCTATTGGTTTTAATGAGGATTGTGTAATTCTTCATTTTTCCTCTGGGAGTGCTGCAGGGAATTCTACTCTTGATAAAATATTACAGGAGATCACTAGGGTCATTTTAGATCATCATTTTTTGTTAGGGGGTCCCTGACAGTTGGAATCCCATATTTCTGGTATCTCAAAAAACCACACACATAAAGACAATAAAGGCATGATTCCGAAGACCAAATATGAGAAGCGTTACTTAAAGCGGCTTTGTCAGTTGGATAACTTCTACTGATATCCAAGCCACCCTGGTGATCACCTAATTGTTGCAGTTCATAGCTTGGCCATACACTTTCAGTCAGTGCCGGACTGTCCCACCAGGGTACCAGAGGATCCTCCGTTGGGCCCAGACTCTAACAAAGCAATGGTCCAGCAGAATACAGCCACATGTGAAGGGTACTATGGTCTATTTCCTAAGGGTTGTTGGAGGGTGGACCCCAGAATCATTTTATCTGGTGGGCTTAAGGAACCTCAGTCCGATACTACATTCAGCTATTTCGTCCAACTCTCCACACATGCAGGCCACCCTTACTGCTTTATACCTAGCACTGAGCTGATATTATATATGAGATTTGTATGTGCTGCCTGTACAGGTGAAACATAGTATTACATGGTCTCCAATCAAAAGATGGATGACCATGTAATACTCTTTACAGTGGAAAGTAGAAGTGGTCCCTAGTGGGCCAATCACTTCTATGTTGTTGATATGTCTTAAAAGGCCATCAGGACAGCCCCTTCAATGTCAAATAAGCCATGTTTGTTAAAGTAAACTTCCCCTTTAAAAGTATCTTTAGGTAGAATTTTTAATTATTACACTTTCGTTGAATCCTTTAAGAGTTACACCGCTGATTTACAGTATCTTTTTATGGTTTCTGCTGCAAAGACTTTTATTAAATGCTGTTCGAGCATCAGTTTAGTAAAAAGTTAGTATACTTCAGAGAGCTCTGTCTGATTTCAGTGATGAGAACGCTTCGCTCTTCTCAAATTTTTGTCAATGCTGTAGGGTAAAATTCTGCAACTATTATTCTAGGTGAAAAGTGTTTTCCATACATCTGGTAACAGTAAAGTAACAGCGTGGGAGCCTCAGAGGATTTACGATATTAAAGTTTTACACTCAAAATCTGTCCATCCTTGAGCGTTGGAAATTACACGAAATATTTCAAAAATTTATCTAAGGTTTTATAGCAGAAGCTCCTAAATTTCTACTACATCAGGGATAGTCTTTCTCCTTTTATCTCTGTTCTTCAGCTACCCTTCAGGGTATTCTGTAGGTAGTTACAGTTTTGGCAACCGCTTGTGACTCCATCTTTAATACATATTCTTACAGGCAGGAAGTTCTCTTTGAGGTACATCATACTTCCTGTCATGCTTGTTTTAGACCTGCCCTACTAGTGGGCAGGTAGAGTGAAAGTTTTGTTCTTGAACCATTGTTGTATTATGGAGCAGTGATAAAGGATAAGTAACATGGATCCACTAAATTCTATGGGAACATCCAAATTTACACAGAGGTGCATGAAAGGCAGAATATGGAGGCGCAAAGAGTACCTTAGACCCATATGGGACAAGAAAGAACAGGTGGGTTGTCTCACATAAAACACAGGGTAAGTGTCAAATCTCTAGAACATGGGTGCAATAGCTGCCCTGCTTGAAAAGGAGCAACAAATCTATGGAGATAGCCAAGAGCTATGAACCATTAGTGTCCCTCAATGAACATCCAAAAAGTTGGAAGTTATGGTATAGCACAGGGGAATACAGTAAGCTTTAAGACCCCCATACACATAAGACATACGTTGACTGAGCCAGCCAATTTCACCAGACCAGTTGATTGTCTTATGTGTATGGAGGCCTCGAAGACTCTCCTCTGACAGATGATGTTGGGGAAAGAAAAATTGAGTATGTTGGACTTTATCCAACCAACTTTTTGTTTCCCTGGAATATAAGCCAGCACCAAACTCTCCTCTCCCCATTGAAAAAACATGCACTCTTAGCCAAACTAAATGTGCATGTGAATGGGAGACTCAGGAGGAATAGTTGTTGGCAGAAGCTGTCCAGGCACCCTTAGAAGAACTGTCCTCCAGAGCTTATTAGACACATTCTTAAGGGGGCTTCTGATGAATTTACATCAATGGTCCATCCTACGGATAAACCATTAATCTTTATTGACCCTTGGGCCCCTATTAATGACTAGAACATGGTGGGCCATGTTGCACCAGAAACATTGGCCTTCCATTCGGTCACATATACTGTGTATGATACTGTAGCTCATCCCCATCCATTTGAATGGGACTGAGCAGCAGAAACCTCCACATGGCAAATCTATCAATGTAAATTTTCTGTAAATCCCCTTTTAAAGGGAGTCTGTAACCAGAACCTGCATATCAACCCAGCCTGTAGAAAGATAAGTTAGGGTCACCTGAATAAAACGGTGTTTTCCCGTTGTGAATCGGAGCCTTTGTTGTGGAGATATTGGCATTTTTGTCAATATGCAAATGAGCTCCTTGAGCAATGGCGGCGTATTCATTACTCCAAAGAGCTCATTCGCATTGACAAAAATGGTGATATCTCAGCAACAGAGGCTCCGATTCACAAAAGGAAAACACCCTTTTATTCAGGTGACCCTAATCTATCTGTCTGTGGGGCTGATTTGATATGCTAGGGTTTGGTGACACACTCCCTTTAAGTAGGATAATGTAAATCCGTGATCACCTGTGATTTCCTAGGTCCTAGGAAGATCTCGCTAATAGTGTGTATATAACAAACACTTTAGGGCCTTACTACTCTACTTTAGAAATGCAACTACCATCCCATGTCAATATAGCCTAACTCACAATCCCAAATTTACATAAAATAACTAGTAAATCAAATCCTGAAGAACAAAAAGGTCTAATTGGAGAAAAAAAAAATTAGCTTATCATAGGAATAAAGCAAGCGCACGTCTTCTGTCTGGTAAGTCGGGGCTGCGGAGTAAGCCTATGGCTTAGCTGTAGGCAGCAGCACAATTGCAGAGCTGCAGTCAGTGTCATTCCCGGCTCTGGTTTTATTACCCTAACCAATCACTGTCTCCATCAAACAGAATGCGGAAAATTCTTAAATGATGGGGGGTTTACGGAGGAGAGAGAGAGTTGGAAGGCCTGCCACTGTGGCTGTAAATATCTACCCATTCGCACTCCTCATTTCGCTGTCCTGGCTCTAATTTCTCGTAAATTATACACCGTAGTGGTGAGATTGATCTCACGCTGATAAACTGGCCAATTTTTTGTGTGGCGTTTGTGTAGAACTTCATCTTGTGACTCGGAAACATAAATCTTTGGCGCCAACGTGTGTGTTATACATACGGACACATTTTTTTCCTCCGATTTTTGATTAATAGAGAGCAGATTGAATAGGCAGGTGACGAATTCAGCACTATTGCCGGTTCAATATTTCCGCTATGGTGTCTTCGTATTTTTTGTAAGGAATAAAGTTACATATAATAACTGACTTAAAGAAAAAAATCCACTTTAAAGCATATTTTTATTTTGGGTATACTTTTTCTTTTTTTCTTTTTTTGTTTTGGGTTATTTGGGTTTTTTTTCTCCATTCACAACCAAAGTGCAATTCTAAATTCTTCTGGCTTCCTTCTTCAGGTTTCTAGGGTGCATTGGATTATGGGATTTCTAATAACTTGCTATAGATGTAACAATAAACTTTACGAAGCTGAATGATTTATGGATCGTAAATAATAGTCATTGCGGAGAATTTATTAAGACTGTCGCATGGTGCGAAAGTCTTAATATTGTATGTGCTGGTGGTAGATGCTCTGGCCTCGTAATAATTCTGCTGCACCATGAGAGCCTAGGAATAAATAGGCATGCCAGTCAGTGTATATTTCAGGTGTAACTCACACCAGTTTTCTAGCATGAGTTAGGGTAAATCTGTATGGCCGAGGCGTCCCATCCTGGCACCCCTTGATCCCTGTCCTGCGCCAGGTTGGAAAATGGACAAAAGTTCAAAATTTTTTGGCCATTTCTATGAACTACCTTCAGGATATTTGACCAGAGGAGGTGACACCTAGTTCCCGCATAAGTCAACTATTCGGGATTCCGGAGGATAGGCCATCAAAAAATAGCCATGGACATTCCTATAACCATAGGTGCAACCATTCTTTTCTACTTCAGTCATTTACTGTACATTCTCTATTGGAAATTTGGGGTCCCTTCGTATTCATTTGGTACGCCACAGCTGTATCCATTATTCCTACACATATTGGAGGACACTTCACTCAGTATTCTCCTATATGGTTAACTTGACCATTCAGGAGACTCGCATCCTCAAAGAAGTGTCATTTAAGTAGGATTACCCCTTTATGTCACGCTCATTTTTGTAAGTAGAGGGTCCTCTAGGCCCCAGAGCTTATAAGATCCAAAGGTCCCTCTACCCTCTATGAGGACATTAGTGCTATAAATGTTACGTCATGGTTGGTGGCCCTGTACCAGATACATAGAGCAAGCCTAAGACTGTTTTAAGGCATCAGATAGTCTATGTCTTATGTTCCACCATTCAGATATTAAAATGTCACTTTCCACAAAATACACAGTTGTCTTAAACTTGATAAAACTCATTTTTCTTAACTCTTGGAAAAAACATTGGAATAACTCTTGTAATATCCTGTGGTCTGTGTTTTACGCACAACTTCCTTTATAGTCCTTGTGGTCAATTACATCGGTCTTTTACTCAAAATAATGGAAAATGCGCAGCGGAGCTGAAGGGCCACTTAGCGAGGTATATTAAAGGACTATAAAGTGAAATAGGCACTCAACTAAAAATCTGTAGTCATGTTCCCCGTGTCATAATTTAATCAGAGTTTTATGGTATTTTGAGGGCCTCACGTAAAAAAGTCATCTTTCAGAAGGACTATTTGACAGATTTGAGTTCTCACAACTATTTTTTCAGAGTTTAATATTCATCTAAAAAAATGTGAGTGATTGAGTAGTAAATTAGAAAGCAATTGTAACTAAATTCCTATGGGGGCCATTACTTCAAATCCAATTCTCTCTTGATATACAGTAGACGATTTCTTAGTGATAAATGGTAGAAGAACTTGGAGAGGCGAATACAGGATAAATGATTACGGAAAAACTCTGGCCAAGAGAAAAAAATAACCAGTAAATATGTTGTGAGACTATCTGAACTTGCTGGATATCAAGTGTCTCGAAAGTTGATCACAGAGCTGAGAACTAGTCCATGGAAGAGGACAATTAAAACCAAGGAAATTTTCCAGAATGTTGTAAAATTTCCAATTTAGGGGCCTGAATGTTCCATTTTTATAGGCTGGGGAAGTTCAAGGCTTGTCAGATGTTTATGATGTCTACCTGTCAATGGTTGCCCATAACAAACCATGAATGGAAACATTTTGCAGCCTACTTGGCAATTTTTTAAGTCTCCTGTGGGAGAAACCGTGATCACACATTGGATTTCCACTTACAACCCTAGTTTCCCTTGATGTAAAGGTGTCCATATGCATTGATGATAGCCAAATGCGTCCATACACATTAATGGTAGCCAAAACTAAGACCAACCAGCAGATCATCTAAAAGAATGATAGGTAATATTGAACTTCAATGTTCAATCTGTTTGTTCTCAGGGGTAATAAACCATGGTCAAGGGTGTCTACTCATTGAGAACACAAGCACAACCCTTCGAATCAAGTGTGCGTGGGAACAGGTTGGTTGGGTGGGACAACTATTGGCCAAATGAATGTTCCGCTGACTGCTTTGTACAATGTATGTCCTGACCATATGTTATTTATCTTTCTTACCCCCTCCGACAATAAATTTGGCAGATAATTTGTTTCTGATAATATTTGTCAAGACATAGAGATATTTAGACCAGAATTTTGGGACCCATGTGTAGACTTTTTTCACTGCCATTGCTCTTTGAATTGAATGGGAAGCTCAACTTTTTCCATATTCTTTAGACATCTCTATAAAGTGTTGACTACATGTTGGCCAATTTTTTTATGTAATATTGTAAACTAAAGTAAAATATTTTTAAGCTGCATTGTTGATAATTTACAATATAGAAAATGAATAGCAAAGTTATTGAATTTTTTCTTCTTCTTTCTTCCAGCTCTGTGGCTGTGGACTGCTAGGAGTCGGAATATGGCTTTCTGTATCGCAAGGGAACTTTGCAACATTTTCTCCCAGTTTCCCTTCGCTGTCGGCAGCAAATCTAGTTATTGCCATTGGCACAATCGTCATGGTGACTGGCTTCCTCGGTTGCCTTGGTGCTATAAAGGAAAACAAGTGCCTCCTCTTAAGTGTAAGTTGCTATAAATGGTATGTAATGAATGTAATACAATGTGATTATATTGCGGTTCATACTGGGAAATCTTGCCTGTAGCTACAACTGTGACCTTGCTAAGACCTTTAGGGTAGATGTTGAACTATTCAGATGTTCATGGCCCATAACTCCACTCACAACAAAGACAGTTTTTCCTACACCAGTCCTAATAAAGTCTCTGATTATAATAAATTTGTTGGGCCTAGACATTCCCGTCCCTTTCTGCCTTGCTCTCAGCTCTCTTTTACAAAAAGTTGCGAGTAAGGGTCAGAACGAACACATGGAATGTGACACATCTTTGGTGCAAGAAGGGGAACCAAAGATGTGGCACAATTACACCCATCTACGCCGGAAAACTGGCGTAGATAGGATAATAAATCCCCCCCATACTGTATAAATTTTAGACATGGCCAACTTAGACCTGACAGTCTTAAACCATGACAGATATATCAAAGGGTCTAATCCTGTTTGTAAAATCTGGCGTACTTTTAGACTCTCTGGTCTAACTTTATACTACTTATTTTCCGACAAAAACTGTGAAAATTTTGCCACATTTTTGACACAGTATTTAAAATCAAACTCCCCCTCTTTGACAAGTTCCGCCCATTTGCTAGTAAGTCCACTTTCCGGATGAAGTGCAGAAACTGTAGAAAGGTGTCTAAAACACTTAGTACATGAGGTTTTCTTGGCACAAATTACGCCAGAATTCTGCCAAATTTTCCCTATATTATCTTCTCCAGAATGAGTAAGTGTGTCCTAGTATTCTCCTAAGTTTTCCCTAGTGGTGGCTGCGGGCAGTCAGAATATATCATTTTGCATTGTCATTTCATATAAGTATTTATAACTATGGATGAACCGTTTGGATAAAACCAGATTCGACTCCAAAGTATAATTAGTGGAGGCCCAATGTAGGTGAGTAAAAATAGCGAACAGTTATACTCACCTTACTTTACCTCTCCTGGGCTTCTGACAGTCCCCCAGCATCCTCTTCAGAACTCTAACTGCCTCTGGCTGACATCATGCACCCCGGGACGCGATTACATCATGACCATAAGGTCTCAGCAGTGACTCCAGGACACGTGACAACAGCCAGAGGCCGGAGAAGGCCTGAAAAGGATGCCAGGGACCACCGGACACCCAGGAAGGATGAGGCAAGGTTTGAGGAGACCCTAGAATATAATAGAACTTCTGGTTCAAACTGGAGGGCCAAACCTCATGAATATTCCTCGAAAAGAAACTTCTGATGTTCCCCATCTCTATTTATATCAATTAAAATGTTTCTGTATTAAAGCCAAGTGTTCATTTTCTTTTTCTTATTTCAGTTTTTCATCATTTTGATGATAATTCTTTTGGCCGAGCTGATACTCATTATCCTCTTCTTCGTCTATATGGACAGGGTAAGTCATTTGTTACCTAAATATGGATCTTAAAGGGTGTGTCCAGATTTTTTTTTTATTTATGGCCTTTCCTTAGGATAGGCAATAAATATCAGGCTGGTGGACCACTCACATCCCATGAAATCAAAAGTGACACATTTTCTGAGAATTAAAAGCTGGTATATATTTCTTAACTTAGACAACCCTTTTAAGTACTTTGTGTGTATATCTTTGTTTCAGAATTTCTTTATCGGGGAGGGGGAGTCTTTTGTCTGTGCAGGTGGCTTGGTCTGTTCTTATATTGCCAGGAGGTTATTGTTGTACCCAGCTGTACAAAAAATTTTGAAAAAAATGCAAATTTAAAATTTCAGTTTTTTAATCCCTTTAAATCATCACTCTCCTTGTATTAATAACCTGGAACGTTGAAGAAGACAGATGTTTAATGCCCTGAAATTGGCCTCGAAACTTTCTTCCTTGTTCATTTCCAACATGCCGAAAATAATAAACAGCTGTCACCGGAATATGCTTTATTGAATTGTATTTGACGGAATCAGCCCCGTTCTTCAGTATGATAATGGTGGGCATTGTGCGGAGTATTTTTGTACATTAGCATTTTAAATACCTATTGAGAGGATGAAAACACTCCATAAAACTAAACTGATTTCACTTGTGCGACGTGGCTGCTTTGTGTGCTCACCAGCGACAGAGCATTTCATAGGACTGACTAATGGCCGGCTGGAGCTGTCTAGCACTAGACAGTTTAGCAATCCTATGAGGCGATGCTGCGAAGCCCTGCATGACACCGACAGCGTGTGTTCATCAGACATTAAAACCTATGAACTGAAGCCACCTGGCTGCTTGGGCAACCTTTCCATATTCAATGGAAACTGAGTGAAATTTTACGTATTTTATAGTCGACTACTACAGTAAAATTCGGGATAAATAGAACCTGATATGTACCGGGGTATTCGATAATCTGGATCAGTGATTCTCAATCTTTTCAAGTGAAGTACTCATCAGTACTACATCAGCAGTTATGTAGTGCCCCCACATGTAGTATAATGGCGCCCACAGTGCCCCCACTTGTAATACAATGATCCCCATATGTAGTATAATGACCCTGTTAGTTCCTGCACATGTAGTATAACAGCTCTCACACTTAGTAAAATGGCCCCTTCAGTGACCCACATGTAATAAAATGACCCTCTTCTGTGCCCCACAAGTAGAATAATGGCCTCCATGCTCAGTAGAATGGCCCCCACATGTAGAATAATGGTCTCCATGCTCAGTAGAATGGCCCCCCTCAGGGCCCAAACATGTAATATAATGACCCCCACATGTAGTAGAATGGCCCCCTCAGTGCCCCTTCTGTAATATAATGGCCTCATATGTAGTATAATGGCCCCCTCAGTGCCCCCACCTTCAGTAGAATGACCCCCCACAGTGCCCTCACCTGTAATATAATGGTCCCCATGTAGTGTAATAGCCCCCTCAGTTCTCCCACCTGTAATATAATGGTCCACATATGTAGTACAATGGCCCCTCAGTTCTCCCACATGTAATATAATGGCCCCCACACACAATATAATGGCCTCCACACTCAGTAAAATGGCCCCATGTTCAGTATAATGGCCCCCACACCTATCATTTTCTGTATGTCAGGAGGGACAAGGAAATCTGGGGGATTGGTGAGGTAAGAATTGCTTACTTTTTTTAACCTGTTGTAAAACATTTTACCCACCAGACATTAAGGACTCCTGGTTTTGACTTGTACTGAAAACTAGCAACAAAAACTACCTGTGTGAGCCGCGCTTATTGATTTACTTTTTCCTTGAAGTTGATCAGAGTTTCCTCATTCATTTTATACAGTTTTTATTTTGATCTCAAGGTGTTTTTTATTCTTATCTTCTCATGTACAAGACAAGGATAGTCATATAAAAATGGTACAAAAACATACAACTACTAAGAGTCTGGTTAGGTTAATAGAAAAGTTACTTCATATGTATCATTACATACTATATAAAAATTTAATTTGGAAATCAATAAATTAAAATTTGTAAGAATTTGAAATAAAAAAACAAAAACAACATGGGAAATTTAAGCCTTTTTTCATATTTGTTTATAACAGAAACTCATCATAGGACTGACCTACGGTCCCCATTGACGTATAATGGGAAACATGGGATTCTGCCTAGGTATCCATCGTTTTGACGTAAAAGTAGCTGTATGCAAATTTTTCAGTTAAATGTGACAGAATCCTTGATGGAGGCTCTAAAAGGGATTGGCCTGGAATTTTTTATCCTTAGGATTGGCCATAAATATATGATTGGTTGGGGACCAACATCAGGCCCCCGGATCGATCAGTTCTACAGGGCCACTTCCTACACTGAGCTGCAGTATCGGTACTGGCCAATACACAAGGACCCCTAGCCAAATGCTTTCGGCTGTGTATAGTACAGGCCTCGGAAGTGGCCCCATACATCAGAAGGGCCAACTGTTAAACCTTCCATTGATCCTAAGGATAGGCCCTAAATAAAAAAAAAAATTAATGTCCAACCAAAGCCTTCGAAAGAGTTGTAAACAGAACCTAACCTGTAAAAGGAAAAATACTGTATCTAGATTTATATTCTATCAGATCTTAATTTCTGCCTAAAAAAAAATCACAATTGCTTGAAAAAAAAAGAAAAAATGAATAAAAAAACTTTTAAAATTGTGAAAAAAATGTTCTAGCCCCTATAATTGTTTTCACGCTTTTCCATATAGTTTAATCATATTTCTGGATTACTTTTTACCAACCAAAGACATATTTATTAAATAAAATTTTGGCTATTGAAAAGTTGTTATTTTAAGCGATTATCTTTTTGAGCGCAGAATGACAAGTAAGAAGATTTATGTTAATGTAGCAAACAAAGCAACCGCAGTCAATTAGGAAAAGAAACAGAAAATGACTCGTGTTCATCATCTGTCTTATAGCTTTTAAGATCTTTCGTAGGTAGGAACAAGTGCTACTGAATAACAAACACTTTTCTTATCATTTCCGATGCTCCTTCGTTTAAGTAGCGCCTCATTTGCATATCAAAGTGGAAGACTGTTTGTAGGGACGACTTTTTTTTGGAGAAGCAATTGCCACAGCGTCTAACAGGATTTGAGAGACTTAATAATGCCGTAGAAGAACTTCAAAGTTATTGCTGTCGATTCCGAGTAAAAGTAGAGTTTGGACTGACGGCAGAAGTAATGGGTCCCATTTAGACCAATTAAAACGCTATTAAATCTACAGGAAGATCAAAGTTTACCGCTAAAGAAAATCTGAATCCTGTTGGTAGGATTAACGCACACGACCGGATTTCAGCTCCGTATAACCTCTGAGCGGTACGAAGCTAGAATACGGCACCCATTGATGTGGCTATGTTAAGTACTGTACAAAAAGTTTAGAGAAAATGTTTTTAAAAAAAGAAGTAATTTATTTTTGTTAATTAAAAAAATTAAGTAAATGAAGAAAAGAGAAATATTTGGTGTGACCTTTAACCCTTTGCCTTTCATCAATTATTCTCGATACAGAATTTTTGAAGGACCTCGGCAGGGAGGTTGTTCCCGCCATCTTTGAGAACTAAGCACAGATTTTTTGTGGATGTCGGCTCGCTCCAATCCTTCTGTCTCTTCATGTCATCCCAGACAGACTGGATCATGTTGAGATCAGGGCTCCCCGGGGGCCGGATCATCACTTCCAAGACTCCTCCTCCAAAGGGCAAAAGTCACACCAAATAGTGAAGGGATTTACATTTCTCTTTTCTTAATTTTGTAAATTGACAAAAATAAACTCTTAACCCTTCTATTTTTGAAAGCATTCTTTCTTTGCCGCATTTTTCCACACCTGCCTAAAACATTTGCATGGAATTCTATGTCTACAATATTGTACAAAGGCATAGAGAAGTCTGCTTGCATATGATAAATCCGAAAGACACAGTTATGCCCCATCAGACACCATACAATAGAGATATTTCTAGGGGAGTTAATTCCTATAATACAGTGCAGCATGGCACCATATGGCGGCACACTGAGAGCCTGTGGCTTAGTTTGCCTCTGAACAGGCTTTCTGACAATAATCGAGCTGCAATTTAGCAGCCTGGGTGATAATCTACTAATCAAGAGTGACAATCCAATTGTTTCAGACCAGTGGAAATCTGTTCCACAGTCCAGAAAAAAATTGGCTACTTGCTGTTATTTTTAGTATCATAGCATTAACAAAAATCAGCCAAGAATTCAATTACAAAAATTGGCCAAGGGTATGGAGTGCTTATTTGTAATTCCAAAAAAAAAAAAAATTACTGATAGATATAGGCAAATTCTGGAAATTCTACAGGTGTAACATGTATGGATAAAAGCATGAACATCGGAACCTTCATAAAATTCTTCAAAACTTCCCAAAAATTTTTAAAAAATTAAGTAGCAAACAAAAAGTTTCCTAATAACAGAAAGTGAAGTGGTCACAGCCATTTATATAAAAGTGCTGACTGGTAAAACCTTTCTTGTGGTGACCGTATTGGATGCACACACATCCTGTATAGTGAGTCGCTATACTGCATAATCTAATCTAGGCTATCGGTAGGTCAGTAGAACTGACACCTGTCTCTAAAGCGGACCCTTCACTGCCTCTACCAACTCTAACTTTTTGTATTCTTCAATGGGCACCACTCCACTGATTCTGACGCAGTTGGAATTTTTTCTCTAGCCCCTACTGTTCCTGAGTAATCCTTTCTATTACTAATTATGTTCTCTGCTGTCATTGGGGCGGTCCCTATCTATCTGCTTCTGCCTGTCACCGCCCACCTGACGGTAGACAGCATAGTTGTGCTGAAATTAACAGCACTGATTGCTCTGGAATGGTGGGGACTAGAGAAAAAAATTCCAACTGCTCCAGAATCAGTGGTGCAGCCCCTATTGGAGAATGCAAAGAACTGCAGTTGGTGGAGGTGGTGAAAGGTCTTTTCCGCTTTCTACTCCATCTTATGATTTATTATATGTCATGGGACTTTCTCCTTTCCCCCTCTGGGCCAGGCGGCAGAGAGGTGTCCCCAGTGTTTTGGGATCATTGATCACATGCACATGCACATTGATCACGTGCACCAACTGTATGCTATTGCATATTTGACAAATTTGAAAAACAATAAAAATTTATTGTAAAAAAAAAAAAAAAATCTCACCCTCTAATGAGATGTCTCTGCTGATCATGTCCCAGACTATATAGCAAAGCTGAAAAGAGAACTTGACGGAATAAGACGTGTCAGACCATTGTGTGTTCTCTTGAGGCCCATAAGGAACCTCTTTCATAGTGAGATAAAAAAAAAAATGACCAAAAATTTGTATATATTTCTTTTATATGTTATTTTTTTCTAACTATGAAAATATTCTCAATTATACCTCCATGAATTCACATTTTACAAGTGCTCCCCTGGACAAAGGATTCTAGAAATAGAATAATAAATGGAACGAGGACTTCATAAAATCCAGATGTTTATTGTCCACAAGTTGAGAGCAATGCACAATTGGTTTTTCATATCAGGAGCGCTTGGTTCACAGACCTTGCATTAAGCACGCTCTACTGCACATTAATTGAGAAACACTCCTTTGACGATGCTGCACTTGAGAGCATTAGCTGGGAATAAATGTAGGTTACATACAATTTTGGATGAACCGTTGCCCTCTTTTAAGCGACCGGTTATTTTAAAAACTCATTGTGAAAAGTATTCACGCGGTCACAGCTCATGTATTTGACTTTGGCAAGTTGTGTAAAGGTCAGTCTGTGCGTATTTTTTTTTTTTTGCAGTACTTGTAAACCTGGTCATATTTATGTTTTACGGTGCATTTGTTTCTTTTCTGTTTTTCCCATAACATCCAATGATAAATTTTGTGAAACCATAATAAACTGCGAATCGGAAGCTCGTATATAAGTCACATCACTCTCATCTATCAGATATCAAGGACATTTTTTAATTAATACTGTGACCCAGTCGGCTATTAATAGGTCATTGGGTAATCCAAATAGATTTTTTCCTATCTTTTTTTCGTAAAGGGGTTGTCCACCTTTTAATAATCAGATCATAAGGTCTCCCATTGCAAGGTTGCCAAGAAATTATCTGTATTTTGCAGGAGCACCCAGCAGAAAAAGTTAAATTCCACTGTAATGTCTCCAGATGGTGCCAATCTAAGGACCTTCACCACCTCCACCAATTCCAACTCTTTCAATAGCCGTCTCTCCACTGATTCTGATGCAGTTGGAATTTTTTCTCTAGCCCCTACCATTCCCAAGAAATCAGTGTTGTTAGTTTCATTATCCAATATGCTAATTAGGTGCTCTATTGTCAGGTGGGTGGTCCTGGGCTGGAACAAAAAGTGGAACAGAAAGTCTAGGACCGCCAACCTGATAGTAGAGAGGATAATTGTGCTAAATATAGCAGAAATGATTGCTCAAGAATGGTGGGGCTAGAGAAAAACTTTCAACTGTGTCAGAATCGGTGGAGCGGCGTCTTGAAGGGTTCAAAGAGCTGACGTTGGTGGAGGTGGTGAAAGGTCCTTGTAATGGGCTGTTCATGTAATCCCAGTCTTCTACAGCCAGAGACTCTCTTCAAAATTGCTCTTCCCTCTGATGGACATCCCGAACAATGAGTGTCCTATATTGAATACTCTCATGCTCAACAAAAGCCATACTTCCATCTCAGCTTCTTCTCTAGTGTACTTCTATTCAGTTCTGACAAATATATAATATTTTTTTTTAT
Source organism: Leptodactylus fallax (assembly GCA_947044405.1). Lineage (NCBI taxonomy): Eukaryota > Metazoa > Chordata > Amphibia > Anura > Leptodactylidae > Leptodactylus > Leptodactylus fallax. Next base: position 5,873,645 of record CAMRHE010000063.1, on the reverse strand, counting down.
TTATACTGTCAATTGAAAAATGTGTCAAAGGTAGTAGAGCTGCTAGTTGCATCTCTTGGACCTTCTCTGTGGAATTATTTCCCAGTTTGGGGCTTCTTAAAGAATTTATTTGGCAATTGCATCTACAACAAATACATAGAAGAGAGGAAACTACACTGGGCTTTCATTATAATATAAGTTTTGCCACCGAAGACAGAAGGACATGGACCTGCTTTTCCCTCTGATCAACATTCTTCACAACGGGTGCTCTATTTTGAATACTCTCATGCTCAAGAAGCCATACTTCCACCCAGCTTCTTCTCTAGTGTACTCCCATTCAGTTCTGACAAATATAATCTTTTGGGAAAGTGTGTGGGTGGTCAAAGGTAGTAGATCTTCTTGTTGCATCTGTTTGGATTGTCTTTGTGGAATTATTCTCCAGATTGGGGCTTCTTAAAAAAATTATTTGGGAAATGGGTTGGTTTACCCTAGAAGAAGAGAGGGACCCCACTGGACCTTCATTATAATGCAAAATTTTGCCACCATGGACAAAAGGTCCTGGTGGTTACTTCCCCCTCTTGACCCCCTTCCTATGACTTTCAGACCAAAGACCTACACCCTACCTTGCAGTGTGTCTAGAGGGGAGTCCTAGCTGTTTATGAAGATATCCCTTTAAGAAATGACTTACTATGAAATTTCTATACTTTTTCTCTTTTCTCCCCTAGGTCAATGAGAACGCAAAGCAGGATTTGAAAGATGGTTTATTGCTTTACAATACGGAAAATAATGTAGGGCTGAAGAACGCTTGGAACATTATTCAGGCTGAAGTAGGTTTCTCAATCTTCATGTGTGCATTGTGTCTTGTACCATTTGGTTTGTGTTTGTGGGGAGATATTTATGTGGTTATTCGGGTTGGTTTCAGATGCACTGTTGTGGAGTGACAGATTATACTGACTGGTATCCGGTACTGGGAGAGAACACAGTTCCCGATCGATGCTGTATGGAAAACTCTCAAGATTGTGGCCACAACTCAACCAGCTTAGTATGGAAGACAGTGAGTATGATTTGGACGTGGATACACTAAAATGGTTTTCCTGTACTTTGGAACATAGTGCTGGCTGACTCTGACTTCTCCATGACTAAGGAGGCTCTCAGTATGGGAAGTGACAACTGTTCAGAGGTCCCAGGCGGTGGAACCCTTGCTCTTGTTCCGAGGTGTCATTAATATTGTATGATCCGTATCTAGACATCGCTTGCATCGAATGTTATCAGTCCAGTTGTATATTACAGTATGAATGAAAAAAAAATCACCATTTGTAGACAAAATTAGCCATTGATCAGACATATTTTGCTAAGGTGTCCATACGCATAAGAGTAAAGTCCACCACGGATGTGTCAACTCTCTCCCAACACATGATATCATGGGAAAGAATGATCGGAGACGTCAAATTTTATTCTGATTTTCTCAGGGAAGACAAATTGTAGAAAGAGATGCCTGGCAGCAGTTTCTACCTCTCTTCCATTTAAAACACTTGCATTCTCAGCCAAGCCAAGCATACATATGCATGGGAGGAGATGGAGAGAAAAACTTTTGGCCCAGTGAGCATTCGGCCAACAGCTATTAAAGATGTATCTTTGCTTTATATTCACAGAAGATCATAATATCATCTTTGTATCATCCAGTTGGGTTTCCAAATGGGCCAATTGACCACTTTTTCCCCAATTTTACCCTCTTGACCCTTTTGGCATTACTGCTTAGCATGCTAAATTCAGTTTACATGTACACTACAGTGGTATTACAGTACACTACAGTGGTATTACAGTACACTATAGTGGTGTTACAGTACACTACGGTGGTATTACAGTGCACTACAGTGGTGTTACAGTACACTACAGTGGTATAGCAGTACACTACAGTGGTATTACAGTACACTACGGTGGTATTACAGTGCACTACAGTGGTATTACAGTACACTACAGTGGTATTACAGTACACTATAGTGGTGTTACAGTACACTACGGTGGTATTACAGTGCACTACAGTGGTGTTACAGTACACTATAGTGGTATAGCAGTACACTACAGTGGTATTACAGTACACTACAGTGGTATTACAGTGGTATTACAGTACACTACGGTGGTATTACAGTGCACTACAGTGGTGTTACAGTACACTACAGTGGTATCCCTGGAGCAAAGAGTGGAGGAGGAGAATTACATGTTTTAAGAAATTTGCCCCGAATGGTGCTACGTTTTCCAGAAATGGCCCCATTCAGGCTCTATTGGGTATTGCTGTTCAACCCCATTGACTCGCTCCTTTGCTAGCCTTATACAACCCCTGTCATGACTCTTAGATGTATAAAGTGAATGGTGTAAACAGAGAATGTAAAAGCCGAGCAGTTGTTATGTTGTCCTGATGTTTTATCTTTCTATGTTTCTTCAGCTTTTGCTAGAACACATTTCTTTGTAAACATGACATTTTCTTGAGTATTTTAGACCTTTGCTTATTTGCAAACACTTGTAAATGAAGGAGGTCAAGGATAAATGCATCTTCACATATCAAGTAACTGTGATGTTTGCTTTGGTCTATAGGGTTGTTATGAGAAAGTGAAGATGTGGTTTGATGACAATAAGCATGTCCTTGGAACGATCGGGATGTGTATACTTATAATACAGGTACGTAGGCTGATTCTTTTATTATCTGCTCTACATGTTCTACATTTAGGGTCAGCTGGCTCAGCAGAGTTATAGAGGATACTTTGTTGCACAGTAGTGGATCACCAAAATTCCCGAAGAAGACCTCTCCATTTGGAGGTGATTTTGGAGCCACGTACTTACCTCTAGGGTTATGTGCTGGTACATACAGAGAAATCTGGATTGCCCCACGAAATCAGCTCCAATTTCTGACAAGAATCTTCCTCCTATTGTTCAGACTCAGAACCCACCACGAGGCTCGTGTTGATCCATTGTGGAAGATTTATTGACTAGTGCACCCAAGGCCCCGACAGGCACAAGAGGCTCAGTGTCTGAGAATGGAAGTCTACGCCCTTCAGGAACTGGCGTAGATTTCCTGTAAAACTGACATGAATCATCTATATCGGGCCAAGGTGCCCCAGCCCCCTCCACTCTCCACCCACATTCATAGAAAGTGTCGAACTAGGTGCTAAAGGGCCCTTGCACCAAATATGTGTACCATATTATCAATCATCTTTGCCCCGAAACTGGCATAGATGGGATAATATATTTCCCCCATTGTGTCTGAGACTAAGCCAAGCAAACCCATGGCAAAAAACTGAAGCTCCGCTCCGGCTTTCTGTTGCAGGTTCCACAGGGATGGAATTTGGAGAGGACCCTCAAAAGTTTACTGTTAATATTGATTCACCTTTTTTTTTTTACCTCTTTGAACTATATCTTTAGATGGATCCCCTGACAATAGGTTGACCATAAAGTGCCCTGTTGCACAAATGATCAGTTGCAATCTGTTTGGAAACCTGCCAACAAATGTGCAAATCCCCTACAGCTCCTCCGCAGGGGAAATTAGGCATTACATTGTATTGAAATCAACAGGCTGTTCATATAATGCACAGTTGTGCTGAGTCCTCCAGAGCTAGAGATAATATTGTAGCCATTCTCCACTCATGAGGATCCAATGGGAATCCTAAACCAATAACTCGGAATACCTGCTAATAGCCAGTTGTCTCTAAAGTAATAATGGAGAACGGCATCAGAAACTTCCATTCCAGGTTGGTGTTTGACATCATACGATCCTTTTAACATGGAAAATCCAGAACTGAAAATGTTAAAAAAAAAAAAAAAAAAAAATCTCATATAAACTCCCCAGTAAAGCTGTATATTTATAGGATATTTCCCAGAGAAATCAGTTTAGGGGAGCAATAAAGTGGCTGTTACCCTCTGCAGATATAATTTCAGACTGAAGCCAGCACAGCTGCTCTACCAGCATGAGGTGGTCACTTATGGGACAGATATACATTATTAAAAATTTCATTTTTGTTGCCTTTAGACAGGAAGAAAATATTGTTCGCTGAGAAAGAGAGACAGATGAATAGATCTGAGATTGATGATACACGGAGAGAAAGAGAGCTAGAGAGAGAGAAATAAGTATGGAATAGACTGGTACATAGATATGAGATAGATAGATAGATAGATAGATAGATAGATAGATAGATAGATAGATAGATATGAGATAGATAGATAGATAGATAGATAGATAGATGGTAGATGAGATAGATAGATAGATAGATAGATAGATAGATAGATAGATAGAGGTGAGGTGAGATAGATAGATAGATAGATAGATAGAGGTGAGATAGATAGATAGATAGATAGATAGATAGATAGAAGATAGATAGATAGATAGATAGATAGATAGATAGATAGAGGTGAGATAGATAGATAGATAGATAGATAGAGGTGAGATAGATAGATAGATAGATAGATAGATATGAGATGAGATAGATAGATAGATAGAGGTGAGATAGATAGATAGATAGATAGGAGATAGATAGATAGATAGATAGATAGATAGAGATAGATAGATAGATAGATAGATATGAGGTGAGATAGATAGATAGAGTGAGATAGATAGATAGATAGATAGATAGAAAGGGAACAGGCAGCACTACAAATTGATGAATAGAAAGTGATGTGGATTTATTCCAAGGATTCTATACATGGTGCTGCTCTTGACATCATTGTACTTAGATAGATAGATAGATAGATAGATAGATAGATAGATAGATAGATAGAGATAGATAGATAGATAGATAGATAAGTAGATGATAGATAGTAAAATAGAGATAGAAGTAAGTTGTTACAAGAAAGATTAGTAGATATATGTTAGACAGATAAATAGATACATAGATTGATATTAGTTAGATAGATTGGTAATGCATAAATAGATAAATAAATATATAGATTGAAACTAGATAGATAGATAGATAGGAGATGGATAGATAGATAGATAGATAGATAGATATGAGATAGATAGATAGATAGATAGATAGATAGATAGATAGATAACTAAATAAACACCACATAGGTAATAGAGTAGGGTCCCAATCTATAAATCTAAACAGTAAACTAGGCAGCACTCCAAAAATAAGTGAAAATTATATAAATTTATAAAGTACCCACTTTTTTTTACTTGTTTTTGGAGTGCTGCCCGGTTTATTCTTTAGATTAGAAATGAGCGAATCGAAGCTGATGAAGTGGAATTCAATCCGAATTTCAGGAAATATTCAATTCACATCGAATCCGGATTTCCTCACGCTTCGTGGTAACGAGTCGCATTTTTTTTTTAAATGGCTTCTGCACATGTTAGGACATGGGGGAAGGAACTCTGGGAATGCGGGATCACCCACAATGCCATGCGTGCAGCCAATCAGCAGCCAGCCCTGTGATGTCACAGCCCTTTAACCCCTTCCTGAGTGCCCACGGCATTGGGATCGGGTGTTAGCTGTAACTGACACCTAACACCCTGCTCGATAACCGATCGGCAGGGTTTTAACACCTTGGATGCCGCGGTTAAACATGATCGCGACATCCAAGGGCTTCCGCCATTTTGCTGCCCACCCCGGCTCTCTGCAGCCAGGAAATAGCTGTTTTTTTAACGCGATTTGCCACAATTTAATTCAAATAGAATCGTATTGGAAAATTTGGCGAAGTTGCCAAATCGAATTTTTTAAAACTTCGCTCATCTCTAGTTTAGATGATAGATAGATAGATAGATAGATAGATAGATAGATAGATAGATAGAGGATAGATATTCCTCAAGTGCAGGTAAATTTTTCCACATATTCAAGTGCCTATTGCAAAACTTAATGCAATTCCAGATGTACTTCCAGTGCACTGTATGTGCCTATGTGTCCTTATTATCTGTTACATGCCGGTATTATATACATCCCCTCTAGTGCCCCTTGAGCCATGTTAAGGGCAAACATAGCCCTGTCTCTATAGAGTCATCTTCAAAAAATTTGCTGACTGCCAAAACCGTATTCTCCTACCATCTCCTACTCATTTTTTTTTTTAAATAGGTCACTTGTCTCTTCCTGCAAATCATTCACTGAAATATGACTGCCCTGCAGGGTCCTTTGTGGCACTGCCAATCTGAGGAGCTATAATAAATGCCCTATAAACTAATATAAGCTTCACAGCGCTAAAAACTGGGTCAAGATGCATGACTAACACATACGATATAGGATCATTTGTTATAGAAATTGATCATTTTTCAAAAATAAAAGCAAAAAATTGCATAAAAATTCACTGACCAGTAGGCGGCCATTTTCTACAGTGCAGCAGTTGCACAGTGGTGGATTTGATTGCGATATATTGCGGGGATATTTATATGGCAGTATGTGCCGTTACAGTGCGGTCGATTGGGTTTACAGCACCTCTATGCAGATAGCGTTATTTAACTTTGTTTTAATCCGACCTCAATGGAGCAAGCAGGAGCCGAAATTTGCCTAAAGCCGCTCACTTTTTCTTTATTGTTTATAAGCTCAATTAAACTTTATTTAAAGCCAAATACCTTTGGTGTGAAATGTATATGAGGCATAAGACGGTGCGCCGCGTATCCGCAGCTCCTGGATGGGTAATGTATGCCTCGTTTAACCTTTACAAAGATGAACCTTTCCACTGATACAGTTTCTAAAGATAGAAGCCGGTCTCTTTGAAGAGTTATGGTAGACGTTACTTCATCTCTGAGCTGTGACCACCATATCATGGTATGGGACAGACATATAGTGCAGGGGTAATGAGACCGGCTTCTATTTCACAGGTTACTTCACCTGTCAGCAGAATTTACTCCTATAAACCACCAGCGCTCGTGACCTTAAAAAAAAGTTTTCTAAAGTTATATCTACTCTACAACGTCCACAAATGAAGGTTCAAGTGTCCACTGGTGTATCCAGACTGTCTAAGTGTCCTGGTCCATCTTTATAAACCCACCCCATTGAGTGATACTTAGAACATCATCCACAAGATGCACGAAAACCTGCGCATGTGCAGAGTGTTTGCTCTTGTAATGACTAAGTAAGCAATTTTGGTGCACATATATATCCCGATAACCCAAGTGAGCTTGCGGCCAGCGCATGTTAAGACTACAAGTGAACTCACTGTCCACACAAGGGTAAAGACACTGCGCATGCGCCGGCTTTCAGCTCTGTGTAAATTGATGCACCCAGATACAACCAGAAGATACTTGAGAATTCCTTGGCATACAGCACGGGAATTTTTCATAGTATTTTTATAAGGTATTTTCACTTTTAAGCATATGAATGATGTTGTAGAAGTCACCATGACAATTAACGGACTTGAGGTGGACTTAAGAAGATTGACAGGACACTTAGATGGTCCAGATACACCCACTGGGGACTGGAGCCTTCATTTTCATTCAGCGCAGGAGTTTTTACTTTTTATGAAGTATGGATATGACTTTACAAAGTTCTTTTCAGGTCCAAACAGTGGCGTGAGCAGTTTTAGGGGTATATCCTGCTAAAAGTTTGCCTTTAAATGGTCCATCCACCACTACCCACCCCAATAATACTGTAATATAAAGGTTATTCTATAGATGTAGCAGGGTTTAGTCTGAGATTAAAATAGTTCCTTTACCTGCGAAAAAAAAATCAAGTTCCTTGCCCTATCCTTGTCCCTTATATCTTTGTCGAGGCAGAAAGGTGTGTGGGCACTCCTCTTGTACGTAGTACTTGGATCACATGCCCAACGCCCTAGCATCACCCTTGTTTCACGTTGTGGGAGCCAACTTCAGGAGACACAATTTTAAAAGATTCTGTAAACCACTGAATACAGATGTTACGTCATGTTTGACCGTCCTTTTAACCTAGATGTAATTGTTTTACAAGTTCCCAAGATTATAGACAGTCAAGGTAAAAAAGTGCTTTTCCAAACTGATATCTGTTTTCTAGCCACTAGTCAAAAGTCCAACAAGAATTAGACTGGCCTCCTCCAGTGGGCACAGGTTCTTACACAATAATTGACCCTGACGATCTAGAGGAAAACAACCCCATTTAGAGGTGACTTTGGAGCTACTAGGGTCACTTGCCACTAGGATCTTGTATAGATTGACAGTTGGCCCTCACAACCATTCTTTAAGTAGACCAATGAACCCTAGTATGACACCACAGTCAAACTTTTCCCAGTCTGAGACAGCTGGTATTAGGCCATAATAAATAAAATGGGACATCACATTCATTTTTGTGGCCAAAGGAGTCCCAGACATGACCACATGGTTCCTCTTGGCCAGTCAGAACTGAAAAGACATCATGGTCACAGTCTAGACCAACAAGAGTCCTATCTATCACATGATGGCTCTCAACCAATTGGACTGCGAAGTGCCATAATGGACATATTCTTGAATATTGAAGTCCCATGAAAGACAATAAGACCCATTGACGATAATTACTAAATATGGTCAAAATTAATCTTGCCGAAACCACAAACCATGTGCGAGATGTCTGCATGTTCTATGATGCATTCCCACTCTCTCGCTGCCTGCCCGGCTCCTTGTTCTAGTCTACTGTCAGCATTTGTAGCAATCAGCATTTATGTGCAGGAAATGATTTTAATCCCTCCGGCAATGTAAGATTTCAGCACAGCCAGATTATTTTTCTTGCCTAATTTTTAGCTTCTTAAACAATGGATTCAGCCAGTGCGGCTCTGCCTCATCTGGAATATAGTGATTGTGGATAATTGGAGCAAATGACAAAATGTAATTGTTAAATTAAGGGAACAGAAACATCACAGTTTATTAATTGAAGGATGCCGCCCATGCACGTTGTCATAACCGCAATACTACATTGTAAAAAAGCTCTTGTGCCGAGTAATGGACAGATGAAAATCGATTGGACCATTAGCTGTTTGTAGAATTTCGCCTCAAGATGCCCTCAGTTGACCCGATGGGATCTCAATGTCCTCTTATTATCTTGCTAACAAGCAAGTCTTTATGATACTAGGTGGAGATGATATGGGTACCTGGTAAATATACGAAATGAATACATGCTACTTGTTCTCTTATGGTAGTTATCGTCAGATGTTGGTAGGATATCTTCAAACTAACACTACATTTTACGCTGGTGGTGCTGCAGGTGTAGACTCCCAAATGTCACCCAAGCCCTAGTTTCTGATACTGCCCAAAGGCCCCTTTGCCGCATCTCTTATGGAGGGCATGTGTTACATATTTTGCATTGGTGCCCATGAACCTCAAGTTATGCCTTTGGCAAGAATAGTTTCAATATGTTGGGTGGTCTTGTACAGCAACTAAAGACTCTCCATACTCGGATTGACTTTTTTTGCTTAGTCATACCTGGTCAAGTATTGAGGTCTAGTAGGACCACGTTCATATCTGTGACAGAGTCTTTGGTACAGAGTCTGTCAGAAATCCCGGAAGCAAAAGTCTTGTAAGGCTGACTGCTGTAAAAAATAACACGAATCGAATGGACCTCCTTTTTGTCAGTGAGGTCCTTCAGAATCTATTGCTGTTCGTCATTAGAATGACCATTTTTCCATTCTTCTGGTCCTGTTTAGGGCCCGGAGAATGGAAACTCTGATGCAGGTATGAACGTAGTGTAAGGCTAGAAATGGCTTCTAAAGAGATGGTCAAGAATCTAAACTAGTCTGTAGTAATTGCCCTGTCTTGCTGATACTATGCCAGTTTCACTGGGAAGTTTGGAACTAGGGTATGGTGTGGCCTCCATGGTACATGGAGTCTAAAGCTGACCATGCACATTAGATGTATGTCAACCAAACCTGCCACTAACCATCTACTGTGTATGTGGGCCTTCTAACTCTACGGCAGATCTCAGGAAGAGGAGGGTCAGGCATGTTTGATATCAACATGCTCGATCCTTCTATTTCTCGGGAGACATATGGCAACTTCCTCCACTCTCCCTGTTCAGAACACATATCCATATCCTGGAGATGTAAAAGCTGGACTCAGTAATAGCCATCTGTTGAATTTTGAAGGAACTACCGGGGTATTTCCCAACTGTCCTCCATCATAGGTATAGTAAATCCTGTAGTGGCCCATTGGCTCACAAGCTCATTTGTATTACGGGTCACAGGCTCACTCATGTAAGTGAGGAACAACCCCAGTTGAATGTAAAGACATTTCTCTCATATGTCAGGAAATTTGGACAGAAGTTTAAAAGCTCCATAAACCAAACAGAGGAGACCAAAATCCTCAAAACCGTAGCCAGTCCTTTGATCCGATGCTCTCTAAGCTCTGTCTCCGCTCCCATTGTTAGTCTTTTTTCCTCAACAGATGCGAAAGACATTTTTATGAGAGGACATCCCTGTCCTATGAAAGATTGTCTTATCGTTCTATTTTTACAGACGGATATTCGAGACCCTTCATTTAAATACATCATACATTTCACTATGGGGAGATAAAATTTCTGGTTTAGGGTCTGTAGAAGAACGCGTTCCCTGGTATTAAGAGATCAGATTTCAATTTCTGAGCCAAGAGAGAAGTTATTGTTGTCCTTTACATCGAGTACTTGAAATAATTGAACCAAGGTCCTTCATCCAACCATCTCCGGATCAATATAATTACAGGAGTCAAGGGAATTAACAAAACTTTGACAGACACATCTTTTTTTAACCTTCATAAATACGTTACTACGTAAACAGATTTACTGTGCCTTGGATACCAGTACCAAAGCAACAGGCCAGGAAACAAAGTAATCCCAATGTATAAATTGAACGCGTTTATCCACACGAGGTTTCTAATATTGACTTAATTCCATTTGTCTACTTTTTCAGATACTCGGAATGGCCTTTTCTATGACCCTCTTCCAGCAAATCCACAGGACTGGCAAAAAATATGACGCCTAAGGGCTTCTCGAAAAAAACATTTGTATAAATATACTTTGCCATAAACAATGTCAAGAACCAAGGAATCGGAACATTGGTCACCAGACTACGTCACAGACGAAACTTTACCGTTACCTGTTTTTACACCTGCTATTAATTTGCCAAAGAAGAAAGGAAATGCTTAGAGCCAGTTTCTCGCTCTAACACTCTTCTTGAACGTCTCGAAAAGATTGAGCTTTGCTTACTAATACACTTAAGACTCCTACCAATACATGATGGATATGCTTATGCTTCTGGGACATTTTTGAATTGCAAAAATATAGGTGAAGAACACTACATAATGGGTGACTTATGGAAGCCATTGAAAACTGGAGCCCCTCCGCATCAGTGATAAGGGCCGGTTTGCATGGAATGGACTGAAATTTTTTTGTACCTTATGGGACATGTTTTTGTTACTCTGATTAGGACTAGCGTTTTCATTGACATGTTTTTGGACGATTCGTTTTTCTTTATTTTTGCTCTTTTTTTTTTTTGGTTCATTTTCCACTGATATTATTTTAACCACAAAACTACAAAGTTCTGTGTGATCTTTAAAGGATGCACCTGCAGTAAGTAGGTTTCCGAAATGAGCATTAATGTTGATACGTCGGATACAATGTAATAATCGAGAAATTTTCAGTTTATATATCATAGCCAAGTTACCTTCAGCTAACCAAAAGTAAGGTTTGCATCAAAGATGTTACTTGTTTTTTACGATGTAAAGGTATATTGATTATATTGAGTTATTTTTATAGTCTTGTATTGGATTCAAATGTCACTTTTGTCATTTTAAAGTGTTGTTCCACCTAAACGATGTACTAAGATGTGACAACTACTATCCTGAGCACAAAATGTGCATTGAGTAATTGTCACTTCCCTTCACCCACACAGCTGGAGGTATAATATAGCTTCATCAGCCTGGACAGAATGACCCTATACGAATCTTAATTTGGGTCCCACTTCGAAGGGGTTGTCTCTTCAGTAAAAGTTTTTTTCTTAAAAAATTGTCAAAATGGATTAAAAAATAAGAGGCAAGAGGCAATGTCCTTGTTGACAAAAACAACAATATCTTGGTAACGGGGGCTCCATTTCACAAGGGAAAAACACTTTTGATCCAAGTGACCGTAACCTATCTATCTGCAGGGATTGATATTCTGGGTTTTGGCGATACTCCCTTTAATTTTTGATCCCTCTCAGTACAGAAATGCGACCACTTAGCCAATCACTGACCCACCTCAACCATTGGTTTACTGGGCGGTCACATTTCCATAATGAGACCGACCAGGATAAAGAGACCAGTGGGGCACCCAGGAAACATCAGAACGGGAGCACCAGGGGATCGGTGGTGTATGTATGACTTTTTTTTTCAGTCATTTTTAACTTTTTTTTTTTTTTATACTGACTGGACAACCCCTTTGAAGCATTTGGTCCACAAATATCAGGTCAATGGTATGTTAAGATGGCCATATTTTAGTATTTATACTACAAGTGTCATACCATGACCATACATGATAGGTTTGACTAGGTTTGGTCCTCTTGAACAAGGGATAACCCATGTCTTTTGGTCATAGTAGGGACACTAAAATATGGGCACAATACGACCGTCTTGATTTAGTATAAGGGTGATTATTTTTTAAAAATGGCCTCCAGTTATATTTTCACCCCATTGCTGAAGATATCCATGTATATATATATGATTTGGGTGGAAATACACTTTAAAGCAACAATCCATAGGCAATATTTCCTTTTATAATTTAAATATATATATATAATCTGAGGCATTAAGATTACAATGGATACTTGTCGAAATCAGTATTATGTACTCGAGGACAAAAACAATGCAAGTTATTATTCCAGAGGGACTTGGAAAGTAGGTCTCGTGAATCCAGACAGTTACCGCTTTTTGGGTAGATGATGTTGGCACTGACAAAATTAAGTTTCTGTAAGTCGCAATTCATGATGTTCAGAGCTGGTGTTAATGACTTTTAACTATAACCTGAGGAATTTTTAGATTGGATTTCTATGTTTAAGGAACCTAAAGTATGTTTGTAACCTAAAAATTGGTGGTAGGCTCAACCAAATGTCATGCCTATGAGGCCTACCATGATGTAATTCCATCAGAACCAATATTGAAGAACTTGAAGCCAATGAATTCTCTAGGAACCCATTAGGCTCACCTAACCAATATTCACGTGAATGCATCCGATCCATATACTAGTAGTCAGTGACCATACGTGGCCCAATTCTAGAGGCCTAATGCTACAGCTAGACTTGACAAACCAGGATTGGTCTTGTAGGGGGAAGAGGATGGTGGAGGATGGTGGAGGAGGTGTTAATGATTTAAAGGGTCTAAGATCAGGCAGATGTCTCTTTGACCACCAGTTTCCATGAGATTTCTGCCTGTCTACCATGGCCACCAGAGAAAAGTGTGTGGAACTGTTTGCATGGATTGTTGCTCTGTCATGTAGCTGATCTGTTAACAAACAATTGTTTCTTTGCACATATTCTTTTCCGAAGATCTACAACATTTACAAACCATGTACAATATTTTATAGGACATTCCTTCTAGACACTTCAGCACATACCTCTATTCTCATTGCTGCTTCTTTTGACAATGCCTGTAATTCGGTCTGCGGTGTGGGCATTGCTTACTTTTTTGCTGCTTTACAAACTCATGACAATGAGCGAGAAGAAATAAGCAGTTTCTATTGATGTTCTTGTATTCATCCTGGATTAGCAATCGTCGTAACATCACAGCTTGTATCTGTTAGAACTCAAGAATTGGAATGAGTCATGTACCATACTAAACGCATGAGGAAAAAAATTGTGAAAATGTGACTTTTTGAAACTCGTGTATCTTCTCTGCTATTGAGAATATGACTATATTGTGAGAGGTTTCCAGTCACATGCTGCTCTGGGTGGTTTTTCCTTTTCTAGGACAAAAAAAAAAAGTCATGTGACACCAGACGTAGAATCCTCTTATCAAATGACATTCCAACATAGAGGTGAAATTAAATTCGTCCGTAAGTGGTCATATGTCTACCGGTACAAACGGCATTGTCTACATTGACATATTGAGATCCATCCGACACTTTCTGATATTAATGGATGTTCACTTGGCATCATCTATAAAGATTAGTATCGACAAAAATTTGATGTGTTGCCCCAAGCATCCACTCTGATTCCAGCATACTCTAAGGCAATTCCTCCATTTTTTGTCTGCTCTACTTATAGGGGTTTTCCATCCCCATGACAAAACACTTACAATGGTGGAGTAATACTCACCTTACCTATTCTCTACCACTCCCATGCTAACGCTTCTCTGATCCCCTGCCAAATATGGTTTACCGAGTTCCAATGGCAAAGTAGTATGTGGACACGTGCAACCGGTCACTAGCTGTAGTGGGGTCAACACCACCGAGGTCACTATTCTAAATTCTGTAAAATGCCAAAGCCAGATGGCGAATTGTTACCACGGGGTTAACAATGAATTGTTTTACACTGTTTATTCATTATTTATTTATTGAATTCTTTTTGGGAAGTGATTTGGATTTCTCCTTTTTTGCATTCATCAAGCATTCCTTCAAAATTCAGAATTTTCTTTTTCGAGAACGAGGCAAACAAGTATTATTCATCACTTCAAAATAGAGTCCTAAATCTTAAATCGTAAGGGCCAATTCAGAAGACCATGTATGGTCCAGAAAGCACCGTCCATCTCTTTCCCAGACCGATAGTGTCTCTCCAAGGTTTTGTAGATCTCCATGGTGTTATGAGTTCAGAGCAGCTGAGACGTGATCGGACTGGGAACAGTCATCACATGGACCATGTTTCCCGGACAGTTAATGGTCATCTGTGGGTTCCCTCAATGGTCTTAAAAGGTAGACATTTACTTTAAGAAAAGGTGCCATTTTTAAGCCCCACTCTTCATATTTCTGTTTTTTGGTGATGACAAAGTTGGTCTAAGATCAAACATAACAAGCGAGACAAAGAGAAAAAAGTGCAATCAAACAAAAAAAAAAAAAAACAGTTTACTTTACGTGTTAGAAAATATACAATAAAAAATGGGACCATGATGTCAGATTTACATTTTTACAATGGAACTGATGTAAGCATATTTGCTGCTATCTAGAAATTTCTTCACGGGGTCTGACTTTAACTAAGGCCTAAGTCTTTCTACGTTGGAACTTTCTCATGGACAAGGGTTTGGATGATCCAATGTTGGTGTGTATACTGACCCATCATCATTCAAAGGAGGTGTCTGGTTTAGAAAACCTATTTTTATAGCGTTAATAGAAGGGGGTTCTCTGTTCTAGAGTCACTACAAAGAGCATCTTGCTCTCTGGAGGACCCAGTGTACCCATGCATTACATGGACAGCCCATTGAGTTCATGGGCATTGTGCAATTTCTTCTTACTCCTGTGGTGTCACTGCAGGAAAATTTTACACTTGATACAGGGTTCACGAGTGATCACTGGTAGTACCAGGAATAGGATACTCTGTGATCAACTTATCATTGGAAGAGCCTTCCAAAAGAAATTGTCCAAAGGGGACAAACCCTGTAATGGAACGAGTGATATCCAATGGAGTTGATGTTACCGATTTCTTAATAGTGTGGCGTACAGTATAAACCCTTCCCATTACCTTTTTAATCAAAATACCTTTACATATTTGTCTCCAGAAAATTACTCCACATGATCAAATATGTAGGCCAGGTGTCATGGCAGACCCAAAGGTGCCGTAAAGCTGGCCATACACATCAGACCACTGTCCTTCAAACAATGGTTTGCCAAGAACTATCTTCCCTGTTGCTCCTACTTTAGTTGGCAGCTTATCTCCCCTTAAAACAAAATAATCAGACATGTTGAAACCCAACTGCCCAATCCTTATCTCCCCTGACATCAGGAGGCCATCATGCCCACTTGATGGCCATTCAGTCTGCCTGGCTGACCTCAATGATGGTAATTTAAGACTTTGTTGGGGCAAAAATCTACCCTGTGTCTAAAAAACATAGCCATGATAGAGTGGCTTGTTGCTGCCCCTCATGATACCAAGAACCCTGGGCACATGCCTCCCCAGTCCCCCCGCCCCCAAGCAACACATCCCTGGGCAAACCCTTATAACAAAATCCAAACAAGCTAGTGAATGAACCAAATGGCATGATCAAGACAAAGCAGTCATTGGCTAGTAAATGACATGTTGTATAAAAAATAGCGCCACTCTTGTTCATAGGTGGTGCCTGGTATTGCAGCTCTGTTCTACTCAAATTAAATATTACAGATTTACATATAAAATCTGGTGAATTTTCTAAATATTGTTAAGTTGCTCAGCTACAGTATTCATCCTTTATAGACTTCATGCAGGATACTTGATAAATCTTAAACGTACCTACTGGTTGGTTTTTGTATAATGTATTTATGTAACACATTCTTAAAATATTGTAGATTTACAATGATCAAATTGCATTTTTTTTTTTTTTAATTATTTTTATAAATGTCTTTGCTCCTTTTTTTTTGGCTGTGGTGGCATAATCTATTTATTTTTTGCAATTTTTTTTTTTACAAATTACAAGATGTGTTTTTGATTTTCTTTTTAGAAATTATTAGGATAGGATAGGTCACCGAGATATATTTTTTTTTCTGTTGTCAGCATGTTAAATTTTTTATAGGTACAATATCACTGATATGCAGTGTACTGTAAAACAAATGAATACATAAAAATCACAAAAACCAACCATACGTCATATTGTAATATTTATCATGTGTATAACTTTCAGTTTGTCTTTAGTTTATTTTTAGATTATTACATTAATTCTTTATTTTTTAAGAAAATTGCACCTTTTTGCTTGTTATTACAGTTTTGTGCTTTTTTTAAAAAAAATACAAAAAAAAAAAGGAAAAATATTCTTGGCATTTAATAGCAGTTTTTTTTATTCTAGCATGTTTTTGAGTTAAGATATTTTACAAAATACATATGCTGAGTATCTATTCACAGGTTCGACCTTACATTTTTGAAGATTTTTGTTACCTTGGGTTATTTAATAAGTAAGGTTCTGTTCACACTGGCACTTTTTCCCGTTCCATCAGGGTTCCAGTATTTTTGATAGAAAGCATAGCAAAGCCAAAAACATTGGAGCTGTATGAGAAAATGGATCCATCCCAGTAGCCATGGCTCTGTAATGGATGGAAGCCATGACAGTAGTGTGAACAGAGTCTAATTCTGCTGCCTGTATATTTATTTTTATAAAAAAATCAATCCATGCAAGTAAAGAATCTGTCAAAAGAACAACTTAAACATTTTTCTAAAAAATATTTCGAATCGAATACTAAAAATCTTGACATTCGAAAGAGGATACTTCGAAATAAACTGCCACTACTATAAAAAACTACAATATTCTACAAAATATTTAAAAACTTCAAATTAGTATAATCATCAATTGTTCAAAAATATTTGGAATTATTTTCATTTTTGAACATTTTTTTTAAATTTTTAATGGAAGTTCAAAAATACCGTACATTTTTATTTTGCAAAGTTATATTGTCATTGGATAATCTCTATTTACATGTATGATATGATTTGCCATATAATGTGCTCCTAATTATTGCATTTGCCACCAGATATCATATATTAAATTTAGTGTGAGTTTTTTTTTTTAATTTTTAATTTTCAGATTGGTTTTAATGATAGGCGAAATTGAAAGAATTAATTGCAAAATAAGTCAAAAATAATATATTATTTTTGAAAATGGACTAAAATTGCTTCAAAAAGGACCTTTTACCACCAATACCAACACCAGATCCTTTCAATAGGTGCCGCTCCACTGATTGTAGTTTTTTTTTCTCAAGCCCCACGGTTCCTGAGTAATCAGTGCAGTTAGTTTTGATATGCTGTATAATATCAAGTGGGTGGTGTTAGGCAGGAACAGGCAAGGAAGAGTAATCTTTAGCTTTGACACTGTCTGCCTCTGAATCACACCCCCTGCCTGACCCCACCCACTTGGCTTTAAAGAGTGTAGTTAGCATATTGGGCAATAGCACTAGGTGTTTGAGAATGGGGACTAGAGAATAAATTCCAACTGCACTGGACTCAGTGGAGCGGCACCTATTAAAGGATATAAAGAGCTCGAGTTTTTGGAGGGGGTGAAACTTCCTCTTTAAATGCTCCTACAATTTTTGGAATGCTTACATGAATTTTCATTATGTATTATCTGCAATACCTAGACATCTCGTGATATCTCAGCCAAACCTAGATGGCCGTAGAACCCTATGGTGATCTAAGTTAAGTTCAGTAAAATTAAGGAAGGTCTGGGTGGTCAGAAATAGGAAATAGGAAATTTTATCAGAATTTTTACAAAAATTGTATTAAAGTAAATACAACCTGCCTAGTCATCACCAAATGTATGTAATTAATTCATTCAATATCACGAATATTGTATTTTATTTTTTATTGCTTACAGCTGCCACCAACAAGTCACTTTTTGTGTTTATTTTGTTTAATTTTTCTTTTTTTTTTTTCTTTTCAATCTGTTGAGCTTTTGTCTCATATTTTTTGTTGATTTTTTTTTGTTTTGCTTTTATTTCATTTTAACACCTTATGCATTGTCTGTGCTTTTTCTCATGCTATGCATGCTGTTACCCTATTTTTAGGCTAGCCCACCCTCTGCTTGAGGTTATTTTTTCCAATATAAGAGGCATTGTTTGCTAGGTTTATATTATACACTTATTTATTATAAATAGTTTTGTTTTACATTTCAATAAATCGTCCTTTAGAGATGGGAAAAAATTTGGATTGGCCATTAGGATGCGATGGGTAAATGGATTTGCTAAGTTTGAGATGAGCTTTTTCAAAAATAACAGTTCTAGGAATTATTTTGGTGGATGTATAATTCGCTCATCTGTATTTTACCTACTTAAATTATTATACTCTTCTCACAATGGCAGCCATTTTGGTTTCAATTATCTACAGACTACCAATTTACTGTGAAATAATCACATCACTGGTCTGAGACCCTCTTATTGAGTAGTCGAATTATCAGCCCACAAAATGGCTACCTTTAGGCTGGGGCATTGATGAGGTAAAAAAAAAAAAAAAGTTGCAAGTGAAAATTGCTAAATTTCCAACCATGTCAGATTTTAAGGATAGTTACAAGTTGACTTTCAACTTTTTCTTATCGGAAATAATTTGAGTTGTAACCGTTATTTTACTGAAATTTTAGACTACATATATATCAGCATAATAGTTAGGGTATACAAGAAACAGTATTTGCACAAACGGGTATCATGAAGCCTAAATCATCTAAAACTAATACAACTTCTCTGTAAAATATAAAACAAAAATTGGATCATTTCAGTAAACTTTGTAAATTTCAACGTTCAAAATTTTGCTAAAAATTTTTGTGAAAGTGTAAGAAATTTCAGTTCTGTAAAAGGTCTCTTAAAAACCCCATAAGTTGTAAAAAAAAATGGATTTTGAAATCACTAAAGATAATAACTTTCTCTTTATATGTAGCACTGTGAAGATTTAACTACAGGAAATCTGATATTATATGAGATGAATTGTACATTGGATTAGGATATCATTAAAATAAATTGCCCCAATTTACAAAACCATCAACGACCTAGACCTGAAAATCACAATCCTTTCTTTGTTCTTTAAGTGGGTAGTATGTTTTAACCCTTGTATAAAAGTTGAAGATATTTTTGTATGCCCTGCCAAATTCAGCCATTTTTGATGTGGTAGGTGTTAGGATCCCAGTGTGCCATTCCATCCAGGTTTTCTTTCACTCCAGTGTTCCTTCTATGCAATACTTATGTTAGCCTTTGTACAAATTATTTTGTATTAGTAATAATGATAAGAAAAAAAAATAATAAATCATGTGATATATTAATCGGGATGTGGTCAGAGTGTATTTTTGAGAAATTCAATGTGTTCTTAAACTCCTTTGCCCGTCTCTCGCTTACAACCGAACTCCTCCTGCCTCGACCCGTGCCCTGTCCAATTATCTTCCCTGTGGTACTGCAATTTGGTGTCTACAGTTCATCCACGCACCATCCGTTACTAAGAAACTACTTAGGGGATAGCGACCTGAACATTCCCTGTAAGGAAATCCATACTGACCTTAGGGTTAATGGTGCACTACTCACAATCCCTTAGACATTGCTCAGTGGTTTAGCCCTAAGCCAAATCATAGCATAGCATAGGTCCACATCTGGTGGCCTTCTTAAGCTAGGATAGAACTGTAAGGACTGGGTGCCACAGTAAATGTCTTAGGGGGTATTTCAAATCCATAGGAAATGCCATAAACATCAGACAAGATAGGGAAAAAGGTTGTACCATCATCTATATTTAGGGACAAAAAGAAAGCAGGGAAAAGCTGCAGCATATACGGTAGTCATGACTCTCTACTGTATTGTACACTATATTAGATGCAAAAACAGCAGAACATAGTTGGTAACACCATCTCCCAAAAGTTATCATGGCCTATGGAAAAGTTAAAAGTTGCTATGGCCGAGATAGCCCTCTCTATTATCCAGTCAACAGATTCTCACACAAGGATATATTCTGCTATTCCACGAGCCTTGTATTCCCATTGTGTGAGAAAGAACAGGTACCCATAATGCAATTTTCAGACTGATCATTTATGGTAAAGATCCAGCCTGGTATGTCATATTTGCCAGATTGGTCTGGAATATTCCAAATTAAATTGTTTGTTTTTTTACCAAAGCCGAAAAATTTTGGATTTGTCTCTGGAAAACTAAAATGGGCGCTGCGCCGTCATGATGCTCAGCGTGTCATGCTGACCCTGGGCATGTGACATAATAAAGATCATCACACGCCGGCTCTGGCGCTCTTCTGAGATGACACAAGCACGGAGGAAGAAGAAACAGATCGCGGAACGCCACAAGGTGGCCCGAAAGAAGTCAGATAAAATGAGTATAAGTGTTTATTTATTTTTTACACCTCCCTCAGGCCTCCACCTATTATAATCTGCGGTCTGAAGAGACGTCAGAGTATAATAATTTAATGTCCTGTTGTATCCAAACAAGTTTGAACTGAACTGAACAGGAGGATTACTTCATTGATACAAATCTTCAGAGATTAACATAACCTTAAAGGGGTTTTCCGGGCAAAAAATATTTTATTTTTAAAAGGTCTGTTAGTGCTATTAATGGGTTAAAAGTACACCCATCTATTTTTAGCAGTTTTTTGAGTGATTTCTGGGTGTCTGTCGGAGCTCCTGACATCTTCTGCATTTGTATACATGGTGTAGCTTCCTGTGTAGCTTCCACACTACCTCCCTCTCACTGTCCCCCTCCTCTCTCACTCCATTACACCCCCTCCCTGTCTCCCTAGCTAAGCTATCCCACCCACTGCTAGCCCTTCACAAGTAACTAACTAAGCCCACCCGCCCCACCGCTTTATACTTACCTAGCTTCCTCTCTGGGAGACGGCTCCTCCTTTCTCCTACACTGTGTGCAGGCTGGAGACTCCTCTCTTCCTCTCTCCTAGCCCAGTCACAGACTGGAAGTACCTATGAGGCCTGCGCAGTAGAGATGGAGTGCCATCTCTACTGCGCATGTCTCGCAGGTACCTCCAGACTGCGCAAGCACTTGAAGAGAGGAAGAGGGGAGGAGCTGTTCCTGGACAGGAAGGCACGTAAGTATTGATTGGGTTGGGGGGGAGATTACTGGTGACGTTCCGTTTTGGAAGCGGTGAAATGGAACGTCACCAGATTATCAGAAAGTGTCCCTGGGGCGGTCATGTAATAAGAGTAATTATACTTTTTTTTTTTTAATATAAGTAAATTAGAAGTTAGGTGGAGGGAGGGGGTTTAGTTTAGGGGTTAATTTGTATTTTATCCCGGACAACCCCTTTAATGACCATGTACATTTGCCTAATTTCATAGTACATTGAATGGCAAATAAGCTAAGGCTAAACCTGATGATTTTGGGAAGACTGGCAACCAGTTAATGTCTTTGGTGTGTACCCAAATTTCCCTGTATTGCAGATGTTTTCGGGAAAAGGATTGGGCATTTGGATTTGAACATGCCTGATCCTTTTGCTGTCAGAGGAGATGATGAAAGGGGTGTCTGACTGTGACCCCCCCATTCAGAACAAAGGCACCTTCGACTGAGCCAAGAGTGCAAGTATATGAGGTTGTCAGCAGGGATAGCCAATTGGGCCAAATAAGCATTTGGTCCAATATTACATTTCTATAGAAAAAAATCTGTCCTGTTCAAAGAAACCTCTTAGTGAGCCAAATTCCAACATTACAAGTATTCATTGAATGTTCATCACTAAAGATGAGTGAACCAGTCTGGAATGAACTGGATTCATCCCAAATTATCCCATTTAACCCAAACCCCAGGGAAAGTGCAAAAACATAATAAGCATGGATATTCACCTTCCATCACCTCTCCAGGGCATCCTGGCGGCATCTGGAGCTCCCACATGGTCCTCTTCTGGCATCCTGGGTGACATCATGTGCCATGGGGGAAAGTTGAGACCCGTGACACATGGGGTGTGCCTATTTACGATAAAGCATCATGACATCAGAGCACCCCATGTGACTGCCGTGGCCCAATCACAGGGCTCAGCAGTACCTCAGGTACGTGACATCACTCAGAAGGCCAGAAGAGCACCCAGAGGGAAATCCCGACATCGCAAAGAAGTGTTTATTATACTTCTGCACCTCCCCTGGGCCTCCACTTATTATAATAATAGCACTTCAGGTTCAGCCCAAAATGATGCAGGCAGATGAAGCTCATGAAACGAATCTCATGAGGTTCACCCATCTCTATGCATCACTGCAGCATCCCAGAGTTTTACTGCTTTTAATTGTTTGTCTTTGTGCCTCTGGGTTATGTTGGTATGTCCCATTCTTCATGTTCTATGTTAAATGTCATTGTTATGCAGCTTTACCTGTTGTTTTTCCCACTCAGTGTTCAAACCTTGCCCTTGGTTCAGCCCTGGCCAATCACAGGCCACTGGGCGGGGTTGTAGTAGGAGACCTAGTCTCCATGGCGACCGTTGAGCCCAGTCAGTTGAGTAGTTGCAGACATCCTGTGCAGTTCATGCTGGACTGTGCAGGGAGAACACCAGCACTGGAGCTCAACAGCCGTCCATACAGCCCTTAGGAGGATTGTTTGCTGCCCCAGGCTCATTCAGAGATAGCCCTGAGTAAGGGAGAATTCCTGTCTGGATCTTTGGACAATTTCTGTGCCATGCCATGAGGAACAGGAGAGGACTCTGACAGGAGGACCTTGTGCGGGCCTAGTCTTCAGGTAACCAGATCCCTGTCAGGACTCCCTGGAAGCACCCCGGAGGAAACTACTACCACCACCATCCGGTAGTGCTGCAGGACCCCCCTTGACTGTGTCCGGCCCAGGAGCAGGGCTGGAGTGCTTGGTGAGTATGCTCGACCTAGCAGGTGGCACACCACTACAACTCCCATCCTCCGGTCTCCTCCATCTGGGTTTCGGCATAACTTACTGATCTCAACCTATGTTGGGTCTAGTGATGTCTCGATACTAGGCTCTGACTGCACTTTGACACTTTTGAGAGACAAGAATCTCAGTCACAGTAGGGTCTACATGTAGCACAATCATGTACTTTCCAATGGAGTTCCCCTTTAAATGTGAATATGTGTCTCATTTACATAACCTCCCATCAATTCCTATTACCTCAATTGTTTTTACGAAGAGACAGCTTGCTGGTATCACAGCTCAGTAACTATACTTAAAAGGCCCCTCACCATGAATGAGTAATTATTTATGGTCTTTACCTTCAAACAATTTATCTAATCCCGAAAATAGGGCTGCTGATCCATATCACAGGCGGGGGGAGGCCCAGCCAGCCAAATTAGGATGAATGACACCATCGTAAATAATGAAGATTGCAAACACAGCCTCCATATAATTACCAAACAGTGTGATACCATCATAGACGCAACTGTCGACATTATGGTTTCTCGAGAGGAAAAAAAAGCTGAGAAGATCTAATTCATCTCGTGCCCCGTCCTCATTCATGGAACGTACGGCTCTCCGCCTCGTGAAATTCGTTTGATGAGAACTGGCATTTCTCCAACCTCGCGGCATCTATGTAAACACCATATTTCAAGATCCAACATGGTAAATGAAAGACAGAGACAATGTGATGATGTGATAGAATGTTTTTGGGAAAAAAAAAGCAAAATTTCTGGCATAAGAAATTCTGCATCGAAAACTTTTACGCCACGTTACATCCAGGTCCCCTACCCCCTCGTGAGGACTGGTGATTCCTGAGTAGGATTTCCGTTCTTTCAGCTGCAGCTGCCTAATCAATTATATCTGGATCTCGGCCTATAATAGAAACCCCCAGGTGTTTCGCAATGTGGCTGATGGCTGATTTAGCGAGCCTTTGACCGGAAAGCTTGTCAATCATCTGTAGACTCTTGGGTTGTCTGTTCAGCTTTACGTTATAGTCTCACTTTAACACTCCAACGTTGCGGAGCAGAACGTTACCTCTTATTCTGTATCTGGGAAGCGAAATATAACAAGGAGGAAAGACTGGTTAACATAAAACTAAGGACAAGGGCTAAGAGGACGGGAGAACTCAACTGAGTTATACTGGATTAGAAAAAACATGGCTGTTTTCTTCCAAAATTGGTGCCGCACTTATTCTTGGGATGAGCCTGGTATTGTCACAGGTATGGAAGAAATGCTGCACAGTAAAAATGCTTTCAAAAATAGTTACCAGTTTATTTTTGTCAATTAACATAATGAAGAAAAGAGAAATGTCAATCCTAACAATATTTGATGTGACCTTTGCCCTTTATCTTGTATCAATTCTTCTTGGTGCTTGGAGTAAGTTTATGGCAGAACTTGACAGGGAGGTTCATGACATCCGAGATAGACTGGATGATGTTGAGATCAGGACTAGTTATGGGCAAACCTCTCAAGATTCATTGAGTGTTCAGGCTCTGCAACTCGGGTACCCAGTTTGTTTTGGGACAAACAAGTTCACTACAAACCACACTTTAAATTGACTTTAAACATAGTGTATGACACTGTCAGGGCTCCTAGGAACCTATCTATAAAACATAGCGTATAACACTGTCAGGGCTCCTAGGAACCTATCTATAAAACATAGTGTATAACACTGTCAGGGCTCCTAGGAACCTATCTATAAAATATAGTGTAGAACACTGTCAGGGCTCCTAGGAACATATCTATAAAACATAGTGTAGAATACTGTCAGGGCTCCTAGGAACCTATCTATAAAACATAGTGTAGAACACTGTCAGGGCTCCTAGGAACCGATCTATAAAACATAGTGTAGAATACTGTCAGGGCTCCTAGGAACCTATCTATAAAACATAGTGTAGAACACTGTCAGGGCTCCTAGGAACCTATCTATAAAACATAGCGTATAACACTGTCAGGGCTCCTAGGAACCTATCTATAAAACATAGTGTAGAACACTGTCAGGGCTCCTAGGAACCTATCTATAAAACATAGCGTATAAAACTGTCAGGGCTCCTAGGAACCTATCTATAAAACATAGTGTATAACACTGTCAGGGCTCCTAGGAACCTATCTATAAAATATAGTGTAGAACACTGTCAGGGCTCCTAGGAACATATCTATAAAACATAGCATATAACACTGTCAGGGCTCCTAGGAACCTATCTATAAAATATAGTGTAGAACACTGTCAGGACTCCTAGAAACCTATCTATAAAACATAGCATATAACACTGTCAGGGCTCCTAGGAACCTATCTATAAAACATAGCGTATAACACTGTCAGGGCTTCTAGGAACCTATCTATAAAACATAGAGTATAACACTGTCAGGGCTCCTAGGAACCTATCTATAAAACATAGTGTATAACACTGTCAGGACTCCTAGAAACCTATCTATAAAACATAGCGTAGAACACTGTCAGGTCTCCTAGGAACCTATCTATAAAACATAGTGTATAACACTGTCAGGACTCCTAGAAACCTATCTATAAAACATAGCGTGTAACACTGTCAGGGCTCCTAGGAACCTATCTATAAAATATAGTGTATAGCACTGTCAGGGCTCCTAGGAACCTATCTATAAAACATAATGTAGAACACTGTCAGGACTCCTAGGAACCTATCTATAAAACATAGTGTAGAATACTGTCAGGGCTCTTAGGAACCTATCTATAAAACATAGTGTAGAATACTGTCAGGGATCCTAGGAACCTATCTATAAAACATAGTGTAGAACACTGTCAGGGCTCTTAGGAACCTATCTATAAAACATAGCGTATAACACTGTCAGGGCTTCTAGGAACCTATCTATAAAACATATTGTATAA
Organism: Leptodactylus fallax; assembly: GCA_947044405.1. NCBI lineage: Eukaryota > Metazoa > Chordata > Amphibia > Anura > Leptodactylidae > Leptodactylus > Leptodactylus fallax. The sequence goes on along the minus strand of CAMRHE010000063.1, from coordinate 5,847,449 downwards.
CACTGTCAGGGCTCCTAGGAACCTATCTATAAAACATAGAATAGAATGCTCTTAGAAATTGTGGCACAGCTCTATTCCCTTTAACAGAACTAAATTGCAATACCAGACACAACCTGTGGAAAGTAGTGGAGCTGTTTCATCAAGAAATCATGTAATCCCGTACAACCACTTCAATTTCCATCACTTTACTCAATAAAAAATGAACAGAGCAATGTCAGAACTATGGACTGATTTTTCATCTACTTCTATCTCTTTGACTTTTCACCTCTGCACCTAATTTTTTTCCCCTCAGCTGGTAGATTTACGGTAATTAAATCCGCCCTCGGTCCTATTCTGCCTGCAGTTTATTGAGAGTGTTCATCTTATATGAGATGATACATAACGTTTTGCATAGTCTCGGTATAGCAATTACTGTAAGATGGAGACAGGTACAATATGAGGAGTGATGGATACTGAGATGTATAGGAATAATGAGCAGCAGGTCGCAGTTCTCGAGTCCCCGGGAGATTCACCCAGGCAGATAAATCTTACCGGACACTGCCTTTCATGTTCGGAGGAGGAAGGTGAGAGAGCAGAAGTAGAAGTCAGGAGAGGAGGGGCCGGCTAGGCTTTCATGTACTGTATATATTAGTAATACTGCACAGGAATACGAGACCGCCTGCGTCAATGGAGTGTAACATATATCTAGGAGAAATAGTCCATTGTCATGTTTGTAAATAATATCCGTATCACATCCTGAAGTCAGAAACTGGAGAACTAAACAGAGAAGAGCGGAGATACCAGGCGCTGCTTATCTCATCCTGCAGTAACGGTGTCGCCGATCATTCCGGGAGATTTCCTCCCCCTGAGTATATAAAGGGGGTTGTTGAAGAGCTGCAGTGTATAGTATATACTCAGCTGCTGCAGAACATCATAATACACACCTCAGCTGCTGCAGAACATCATAATACACATCTCAGCTGCTGCAGAACATCATAATACACACCTCAGCTGCTGCAGAACCTCATAATACACACCTCAGCTGCTGCAGAACATCATAATACACACCTCAGCTGCTGCAGAACATCATAATACACACCTCAGCTGCTGCAGAACATCATAATACACACCTCAGCTGCTGCAGAACATCATAATACACACCTCAGCTGCTGCAGAACATCATAATACACACCTCAGCTGCTGCAGAACCTCATAATACACACCTCTGCTGCAGAACCTCATAATACACACCTCTGCTGCTTCAGAACCTCATAATACACACCTCAGCTGCTGCAGAACCTCATAATACACACCTCAGCTTCTGCAGAACCTCATAATACACACCTCAGCTACTGCAGAACATCATAATACACACCTCAGCTGCTGCAGAACCTCATAATACACACCTCAGCTGCTGCAGAACCTCATAATACACACCTCAGCTGCTGCAGAACCTCATAATACACACCTCAGCTGCTGCAGAACCTCATAATTCACACCTCAGTTGCTGCAGAACATCATAATACACACCTCAGCTGCTGCAGAACTTCATAATAGACACCTCAGCTACTGCAGAATCTCATAATACACACCTCAGCTGCTGCAGAACATCATAATACACACCTCAGCTGCTGCAGGACATCATAATACACACCTCAGTTGCTGCAGAACATCATAATACACACCTCAGCTGCTGCAGGACATCATAATACACACCTCAGCTGCTGCAGGACATCATAATACACACCTCAGCTGCTGCAGAACATCATAATACACACCTCAGTTGCTGCAGAACTCCCTTCACAACGAAACATTTCTGGGTCAACCTTCAGGTCCTTCTCTAATGCTAGTAAATGGAGTTACCTTGTGACCACTAGTGTGCTGCGACTGATTTTTAGTGGAACACTGCTCAACCCTTTTTCGATGTTGTGGTCACGGCTCACAAGGGGTTGCTAAGCGACCTCTCTAACATTAGTGAAGGAGTTGCAGGACAACCCTGCGATCTTTGGTCGTATGATGGAATTCACTGAGTAGCCATCGCCTTAATGCAAGCATCATGACTTTGCCGCACCCTTTGTGATTGGGCTTAAGAGTTCCCCCGGGCCTGTGACATCACCCAAGAGGTCCGAAGAGATCCCAAAATATAACAGTCATTCATGGGTGTTGAAATCCAAAAGTTTCAGGTTCAGGACGAACCTAAAACTTTTGGAAAATTCGGGACAAATCCAGTTTGCTCTCAACAGCTCGCTGATCTCTATCCTGGTCAGTCCTTGTCCATTACTGTCTGTCCGTCATCTAGTATCATGATCAGGGGTGTAACTTGAGGGGGTGCTGAAGGTGCAGTCACATCTCTGCCCAGGAGCCTTGGGGGGCCCATAAGGTGTCTCTTCCCAATATATGGAGACCATTACTATAAATAATATATTGTAGTAGGGGGGCCTGGTACAGATTTTGCATTGCTGACCAGGAGCTTCGTGTTCCTTGAGGCCCATATAATCTATGCGAGGAGCATTGGGCATCCAAGACTAATGGCTGACATTGACTATGTTGACATAGCGAGAGGGAGCCATAGACTGGAATGACATAACTGAGTATGATAAGTCGCCATTATCACCACATCATAAAGAGACACAAATTATTTTATGCAAATAACTGTTTACCAGCTGTTTTTCCATAGCCGAGACTTTTGCCGTCTTCATTTCTTACCCTGCGACAGTCGGCTCTTCTGCAGACTCGTATGTGTATATCAGGTAATTTACGATCTCTGCACTTAACCTTTAAAAGCAAAATTTATGGGATGGAGACACCACAAGGATCCATCTGTCTTCCCATTCTGGAGCAGGTAAATGAGTATACAAGGCTATGATTTGCAAATGAACTTATTAAAAATGTATAGTTTCCTTGAATGAATTTACGCTCGCCCTTTACTATGCTAATAGTGAATTAAAAAGTATCAGACGTTTGTCTTAGAATTTGTAATTACCCGGAATACGATGGGGCGACACAACATGGACATCACCAGGAACGACACAACTTGGACATCACAAGGAACGACTTAGCATGGACATCACCAGGAATGACACAACATGGACATCACAAGGAACGACACAGCATGGACATCACCAGGAACGACACAACATGGACATCACAAGGAACGACATAGCATGGACATCACCAGGAATGACACAACATGGACATCACCAGGAATGACACAACATGGACATCACAAGGAACGACACAACATGGACATCACAAGGAACGACATAGCATGGACATCACCAGGAATGACACAACATGGACATCACCAGGAATGACACAACATGGACATCACAAGGAACAACACAACATGGACATCACAAGGAACGACACAACATGGACATCACAAGGAACGACACAACATGGACATCACAAGGAACGACACAACATGGACATCACAAGGAACGACACAGCATGGACATCACAAGGAACGACGCAACATGGACATCACAAGGAACAACATAGCATGGACATCACAAGGAACGACACAACATGGACATCACAAGGAACGACACAACATGGACATCACAAGGAACGACACAACATGGACATCACAAGGAACGACACAACATGGACCTCACCAGGAACGACACAACATGGACATCACAAGGAACGACACAACATGGACATCACAAGGAACGACATAGCATGGACATCACAAGGAACGACACAACATGGACACCACAGGAACGACACAACATGGACATCACCAGGAACGACAAAACATGGACATCACAAGGAACGACACAACATGGACATCACCAGGAACGACAAAACATGGACATCACCAGGAACGACACAACATGGACATCACAAGGAACGACACAACATGGACATCACAAGGAACGACACAACATGGACATCACAAGGAACGACATAGCATGGACATCACAAGGAATGACATAGAAAGGACATCACAAGGAACGACACAACATGGACATCACCAGGAACGACAAAACATGGACATCACAAGGAACGACACAGCATGGACATCACAAGGAACGACACAACATGGACATCACAAGGAACAACATAGCATGGACATCACAAGGAACGACACAACATGGACATCATAAGGAACGACACAACATGGACATCACAAGGAACGACACAACATGAACATCACCAGGAACGACACAACATGGACATCACAAGGAACGACACAACATGGACATCACAAGGAACGACATAGCATGGACATCACAAGGAACGACACAACATGGACACCACAAGGAACGACACAACATGGACATCACCAGGAACGACAAAACATGGACATCACAAGGAACGACACAACATGGACATCACCAGGAACGACAAAACATGGACATCACCAGGAACGACACAACATGGACATCACAAGGAACGACACAACATGGACATCACAATGGAGGAGCCACACAATGTATTCACATATTATTGGACCTTTCAATAAATCACAATAACATAAACCTCTTGTCCTGGTCAAGATTGGAGGATTGGAGGCCATTGGCCAAAAAGTGGACCTCAGGTGACTACAGGAGCTGATGACAATCTAGTAAGTATAAAGACAACCCAATATTTACTGAAGCAAATTTATTGTCACTGGCGTACTGTACTGTACACCCCAACTGGTGCAGGGAACTGGAGATCTTCGTAAATCTATCGGACGTCCAAGCGCCAGAATGGAAATCTTCGCCAGGTTAGAATTGATGGAGATTTCCATTCTAACTCAAAACTGGCAAGAGTTATAATGAATTAGTCGGGCCGAGGCATCCGCCAATTTGGCTTGCCCCCATCCGCGCCCTGCCCACCACATTGAGGATTTGGGCAGGCCAAGGCGGGGGATATCTTAGCCCGACTGGTTTATTATAACTCTTGCAAGTTTTCTGGCATCGGTTAGAATGGAAATCTCCATCAGTTCCTACCTGATTGTAACGCATGTTTGGCGCTATATGTGCACCTCAATATCATCGCTCTACGCCAAGAAACTGGAGAAGTGGGTAGCTTTTGTGTGTGCAGCTTGTGTTAGAACTACTGACACTATTCAAAGCCCTTTTTTTCCGCTTTGCTTTGCACCTTATTGAGGGGAGGAGTTTATCGTGTCCAGGTGCTTTATATAGAAGCCAAAGACTCACTGAGCATGCTCCACTATGAGGCTGGAGTCTAAGTAGAGTTGGTGAGCAGGAGTGAACCTACCTGTAAGTACTTACTTTATTTAACTACTTTACTGGAATTTGGATAATGACTAGCAAGATTGTCCATTTACTTCAGTGCACAGTATGTTATATGTCTGCACTACTGAGCAAGAGGTCCAGGGTGAATACCACTGTGGCAGGTATAAGTAGTGGCATAACTAGCAAAGTCTGGGCCCCATAGCAAACTTTTGACTTGGGCCTCTACATGCTTTAATGCCCCATTTACATACACTGTAATGTCCCATAGCGGCCCCTGCATGCAGTATGTCTGACAGTGGCCCATATGGTATTTGTTGCAAATACACCCATGAACTATTATATAATTATATCATACTTTGACCCCAGAGTATGGGGAGACTCCCTGCTGTCTGTGGCCCTCTTTAACAACATCACAGATGTGGATTACGCTGACATCATTATTAGAGATGAGTGAAGTTTTCAAAAATTTGATTCGACAACTACGTCAAATTTCGCGATATGATTCTAGTCGATGTGAATTAATTTGCGGCGACTAAACAGCTATTTCCGGCCTGCAGAGAGCTGGGGTGGGTGGCAAAATGGTGGAAGCCCTTGGATGCCGCGGTCATGTCTCTCTATCTCCCTCCCTCCCTCCAGCACGGACAACTTTTATTCATGTGGAAGGATCTGCTAACAAGCAAAGACACGTCTACCCAATCGCATCACTAGAGAACATCATGTGACCGTCTGATGTCACAAAGGTCCTTACTAAATATTCGTTACCATGAAACATCAGGAAATCCGGATTCCATGTGACTCGAATATTTCCTGAAATTCGGATCAAATTCCACTTCTGCAGCTTTGATTCGCTCATCCCTAATCATTATGCACTGTGACGCCAGCCTGACCCACATGAGGTCTGTGATGTCACTTAAGAGCCCCAAAGACAGCAGGGAGTCGAGCCAGAGTCCACAAGAGGTAAGGAACACTGTTTTTTGTTTGTCACCTCCCCTGGGCCTCCGATCATTATACTCTGGGGTCTGAATAATAGCAGTTGCAATTCGGACATATTCAGTCTGAACGTAACCGCAAGACGAATCTTGGTTCACCAAACAAATACATTTGCTGCGGATCTGTGGCCTTACTTACTGATCCCCGCTCCTGCTCACGGCTGCCTCCGCTTCCCCTTCTACCCTCCAGGAGGTTCCAGCAACATGATATGGGATGCATGTGGCATGGGGCAGAAGGGGTAGCGGAGGTGGCCGTGTGCAGGAACAGGGATGGGTAAGTAAATAGGGCCCATTACCTGCTGGGGATACTCTAGCAGGTAACGGCCATTTTAAAAATATAAAGTGGTGGGCCCCGTATCGGCTGCTACGCTACTGCATGTTGTCCATCTGGAAGCTCGAATTAGAGATCTGGAAGAGCAGAATGTAACACTGAGGGCCATTGAAAATCTTGAGTGGATTGAGCAGTCAGTGGGTTAGATATGGAGGTTGGAGAGCTGGAGGGACATCAGGTTGACCAGTCAAAGAGCTGGGTGAATACAAATATAAGAGGATCCAAGAATAGGAAGGACACTCCTGTTTCTGTTCATCCAAACAAAATTCCCAAGTTTGGTGAGGATATCCGTGTCAGCAGTATATAGCAGTGGATAGCAGTATCCACTAGGGCTGCCATTTCTGACACTGATATCCTCACATCATCACCCAACTTGAGAATTTTGTTTGGATGAACAGAAGCAGGAGTAGCCTTCCTTTTCTTGGAGGGGGGCGATAGTGCAGGTAGGGCAAGACCGTCAGTAATAATTTATCACCAGGACCATCTCAACCGAATGGTTTGCAGTGTCCCTGGTGCCAGGGTTTGGCATATGGCGAAAAAATTACAGGGAGGGGCTGAGGAAGACCCAGTTGTCGAGCACCCACTAACGCTATGCCCCTTTTTGTACATAATTTTACTAAAAACCTTCTTTTTTTTTTTTTTTTTTTTCATCTGTTTAATAAGATTACTCAAACTAAAACCATAACCCAACGTTCAATGTTTTTCTCATCTATCTTAGATGAATGTTGATTATTTTAATCCACTTTGTCATTTGATGACTTTTTTTAAAGCCCCCAGGGACCCCATGCCGTGTGTTTGACCATGATGAGACGGATAATCCCGTATCTTATCACTAACCGCTTCTTTACTGACCTTTTGGCCTGACAATATTGCTTAATTAATATTAAAGTCCTGAGATTACTCGGGGTCGGGGAATCAATTTAATGAAGTTGTACATTGGTAACAGCCTCCTATTGATTCTTCCGTCTTACCAGAGTCTATACAATGACTGCCAATTTAAAGCGAGCAAGAACATGAGAATAATCTCAAGAACACACACGTCTTCACTTAACATTGACAACATGTTATTGGTTTGGGGTAATGTGACGTACTCTATGGATAAGAAGAAACTGGAGGCTTGTAGCTCTTGGGTTAAGTCATAAGTGGAGTAGTCGATATAGAAAATTGAAGGTTCACATACACATTACAGCTAATTTGGTTGAACCCCCTTATCCATATGGGAGCCCCCTCACTTTCCCCTGATGTCAGAGGAGAGAAGGATTGGGCATGTTGGATTTCTGGCAACAGGACTTCCTTGTCCCTATCAGAACAAGGTAGAGAGTGCATGTCTATTTGGGGGTGAGAAGGAATAGTTGTATGCTGAACAAGCATTTGGCTGACATCTGTTCACCGGTCAGCTGTTAAACTATAAGTATTGGGTTACATTTTTTTTTTTTCCACTATTGTGTAGGGGGATATGTGTTGAACATTTTTGGAATCTACTTTATTAACCTATTTTACTAACTTTTAGTAGAAAATGGGCTCTAAAGTTGTCCCTAGCAAGGCTAGGGACCCATACTTGCCTTTAAGAACCTCTTCAGGGCTCCACCATAGAGCAACATCAGCTGTCTAGGGTCACCACTGAGGCCTGTCATTGTGTTTTGTTGGGTTACATGGAGGGTGTTGACATCATGATGCTTTGTTGATGCGAATTTGCCACCACTTATGGAAAAATATCATGAATTAAGTGTTTGCAATTAGTTGAATTTTGTTCAATGAACATAAAACAGTAAGTTAAAGGTTTTTTTCTCATTATAGCGACAAACCCCCACCTGGTGGGCACGGAATAACTGGAAAACTGAGACAGCTGGCGGAGGTCATCTCGCCTCACTACCGGGTCACAGTAATTGGCAACCACAAGAATCCAACAAAGAAGAAAATTCTCCTAACAGGTACAGAATGTTTAACAGAAATACACTATATATACAGAAGTATTGGGACACCTACACATTACATTACACCTTCAGGAGTTTTTATGACATCCCATTCATAGGTATTAATATGGAGGTGCCCCCCTCTTTGTACATAGAACATCTTCTACTCTTCTGGGAAGATTTTGGAGGTGTCGGAAATTCAGAAGATCCAGAAGAGCATTTGTGAGGTCAGACATTGATGTTGAGAGGGCCTGACTCTCCTATCTCCATTCCAGTTCATCCCAAGGATGTTGGATGGGGATAAGGTCAGGACTCTGTACAGTGCCCCTGCCCCAAACATGCCTTTTTGGTTTGTGCACTGGGGCACAATCATGCTGGAGCAGTCAGTCCACCACAAATGCCCGAAATGTCTTGGCATGCTAAATGTTCGGATTTCCCTTCACTGAAACTAAGGGGCCAAGGCTGACCCCTCTTCCACCAAACTTTTCAGTTGGCACAATTGCTACAGTTCCTTCCACTTTTCTATAATACAGGTGAAGGTGGAATATCTAGGAAGGAAGACATTTGACATCTGTGCCTCCTGGTTGGGCTTCTTCTGTCCATTTTAGATAGGCGAGCATGTGTAAGGTAACATTGATGGAGTATATAGAGCTGGATAAGCTTATTTGCCGCAGAAGATTCCAGAGACTCATCCCATTCCTCTCAAATAAGAGAGGGGATAATACTTTTCCATCTATCCTCCTCAACCCGCGGGTAAGGATTAGACAATTCAGACTGAGTAATGTTCATATATAGGAGTGATATTAGCCCCTTTGGCCAGTTAGGGTGTTGGACGAGATAGATGGACCTCCGGAAATTGAGCTTTAACAGCATGACGTAGATGAAGAAATCTCTAGAAACTGGTCTGAGGAATAAGGTGGGATTCTTATAGTTGTTCAAAGGTAACAAAATACCATTAACATGGAGATGTGAGAGGAGGGGCATAACTATAGGTGGTACAGAGGTCTCAATCACTACCAACCCTGAAACCTAAGGGGGCCCAAAGGCATCTCTACAACTTAAGAGGACACCAGTATTATAGATACCACCTGGTAAGTGGTGGCTCCATTACAAATTTTGCATTGGGCCCTGGAGCTTCAAGTTGCGTCTTTGGCGAGAGGTAAGTTACTCCACGATTTTTCAATGGGCCATGTCATGTAGGAGTGTTTAAAAAGGACTGTAGTTTGAGAAAAGGGGGCACTTTGCATGACTGTGTGCACTGTACAGGTTGACTCTATGTGCCGTCCTTGTTCTCCACGGACCCTTACACTTCAATGAATGAGCCTATATCGCAAAACAGACAGGAGCTGTAACTGATCTGAGTTCTGCATCTGGCCCATGGTATGGTAAGACGTGGTATGGGCCCATAGCAAAGAATGGGTCACTGTGATAGCCACTAAAAAAAATAAAGCGCGCGGACCAAAACTACAGGCATGTGCATGGAGCCAAACAGTTTGTGAGTAGACATGGAAACATACTGAATCTGGGCCTCTATGTGAACGCTACCAATTCCATAGTAGTCGTATAAGCCATTATTCATCTCCCAACTCTACTTGTATTATCTAAGGCACATTACTCATATATGGAGGATTGCGGGAAGGATCAAAACATCAATATCTTCTCCATTCCAGACAACTGAATTTGTAGAGCCATCCATGAAACAAGGTATATATTTCTCCATCAGATATTTTCATTACATGTAATTTACATAAATTTCGTCTCTCTGGCTTGCTGCCTTCGCGCTGGATTCATTGAGTGAACACGGCTCGGAGAGAAATTGAATTTTTCTCTCCCTGAATTAAATAAACAAGGATCTGTACACCAGGAGACAAATAAGATCATTGTACAGAGAAATAAATTGCAATCCTTTTCTGCTCTGATAACTCCAAAAAGAGTAAATATGGTAACGTTGTACTTGTGTATTATGATATCGGCGGGATTGTATTCAACCTAGTGGACATCAATGGGTTTCCTAGTGAGAGGCATCTATTAAATGCACAGAGGTTGAAATCTCCCTGTATGTCATTTGTATCTGAAGGTCTACAAGCAAGGTCTTTTCGGGATGTCTAATAGACTACAACAGTCCAATACATCCAACCATGACCAAAAAAGCTCTTGGTAAAAATAAGGAATCCATTGTGTCCTCCATGTTATCAATAAAGTATAAAGAACACACTGAGCCCAATATGAATTCATTATGCAGTAAACTCACTAGTGTTGGGTGAATCGTCTCGCAACAAGCCAGATTTGTCCCGAATATTCCAAATTGTTCATTTTTTACTGAAACCAAACAATTTGGTATTCATAATACTCACCTTTTCTCACCTCTTTCGGGCCTTCTTGCGATGTCCAGCAATAACTCACAGGATAATAATTTCAAATCTGATTCTATCGAACAAGTTGGGACCATACCAGAGGTTCGCCCATCCTTACTCTTAAGTTATCCCTAGTGGTGACTGCCGGAAGCTAGAATTTTAATGTTTAAAGGCGATATCCAGCCCATGTATCCCACCAAATCTGACAATCCTGATACACAGTAGGACAATTGTTGAAGTGACCCGTGAAGCACAGCAAGTATTGTGCAAATATCATATTCTAGTTAAAGGGGTTGTCTAGGAATTAAAAATCGGATTGGCAAAGACTGACAGGCGACCAGCTGTACAAAGCAGCTTCCAGCTTCCGTACTATACACAAATAGTTGGCTCCACACCCTGAATAGTGGCCAGGCACCAGTACTGCAGCTCAGCTCTCATTGAAGTCAATAAATGGCCATGTGTGGATATAGCCATGAATACCAAAGTGTGAATACCCATTCTGTGAACTGTAATGATGGTCAACACAGTCTTGTAGAGATCTTGAAGAGGTTGATTTCCTCCTGATCTCTCCCAAGTTTTAGCTAAGGGGTGAAATTTATCATTATTTGTTTTGTATTGCAAATAGAGGAGACTTGGGGGGGGGGGGAAAGCTCCTGCTGCAGGAAGTTGCCTTACAGACACAGGATTGTGAGGAGGGGGTGCATATAGAAAGAATCTCTCTGTATCTCTGCAGTATGAGTCAAAATAGAATTAAAGAGAGGAATTGCTAATGTTTGTTAGTGCTCCTTTAAGAACGTGATTAAGTCTAGGGACAGATGGAGACAATTAGGTTTCTATATGCTTCAAGCGGCTACTAAAATCTTTCCTTTCTTCTGATGTGATGACAAGTGTTATGTTGTCTTCAAGAACTAACTTGTCCTAGAAGGTCATTTGCATTATTGTGGGAGCCAACATGGCAGTCCACACAGTCTTGTAAAGATCTTTCAGAGAACAGAAGGGTTAACTCCAGTTCTCTTATAGTTCAGGGACTAGGTAGTAGCTAAGGGGCTAAAATGTATCATTATTTTCTTGATATTGTAGATAGAGAAGTGGGGAGAGGCTCCTGCTGCAGGAATTTGCTTTACAGTCAGACAATGGATTGTGAGAAGGGGATACATATAAAAATATTCTCTCTCTACAGCATGAGGCAAAATAAAATCAAAAGACATGAGGAAGGAAATTTAGGGGTCTACTGCTCCTTTAAGAGACTGATATAGACTAAGGACAGATGGAGACAATTAAGTTTGTTTATGCTCTGAGCTAAAACTGAAATATATTTCCTTTGTTCTGATATTATGGCAAGTCTTATATTCAAGAACTTTCTTGTCCTACAATATTCTTTGCATTAATGTGGGAGCCATAATGGCAGTCAACATAATGGCAGTCAACACAACCTTGTAGAAATCTTGCAGAGAACACAAGGGTTGTATCAGGAATCCCAATATCTTAGGTCCTGCTTGTAGTTGCCTCAAGGTTTTGGTGACCACCACATAACTCTGGTTGGGGCTGCAAAGCCTATCATAACTTTAAGACACAGACCCAGTCAGAGATCTGCCTCATCATTTAATAAAGTATAGGTGAGGTATTCAGAATTTGCTGAACTTCAGTCTTTGCCTGTGATTGTCTAGGACAGTTAGGCTCTTACTCTGCTGAGAGAAACTTTTCCTACTGATCTCCTGGTTCTTGCTTCTGACTTGGAATTGGCTTTGACTTCTTGGATTGGACTTGGACTCTGACTCTGCTCTAATTCCCATTTTGTCTATTATTTACTCTCCTCGTTTTGTTCTTTCTTTTATTAGTGCACCTATTGTCTTATATTCCCTGGTTTCGTGACCTTGGTCTTGAGCAGCCAAGTCCATCCTGCCTTATATCATGGTGCCTTAGATTCCACACTCCAAAAACAGTGTTGGGCAACTGGTATCAGTTTACTAGCAAAACTCTGACCTAATCTGTTCATAGGGCATTTCGGGGAGTTCCTCTTCCTGGGAGTTGCAACTGCGGCTCCTTACAGGTTAACTTCCTCCATTTCCCTTCAACTTTTGTCTAGTAAATCATTGAGAGGCGGGATTCTAGCTAAGTGGGTGAAATGTACCATTGCTTGTTTTGTATTGCAGACAAAGAGGTGGGGGAGGCTCCTGCTGCAGGAAGTTGCCTTACAGTCAAAGAAACCAGATTGTGAAGAGGGAGAGCCTTAACTTTTCGATAAGGAGAGGGATTTTTAGTGTTCCTTTAAGATGTTGATATAGTTTAGGGACAGATGGATCCAATTAGGTTTAATTATTGTTCTAGCTACTTCTAAAATATCTTTCCTTTGTACCGATGCGATGACAAGTGTTACGTTGTCTTCAAGAACTGAGTTGTCCAAGGAGGTCGTCTGCATTAATGTGGAAACTATAATGGTGGTCAACACAGTCTTGTAGAAATATTGCAAATCTCTTCTACTTTTGTCTAGTAACCCGCTGAGGGGCTGGGTTTTAGCTAAATAGGTAAAATTTACCATTATTTGTCTCGTATTGCAGAAAGTGGGGGGAGGCTCCTGCTGCAGGAAGTTGCCTTACAGTCAAAGAAACCCGGACTGTGAAGAGGGGAACCTTAACTTTTGATGCACATGGAAACAATCTATGACAAAATAGAATCAAAAGACACGAGGAAAGGGATATCTGGAGTTTTTTAGTGTTCCGGTGATGCAATCTAAGGACAGATGGAGGCAATTAGGTTTATTTATGCTTCGAGCTACTTCTGAAATCTTTCCTTTGTTCTGATGCAATGACAAGTGTTATGTTGTCTTCGAGAACTGACTTGTCCTAGAAGGTCGTTTGCATTAATGACACTTCAATGGTGTCAGGGAGATTTTCTCTTCGGGTCTAAACTGCAGGGAGATTAAGAGATTAACATTGCAGCCTATTAACATGGAAGGTTGCGAGGAGCATCTGCCTAATGCACTTAGCAAACTGGAGGAAGATAGAAATGGCTTTTGCCGGGTGCCTGGAACTTCTCTGTATGAGACTCAACTGCATTGCGGCCAGTGAGATGTGACTTCGAAAATACCGTGCCTGTGAAGCCTTCTCTGTTATGTCCGTGAAAATTACTTAATACTTCATTGAAATCGCAGTGCGGTGGCTTTATGATGCCGAGGCCTTTGTGTAATGAATTGAAATTTAGAATAGAGTGATGTATCTGAATGACTATTGTATCCGTAAGGTCACCTTTCTCTCGCTAAGTAGTTCTAAGTTCCTTTGTGTTAATGCAAAGTCTCTACCATATTGTGATAGAGGGTGGAACAGTGGATTATATTTATAGTCCCAAAAGGAGAGAAATATAATTTGGACTAGTCCAAAAGTTGAGGTTGGACATGGACATTCCAATAAGATTTAGTGTGAATCCAGCCTTAGCAGGAAAGGTATAAGCTATAAATTTTTTTGCCATAATGGGGCAGACAATAATAATAATAATAATAATAATAATGTGCCACAAAACCGGCAAAAATACCAGATTTATTGTTAGATTATTTTTGTGCCTGGTACCTGACAAGGGGGTGTGACTTATTGAAAAGGAGTGTGGCTTAACAGGAAAGGTTGTAGCTAAAAAAAAATTCTCCCCCCCCCACCCATAGTGGGTTAGATTTACTAATATAAATGTGCCAAAAAAATGTCTGGTACATGCCTTGTACAAGATTTATTAATTTAGATATTTTTTGTGCCTGGCCTTGACAAGGGGTGTAACTTAAAGGGGATGCTCTTTGTTTATGTCCATAAATATCTGATGGGTGGGTGGCCACTGCTCAAGTCAACTGTACAGGGCCCCTTCCGATGCCTGTACTATACACAACATGGGGCCAAAAGCAGTCCCTGCATGGTGACTGAGCCACTACTACAGCTCAGCTTCCATTGAAGTCGGCCCCCCACCAACCAGATATTTATTATCTTAAGGATAGGCCATAAAAAAATCCTCCACAAACCCTTTAATGGGAAAGTGTGTGGCATAAGGGAAAAGGTTGTAGCTGAAAAATGCGACTTCCCCCATAAACTAAGCCCAGCATATCTGTGTATGACCCTGTCAGCCTACTGATTTCAGTGGGAGCTCTGTAGTACTCATTTTCGACTGCGGAGGCGCTGTAGGGAAATGAAACAATTGTTGCCAGGTTCCCCCCACAGATTACAGATGATCATTGGGCACTGATTACATTATATGGGTTGCCTCCCATAAACGGGTGTTTCCAGATCTTCACTGGTTCTGCTGGAAGAAATTTTTAATTTTCAACTATGATTTCAATTACAGATCTGAAAATTCTTTAATAAAACGACTTGTTCAATCTCCTTCCGCATCTCCTTGTCACCAGGAAGAACATTTCCCCTGACTGCTCGGCTTGTAGCTATTACTCAGCGATTGGTTTTTTATGTGACTCCGCTCTGATTTAGCACTTTCCCTTAATTTAGAGCTATTATTTGGGGTGCCTGGAGACAATGGGAGTAAATCTGTTGATTCTGTTCTAAAGCCATAGACACTTGAGCAATCACTGAAATCCCCCCGCTATACACGTTGCTGATTGTTGTGCACGGCCCGAAAATAGAAATACAAAGACAATACAACATACATATGTATAACAATAGCCATAAAATACAGGGGGCCCGGCTCCTGTTGGGGCCAGTACAATTACGAGCGCCTTCAGATTGACATTGAATGGTAAGAAATCTACGTGACTACCATTGTGTTTGTAGAAGGATAGGGCTGAACTATGCAAAGGTAGTCCATGACAAAAAATACCGCAAAAAGGAATTGTTGGACTGGAATGAAAATTTCTCCGTGTGATAAGATGAGATATGGCAGGACATGGAGGTATACAGGCTCTGTATGGTATCCTGCAGTACATTTACCACACATGTTACAGCTGGGCCTGTAGCCTGGATACAAGATGAGATACGGCAGGACATGGAGGTATACAGGTTCTGTATGGTATCCTGCAGTACATTTACCACAGATGTTACAGCTGGCCCTGTAGTCTGGATACAAGATGAGATACGGCAGGACATGGAGGTATACAGGTTCTGTATGGTATCCTGCAGTACATTTACCACAGATGTTACAGCTGGACCTGTAGCCTGGATACAAGATGAGATATGGCAGGACAATGAGGTATACAGGTTCTGTATGGTATCCTGCAGTACATTTACCACAGATGTTACAGCTGGGCCTGTAGTCTGGATACAAGATGAGATACGGCAGGACATGGAGGTATACAGGTTCTGTATGGTATCCTGCAGTACATTTACCACAGATGTTACAGCTGGGCCCGTAGTCTGGATACAAGATGAGATACGGCAGGACATGGAGGTATACAGGTTCTGTATGGTATCCTGCAGTACATTTACCACAGATGTTATAGCCGGGCCTGTAGATTCAGCACACTCGTATGTCGGTGACCTCGCAGCTGGTCCTGTAAATGCTGGATTGGTGATAAATCTGGTTACTGGGCAGGACCAGGAAATGTAATCTGTTGGAGACATTCCTGGAGAACCTTTGTTTGTGAGCAAGCATTATCCTACTGGTACCAGTTGTCCGCCCTGCCATGAGACAGCACATGTGGCAGTGTCAGGATGTCCTATACATATCACTGAGCTGTTATTGTCCTCGTATCACTACTATGGGTGACCGACTGTCCCATGTGATGGCTACCACATCACACCAGTAGAGGGCAGTGTGTCACTCCACAGCAAAGGCAGGACTGAAGAGCTCACCACAAGGCCTCCATACTCCAACCTGACCGTCACTGAATCCCAAACTGAAACTGGATTTGTCAGTAAAGATGATATGTTTCCAGTCTGTACAGTCCAGGTTTCTTGTTCACGACACCAATGCAAATGAAGGTGACATGTCTGTTTGTCAAGGGTAGAACATGTAAAGGTCACCATGTCAGTAAATTTCCTTCTGCGACGCATTTACTCTCTGGTTAGAGGCATGGTGTATAATGGAGGCTTCCACTGTGTCTGGATGATGGACAAGGAAACTGCGGGGCCTGTTCGTGCTTGTTAGCGATCAATCCTCATGCAACCATTGCCCCAACACCTCATGACAGATCAGACAGGGCTAGATAGTGGGTAAATTGTCAAAACTAGCATCCTACTCCTTTCAGTCCAATGATGCACCCCCTCGCAAAGTCTGTCAACTGGCCAAAATGTCTTTGAATGCATTGTAGAGACATGTCTAGCCTGGGGATAGGTTATCAGGATCCATATGTTTGGGTCTTGGACAGCCCTTTTAAGGTGAAAGAATCATAACATACACAAACTATGTTGGGCAAATCTTGTGAGATTCATTTAGCGAATATTTGCACAGTTCATTTGACGTATGCTGTGATGGAGCCCAGGAGAGGTGAGTAAGACTGTTTTATATATATATATATATATATATATATATATATATATATACTCACCTCTCCTGGGCCTGTGCTTATAAACCCAATAAATAGTAATAATCTCAGCTCTCCCACATGAAAGGGATGGCTCCTAGGTATCATCAAAGCAGTCCTAAATGTTATGATTCTGTGCTTGTAGAAACCCCCCGGGCAGCAGGGTATAAATGAAATAATACAGTGGACGTACATCACTCCGGCCTCTTACTTTACATAGTCTACCAATGATAACACAGAAAAACATCACACGCAATGACATCATCGGGGTAACTCTTGTGAAAACCAATGATTACCAGTAGATTAATCCACATAGAGCAAACCTTAATGGACAAAAATGTTTTGTGCGATAAAGAAATGTTGTTACAATCTCCACGATCGATATCAGGAGAACCTATAAAGAGTGCTCAGTATATTCCGATTAAGATAAGGGCTCACGGGAGGAGAACCCCCAAAATTTAGGGTCTATATATTATATTAGTGTATACTGAATTGAAAAAAGGCTACTACTATTCTCCTACAGCCTGAATTATGTGCAGACTGGTGGCTAGGGGTATATCGGGCATCACGTCACTGTCCTTGCCCTTTTTTCTGTGTTTAGAGCTGGAATGCAATGGTAATTCACTGCAAGGATACAGAGATGGATGGGAGACAATGAAGGTCTAGTGAGTGCCTTGTACGTATCTGTGCATCATATCCTTGAGTATCTCAACTCTCTCGACTCACAACCTTTTCCCGCTATGCTGCATACTATTTATTCCAGGGGTGTAAATCCTCACCTGTTTGAGGACTAGAGATGGGTTCAAGCTTCAGCAAGGTTCGACCCAAATATCCAAAATTGATTGTGTTTTTTAAAGTTGTCTTTGACAACTCATATGGCTGCTGTGACGTGTTGCGGTAATTTATTATACCCTGGGGTCTCTTTAGATCCTAGAGTATAGTAGGCGAAGGCTCAGGGGAGGAGACAAAAAAAAACAAACATTTATACTCTTACCTCTTTTGGGCCACCAGCGCTCTCCTGGTGACATCATGCATCAGAGGTCAACCGTGAGGCCTGTGATTGGGCCACAGTGGTAACATGGACATGCAGACCATCATGATACTCAGCATGCCCATGTCACAGGTGAGACCCAATGACAGGCCTCAGTGCATGATGTTTTTGAGGATACCAAGAAAGACCCTTGGAGGCGACATCTGGCTCTGTTCTGTGACGTCATGCGCCCGGCGTCAGTGGTGACATGGGCATGTTGAGTCTCATGTCACAGAAGAGTGCCAGAGTGCCTGGAAGATGAAGAAAACAATCATCAGACACCACAAGGAGGCCCAAAAGAGGTGAGGGAAGAGGAGAATGAATATTTTTGTCACCTCCATTGGGTCTCCACCTATTATTCTCCGGAGTCTGAAACCTCAAAGTATAATAATGGCACTTCCGGTTATATCTGAAGAAGGTAGGACAGAAACAAACTGGAGGATTCCTTTGTCCGAGCCCATCTCTACGACATCCCTACCGTATACTCCCGCCCCCCAGAGTTGCTAGTTACACCCATGCTTATAGTTACTATTCCTAAAAATGATAGCAATTCAGGTACAGGGGAGATATGAGGGAATTTCTTATCGAGCTATCATCCATATAGGTTTCCTTTAAAAAAAAAAAAAAAAAAAAAAAAAGATTATAAAAAGTGTTTGAAGGGTTAATCAGCAAACCTCTTAATTTTTGTCACATGTAATATATTCCGGTTGTCAGCTATAAGAAGCCAACGGCACACGAGGGTAATGCTATAAACCCTGCACATATGTAATAGGAGGGGCCCCCCAGGTCCCAGAAATAATTAGTACAGACAACATCCGAGCCTCTAGCACCTAATAATACCCTATGAGGATATTATATAGAAGCCGAGATACCAACGTGCCTGTAAATTATACATAACTAGAAGTATTAAACAGAATCGTATAATAAGAGGCTGAGCCGGGGGGATGTTCGCCCTATTAGGATCCATTACATGATGGCTATAATGAAGTTATCCTGATTTAATGAGTGGGGTTCTATATTAGAATACATTATTATTACATGTATTGCTTTTCTTTGCTGGTTCAGGAGCAGAGGAGTAAGGTTTATGCTGGTAAAGAGGAACAGGAGACTAAAGCCCCCCATGTTAGAGGTCTGGGGGAAGGGTCTTGTCAATGGGGTCCCCAGCACCACTGCTGATCAGCTGAGGGGTCCAAACTTTACAGTGCCATACATTTTGCATTGGCTGAGCTTGGTCTAAGCTGCAATACCAGGCATAACTAGTACAAAATGTATGGCGCTGTATCTGCTTTATAGTGGAGACGACTTGGCACTTTCTGGAGCTACGGGTTGTGTCCTAGGGGTTGTTGGAGGGTGGATATTCATTTTATTTGGTGGGCAGAATCATTTTATCTAGTGGGCCGAAGGAACCTGAGGCTCACACTGCCTGCATCTCTGTATATGGATAAATTCTACCAGCCCTGACCTTGGCCTGTACCCTGACAACCCTCTTACCTGTTCCCTTGGTGCCAAGCTCAGTCACCTACACCAGAGCTACACCTACAAGAGCAATATGCTGGTCCTCTGCAGGGAAGAGCAGATTCCTGTATAGGGGTTAAAGGGTTGAAAACATGGGGACCACTTAGACAACATCCTCAGGAGTAGCCCGCTGTGAAACCAGTTGGATGACATTGCTATGCATTAGACATATCAGTAGGTCTACATCAAAGACTGCCCACAAGGTCTACCAGACAAGGCTGGGATGAAATCTTCTGCAGTCTAAGGCATGGGGTTTCTAAATGCTTCTCCTCCCCAATCCCTAAAATTTAGCCTGACCACAGACTGTCATCCCTGAATTGTCCCCAGAGCAATAATGGAAGCCGTATGGATTGTCACTTGGGATGGGCGAACCTCGCGAGATTCGTTTCTTGAATATTTGAGAAGTTCGTCCACCTGTTTTGTTTTGGGCCGAACTCTTCAGACCCCAGAGTATAATAATTGGAGACCGTCTTCAGTTGTGGCCTTTTCCAGTTCCCTAGGTGACCCAGGGGACCACTAAGGCCTGTAATTTGGTTTCAGTGGTTGTATGGGCATGCTAACATCTTGGCACAATACCACATGCGTCATGACATCCTAGGTAACCACTGAGTACCCCAGGACCTGTGACATCACCTAGGAGAGAAGATTCCCGACAGGTGAACAGGATGCCACAAGGGAGCCCAGGAGAGTTGAGGGAAGGTGTGTATAAGTGTGTGTTTCTGCACCTTCGTTGGGCGAACCCCAAAAGTTATAAGTTCAGCTCGAACCCGAAGCTTTTAGAAAATTTAGGTCGAATCTAGTTTGTTGAGAATTGATTTGCTTAGTTCTAGTTGTCGTCCAGCAAATCTATTGTATGTAGAGTGTAATAATGTATATTTTGACCCCATCACGAGTCTCAGAGTCCCATCTACCTGCACATATTCCAGCTGTATTAACTCACATCCACAGTACTTATGTCGTAAGCCCCTTCTATAATTTTATTTCTTTGGCAGGAGGGGAGAGCACACTGGGGTATATTTTGACTCTTGGTCCAAAGCCAAATTTTATTTTCCATCTGAAGTAATAGTCAGAGAAACAGGTGGCAAAAAGATTTAATATGAAAAGGGATTTTAAAAACTGGGGCTAAACACCTGTCTGAAACCAGATCCTTCCTGCACAAATCTGCTGATGAAATGGAGAAAATACTCAGTGATTTCCCAGGGTTGTTCAAGGCTTGTCACAAATTTTAACAGTGATAGAATAATTCGGCTGTAATATGGTGCACAAAATAGAGACATGAATGTAATGCTAATATAATATACTGTATGTATTCAGAGGCAGGCAGACCATTAGGGCGATTGGGTACTGCCTAAGGACCCCTGATATTTAAAGGATCCACGTCCTGCACTTAGAGAATACAATACACATCCTTACAGGGACTGGGGTTCCATGTTTCTTATATGGGGCTTTGAAATTTGGGCTTTCTGTTTTAAAGTTAGAGGTTGTCCCAAGATTGACAATTCTCGCTATCCACAGGATAGGTGATGCGTCTGATAGTATTGGGGGAACCTTGCAAGATTCGTCCGGCAGTTTTGTATCAGGCCGAACTTGTTCAGTCAAAACTGGAACTTCTATTACAGTGGGGGGGAAAAAGTATTTAGTCAGCAACCAATTGTGCATGTTCTCCCACTTAAAAAGATGAGGCCGGCCTGTAATTGTCATCATAGGTAGACCTCAACTATGAGAGACAAAAATGAGAAAACGTATCTAGAAAATCACATTGTCCAATTTTTTTTTTTTGCAAATTATAGTGGAAAATAAGTATTTGGTCATCTCCAAACAAGCAAGATTTCTGTCTCACAGACCTGTATCTTCTTCAAGAGGCTCCTCTGTCCTCCACTCATTACTAATGGCTCCTGTTTGACATTGTTATCAGTATAAAAGACACCTGTCCACAACCTCAGACAGTCACACTCCAAACTCCACTATGGTGAAGACCAAAGAGCTGTGGAAGGACACCAGAAACAATATTGTAGACCTGCACGAGGCTGGGAAGACTGAACCTGCAATAGGCAAGCAGCTTGGTGTGAAGAAATCAACTGTGGGAGCAATAATTAGAAAATGGAAGACATACAAGACCACTGATAATCTCCCTCCATCAGGGGCTCCACGCAAGATCTCACCCCGTGGAGTCAAAATGATCACAAGAACAGTGAGCAAAAATCCCAGAACCACACGGGGGGACCTAGTGAATGACCTGCAGAAAGCTGGGACTAACGTAACAAAGGCTACCGTCAGTAACACACTACGCCGCCAGGGACTCAGATTCTGCAGTGCCAGACGTGTCCCCCTGCTTAAGCCAGTACATATCCGGGCCCGTCTGAAGTTTGCTAGAGAGCATTTGGATGTTCCAGAAGAGTATTGGGAGATTGTCATATGGTCAGATGAAACCAAAGTAGAACTGTTTGGTAGAAACACAACTTGTCACGTTTGGAGGAGAGCAAATGCTGAGTTGCATCCAAAGAACACCATACCTACTGTGAAGCATGGGGGTGGCAACATCATGCTTTGGGGATGTTTCTCTGCAAAGGGACCAGGACGACTGATCCGTGTACATGAATGGGGCCATGTATGGTGAGATCAGCAAGGGCATTGAAGATGAAACGTGGCTGGGTCTTTCAGCATGACAATGATCCCAAGCACACCGCCAGGGCAACGAAGGAGCGGCTTCGTAAGAAGCATTTCAAGGTCCTGGAGTGGCCTAGCCAGTCTCCAGATCTCAACCCCATAGAAAACCTTTGGAGGGAGTTGAAAGTCTGTGTTGCCCAGCAACAGCCCCAAAACATCCCTGCTCTAGAGGAGATCTGCATGGAGGAATGGGCCAACATACCAGCAACAGTGTGTGCCAACCTAGTGAAGACTTACAGAAAATGTTTGACCTCTGTCATTGCCAACAAAGGATATATAACAAAGTATTGAGACGAACTTTTGTTATTGACCAAATTCTTATTTTCCACCATAATTTGCAAATAAATTCTTAAAAAATCAGACAATGTGATTTTCTAGATATGTTTTCTCATTTTGTCTCATAGTTGAGGTCTACCTATGATGACAATTACAGGCCGGCCTCATCTTTTTAAGTGGGAGAACTTGCACAATTGGTGGCTGACTAAATACTTTTTTTCACTACTGTATATTTGGGTGGTCTCCTGGGCTCTGTCCTGGCATCCAGTGTGGAGCCTCTTAAGGCCTCTCCTGGTCTCATGAATGATGTCAGTGGCCACTGTGGACTGTGATTGGGCCTCAGCAGTCACATGGGTCACGCTGACCTTATGATGCTTAGATGTAAGCTAATTCTGAATGGGCCCTTACACAACATAATTGTTACTGAGAAGAGATAAGCGAATTGGATTTGACCCGAATATTCCAAATTGTTTGCTATTTTTAAAGAACTTGTTTCAAACTAAAATGGCCACCGTGAGTAGATAGTAGTGGTCCCGCTATGATCTATTAAAAAAAAAAAATAAATTGGTGGCAGTGGGTGAAAAATAGAAAAAAATCGTAGCAGAGCTGCCACCTCTATGATTTTGATTTTTTTTTTTTTTTTTTTTTTTTTTTACTTACTGCCACCAAATTTACAGGGATAGTGGCAGTGGTCCCGTTATCACAGAAGAGTGAATGCCGTAGCTCTCCCATGATTGGTCCACGAGCGCCAGGTTTTTCTAGTAGCCCTGAGTGTTCTACACTATGTTTGAAGCCATTTTAAGGTGGGATTTGGAACCGACCCAAAACAATGATTCTTGAGGGGGTTCACCCATATCTTATAACTACCATTGTAGGATCTATAACAGCAAAAATTACCATAATACAAGTAGTATTGAAACGGTTGAATGTGGTACAACACAAGGACCCGTAACTGGTGATATTCCTTAAGCAAAATATAACTCGCTGCCCTAATACCAAATGTCCAGCTGCAGTGATTGATCTCTCTTATGTCTCATGTCTAGGTTTCATTTCCTGTGAGGCCCTGGACATAGATTATCAGATATCTTGATATTAAAATAGATTAAAACCAATGCAATATGTGAGAGACTAAATAAAAGGTAAAAGTAAAAGATATTTATGTCCTGAGAATCACTATTGAGGATTGTCACCTCAGTTTGAACATACCTTCAATGATACACTGACAAATCTGTTAGAAAATGCAAGTTTTTCAATAAAAAAAGTAGTCAAGTTCTAATATAAAATTAAGAAATGAATTATTGTTGCAGTTTATAGGCTTCATTCACTTGCAGGCTGTGCACAGCTTATTTTAGTGTGGGTCAAGACTTGAATTCCAGTAGTGCAGACCTTTACTTTCTCCCTGCTCATGCCAGCAGCAGGACCAGATAGAGATAAAGCGAGAGAAAGACAGAGGTAGAGACAAGAAAGAAAAATGAGTAGACAGAATTGTTCAACTATTTGTGCATTCACAAAAAGAATTTGTGAGCTAAGATTGTGTGATTACAGCAGCATAGGCAAGCAGCTTGTAGGAGAAGGGAGTGTTTAGTGTAATACAAGCTTGACTGGGCTGTAGATCTATTGTATCTGTAGCATGCAAGACAATATATGCAAAATCTTGCTTTATGACTGATTCTCCAGGGACAGAATCCAGACTGTAAAAAGATGTGTGGCAGAGAGTTCATTAGAATTGTCTGTCTATAAAGGAAAGTACAAGCTATTTGTGTATCCACACAAAAAAAATTGTGAGCTGATAAGGTTGTGTGATTACAGCAGCATAGGCAAGCAGCTTGTGCCAGCAGAGAAGGAGGAGAAGGGAGTAGTGTTTGCTGTAATGTGAGCTTGACTGGGCTGCAGCTCCAATGTATCTGTAACCTAGAAGGAAAATGTAACACTGATGTTCCATGGAGAGAATCCAGACTGACAATAACCATGTGCGGGAGAGTTTATTAGCATGAGCAAGTTTGTAGGTTTGCCAAGAGGCAATTTTCTCCAAATTGCTGGCCCCACAGCATGTCCATGTGCAAGGATGGTGCTATATCAGAACCATACCAGTAATAATCTTTAGGGACTGTACTATGACTATACATTTTATCATCTGTATAAGTCTTTGTCAAGGAAATTACTGCAGGTTCTGTATTAATGGCTTCGTTTGACTATTTGCAATGCCCTGGAGATGGCAGTGATTTGGCTGGGATCCTATGATGAATGTCTATAGTAGGGCTAATTGACTATTGTGTCATGTATTAGAATTTGTTAGTATTAAATATTTATGTCGATCATGTCCTTTTTTTCCTGATTCTTTATGTATCATGTCAATAGGGTTAAATAATTAATTTACTCAACTGGTTCCTGCAGGTTAATGAAGTACGTGCATGTTTAATATCAGGACCTGTGGTGGGTTGTGCATACCAAGTACATGTATACACTGGGTTTGGCACTGAAATCTAAAGCATGATTTCCCTGTATATATTAAAATGAGGATATATTGTTAAATTGTCCTACTGTGTGAAATGTATACAAGACAACAAACCAGCCATGTCTATGTGGAACCATGAGCAACAGTGTGTCCCGCTGCGCCCCAGTGTCCACTCTACCCAGTCCTGAGCTTGACAAGCATTTGTCCAGGATATCGTGGACCTTTCTAACCTTGAATTCTAACATTACAGAATTCTGTGCCCCACCTTATTTAACCCAACACCCCAAAAACTACCAACAGCTCTAAAGAGGACTGTGGTGGGGAAAACTGATTGTAGAGGCTTGAAACCCAATGGAGACTGTCAGAGTTCTCCTCCATCTGTTTTTTACCGTTGCCATAAGTTATGGTTGGGACCCTTCATACTTTGTTGCCCGTTTTTTTTTCTGTGACTACCATGTATATCTAGTACTAGGCTAAGGTTTTAGGCAGGAATGGAAAAAACACTGTGAAGTAAGAAGACTTAAAAAAAAAAATGCACAGAATGAAATCAAAAGAGAAATCTAAATCCCATCAATATTTGGAGGGCTCTTCGGAGGAGAAGTCCTGGAAGTGGTGATATGGCTTCTTTAAACGTCTTCACACAGTTTGGAAGAGGACTGATGTCAGTGGCCCCAGGGGACCACTGAGATCTGTGATTGGGTCAAAGTGTCAATGTTGGCATGCCCCATATGACCGCTAAGGCCCCATCATAGGCTTCAGCAGTCCTCCGGGCTAATGATGTCACCCAATAGACTGGAAGAGGACTAAAATACACTCTTAAAGGATCACCAGATGCCTCAAGGTAGCTCAAGAGATGGGAGGGAGGGTGATTATTTTTCCAACTATTTTTACATCTTCTGGGCCTCCACTTATTTATACTCTGTGGTCCGAAGAGACCCTGAAGTATAATAGCATTTAAGGTTTGGGCCAGACAAGTTCGGTTCAAAATGAAACTGCTGGGTCAACCCCTCGATTAATCATGTAATGAATCTTGCAAGGTTCTCCCATTTCTAGTGACCACTCTTGGAGCCCTTTTGTAACCACCTAGTTGGCTGCCTGAAATCTCAGGACACACCTGTAATCTACTGTATCTGCTGCAGCGTCCTCAAGTGGGGCCCGAAAAAAGACAACTCATGGGACCAAAAATCTTGGTGATGACTAACCTCCTTGCATGATTGTCTGTCTATTTTTCTTGAGGGTATGACATATTTTGTCCAGATTTTGGTTCTGGTTGGGAAATTTCTCTCTTCGTCTCAAACTACAAGTACAGGGAGAGGGAACGATGGACATTTGTAGTGAGTGGGCATCTACATCATGTGGGGCCCAGAAATTTTTGCATCCTCCCCCTCTCAATAATTTCCATCTAAACAGAGGAGATTCTGCTGGGTACATACCTTCTGCCCTATGGAGAGACCATCTGCCTGGACGATAGTTATCGCTAAGGAGCCATAATACTTGCTTATATGGTTAAGCCTCTTGCAATGTATTTCTTGTGAGTGAGTCGTCTCTCCATAACTAGAGCCGACATTGATGTATTACTGCACACCCAACTGCACCAAAGGTTTTTCCCAGAACCCTGTACTTGTACCTTGAACAGAACCTTGTTTTGACACAATGCACTGGTTAATGTCCCCAGACAACAAAAAATGACTGGAAATCTATAGACTTCTACAAAACATGAAGAACATGGACGGGAAAAAAAGTTTCTAGATGAAAAACAGAATAAAAAAGGCTATTCCAAAAAAGAGATGGGTGGCGGATAAGTAATAGCCTTGCAGCTGGTAATAAATCATGATTTGTACTTGTGGTCTTAAAGGGATGTCTCATGCGTTAAATGTTAGTCTGGAGAAGAGAAAAATTGCAGAGCATGTATTACGATTGGTGTTCTGTACGCCGGTCTTCAGCCATTCCCTGTTGGTGCCCATGGGCCAGAATGGAAATCAATGGCAGTCAGGAACTGGCATAGCTCTACTATGTAAGTCATGACAGTTTTCTGGTGTGAGTCTCAGTAAATTTGGCATTTTGACCCCAGCCAGTCTTAGCCTCTGCCCACTTTCATAACAAGTGGAAAGCTGGGCAGAGAGAGAGGAAAGTGGTGCATCTTTGTAAAAAAAATTCCCTGAAGGAGGCCATATTGTATGAATGGATAGTGCAACCATGACCCTCTTCACCATGGCGATCTAGAGCGAACCCTGGGTCCTAGTTCTCATTTCCAACCAATATGTTCAAGATGTTCAATAATTGGCAAAGTTACAAAGTCCTAGTTCTGTAAGTCAGAGATCTGGTGACAAGGAACTGCCTATGAGCCCTATCTGCCACTAACTAGTCTACAAAGCTGAAGGTGCTCTGCGAAAAGCTGAGTTTCCCTCTCTAACACTGGCTACTGTCTATCTGAGGTAAACAGGAAGTAACTCTGGGCTAAAGATTGGGGGCTCCTAGCAACCACTAGGCTCCTCCCACCTTGTAGAAATCCAGAGTGTAATCCACTCCTGCTCACACAATAATACAGAAATGTCCTTTCCCATCCCCTGGTTGAGCTTGAACTTATATCTTTTTTTCAATGTACTAACTATGTAACTCTCATAATGTCCTTCGAGCCCTGACAGTGTATAACACTGCCAGGGCTCCTAGGAACCGATCTATAAAATAGTGTAGAACACTGTTTTATAGATCGGTTTCTAGGAGCCCTAAGTATTATACACTATATTTTAAGCCAACTTTAAAGTGTGATTCGTACTGAACTTGTTTGTCCCGAAATGAACTAGAGTCCCCAGTCACCAAACCTCAACACAAAAAAAATCTTGAGAGGTTCGCCCATCTCTAACAATTAGCACTAACTACAAATAACTAGCGATAATATCAGCCACCTATGGAGACAAATTGCAGAGGTTGCGATATCCACAGCTTCATGAAATACATTATCAACACATTTTTAGACATGGTCTTTTTGTAACAGTAAATGTGTTCGTGTCAGCCATGCATGTGGTGACCATTAGCCCCGTAGCCTTAAAAAAATCTATAGTTCCCATGCTGTATGTTCCTTCAGCAGAAAGGATCACTGAGGGCTGACATATCTACCAGTGACAAGCAGCCTCGAGGCTGGAGTCCATACCATTTAGTACTGGGGTGGGAGGACATTAGGCACCGTGTCAATACAGAATGCACAGGGTATTATTGGAAAGAAATGCAGGGAAAGCAAATTCTAAAAACCCTGAGCCTGCTAAACGGCCAGCATAAAACATTAGCATGAAGTCTTTCTAATCAATAAGTGCAAAGATTTCCAGAGACTTCCACCAGTTTTGGGTTGCTCGTAGAGGCAAACAAACTGGTTCAGATCAAAACAGATTTGACCTGAATTTTCCAAAAGTTTGTGGTTTCTGGCCCCCCAAAGGATATAACTCCACATTTAGACACACCGTAATGGCCCCTTCAAGTATAATATCCCATAGTGGCCCCTTTTTTTTTTTTTTTTTTTAACTGTAATTTTTATTGAAAAATTTTTTTAAAAAAAAAATACAATTCAAATGCAAAGCAAATAATCCGTTAAATCTGAAAAAACAACAACAAAGACTCGATTTAGGGAATACAAAAGACACGACAAAGGGAAGGAACAATAAGGAGAAAGACAAAGTTGGGGGTCAGAACTCAGAGACCCTGTGTGGCACAGTAGGAATCCCAGTGGGACCAAATTGCTTCAAATGCCTCTACCGTATGGTTGAGGGAGGCGGTCAAGTACTCCAGACTGCGGATGTCCTTCAGTCGGGCTATCAATTCTGAAATTGCTGGGGGAAGAGCTTCCTTCCAATGGCGAGCTATAAGCGTTTTGGCCGCGTACACAAGTAAAGGAATAACTTAGATGTATTTTTACCGAGACCTTTTGGAGGGAGATTCAGCAAATAAACCATGGGATCCAGGGGTATACCATAGTGGCCCCTTCTTACAGCATAATGTCCCATAACACCCTCATACAGTATAATGTCCCATAGCGACCTCCACACAGTATTATGTTCCAAAGTGGCCTCTATGGTGTTCCTTGTAAAAAAAATTCGGGTTCGGTAAAACCCAAAATTTTGGGGGTACAACTCCCAACAACTATTATACCCTACTCTAGAGTCTTTTCAGACCTCAGAGTGATCGAACATAAAAATTACATTACTTCTACTGGGCTCCAGTGTGACTCTCTTCAATGCCGTCACAGACGTTGGTCATGCCTACGTCATTATACATTGTGATGCTGGCCTTACCCACGGGGTATAGCTATGTCGACAGAAAAATAAAAGTTATGAATTTTGGAAGGTGGGGAAGGAAAATATGAAAAGTCACCGAACATTAACATACAAACGTCCCTGCGTCCTTAAAGGGTTAAGGAACATTTTAACTTTTTCCTTTGTCTATCACTCAATAACATTGGGTTAACCATAACCTAAGATTATATTTATTCGCTTCGTGGTTTCATCCCACCCATTCACAGCATCCAATATTGTCAACACTGTTTAATTAAAAAGCATCACAAGTCGCGATTGATGTGTCGCACTCTAAAAATATCACCAGGTAGATCACACTCGAGCAGGTGAACAGAACCGGGGGGCGATCCGTCATTCATTAGAGTTTTCAGTGTCTTTTCTTTAGGCTTTTGCGTCTGGATCAATAATTTCAGCCAAGCTTTGGAAATGGTTTCTCGCGTTCAAATGCAATAATAGGAAGATGTAAAAACATTCTGCAAAGAAATAATTAACAAGTGTAGTGCAAATAGAAATATTGGAGTACTTCTACTTCTCCATGATGTGGGGGCAACAAAAATATCAATTTCCATGGGACAATATGCAGCAACCTGTTAAGGGAAGTAGTAGTACTTGCAATGGCTGGAGATTTAGCCATCTCCTCCTGGGCTGGTGCAATGCTGAGGGGGTCTATAGGGAGCCTGATGGTTGTGAACATCCTAGTTGTCAGCCTTCCTTAGCCTGATGGAGGTTGGAGTGCCCATGATGGTCACACCTTGCACACCTCTCTTGGCACAAGTTGAGCAGGAACTGTTCCCATCTCGTGACATGGGGCTGGTCTAGCTGGAGCTTCTCCAGGCTTCCTTGGGCTTTGACTCTCCTCACGCTCCACACTTCCTCCTTCAGAGAAGTCTCCTGTCGCCTCCCCTTCTTAAAACTTGTTTTTTCCATCTCTTAGCTTCCTTTCAGCCCATTAAGGTACTAGTGGAAACAGTTTGCTTAAGGCACACATTAAGGATAAATCCTTTTGTAGTGCTGCCAGTGTGGACTACAAATATTCCAAAAATGAGACTGCATCAATATAATAGGCTACGTAAATGGTACTGTTGGTCGTGTGCTATAGGTGGCCATGCATCAAGTTAGCATGACATCACCTGGAAGCCAAAAGGAAAAATTTAGAATTCCACTCTGCAAGAAATGAGAGTAGTTGTAAATGACTAACATTGAATATCAAGTGCCAAGAAAATCTTGGAGTCCAAGAACTTCAACGAAACCTGAAGAAGTTTCCCATAGGTTTTATATTCTCCATATCTATGTATACAGCATGTCGTTGAACCCTTCTTGAGTGTTTGTTACCTCCTCGTGAAGTGACGTCTCTGTTCACACTTTTCTCCAAATGAGCTAATTAGTGTGACTTGAACTTTTTTATTTTACAAGTTTCTTTGATCTTCTTAAGATGTTACATATGAAGCGCTAATGCTTTATCTGAATCTATTAACAACATTTTTAGTATACAACTTTTTTAGATCCTTCCGGGATGTCACATACTGACTATAAATACTTCCTCTGAATCTTAAACCCTCTTCAGTGGTAAACACTGTTTTCTAAGGAGGTGACATTTGTAGGTTGTTTTTGAAGACCAAAATGCCAGATTTTACAGATTTGTCTACAGCCAGCCATAGAGCAGGTAGAAGATGAAAATGTTAATTGTGGCTAATGGGATTGTATTGAGTGGTGATTCTAGAAGAAAGCCAGAGGACTGGTAGCTGTCTGTAGGCACATCTGGCCAATCTGTCCCATCCCTGGTGCATCTTGCAGGTTGATTTGCATATCCATAAGTTGTACAGACTTGGTTGATGACTGGTATCATAAGATGTCAACAGAAGGCATCGGTCTGGACTGGTACACAGATTAAGACAGGGCCTAGTGACATTTGAGGGATGCAGAGAAAGGAAAGGGTTAATAGTTCTTTGAAAGGAAGGATTTTGAGCTGGGGGTTAAGAGATGGGTGAAAAAGGTGGGCAGCATGGTGGCTCAATGGTGTTTTCTTGGAGCGCTGAAGTCCTAGGTTCAAATCCAGCCAAGGACAACATCTGCAAGGAGTTTGTATGTTCTCCCCGTGTATGGTGGGTTTCTTCTGGGTACTCAATTTTTCTCCCACACTCCAAAGGCATACTGATGGGGGAATTTAGATTGTGATCCCTATATGGGGCAGTTTACTATATCTGTAAAGCGTTGCGGAATATGATGGCACTAAATAAGGCAGTACCAGTTTGAGAGAGCAGCATATAAACTGAGGGGGGGGCAGAATCCCACTTTTTTTTTTTCTGTTAATGCATGATTGTATTTTGGAGATTGGGTAGTAGGCAAAATGAAAAGGTTGGGGGTAGTTCAAGAATAGTTAGCCATGGTTAAGAACTGGCATGGTTTGGCAACACTTTATTTTGGGCATAGTTAGTGGGCAAACAGGGAAGGAAGGATGGTAGTTACTTGTTGGGGGGTAGTTCGAGAATAGTCGGTCATGGTCAAGAACAGACAACAGGACTTCAATGTAAAACCGCATCAGGTGCCTGAAGAAGTAATTGTATCCGTGCAGCTGATCGAGAAGGTATACATGGTCTAACAAGGTATATAAAGTATAGCTATCTGTTATGTCATTGTGGTTTTGCGGTATCCATTTTCATGGGTTGTTGACCACCATTAAAAATCTCCAATAATTTCCATCCCTCACACCAAGACTCTATGTAGATCATATGTTGAAAGGTAATAGATAACTTGATGGGATACCTGGAGAACAGCATCTTAAAAATTTTCAGGTAAGACCGTGCTTTATTGGCGATGTCTTGCTCTTTTGTGACGAGACATGACCCATTTTTGTGCGTGCTATGCCCATTTGTAACATAGACATGCAATGTGCTGGCCATGCCCTTTTTTTGTGACGTGAGTGGCACATTATTTGCCCACATCACAAATAAAATGCAGGGAGACTTGTCCACTCTTCCGTGACTCTGGAGATCACCCCTTTTATGGGAACCTTCTGGTCATTTTCGGAGCGTTGGAAAGTATGGTCTACACAAGTGGACAAAATTGTTGTTACCCCATGATTAATGAAAGAATAACCCACAATGGTTACAGAAATAACTTGAATCTGACAAAAGTAATAATATATAAAAATTCTATGAAAATGAACAAATGAAAGTCAGACATTGGTTTTCAACCAGGCCTTCACCAGAATTTTTTAACAAAGAAAACTCATGAAACAGACCTGGACAGAAATGATGGTTCCCTTAACTTAATATTTTGTTGCACAACCTTTTGAGGCAATCCCTGCAATCAAACGATTCCTGTAACTGCCAATGAGACTTCTGCACCTCTCAGCAGGTATTTTGGCCACTCCTCATGAGCAAACTGCTCCAGTTGTCTCGGGTTTGAAGGGTGCCTTTTCCAGACGGCATGTTTCAGCTCCTTCCAAAGATGCTCAATGGGATTTAGGTCAGGGCTCATAGAAGGCCACTTCAGAATAGTCCAATGTTTTCCTCTTAGCCATTCTTGGGTGTTTTTAGCTGTGTGTTTTGGGTCATTATCCTGTTGCAAGACCCATGACCTGCGACTGAGACCAAGCTTTCTGACACTGGGCAGCACATTTTTCTCTAGAATCCCTTGATAGTCTTGAGATTTCATTGTACCCTGCACAGATTCAAGACACCCTGTGCCAGATGCAGCAAAGCAGCCCCAGAACATAACAGAGCCTCCTCCATGTTTCACAGTAGGGACAGTGTTCTTTTCAAGATATGCTTCATTTTTCCGTCTGTGAACATAGAGCTGATGTGCCTTGCCAAAAATTTCGATATTTTTTTTTTTTTTTTTTTTTGTCTCATCTGTCCATACGACATTCTCCCAGAAGCTTTGTGGCTTGTCAACATGTAGTTTAGCAAATTCCAGTCTGTCAGATTCAAGTTTTCTGTGACCATTGTGGGTTTTTCTTTCATTAAACGAGGGGAACCAACAATTTTGTCCACGTGTGTATATGAGTAGTAATTCTACATATGAGGACAGCACTCTTAATATTATACTTTTCAAAATTTCATCATAGTCCCAAACTTCATTGCATTTAGAGTGCTTTAATTTTTATTTGGCTTTTAATAAGGGTCAGACTTATCTACGAGTGTACCAGGTTATCCTCCATTGAGCAAAGGCTTTAATGGTCCTACTGGGACCCAGCAGAGGACAATCTATTTGGAGGTCAATCCCGTTCCTCTGGGGACTTTTTCTTTTGGGATGACACAAATAACCTATTAGATGCGATGGATGATTTGTCCTATGTATACAATGATCGCATAGTGTGTCTAGATGGCGACTAGCCTCTCGGGATCATTGTGTATGGCGTAAGTGCCCTCATTCCTCATCGGCTCCTAATGCTATTCATGTATGGATAGTTAGTATAATTTTATTGCAGTATGAAGGTATTTCTCATAACTTCAGGTTCCTGGGGACCCATTGCTGTAAACCCTGCCAGTTATGGCCTGACATGTACAATCTATGACACTTTTATGTGCAGTTTGTCAGAGATTTAGACTTTTGGCCCTGTGGTGGGATTGTTTCCAACCTCATTGGGCCTTGTTAGTGTACTTGGAAGACGCTAACTTATCCGGACAGATGCGGCTCATCTGTAGTCATCCCCTGTCCACACGCTACAAACATGTGCAATAAAATCATTTTTAATGGATCATTATACGGCATCATGGTCCATTTTGGACCCTGCAAGCTGTGATGGGGCCAGTTGGCTGCCTTCAGCTGTGATTTGCAGTATTTATAACCATAATGTTATTGGGCTGACTGCCTCCTATCCTTGGCATGTACCCATTTTATATAGTCAGCTTTGCCCTTCAGTGCATAGACAACCACCATCAGTATGTCTTATGGTAAAATGATAAGAAACTGCCTTGGATACAAGAATACGGTTTTAGATTTAGTTCCACTCGTGTATTAATTCTCTTTAGTGCCGAATGTTTTATTTCTCACAAGTTTAGTGCAACATTAAAGAGAGAAAAAAAACTTGTATAACTCTTCATGGCCTCTGAGCACAAAGCAATAAAAAGTCTTGAGACGTGTGTGTTAAATGATGCACGGCGCGTTTCTTTTTTTTTTTATTCCATGTAAAGATGTTACTTTTAAGCTAAAAAAAAAAAATCATTGGTAAATGAGTCCTTTTGTGGTTCCTTCAACCTTTACAGTAATTTTGATGTCCAGAATATGGCTCTGTTCACATCTGCATTGACTTCTGGATATAACAGACACCATAACACTGTCAGAACCATCACATGACGTCCACCGAGGTTACAGTCATCTTTTTTTTTTATTTAACTGTAATTTTTATTGAAAAAATTTTTCATTAACAAGGTATAAAGAGAAAAAAAGATCAAACAAGCAGAAAACAATGAGGTAGGTAGAGGCTATCCGCCTCTTCTCCCTTAAGCAATATGCATTCAAATTAGACAGTAAACAAGGGAGGGGAGGGATGAAGGGATTAAGAAGACAAGGGTAGAAGTAGAGGAAAGGAGGGGAGAAGAGGACTAGAGATCAGAGACCCTGTGATGTACAATACATATCCCAGGACGCCCAGATAGCCCCAAAGGCCTCCTGTGAGTTGTTTAGGCCCGCGGTCAGGCATTCAAGACTCCTCACATCCTTCACTCTAGCCACAAGTTCAAGACCAGATGGGGGACTCACTTTCTTCCAGTTTCTAGCTATTGTAAGAGACAGCCAATGTTGTCCTAAGCTTTATTTGTCTGTATAAATTGTTAATGTTGAATGTATTTCTGTGATTCTGTTCCTTTAAGACAGCAGCCATTGTAATTGTGACATGATGCTGGAGTGAGACCCCCCCCCCCCTTTTATATCAGCCTGTCTGTTCTGCAGACAGAGTGTGAGCAGAGAAGCAGGAAGTGACGAGAGAGAGAGCAGCAGCCATCTTGGCAAGTGTTGTATTGAACTGGTGTGGAGATTTTTCTGTACAGCTAAGCTGTATCTTGGTCCAGAGACAAACAGAGTGTAAAGAGACAACAGGACTAGTGAGTCCACGTGAAAGGAACTGTGCTCAGTGGCTGATCAGTGAGACTGACATTGTGACTGTGTATATGGATACCACAGATAGAGACTTGCAGTGCTGTTGATGTACTGGACAGCACCTGCTAAATCCCGGCTTTACATCCCAGCTCAGTGTATGGATTCGGCAGGACTGTCAGTGTGCTGAGTGGAATCTGCTGTTGGATTACATTGCATTCAGTTGGTTTCCCTGTCTGTTAAAGAGGACTTCATTTCTCCCAAGATCCTGATAACCGTGAGGAGAGGACGCTTCACTATAAAAGAAAGGAACGACTTTGGGCCCCACCGCGCGCTTCTACGGACTGTAAGCGGTCCACCTGGACCACTGGGGAAAAGGGGGTGCACCCAAATGTGATGTCAGGGTCAGTTAGGGATAGTTTTGAGTATATTGTTCATTCAGTGTCCATACTGCAGAAGTGGACAGAGTAAAAGTGGAAACCATTGCAGAATTTGCCTTGAAATTGTTCATGCTATATTGTATATTTTGCTTGTCTTTATCCCTGTCATTTTACCTTCAAATAGCCTTTATTAACTTATAGTAAATATATATTCTTTTCTTGAACTACCGCGTGTGTGTTCATTTCTGGTTGCGGAGTCCAAACCACCTGCCTTGCTCTCGGTTCACACTGAGAATTTTAGCTGCAGTACAAAGGTGCAAGAAAAGCCTGGATGACTTATTGCTCAGGTGCCTGGGGGGAAGGTTCAGGAGATAGACCAGAGGGTTAAGAGGGACCTCTTGCAAAAAGAGAGCAGTCGCCAAAGTCCTGACCTCCCTCCAGAAACCCAGGATGAGAGGGCACGTCCAAAAGATGTGGTGCAGGGTACCCACCTCAGCTCCACAGCGCCAGCACCATGGGGGAACCAATGGATTTAACGCATGGAGGAGAGCCGGGGTATGATACCAATGCATCAACAACTTATACTGCGCTTCCCGAAATGTAATGCACTGAGATGATTTCTGGGCCCGAGACCATACAATCCGCCACTGTTCCTGGGAGATGGTCTACCCACCGCCTCCTCCCATTTAAGCATATAGCGATGGGTAACTGGGGAGCCTGTAGTTTGTGAGGTAAGAAGTTGGTAAATAGAGGATATAAGGCCCCTAGTGGACGTACCTGCACGGCAAATTTTTTCAAAAGCGGTGGGCAGTGACACTTTAAGGGACCCATAGAGGGAGCGGACAAAGTGAACCACCTGTAAATAATGGAACCATTCAGTACCTGGCAGGTTTTGATTAGCTATAAGGTAGGCAAAGGACCTGAGTTCCAAGGTTCCAGGATCAACCATGTCCGCAATCCGGTAGAGACCAGCTTTAGACCACACCTTAGTCATGGCAGAGGTCAGGCTTTCCGGGAGAAGGGGGTTGTATAATATGGAGACCATAGATGAGTGCTGGGACATCAGGGAGAATCTAGTACGACAGGCAGACCAAATAGATCTAGTAAACCGAATAGGGCCCAGCAGGTACGAGGCAGGGGGAGCGGGGGGGAGAGCCAACCCACAGAAGCGCGTTAGGGTGCATGGGAGCCAGCCAGAGCTTCTCTATCTGCACCCATCTAGTATATGCTGGCATAGCCGCCCAAAGTGGGATATGGCGCAAGTGGGACGCCCAATAGTAATGTAGCAGATGTGGGACGGCCATACCCCCAGACCCCCTATCCGCCAGCATAACAGATCTGGGTATTCGGTGTCGTTTTGCCTGCCAGATAAACTGAAAAATAGCTTTCTGCAGGTTCCGTAATTCTCCCCGAGGAATCGCAACCGGGAGTGTATCGAAAAAATACAGTAGCTTCGGAAGGAGAGTCATCTTGACCACGGCAATTCTCCCTAAAAGGGAGATGGGTAAGGGTTGCCATTTGTCCAATAGGGCTCTTAACTCACGAAACAACCGCGGGTAGTTTGCCGAATAGAGGGTCGCGTAGGAGGTGAATATATGGACTCCCAGGTAGCGGATAGAGGACTCCCGCCACTGGAAATCGTAATTACTGCGGAGGAGAAGGAGAAGGTCCTGTGGAATGTTGAGTGGGAGTGCCTCAGTCTTTGCAGGGTTCACCTTGTATCCTGAGAGATCGCTATAGGTCTCCAGCAAGCGCAACAAGTTTGGAAGGGTAGTATGAGGGGAGGTGAGAGTGCGGAGTACATCATCTGCGAAAAGAGAGACCTTAAATTCCTTATCCTGGACCATGATCCCCTTGATATTAGGGTCTCGCCTAATCTTGGCTGCCAGCGGTTCAATGCAGAGGGCAAATATGATGGGAGACAGGGGGCAACCCTGCCTAGTGCCATTTCGAATAGGGAAGAAGGGCGAGGATGCATGGGGAAGCTTGATTGCTGCTGTGGGTAGGGAGTAGAGGGCCTGGATAGCTGTGAGGAAAGGTCCCTTGAGCCCAAACGCCTTAAGCGTAGCATGCATAAACGACCAATCTATGCGGTCGAAAGCCTTTTCAGCGTCCAGACTCAAGAGAAGGGCCGGGGGTAGAATAATGATTGGCCACCTCCACCAAATCCACAGTCCTCCTGGTGTTGTCACCACCCTGACGACAGGGGATGAATCCCACCTGGTCCTTATGGACAAGCAGAGGGAGCCAAGCATTTAACCTATTGGCTAGGAGTTTGGTAAAGAGTTTCAGGTCCGCATTCAGCAAAGCAATCGGTCGATAATTAGCACAGTCCTGCAAGTCCTTACCCGGTTTAGGGACCAATGTGAGCAGTGAGGAGAGCATAGTCGGGGGTATGGGGGAGCCTAAGAGGAAGGAATTGAAGAGGGACAATAGATGAGCAGAAAGTTCACCCTGGAAAACCTTATAATAATTGTAAGTGAACCCATCTGGGCCCGGGGCTTTCCCATTTGGGAGGTCCCTCAGGACCCCCTCTAGTTCCTCCCTGGTGATGGGAGTGTTTAGGGAAGTCAAGGCCTCAGGAGGCAGGCGTGGGAGACAACAATCCTTTAAATAGTCTTCTAGCAGTGTTGAGTCATCCCCAGGGGGTAGTGCTCGCGGGGGGGGGGTAAGTTATACAGCTTAGAATAGTAAGAGTGGAACGCCAGAGCGTCAGGGTGGTGTTGAAGGGTACCCGTGGAGTCACGGACAGAGTGTGGTGTGGAGGAGGCCTGATGATCCCTGAGGGTTCTTGCCAGGAGGGTGTGAGACTTATTACCTCGTTCAAAGAACCTCTGGCGAGTATAAAGGAGAAGTCGTTCCACATGGCAGGTCTCCAAATCACGGAGGTCAGCCCGTGCCAAAACCAAACAGCGAAGAACCCCCAGGGATGGATGTGCTGCCAAAGTTGTCATAAGGGACCGAATACGAGCTTGGAGAAGCTGTTCCTGGGCCTGTCTGTCCCTTTTAAGCCTAGAAGCCAATGCGATACAATGTCCTCTCATGACCGCCTTATGGGCTTCCCAGAGAATGGCAAGAGAGTTTACCGAACCTAAGTTGTCCCACTGGGGTCGTAGATAGAGTAACCACAACTGGGGCATGGTCAGACCAGGTGAGAGAGCCAATGTTCGTGTCCCTGAGCAAACGAAGGGCGGGAGCATTACCAAAGAAATAATCAATGCGGGTGTGAGTGTTATGAGGGTGAGAGAAGAAGGTGTAAGAGCGTGCAGTAGGGTTGTCCACTCGCCAAAGGTCGTACAAAGAATGGGCGCGGATCAGCTTACGGAACTCCCGTGCAAGCTGAGCCATCCTATGGCGGGGTTGGACCCTGGGGTAACGCCAATCGGTCCGCCCGTTCAGAGAAGACCATGTTAAAGTCTCCCCCCACAAGCCAAGCTGATGCCGGGAGAGCGCGCAGGCGGGAGAATACCCGACGCAAGAATGGGATCTGCGCTGAGTTAGGGGCATAGACATTGCATAAAACAATCGGGGCACCATGAAGGAGCCCTTCCAGAATAACAAATTGGCCCCCTGGGTCTATGTGGGAGGTTGTCACTGTAATTGGGCAGGAACGGGAAAGAAGGATAGCCACCCCAGCTCTGCGTCGATCGTGGAAGGCCGAAAAGGCTATGGGAAAGTAGTGCTTAGCGAAGGCAAAGGTACCGGAGCGGTCAAAATGAGTCTCCTGAAGAAACGCCACATCCGCTCGTAAGGAGCGGAGTTCTCTAAGGACATGGCGCCTTTTAGTGTTGGAACCCAGGCCCTTGACATTAATTGTCACGCACCTAACCATTGGGACTCAGGATTGGAGGACAGTGGCGGATTGTAATAAGCTCACCCATCTCACATGACGCTGGCAGGTTTCCGGTTACAGTCATCTTGACGGGAGAAATAGGACTGCCTGCAGCTCTTTATTTTCCATTGGATAGAAAGGAGCCTCCAAAGCAGATGTGAATAGAGTCTAAAGCAGCACCTTGACAGACCAACGTTATGGAGTCTTGAGTTCGTCTCCTTCATAGTCCTGCTGTTTGTCCATATACTATACATCATATGATCTCAGTGGACACTGCTTATTTTGCTGTGTAAGTGC
This sequence comes from Leptodactylus fallax, assembly GCA_947044405.1. NCBI lineage: Eukaryota > Metazoa > Chordata > Amphibia > Anura > Leptodactylidae > Leptodactylus > Leptodactylus fallax. The sequence goes on along the minus strand of CAMRHE010000063.1, from coordinate 5,807,472 downwards.
CACTTGTACATAGTTTTTATGCTTCCATATATGTATTTCCTCGTGTAAGGGCTGTTGCACTGAAAATGGAGGAGCACACCTCCTTTTGGGAGAGCCATCGTTTAGTTTACCATTGATTGGGATAACAGGAGGAGACTCAGTGAGTCTCCAGAGTAAGTCTTGTTAGCATACTGGCTGTGCAGGATAAGAGAGACAACCTAAGCCCATGTGTATTGCTCAGCCATGAGACAGAGAATATATTGCTGCCAGTCTTGAGAGAGGAGAGTGGAGAGAGAGTGCCATCGTGGAGGAGAATCTGAGGTTATCCTAAACCTTATATGACCTTACTTCCCTCAAAGGCACGGAATCCTGAGTATAGCTAATTCAGCTTTATAGAGAAAGAGTGGTGGTAGAAGTGAAGTTGTATTATCTGACACTAGTTATATTTTCTGGGCATCCCCAACTGAGAACAATCATCTGGCTCATCCCTATCCTAACTCCCACTGAGAACTGTTGTCCACCTGCAACCTGTGTCTCCTACACTTACCATCGAGGCCTTCCAACTACCACCAGGCTCAGCAAGCTGAAGACCACCAGAGGAAATATTACCATCATTAGGTCCCCTTCAGCATTGCACAAACTCAGGAGATGGGCTGGAGGAAACAGCTTAGAGTTGTGGCCAGTGTTGATGACGACTACTGATTTCATCCTCCAAATTGCTGGCCATAATGTGACATTGCTATGGCTGATGTTATGTCCATAAAGATGACACTTCATTAGTAGTCGTGGTGTGGCATCACTATGGGCTGTCAGTTTAGATCTAGCAACCGCAGGGGACCTCAACATCAATGAACTTTATGCATCCAGGATCTGGATCTCATGCATGCTAATTTATAAAAATGACAAACCCTGTGCCATATGGCACATCTCATGGCCCTCTCTAAAGCATGATATGGCACTCTGTACCTTATAAAGGGATTGATTCAGACAGGTAGCCTGGCCATACCTTTCTAGCCTCCCACACGGTTTTACAGGTTTCCTCTAACCATCTTAGTAGTGATAGTCTGGCCGGTTGCCCAAGAATACAACCATGAATGCAGGAACTTTCCATTGTCTGGGACTTGTCAGATATTCAGTCTTGATGTCCTTATTGTTGTCAGGTTATCTTCTCATACATGTAGTGTCCCTCCTGATAACCAGCCATCATGTCCTTATTATAGTCGGGTTATCTTCTCATACATGTAGAGTCTTTGCCACGATAAGGAAATCATGGCTGAGTTTTACAACAAGTTCCAGACTATTGTATGTTCCTACATGCATGGTCGTATCCACTGGCAACCGATCAAGATAAAAGATGTCACCACTAAGATGGTCAGAGAAAATATTTAAAACTCTCCAAAAATTTTAATGACTTCAATTTTTTTAACCTTCATTGTCTAGAATTTAAATATGGTTATGTTCATAGGGAAAACCAGTTTAAGACTGATGAAGGCATTGGACACAAGCTTTAGTGTTGGTCCCCATCCTAGAACACACCTGATCTGACACATGAGACTTGTGGCCTTGTCCATGGCCTTCCATGGAAGTTTTGAGCCCAACCAAACCAGCAACTTATTTAGAAGTCAAAACAGGTATCCACATGCTTGTTTGGCCACCTTTACACTTCTTGGCCAAATAGGGTCATCAACCCATCATCAGGAATGTTAGGTGTTGGAAGCCAGAATAGACCCCAAAGTGTTGAAGGACCCATGTGGGTCTACCTATAATCTGGTCCTTAGCACACCTAACTGGCCTACTTAACATATGTATCGGAATTTGATGGGATTTTAGGAAACCACTAGGCATGTCCTAGTAATTTCAGGCCAGAAAAGGGTCAGGGTTTATGCAAATGTGACCTAAAAGTGGTTGATCCCACTAGACCTGGGACACACGTAGATGTCCAGATTTTGACAAATGATATGTTGGTATAACTGAGCTGGTAATGATCTATAATATATTTTTGCACAGTTTATGCTTCTATAAAAGGTCACAGAGGCCGAATCTGACTGACAGCAGCCATAAATTGCTGCTGGTGCAAGCTGATGGCCATTTTAGAATATTTCACTGCCAAGGGTCCACTTTACATCAAACAACGTACCATAACTCCAATATACTGTAGTTAACCCTTGCATAGTCAGGAATGTGCAGCTAATTTTAAACCAAGTCTCAAGTGCATATTTATTGTGCTTTACTGACAAGACAAATAAAGTTATGTTAATAGGTTCAGATGATGTTAGGCCTAGGTGATAAAGCTGGTCGTCATGGTTACCCGCAAGCGCTGTGATAGCTAAATAATTCTAAATCAAATTAATAAGTGAAAAAAAAAAGAAACAATACACAAAAGCCATTTCCTCTGCAGTGATATTTCATCTCCGAAAGCTGGCGGGGTAATGAAAGAGCAATAAATACATTAGTCTCTCTAAATCCTCCAGATGTGATATGAGCAGCGCAAACGCTTTCCTATAAGGAATGTCTCACACAGCAAAGAGCAGAAGAATAGTAATCGCCGCCATGGTCGGAGGGGGCTCGAGAAATAGCCGCTTCAGCAGAAAAAAAAAGCATTACATGACAGATGTGGCAACACTCGATATGACAGATCCACAGGAAACGCTGCATGGATTAATGGCCGATCGACAAATGACCAGGGAAATATATTACAAGATATAAAATAGAAAGATTGTCTTTATTATAGTATGTATTGTGTCATAGATATCGAGATAGATAGATAGATAGATAGATAGATAGATAGATAGATAGATAGATAGATAGATGAAGGGATAGAGAGGAGACAAAACAGGCAGCACTCCAAAAGAAAAAAACCTTAAAAATCAAGTGGATTTATTGCAAATGCGACATTTTGGTCCCCAATAAATGGGACCTTTCTCAAGTCTATTTATAATGGACTGAAATGTTACAATTGAAATAAATCCACTTGATTTTTAAGGATTTTTTTTTCAGTACTGCCTGTCTTGTCCCTTATCTACTTGGGATTAATTTGCCTGGTCTCGAAGCTTGCACCATTACCTATAGATAGATATGAGGGCGATTGATACTGTAGAAGAGGGCACTCTTTGGGCACCATATTGCAGGATTTAGTCATGTGTGGACACTATAGGGAGTACTGCTCTGTGTGAACACTGCCTGGCGCTACGTGACCACTCTATAGCCCTCTGAATACTGCCTGGCGCTACATGACTACTCTATAGCTCTGAGCGAACACTGCCTGGCACTACGTGACCACTCTATAGCCCTATGTGAACACTGCCTGGCACTACGTGACCACTCTATAGCCCTCTGTGAACACTGCCGGGCACTACGTGACCACTCTATAGCCCTCTGTGAACACTGCCGGGCACTACGTGACCACTCTATAGCCCTCTGTGAACACTGCCGGGCACTACGTGACCACTCTATAGCCCTCTGTGAACACTGCCGGGCACTACGTGACCACTCTATCGCCCTCTGTGTACACATCTTGGCACTATGTGGGCGTCACACAGCCTCCTCCAGACTCTGCCTGTGTTATAGGTGCAGATACGTAAAGTATTCGCCTTTTGTTGAAAAGCACAAAAATGCATAAAGTGTGATTTACAATTCTTGAGATTACTGTAAGATTTTTGCTGTGGTTTTTGTGCTTATACCATTTTTATATATTTTCACATCACTTTGTGTATTGTAGATGGCCAGCCTACTACCATTAATGACAATGCGCAGAATTCTCCGGATTTGGCGATTTATCTGGCCGCCTGTAAATAACATCACGGCTCTGCTACAGGGCTAAACACTGCCTGCTCTTAAAAATGAATCAATATAGAAGGATTTGTCTTCCACTGCAGATAAGCACCGTGGGGCAAGTAAGCGCCTTCTTCAGCCCCCATCGGGGTTAACCCTGTGTGAACCATCCTACAAATCAGAGACTAATCTTTGTAAGTTGAATAGCAGGCGCTGGCATAATCAATTTCCACTGATTCTCTCCGACCTGTTGGATGTGTCAAATACACACAGATTTGCAAGCTGCTGCCTAACAGAACAACATTATCCTTGGAGAACTGACATCCACATAGTAATAGCAATTTCCTAATATAAACCTGTTAGCAGGACTGCATCAGGGATTTTCAGATCCCTTACATTTGCTGTATTGGCCCTTTCCTGTAGAACTGGAATGTCGCAATTTTCACACTTGGTGCTGATCCTGCTCTGTGCACAACATGGAGTAGGGTATCTTCACCTGGCAAGATCACAATGGAAGTTAACACCTCCAGTCAAAAACAGGAGGCAGATACTCCAAAATACAGCAAAGCAGCGCCGGCTCCAGTTTTATGTCAACATTTGGGTGACAGACTTACAGTGGGCCCCCCTTATGCCTCACCCTTATCCACCCCTTATAAAGCAGGGGCTACATGGGGATTTCAGCAGCAACATCTCGCTGCTCACATGTTCAGCTTCTTCTACTGAAAATGTACTAGTATATACAGATGTACCTGTATATACCAGACTGTAAAGAATACAATTGAAGGTTAGGCTGAGAAAATTCTCCCATAGACAACAGTTGAGCCTATAGCTTGCTGTTAATGTTCTTGTCTCCCAAGCTGGCAGGGTCCTTCATATGCAGGGCAGGAAGCAGCAGTGGGGCCTGATCTTGCAGGGGATTGATGCTGACCCTGCAGTGACTTTCCGCCTCCCTCTCCCTGCACAGTGATCTCCAACATATCACAGAGCATGCTCACTACAGTCTCCCATAAAACTCAATAGGCAATTTTGGAGTTGGCAGCAATGGATGATGGTCACCCTATTTGAAAGGACCGTGGCCTATCCACCTTGCCTGCAGATTGAAGTTCATCTTTTGATGGACTCTTGTTCCTGCACTTTGTTTTTCTGATCTTGACTCCTATTTTAACTGTGATCTTGACCTTAGCCTTGTTCTCTGATATGCTGCTGTCTTACCCTTCAGTTTGTTCATCTGGTGCCTGTTCTAGTCCTGCTTCTGATACCTGACACCTGACTATGCCCCTGTCTCATGCTCTGGCCATTTTCATCCTGATGACTCTCCTGGTGTTGATCCATGGCTCCATTGCCGATTAGGTTACTACTCTGAGTCAATCTGTGACTATTCTGGGGACCATGACCTGTTGAGTATCCTGCAGCAAGTCCACACCTCCTTGAGAAGGTGCAAGGGATGATCCAGGAATTTTTGTTTACAAACTAATCCTGGCATAGGCTATAGATATCTGATCGTTTTGGGGCCATTTTAGATGTCCATACTTTATACTGATAAGATATGTGTTGCCTATCCTAAGATTAGAAAAATTCTTAGCCCCTTTATCCAGGGAATATATAGAGCATCCTACTTACCAATATACATGTTACATCTCACCAATTCTGGGCATTTTCCAGCATTACCTGTGGGCCAGAAGTCTTCTAGGTCAGTTCCTGTAAGGTTGTATCAAATTTGGATCATGTGACCAACCCTGCTTTACCCCTCCTGCTTCTCCTCAGAGTAGAGTGGGGTTGGTCACATGATCCAGAGCTAGTATATCATTACTAGAGATGGATGAGCCTCCCAAGATTCATTTCAGGTCAAACAAGTTCAGAAAGAAACATTAGTGAAATTATTATACTCTGGGGTCTGTATAGACCCCAGAGTATAATAGGTGGAGGCCCAGGGGAGGTGTAAAAAAAAAAATAAAAACAATCTTTATACTCCCTTTCCTTCTTTTGTGCCTCCTCCAGGCATTTTTGTCTCCTCGGTGATGTCATGCTTCTGAGGTCACCACTGAAGCCTGTGATTGGGCCTCAGTGGTAACATGGCATGCAGAGCGTCATGACCACGTCACCACTGTGGCCTAATCATAGGCCTCAGCAGTGACCCCAGTCTCATGACGCCACAAGGATAGCACAGGATGCCAAAAAGGCCCAAAAGGGGTGAGGAAAGGTGAGTATAAATTGTGTGTGTGTTTTTGTTTTTTTGTTTTTTTTTTTGTTGTTTTTGTTTTTTTTTCCACCTTCCCTGGGCCTCCACCTATTATACTCTGGTGACTGTATAGATCCCAGACTATAATAATTAACTACAATGCATGTCATGGCGGCCATTTTGGTTCTTATGAGATGAATCCCCAACTGGTCGGTTTTGTTAAAAACCGAACAATTTGGGATACTCAGGTAAACCCTGGCATCTCTAATCATTCTGGAAACTGACCTAGGAGACTTCAGGCCCACAGGCAGGTCTACTAGGATGTTCTACTACAGTGAATACACTAAAAGTTCTTTTTATTCCCTGGATAACCACTTTAAAGGTAAAGACCATGGACCCTCCACACAATCCACATCCCTTTAACAGGACTGGATCAGAAACCTTGAGACCTACTGTATCCTCCGATGTCCTAATATACAGGTACAGAATAGGTCCATAGATTTCCATTACAGGCTCTGTGCATGAGCCCATAGAGGTCTATGGGGCACGGTAACATCTCAGGCTTAGATAACATCAGGGCTCATTTACAACGATCATTTCGTGCTGTAATTACCTAATGAATTCTACAGAACAAACTCATTCATTTGGCTTTAATGATTTTTTTGTTTTACACTGATGAGTCTGAAAATCTCCGCATAAAGCTTCTGTGTAAAGACATTCCTAAAATTAATTTAATGAGCTAAAATTAATACTAATGTTCTAATCGCAAAGACCGAAGAACACTGTAACCGTATGCTGGAAAATATTAGAATTTTAAAGGGGTATTTGGAGGATTAGGTTTCTATATATCCATATTTGATCAGTGGGCATTCGACTCCACTCAGCAGAATGAATAGGCTGCAACACTCCAGCCCAGGTACCATTATTTAGGAATAGCGCCATACTTATGAGCGTGGCTGTGTCTGGTACTGCAGCAAAGTCCCACTCACCACTTTATTTCCCATCATTCTGCTCATCAGGAGAGGATCAGAAAGGGAGATCTTCAATGAATAAATATTGGCCTTGACTTGATAAAGGGTATAATTGTGGCCTCATGGAGGTACCACTATGGAGAACTGTACATGAATATATGTATACTGCTAAGTGTGCATTCTTTACTCTTCACCCTGTCAGGTCAATTTGGGGAACTAAACCACCCATAGTTCCTCATGGACTGGGGGTTTAATGTCCCAAATCGCTCTTTTGGAAAGTCATCTGTGCCCGCTTTTTTTATCATATACCTTTTATACTCCCCTAGAGAGGAGTCTGAGTCTCATCTGACTCTCTCTGAGACTTCGGACCCCTGCCGTCCCACTGGAGTCCTATGGCAGATAAGTGCCCCTCCCACTGGATCCCTATAACAGATAAGTGCCCCTCCCACTAGGATCCCTATAGCAGATAAGTGCCCTGCCACTAGGATCCCTATAACAGATAAGTGCCCTGCCACTAGGATCCCTATAGCAGATAAGTGCCCCTCCCACTAGGATCCCTATGGCAGATAAGTGCCCCGCCACTAGGATCCCTATAGCAGATAAGTGCCCTGCCACTAGGATCCCTATAGCAGATAAGTGCCCCTCCCACTAGGATCCCTATAGCAGATAAGTGCCCCTCCCACTAGGATCCCTATAGCAGATAAGTGCCCCTCCCACTAGGATCCCTATAGCAGATAAGTGCCCCTCCCACTAGGATCCCTATAGCAGATAAGTGCCCCTCCCACTAGGATCCCTATAGCAGATAAGTGCCCCTCCCACTAGGATCCCTATAGCAGATAAGTGCCCCTCCCACTAGGATCCCTATAGCAGATAAGTGCCCCTCCCACTAGGATCCCTACTAGCGATGGCCCCCCCCCTAGGAACCCTATAGCAGATAAGTGCCCCTCCCACTAGGATCCCTATAGCAGATAAGTGCCCCTCCCACTGGTCCCTATAGCGTAAGTGCCCTGCCACTGGCAGTAATTTACAGCTATTTAGTCATCAAGGCATCACAGGAGATGGTCAATACATATCACTGGTGATCCCCTCTACCCTCTCACCTTCCTTATTCTATATATAGAGCCTTCTTATGTATGGTATAGATCCTATTCTTGTCTAAGCAGGGCGCTCTCATCGGTATGCAGTGGCTGCTCGCTAGGTGCATGGAGGTTTTCTAGAGTGGGATACAGGATAAGAAATGCTTTCGCATGTATATACCTAGCACATATATTTTATTGTAATTTCCTCTGATCTCATGTTCTGTTACCAAATGAAAAGAAAAATAAATATATTTCCAGATAAGATCATAGAAATAAATCATATACACGGGCATCGAGATTGTGAACACCTATAAGTACCTGGGTTTGCTCCTTAATAAGCTGGACTGGGCAGATGACATGGAGGCCCTGTACAGGAAGGGCCACAGCAGGCTCTACCTGCTTAGGAGGCTGAGAGCCTTTGGAATCCGGGGGGCACTTCTTAGGACTTTCTTCAACTCGGTAGTGGCATCAGCCATCTTCTTTGGAGTGGCCTGCTGGGGGAGCAGTATATCAACCAGGGACAGAAATAAACTTGACAAGCTGATTAGAAGGGCCAGCTCTGTCCTGGGGAGCCCACTGGACCCAGTGCAGGTGGTGGGTGACAGAAGGATACTGTCCGTGGTGAGCTCCATCCGGGAGAATAACTCCCATCCCATGCATGAGACTGTGATCGCGCTGAGCAGTACTGTCAGTGACCGACTGCTCCACCCTAAGTGTGAGAAGGAGCGCTATCGGAAGTCTTTCCTCCCCACCGCGGTTAGGCTGTACAACCAACACCGACCTAAGCGGAGATCAATACACACAGAGAACTGAAATATCTCTCTGCCTGTTAAATCCCCCCCCCCCCTCCTCTGCTACGCCCTATCTGTCTGTCTGCTATTAATGTAATGCCTCTCACCTTGGAACATTCCTGTACATGTTGTATTTGTATTTGTATCTGCTTATCTTATCTTATCTTTGCTGCTGTAACACACTGAATTTCCCCATTGTGGGACTATTAAAGGACTATTATTATTATTATTTATTATTACAGTGGGGAAAAAAAGTATTTAGTCAGCCACCAATTGTGCAAGTTCTCCCACTTAAAAAGATGAGGCCGGCCTGTAATTGACATCATAGGCAGACCTCAACTATGACAGACAAAATGAGAAAACATATCAAGAAAATCACATTGTTTGATTTTTTTTTTTTTTAAGAATTTATTTGCAAATTATGGTGGAAAATAAGTATTTGGTCACCTACAAACAAGCAAGATTTCTGGCTCTCACAGACCTGTAACTTCTTCTTTAAGAGGCTCCTCTGTCCTCCACGCATTACCTGTAGTAATGGCTCTTGTTTGACATTGTTATCAGTATAAAAGACACCTCCAAACTCTACTATGGTGAAGACCAAAGAGCTGTGGAAGGACACCAGAAACAAAATGGTAGACCTGCACCAGGCTGGGAAGACTGAATCTGCAATAGGCAAGCAGCTTGGTGTGAAGAAATCAACTGTGGGAGCAATAATTAGAAAATGGAAGACATACAAGACCACTGATAATCTCCCTCGATCAGGGGCTCCACCCAATATCTCACCCCGTGGGGTCAAAATGATCACAAGAATGGTGAGCAAAAATCCCAGAACCACACGGGGGGACCTAGTGACTGACCTGCAGAAAGCTGGGACTAACGTAACAAAGGCTATTGTCAGTAACACACTACGCCGCCAGGGACTCAGATCCTGCAGTGCCAGACGTGTCCCCCTGCTTAAGCCAGTACATATCCGGGCCCGTCTGACGTTTGCTAGAGAGTATTTGGATGTTCCAGAAGAGTATTGGGAGAATGTCATATGGTCAGATGAAACCAAAGTAGAAGTGTTTGGTAGAAACACAACTCGTCGTGTTTGGAGGAGAGTGAATGCTGAGTTGCATCCAAAGAACACCAGACCTACTGTGAAGCATGGGGGTGGCAACATCATGCTTTGGGGCTGTTTCTCTGCAAAGGGACCAGGACGACTGATCCGTGTACATGAATGGGGCCATGTATCGTGAGATTTTGAGTGCAAACCTCCTTCCATCAGCAAGGGCATTGAAGATGAAACGTGGCTGGGTCTTTCAGCATGACAATGATCCCAAGCACACCGCCAGGGCAACGAAGGAGCGGCTTCGTAAGAAGCATTTCAAGGTCCTGGAGTGGCCTAGCCAGTCTCCAGATCTCAACCCCATAGAAAACCTATGGAGGGAGTTGAAAGTCCAGCGACAGCCTCAAAACATCACTGCTCTAGAGGAGATCTGCATGGAGGAATGGGCCAACATACCAGAAACAGTGTGTGCCAACCTTGTGAAGACTTACAGAAAACGTCTCACCTCTGTCATTGCCAACAAAGGATATATAACAAAGTATTGAGATGAACTTTTGTTATTGACCAAATCCTTATTTTCCACCATAATTTGCAAATAAATTCTTTAAAAATCAGACAATGTGATTTTCTGGATTTGTTTTCTCATTTTGTCTCTCATAGTTGAGGTCTACCTATGATGACAATTACAGGCCGGCCTCATCTTTTTAAGTGGGATAACTTACACAATTGGTGGCTGACTAAATACTTTTTTTTCCCCACTGTATATATTAGACACAAGCTGCCCATAGATATGCTGAACCTACCAATGTACTGCCCATACAGACCAGCTGTTGTAAACACGTGTAGTGTCCTAAAAGGATATTCCATGTGGTAAATTGTTGTATTTGCTTGGACTGATGTGTTTTCTTCTATATTCTGATGTTTTGAGTTATGAGGGTAACTATGGGGTCTCTATACTGTTTGGGGTCCACTGAGGAGGCATTATACTGTGTGGGGCCACTAAGAGGGCATTATACTGTGTGGAGCCACTAAGAGGGCATTATACTGTGTGGTGGCATTATAGTTGGGCCCACTAAGGAGGTATTATGCTGTGTGGGGCCACTAAGAGGGCATTATACTGTGTGGGGTCCACTGAGGAGGCATTATACTGTGTGGGGCCACTAAGAGGGCATTATACTGTGTGGTGGCATTATAGTTGGGCCCACTAAGGAGGGATTATACTGTGTGGGGACCACTGAGGAGGTATTATACTGTGTGGGGCCACTAAGAGGGCATTATACTGTGTGGTGGCATTATAGAGTGGGGCCCATTAAGGAGGGATTATACTGTGGGGACCACTGAGGAGGTATTATACTGTAAGACCACTAAGGGGCCATTATAGTGTGTGTGTGGGGACCACTAAGAGGGCATTATACTGTGTATTTTGCACTTTATATAGTTTTATTGTTTCTCTTGTAAGAGTAAACATGTGATTCCATTTGCTGCTACTTCAGTCTTGTAAAATGGATGTGGCTCTGTGGTTTCTACAAGGTGTGAGGAGATAGATGGGAGCCTAAAAACCCCTCCTAGCCAGATTAGGCCTGTTAGTTAATTATTTGGTAGGTAGCTGCAGAAGAGTGCAGACATTTTTTAGAGCAAATCCGCTCTACAGTTAGTGGCAGTTCAGACCCTGAGACAGGCTGCCCCACAACATTGGACCTTAAATGCTGCTAGAAGATCACTGAACCTGTATTCATGACAAAAAGGAGCCCTGTACTTCCTTAAACATGGCATGGACCACTGGAAGCTGGGGTCACCCCTTATTCTTCAGAGGAAAGGGACAGAAGACTAGAGGAAGAAGTGAAGCACAGACACCATTTCTGTTCGTGTGTGTAGTGCCCTGTTTGTGGAAGTCTGGTGCTATCAGGTATCTGCTGTAGGGGCCAAAATTTTACATTGCACCATCCCTTGCCTCTGAGCAGCTCCCCAGTGATGGATTACTAAAGATTTGAAAAACTGGTCTGGTAACAGAAAATGGGGGTAAATGAGAAAATATACGTAACCATTCCAAACATCCCTCTGTTGCAGCTCTACTGGTCCAGTCCCTGGGGTTTCTAGTCCTATTGGACCAAAAGTGATGACATCACATTCATGGCTCATGTTACTGCTGAGCCAATTACTGGCTCACCTGAGCAATTGCTTGTGTATAGTCCGGGGGTCACTGACATGCCGTCACTGGGACAAGGTGACAATATGGAGCTCACGCTGACGTAATAGCTTGGCTAACCCTGCTCTCACTATATTAATAGGTGCAGTCAGGACAGGAGCCTAACCCTACCCTGTACAACAGCCCAACTGTTCAAGGTTTGTGTCCACATCACCTTATATGTGCATGAATGTAATGTCCCTGTAGAAGCTAGTGATTGGTGAGTGGTCATGGGAGCCATCAACATGACATCATCACTTCCAGATGGGTGGGACCAAAAGTCTTGGGGACCATACAGGCAGGTCTGGAAAGGGTGGGGAGGTATTGTTTGGAAAGGTGAGATGTTTATTGAGCCATCAACGTTACATCATCTCTTCTGGTTGGGAATGGAAGTTTGGGGGGGCTCTACAGGCTAATCTGCAATGGGGGGATGTTTAGAAAGGTGAGATGCTTATTAAGCCATCAACGTGACGTCATCTCTTCTGGTTGGGAGGGACAAGACACCTGGGGGGCTCTACAGGCTAATCTACTATGGGGGGATGTTTGGAAAGGTGAGATGTTTATAGAGCCATCAACGTGACATCATCACTTCTGGTTGGTTTGGACAGGAAGCCCCAGGGACCCTACAGGTAAACCTGCAATGGGGGGGGGGGGTTAATCCATCAACATAGCATCATCCCTTGATTGGGTGGGACTGCTCAGGTAGGTCTGCAATAGAGGGCATTGGGAGCATGTATTCTTTTTAGGTACCCTTTTTTTTTTTTTTTTTTTTTTTAAACTGTTGGAAACCCCCTTTAATAGTTTTATAAGTTTCCTTCTTGTTATGCTCCATATATATAAAAAAGCTTTTTCCGTTCCTTCCTTCCTCTCTGCATCTGAAATATTTATACAGGGGAGATTTCATGAAAGTGAACCATATATTTGCTGTTTTATTAATGCAAATAACTTTTGGAAGTGTGCAATGAAGCTGGAGGCGTGCAGGATGCCTACGACCGCGGCGATCACTGAACCCTTTAAAGCTAAATGTGTTCTTGTGCATAACAATTCTCTCACCTCCGTATTCATTCCAGGCAATGGACTGGATTATGTATTCTCCAATACAGTAAAAGGTAAGACGCCATTAATATCATGCAAACACATTTCTTCAGCTTCAGGGAGCCGTGTTTGCCATTTTTTATGAATGAGATGAGCAGGGTATTTAGCCGCCTGGTAAAAGATACGTCTGTGAGAAAGATGCTTTGTGCACGCAGCGGCGGATACTTCATTAAACCAGCAAATAAATAGATGGTGTCCTTTTATTCTTCACATATACAATAGAATATACTATAGAGCAGGCAGAGCAAGAGCAGCTATAGAAAATCCACAAGTGCAATAATAAAAGGTCACTGTTGGTAAGTTTCTCATCCATTACAAGTGCGGGTTTTCTATTATAAGCATGTAAAAAAATTTTTTACACCATAGGCTGGCATTTCCAGTTTCCTGCAGCTCATTTGTCAGCTTTGCTGTATAGACTGAGACAGAGTGTGCAGAGTCATCTCCTAGAGAGCAGGGAATTTCAGGACAGACGAAAGCTCTATGTGCTGATGGAAATCTAGGCTGGATAGTAACCGTATTAGAGATAAGTCACGTTAGTTACTAATTTTCCAAAATCTTCAGTTTGGTCGAATCCAATATTTTTGGAGTTTGCCACCCATAAACCCCTATTATACACAACGGTCTCTTTAGACAGACCCCCGACTATAATAAGCTGTGACCCAGGGGAGTTGTGGTAACATAGTTAACACTGATATTTACCTTCCCTCACTTCTCTAGGGCTCCCTTGCAGTGTCAAGATGCGAACTCTGATCCAAACAATGGTCTCAACGACAAAACTCCAAATGGTAGTGGATATGTTGGTGTAACGCCCCATTCCCTTCTATGGGACTGATTTAGGCTACATCCGTCCAATTGAAGTCAATGAAGTGGAGGACCAACATGCTCACTACCGCTCATAAACTCCCATTTTTGGTATCACTAGGGGATCCCAGCAGTCAAGCCCACAGCATTCATACGTTTATCACCTATCCTTAGTTGTAGATCACTTTTTATTACTCAGGAATGATAGCATCGCATGTAGCACTATGTTTAGAATAAAAATGACCAACACCAAGACCGAACAAACCCCATTATGAGTCGATTCATCATGGTATACTTATAATAATCTTATTACATACTTTATTTTTGGAGGTTCAAATAATTGAAAGGGCCATTCTTGTGTGAAGGTGGGCACACACAGGTTAGGGAATAACTGTGATCATTCATGTTGTCTTTAGGCCAAGGCAAGGGAGTGTCACCATACCCCAGCATATCCTGCAGATAGGTTAGTGTCACCAGAACCAGCATATCACCCCAGTCCAGCAGATATAGGTTAGGATCACCAAAACCAGCATATCACCCCAGCCCTGCAGATAGGTTAGGGTCCCCTGAATCAGTGTTTTCCTCTTGTGAATCGGTATCTCTGTTGTCGAGATATGACTGTTTTTGTCAATATGGCATGGCCTTAAAGAGGTAAGCTGCACCACCCTCATTGCTCCAAAGAACTCATTTGCATACTGACAAAATCAGCAATGGAGACAGCGATTCAGAAGGGAAAAATGGGTGACCCTGACCTATCTATCTGCAGGGCTGGGGTGATATGCTGGTTCTGGTGACATTAATCTGTGGGTCTCCCCTTAAGGCATTGATAGAGCCTCCAATTGAAATTGTGCCCATATGGAAATCCTCTAGCCCAGAACCTTTACTCTGTCAACCCAACAGTCATGCCAGCACAAATCTTGGCATTGAAAGATCACAGGGTGCTTGTCCATAGATGACCATTTATTTTAGTTGGTGCCAGGTCATCTACCAACATCTGGGTGCTACCGGGTGCTCCAAGACCCCCTTTAGTCAACTAAACATCCTTTTCATGTGTTCTTGTGTCTTTATTCTCACGGATTCATGTCTGGGTTACACATTTGGCAAAGGCAGACTCTCTTTGGACACCACCAAAATAACATTGCCATGGCAACACACATCAGCAGAATTTGTAGCATGTATCATAAAATTTGCATACGGTTTACAAGCATTCATGCATGTATTTTTAATAGGGAAAGTTTTTTTTCAAGACCAAACTTTCATCATTTTGCAGGAGACACTGCTGAGAGTGTGAAGTCTCCGGTTCTGGCGGAGAAGAGACAACTATCTTGGGACTCTGTGAATAGCTGAGAATAATTTCATCAAAAACATCCGTTCAGGCCGGAGAGTGCTGTGATTCTGCACAATGTGTATGCCTTTAAGTTTCCCAATGTATTTTCCCATTACAATTGGAACCTTAACTGGATGTTTAGGGTGAAATCTGGATAATCTATTTTTTTTTTTTTTTTTTTTTTTTTTTTAGCCCCCTGAGCTATTTATATGGTGAAATTGCAAGAACCCCCATTCGGATGACATCAGTCTGGTCTATACCATGAATGGACTTGAGTCTTAAAGGGAGTGTGAAATTAATGTAAATGCACTGTGGATCTGAGATCCCAGGTTCATGTCCCCTTATGAGACAGGGAAAAAGGTGTGAAAAAAAATTAAAAAGTTAGCGATAAAGAATAAAAATAAACATACAAATTAAAAAAAACAATTTTAGATTTTAAAAAAACTTGACGTAAACAACAAAATAAATTTGAATGTTAGGTATCCCCATATGCGTAGAAGCCCCCACTATCCAAAAATAACCTTATTATCCCGTAAGGTGATAATGTGCAAAATAATGCATTTTGGTCACCTCACTTTCCCCAAAAATAGCAATAAAAAGTGATCAAAAAAGTCATGCACACCAAACATTGGTACCAATAAAAAGTACAACTTGCCCTGCAAATAATGAGTCCTTACATATCTCCATCAACAATACAGTAAAAAAGTTATAGGCCTCAGAATACGGGGACCCCAGGAAAATCACTCATTTTCAAAAAGTGATGTTTTATTTGTAAAAACGGTAAAACATAATAAAACCGATATAAATCTGGTATCGCCGTAATCGTAATGACCCGCTGGACAAAGCTGCTATGGCATTTCTAATAAAGTGAAAGCTGTAAATCAAAATGCAAAAAAATGATGATAGAAAAACCCAAATACATTAATAAAAGCTAATCAAAACTATTATTATATTTACCCCAAAATGGTGCCAATGAAAGTACAACTCGTCACGCAAAGAATAAGCCCTCACATAGCTATGTCGACAGAAAAATAAGTTTTGGAAGACGAGGAAGGAAAATATGGAAAAAATCGCCGAGCATTATCGTACAAACGACCCTGTGGCCTTAAGGGGTTAAAAGAGCTATAACCAGGCACATGCCTATTTTCTGGCGGTGACTTATACAGGCTGCCTTAATTCAGGGGTATGTGGTATAGGGTGAGGAGACTCTAATATATTGTCTTATTGTCTCTTCCTCTTTGTTTTACCTCTGTGATTGGGCATCAGTGGTCACATGGGGTGCGACAACGTCATGATACTTTCACTTATCTGACCCGAAACCAATCTTTGGGCCAAACTGCCCAAAACTGAATCAGATCTTCCATTATGGATCACGGATCAAGAGTTGTTGCTTCCAACTTACAGACCCTGGTCCAAAAGCGACTCCTGGAACTACCACTTAGCCTTCATATTTGATGCCACCATGATCCCCCAACGTGTGCCTTACCAGAGCATGGCCATGGGATGTCCAAGTATCCTGGGAGTTGTAGTTTTACAGAATAGAGGCCGCCGCCTCTTAGTATTACCATAAAGGGCCCTTTAGATAAAAGGGGCCACGTTGTGATTGCGAATCTTACTGCAATGTTTTGCACAAAAAAAAATAAAAAACTTTAAAAAATATTTATAAAGACACAAAACTACTAAGAAGGATCATAGATGTGGGACTCTATTAGCATGCGGCTACGCATCTGCATTACCCAAGGATTTATCACCGTATGATACGCCATAGAAAAGACAGAATTGCTCGGTTTGACAACTGGACACATTTGACAGTCCGATATTATGGAAAGCGCTGTTATCCATACAAAACTTATTGTGCCGATGTTCAGGGACATTGTTCTTAAGTTAAGCACTGAGACATTGGAAAGCCTCATGTTTATTCTGGAGATTAATGGGCAATGTCCTAGAGAACTGTCAATCATCGGTTATGGATAGCATATAAAACAGCAGAGAACCGCGGAGCAAAAAAAAACAAGCATTTGTTTCTATGTATAGTGTAGCCGGCCACCGGAGGATAACACATTATCTCACCCGTTCTCCTATTTAGAAAGCTCGATAGGAAATCACATGAAATGACACGTGCAAAAATATTAACTGTGGAAATAATTAAAACTTAAAGGGAACGTCCACTATTTAACGCCATATTGTTTTATAATATATCTTCATTGGGGTGGAGATGTGTGACACTTATCTACATAGATGTAAAAAAAATAAATAAATAAATAGTTTTCCCACTAGTTATTTATATTTTTTTAACCAGTTCAGTTAGAACTGGGTCATTTTCCCTGGTCCATTTTCAGGTTTTCTTGTACATATGATTTTAAGGACTATAACTTTTTAAAAAAATTTTTCCCTTTTGGGTTGTTTAATTTTTGTTTTGTCTTTTTGTGATTAAAAGGGGTTTTATTTTTATCTTATTTTTCCATGTTTTTCTTTAATTTAATATCCCAAAAAATATAAACAAAAAGTAAACGTGTCTCTTTGATTAAAAAAAAAAAAAAAAAAATCCCGTTTACCTTATTTCTTTGTTTATATTTTTTGAGTTATTAAATTAAAGAAAAAAACATGGGAAAAATAAAGATAAAAATAAAACCCCTTTTAATCACCAAAAAAAGGACAAAAATATTTGCGCAACCCAAAGGCAAAAAAAAAAAGTTATGAGCCTCAAAATTATAAAATCATATGTACAAGAAAACCTGAAAATGACCCAGTTCTGACTGAACTGGTTAAACAAAAATTACTGTAATAGGAGTGGAAAAACTGTGTGTGTGTGTGTGTGTGTGTGTGTGTGTGTTTTTTGTTTTTTTTTTTTATACAAAGTGCTACAAAAAAAAAAAATTATAGATTTTCCACTCTATGGTCATTTTCCCTGGTTCAGGACCAGACACATTTTTGGGTTGTTTTTTTTTTATACATATGATTTTGAGAGCTATTACAGCATTTTTTTTTCTTTTGGGTTATTCCATGTTTTTTTTATTTTTAATATTTAATGTCCCAGAAATTGTAAACAAAAAAGAAGGTATCTGTTTTTCACATTTTTCATGTTTGCATTAGTAAAAAAAAAAAAAACAATTGCTACCAAAAAAATTACTTAGTTTTTACACTCTGTTATGGTAATTTTTACACAGGTGACAGTTATTGTTGTGTCACCTGGTGTGGGGCTAGAACTTTTTTTTTTTTTTTTTTTTTTAATATATTTTTCCCCCATAAAGTCCCAATAGATCTTCTTTTGAGGGGCCAATAACTTTTTTTTTTTTTGCTGATTTCTCCTGTAACTGGGGCAGATACTGTACATCATTATCCCCAGTTACAGGAGGAATCCAGCCTCCTAGCTCTTATTTCAGAGCTGATCCTCTAGGACCCAGCAGCTCATACAGTTCCCGGCCCCAGTGGTCATGTGACTGCGTGGTCAGAGTTGCGCCACAACATGGCTCATTGAGCGCTGTGTACATGGTGATCAAGACGGCAGGGATGGTAATAAATGGTCCCTGTCTTCTCTGTAGGAGCTACAACTATAGTTAGTCCCCGCTTCTGCAGCTGCACAGTTACGTGCAGCTGCTTAACACTGCAAGGACATTGTATGGGTACAGCCTTGCCGGATCAAGAGTAAACTGCCCAGACGTATTTAGTCAATGGGTCAGTCTGGAAATGGTTAATGTCCGTCACATGTTTTGATAATAGTGGAAGTCTATGGGTATGTACACATGAACCATGAAAAACGTCTTTTAATTTTTTTTTTTTCCTTTGACTAATTTATCCATTTTACAAAGTAGACCAATGAAGTCCATCCGTTATTTTTTATTTTTTTTAAAAAACAGTCAAAAATGTATGATAGATTCAGAAACCTATTTGCAAACTATTTTCGGTTTTGTGTTGATAGTGGCCAGGTTGGTCATCCCCGCCGATGGAAGACTAATACTCCCCCATCCATGCCAGACTGGCTCCAGGAAATCCTGCACATTAGGGGGATTGAAGACCTGGTTGTGGCTCTTAGACCAGATGACAGTGCCGAAAGTATGGCAACTTTGGAATGTCTCCTATTACCCCCCCCCCCCCACCTCTTTTCAGACCACCTTTTTATATTACTGCTCCTAGGACCTCTTCCTCATCTTAATGTTCTCTCCTTCCTTCTATATGCTCTGTAATAGTTATACTGTTCTATTGTATTGATATATATGTTATGCTTTACGCCCTGCTGCGCCAGGAGCGCTTCCATGCCTTCTCCTCACCCGTTTTTACCCTTATCTTTCCCGGACTCTCCTGCCGTTGTCCCCCCAACCTCCGACAACAGTTTTTATTTATGATGTTCTGCCTTTTCTTTGGAAAACTTAATAAAACTTTCTAATGGAAAATGTATGATAAATGGACAGATGGCCAGGAAATGGATGAAAAATGTTACACGCTGATGGAAAACGGTTTATTATGCCCCACCAAGTGAATGGATCGGAGCTGAAATTTCAGACTTAGACCATGGATAAGACTGTATATATTTCTATTAAAAAAAGCAGATTCCGTTTAAGCATGGACAACCGATTTTATAGAGAAAAAAAAAACAGATTACCAATGCAAATAATGCATGTGAAGCTTACAAATGTGACCATGGCGCCATGTAATGTAATATAAAATGTGAATAAAAGTTCTATATACGACACATATGTTATTACTTCTATTCGGGTGGCTCACTGATTCACTATTGTCCTTGACTGAGGCCCCTAAGATTAGGGACCTGCTACGCCTGTCCTGTCCTATAGCTAAAAGCAGACAAGTCCCCGCTGTCAGGGCTGTTACTGATCTGATCTTAGAAGTTCTGACAGTGAATTTCATCTCAACAATAACCGTGCGGGTCACAAGTCTGTGTTACTACATAAACCTGTCTGCTATTTATGTGAGTAAAAAAATATAAAAGATATAAAACATAAGACGGCAGTGAAGATTCCAGGGCCAATTCATTTTATATCGATGCACTAAGGGAACAATCCATTAAAAAAAAAAAGTTATCCTTAGTTAAACCATTGCTTCAGGTAATGATATTTTAGCAAGGTAACTGGCTAGGAAAAGTATCAGCACGCTTGCTTTTGGGGCTGATTTCACCCTTTTTGTCCATTTCTCTGGCTGTAATACCAGATTAAAGCAGCTATGTTATATTCTCACATATTGTCTTTAAAGGGGACCTTTTACCATCTCCACCAACCTGACCTCTTTGCATCCTTCAATAGGCGCCGCTCCACTGATTCCGGTGCAGTTGGAATTTTTTCTCTAGCTCTCTCTGTTCCCGAGCAATCATTGCTGTTAGTTTCAGCACTATTATGCGCTATACTATCGGGTGGGCGGTCTCTGTCTTTCTGTTCCAGTCTAGGACTGCCCACCTGACAGCAGAGAGCATAAGTCTGTTGAAACTAACAGCAATGATTGCTCAGGAATGGCGGGGACTGGAGAAAAAATTCCAACTGCTCTGAGATCAGTGGAGCTGCACCTACTGAAGGATGCAAAGAGTATATGCAACACTTAATCAATTATTATAGCTCTTTTATAGCATCCTATATTCAGCAGCACACCTGTGGGGAAGGAGTCTCCCTTTCCTCCCATACGCAGTCTCCCAGGATAATCTTAGCTACTCCTTGCAGACAATATGTGCAGCAGAAAGTCTCTTAAATTGAATGGTTTGTCAAACTTGGTCTCTTCAACATGTAGCCATGATTCTTGGCTAAACAGGTATACAGTCTTCGACCTCACAACAAGGCAACAGGAACACTTAACACAATATAGAAGCATTAGGGTGAAACTTTGCACCAAGTGTACTTAATTCTCTGTTCAATGCTTGCACCCCATGTGTCGTCTTAGTCTTTAGCACAGTGTTACCTCTGGTTCACAGTCCTGGCTTAGCAGAAGATGTTTGTGTGCAGATATGGGGATAGTTTCAGTCTGGGATGATCAGGCTCCCCATTCCTCAGGAAGGGGCGGGCTTGTTGGTAGAATATATTTGACTACTAGATTCTATATAAAAACTTCAATCATTGTCTACATATAAGCTTCAAAACCAGCCCAGGAGGACCCATGGTCTGCTCAGTGAACCACTGGGGCTTTCCCTTGATCGGGACCCTCCCTCCAATGGTACATAGCATCTACAGTATTATTGGCATGCCCTTATCAATAGACATACCAAGTAATCATACCCATCTTATGACAGATACACGTCAGAGGGTTGCATCAGTCAATGCCCAAGTTGCTGTTTTTACTGATCCCAGGGGTTGAGGACTCCACAGAGCTCTAGTCCGGCACCACTGAGTGATAGCATTTACTGAAAATCTTAACAAATCGTCTAAACCTTAACCCACAAATCTAAAATATGGCATTACAGATAGAAAATTTTTGTTTTGAGTGCTAGATTCCTTGCTAAGGTTTCTTTACTGCTAATACCTCCTATTTGGCTTGGTTGGGTTTCACCAACTTTTATGAAATGAACTTCCCTATGTGACCCTTTATAGGGCGATTGACCCCATGTTCCATACAGATATCAAAAGCGTTCCTCGTGTTTAGTAGGACTTCATATTATACAGCAATTCACAAAGGGCAAGATGGCCGCCTATTGGAAGTGTTGGATCTTTCATCTGGTATTGGCTCACGTATAAAGCAGATAACTCAGGGGACCTGGCAAACAGTCAGGCTGAAGGAACATAATACATATTTTAAGAATTTGCTGCGCCCATGAGATCAAAGAGTTCTCTTTACTCTGTCTGACCTGGCATTCAGCCTGTTTAGCTCGATGCTGGCAAACCTCTTTAATGTATTCCAAGCATGGCATCCTAACAGTAGTCAACAACAGTGACAGATACAGCACTGCCCTGGATAGAAAATGCACAGCAGAACATTTTCAAGAAAGGACGATGAAGCTTTGAAGGTTTTGACATTTTAAAGGAATACTACCCTGCAGATGGTTAGGTGTGTGGGGGGGGGGAAATGTCCTGAATTTTTGCACTTGTTCAAAAAAGCAAAAGAGCAACCTAGTTCCTGATTTTCTTCTTCTGCTGCCATGGTTATTTGATTTGAGGGTAAGGACACTCCATCCATATTTCCACATCTCATGAACTTCTCTTGACTTTCTTAGATGATCAATTAGGTGTTAAATGGGGCTACTATGGGTTCAAAGGAAAGGGCATGGCAACACAAGTTGAGGACCTTTCAGCATCTCCACCAACTTCAGTTTATTTTCTTAACAGCCGGCCCTCCGCTGATTCTGGTTGCGTTGGAATTTTTTTCTCTACCCCCCACCGTTCTTCAGCAATCAGTGCTGTTAGTTTTGGTGCCTGATGTGCCAACTAGACTCTCTAATATCAAGTGGGTGGTGTCAGGCCGGAGGAGGTAAGGGGGTGTGACTCAGGGCTCCAATCAGAGGCAGTCTGTGTAACACACTCCTTGCCTGGTACAACCCACTGGTCATTAGGGAGTCTAGATGGCACATCAGGCACGAAAACTAACTTCACCGATTGCTCGGGAATGGTGGGGACTAGAGAAAATTCCAACTGCGCTGGAATCAGTGGAGGGGCAGCTATTAGAGGATGAAAAGAGGTCAGGTTGGAGGTTGTGAAAGATCCTCTTTAAGAAACCAAAGTCTTCTAAATTTGTAGTTACTACTTATGTATTGACAGTGTAATTGCTTGCGAGTCTTAATAGCTTCTGTTACAGAAGTTTAATTACTTTTTCCGGAGCCCATTGCAGGTTGGGTAATCTGTAAGGGATAATGCCAATGCCGGTCTATTGTTTATATAAATCCTAAATAACAGATACAGATCTACTCTGAGATTTGTAGCCTAACAACGTGCAATTATCCGCTTATTTCCTCCTAGTTTATGAGACAGACTGATTAAAGTGTGAACACTTTTTTGCAGATCCACTTGATGAATATGTTGAGAGAACATCATTTATTGTGTCTCGTGATATCTGAGATTAAATTCATGTCATTCTCGCCATATGCTGCCCGCCACTCTGTAAATGTCACACTAGTCTTTATGCAAATCAAATCTGTCTATGTATTAAAAAGTCAAATAAAGATTATCGGGAGGATGTAATGTCTTTGTTTACAGTGGAAAAAAATAGTCCCAAAGGAACGGAATACAAATGTCACTGAATGTGTGTTAAAGGGGCAGTATCACCTATTTGTCATGGATATAGTGAGTGTCGAGCCACTGGTATTCACCCTTTAGCCCTCTACAGGGATCTGGACTTACTGCAGATCGTTGCCATGAGTGGTCTCCTTTAGCAACAGTTTACAATACTAGCTGCTCACACAGTCACAAGTATCAGTATGAGAGTGCTGTAGTCGTAGTCAGGTGGGCAGGGGTCAGAACTGATAGAGTTCAGGCAATACAGTAGACAAGCAGAAGGTCAAGGCAGAAAGCACACTTAAGACGTTCTCAGAAAACTGAGGATACTGGGGAGAGCAGGACACCTCCTTGTTCAGCAGACCATGATATTAAGTATTTACTGAAACAGATATGTAAGGAGAGATGGCAAGTCCTCATTAAAGGGACTGTCTGCTTTGGACTTCACCACAAGGCATCCCCAACTTCATTAGCAACAATTGACTTCACACTAGCTGGTTACACCAAGTCTTAATACAGAATCAGAATGCGGTAGTCGTAGTCAGGTGGACAGAGATGATAGCAAGAGGTGTTAAGTTAGGAAGCATACAGAAAAGGTAGTCAGGAAACAGAGTATGGATGTTGGGGAGAGCCATGGTGAGAGCAGGACGCCCCTTTGGCCAGAAGACCATGATATTATGAAGTATTAGCTAAAACAGATATGCCAGGAGAGACAAGTCCTCTTTAAAGGGATTGTCCATTTCGGACTTCACTACATGATATCCCCAGGATGTTTCCATTAACAGTTGTCATAGTCAGGTGGGCAGTGGTCAGAGCTGGAGCAGTTCAGGTTATACATTAGACAAGTAGCAGGTCAGGGGAGGAAGTCAACAAAAGACATGGAGGGAAATGGGGAAGTCATGCAGGACCTGGAGGATGAAAGTGGGATGCCCACTTGGCCAGTAGGATGGTGATATTAAGTATTTACTAAATCCGATATGTTACAGTAGGAGAGAAGTCCTCTTTAAAGGTATTGTCTGCTTTGGACTTCACTACAGTCTCCATTAGCAACAGTTGACATCACATTTGCTGGTTACATCAAGTCTCAATGCAATCGGAATGCAGTAGTCGTAGTCAGGTGGGCAGTGGCCAGTCCTGGAGGAATTCAGGCAATACAGTAGAGCAGGAGAAAGTGAAGGAAAGAAGACAGAAGAGGTGATGAGAAAACAGAGTGAGGATGCTGGAGAGCGAAAAGGGGGATCCAGACAGAGCGGGGCGGGGGGCTAACCTTATTCACTCATAATTCCCAAAAAGAATATAGAACATTTTGAGTTCTAAACTAGACAACCCCTTTAACAAGAACAGTCATTTCTGTCTATAAAACTGGGTATGATTTAAAAAATTTTGATCATGATTTTAAAATATACCAACTGTAGAATTCTACCAATTTTTCTTTTTTTTTTTTTTTTTTTATTTATTTGCTTTTGCAGCTGGAAAGGCTACAATCACATTTATTATACAAAACGCACTGACTACAAGAGGTTTGTTCAACCAGTTTTTATAATACGCTTTTCAGTGGTTTGAATGGGTTTACTACCATGACAACAGTCTTCAAATGTTCTGCCTCGCTACTCAGAAATAGACGTTTCTGAAAAGCTGTAAAATTGTTTTTAAAAAGTTTTTATAATGAACTAAAGGAAACGTGGATTCTAACCTATATTAAACAGTCTCTTCGTCCTCTGTTAAGTTAATTCCATTGTTGATAAAGCTGAGTAATAGCCAACATGGCTGCCACTACTGTTTAAGTAAGGTCACTCTGACTTCAGATGCAGACAGCACATTTTAATATAAAAAAAAAATAAATACTACCATGAAATTCTACGTTGACCAATGGATTCTTGCTGCAAACGTTTAGGTGGACATGCCTGGAATCCACATGTGTATTTTCCGTTCCATTGGCTGCAGTGTTCCCCTGCAGCCAAGTGTAGCTGTTGGCTGCCCCTGGTGACCGGAAGCAGCCACAACACTCGGGCTCAGGCATGGAGTGATACCAGTGGGACTACCTGATCTGTGTGTGAATCCGGCACTACCGATATTCAACCCTCTGTTGTGGAGAGCTATCTCACTAGTGCCATCTTGTACAGATAGCTCCCGTAAGGTCAATGTCCTATTCATTTGGGGGTGCGATTCTTTTGGGCGTGTCTGATTTCCTTGATGAAGGGCCTACTTTATCTGTCCTGCTGTATTCTATTTACTTTTTTACTTGTATTTTAATGAACTGTACTCCAAAAATCCTGAAAAATCATGCTAGGGCTTGTTTTCGGGGTAGGTCTTATTTTTGGGCACACATGGTACAAGTAAAGCCTTAATGACCATCAACTTAAATAAATTTGACAATCCGGGTATCAAAAAATTGCTTTGAGTCTGCACAACATGGTAAATTTGTAGAATTGTACACCTGGCCATCGGCCACCGGTAGTCTACTGTGCCAGGTCTGTACTGAAGAGATAAGGAGAGGGACCATCATGATGGAGCTTGAAAGGCTAAGAGATTTTGGAGAAAAGGGGTTAATCTATTAGGCCTATAGAAGGGGGTATAAACAAAAACTGGACTTGTGAGGTTCCCAATGCATGGATATGTAGTAACCAAGACAAATTTGCCCTGGTTTTCCTTATGGATGATACCGTTCTAGAAGGGCCCATTCTTTTAGATTGTTCCATTGAGTCACCAACCTATAGAAAAATGGTGGCCTTAAAGCAGTAAATAGTAAGTAAGTAGTGGCTACTCTTTGCTGTGTTCTTCTATTCCTGGCTTATTTCTAGTTTAGGTGTTAAAAGGACAATATACAAATACCCTAAACCATGGGTACAGAGATCTTTATATCACTGCTCTTCTCCTCCACCTCTTGATCTGATATTGCATTGACCTTTCTAATATGGGGTGATTTGATATATTGTTGATCGGTGCTTGCTTGATGCTTGGCCCATGTATTAGGGCCCTTGATCAGAAATCAGACTACAGGAACAGGACGTCCTGATTTTACACAACCCTAAAAATTATTATCAATTAAGGATAATGCATAGTTTCCTCTCTGGCAAGAAGTCGGCAGCCATGTCACTTCCTCTTTTGATCTGTAACAGAAGGAAGAACTACATAGACGTAACGACCACCTTTGTCAGACACAGCGCTAATGCTAAAAGATCCACTTGCCAATGCAATAGAACCCATGGGTGACATTGTGATACTGGCAGTGGGTGCCACTGCTTTAGATGGTACCCTCCACCAGGTTAATCTGTTGGAGTGTCCTCTTGCTATGCTGGTGTGTCGTGCTCACCACCATACTGTCCTCCCCGTTGGTCATGGGTGCCAATTTACTCCCCTTTGGCCCTTCTTTGCTCTCCCTCTGGCTCCCTTAGAGCGCACATGCACTCCATTGCTGAATCTTAAAGGGCCAGTGTGCGCACGTTAATCTTCACCAGTCAATCCCTGTTGCCTAGAACATATTGATGCCTAAGCAATATAGGTTCATAGCTCAGCTTATTTCTGTGAGGGAATCTACTGATTTTCCCTACATTATGACCGTTTTCCTGTGTACCGACCATATGCCTGATGCCTGTCACCAACTTTGGCTTCTGCCTGACTCAGGACACACTCCACTGACCCATGAACTCAGCCCATATTTGACCATCCATTGCCAGTGTCTCTCTGACATCTATACCAGGACCACTCCGAGAGGTAACCACCTGGCGGCCTCCCTGCAGTCAAGTCATGATCCCTGTATGGAGTTAAGGGGTGAAAAACTGGGAGGCCACTTTGACAACACCCTTAAGAGTGTCCCGAAGTTGAACTCTTTAGGTGGCAGGGCGGGTCCACCACCTGCTGTCCACTATAGACGTACTGAAGAAACCTGCCTAAGAAAGGAAGTCGGTCCTGAAACTATGTAAGATCCAGCTTGCCATGACAGGGTTAATCCCTTTCTTTTGAGATCTCTTTGCTTATGGACTCTATAAAGACAGATATTCTGACCTCTGATGATTTATATGTGGCTGTATACTGTATATCCTCCTCTGATGTCTCTCACTTCTTATGCCGCAGCTGAGCTATTTATAAGAAACAAGAACAGAGCCTTTTGTGCTGCAGCTTAAGATCTTGTCGCAGTTCGTAGGAAGCCGACCAGAAACCACAATTTAATGGGATTAAAAGCAAATAATTGATTAACGTTGTTTTTTATTCTGTTAATGGGAGAGCAGATTTGTAGTGAATACATTCAGCCGAATCACTGCTTATTTTACCTAAATTAACCCTGGAAGGTCAATGAGGAGACTCAATCACAGATTCCATCACTGATGGACACCGTGATGGAAACTCGGATGACCTTGCTGACTCAGCTTGAACTTCGAATGGAATAACATAATCGCCAATGCAGCGCCCCCCGGGAACCACCAGTGAGGAGATGGAACAGTTATGAGTAGTCCCAAGATGGCAGCTATATTGGTCATGGTGGCTTTTGGCACCAAATTCTCTTGCAGGCCTCTGGACGGTACAGTGATGAGGGGGTTGCACTGAGGCGATGGTGACGGTTCCCCTGGGGCACCCCTACTATTTGTAGTTGTGTCCTTTATAATGTATAATGTCCTTTAGTAGCCCCACACAGTATAATGCTCCCTTAGTGGTCTCCCCACAGTATAATGCCCATTAAGTGGTCCCCACACAGTATAAAGCTCCCTTAGTGGTCCCAACACAGTATAATGCTCCCTTAGTGATCCCCACACAGTATAATGCTAACTTAGTGGTCTCCACACAGTATAATGCTCCCTTAATGGGCATTATACTGTGTGGGGGTCACTAAGTGGTCCCCACACAGTATAATGCCCATTAAATGGTCCCCACATAGTATAATGCTCCCTTAGTGATCCCCACACAGTATAATGCCCATTAAGTGGTCCCCACACAGTATAATGCTCCCTTAGTGATCCCCACTCAGTGTAATGCTAACTTAGTGGTCTCCTCACAGTATAATGCCCATTAAGTGGTCCCAAAACAGTATAATGCTCCCTTAGTGATCCCCACACAGTATAATGCCCATTAAGTGGTCCCCACACAGTATAATGCTCCCTTAGTGATCCCCACACAGTGTAATGCTAACTTAGTGGTCTCCATACAGTATAATGCTCCCTTAATGGGCATTATACTGTGTGGGGGTCACTAAGTGGTCCCCACACAGTATAATGCCCATTAAATGGTCCCCACATAGTATAATGCTCCCTTAGTGATCCCCACACAGTATAATGCCCATTAAGTGGTCCCCACACAGTATAATGCTCCCTTAGTGATCCCCACTCAGTGTAATGCTAACTTAGTGGTCTCCACACAGTATAATGCCCATTAAGTGGTCCCAAAACAGTATAATGCTCCCTTAGTGATCCCCACACAGTATAATGCCCATTAAGTGGTCCCCACACAGTATAATGCTCCCTTAGTGATCCCCACACAGTGTAATGCTAACTTAGTGGTCTCCATACAGTATAATGCTCCCTTAATGGGCATTATACTGTGTGGGGGTCACTAAGTGGTCCCCACACAGTATAATGCCCATTAAATGGTCCCCACATAGTATAATGCTCCCTTAGTGATCCCCACACAGTATAATGCCCCTTAAGTGGTCCCCACACAGTATAATGCTCCCTTAGTGATCCCCACTCAGTGTAATGCTAACTTAGTGGTCTCCACACAGTATAATGCCCATTAAGTGGTCCCAAAACAGTATAATGCTCCCTTAGTGATCCCCACACAGTATAATGCCCATTAAGTGGTCCCCACACAGTATAATGCTCCCTTAGTGATCCCCACACAGTGTAATGCTAACTTAGTGGTCTCCACACAGTATAATGTCCGTTAAGTGGTCCACACACAGTGTAATGCTCCCTTAGTGATCCCCACACAGTATAATGCCCCATAAGTGGTCCCCACACAGTATAATGCTCCCTTAGTGATCCCCACACAGTGTAATGCTAACTTAGTGGTCTCCACACAGTATAATGTCCGTTAAGTGGTCCACACACAGTATAATGCTCCCTTAGTGATCCCCACACAGTATAATGCCCCATAAGTGGTCCCCACACAGTATAATGCTCCCTTAGTGATCCCCACACAGTGTAATGCTAACTTAGTGGTCTCCACACAGTATAATGTCCATTAAGTCGTCCACACACAGTGTAATGCTCCCTTAGTGATCCCCACACAGTATAATGCTCATTAAGTGGTCCCCACGCAGTATAATGCTCCCTTAGTTGCCCTGCAGAGTATAATGTTGCCTTAGTGATTTCTGCACAGTATAACACTTCTTTAATGGCCCCTGCATAGTATAATAAACAATAGACAAGCACTTTAAATAAGCTGTGAGGTATTGAAAGTTGGCCCCCCAGCGACCTAACACCCAGAAAACCCCTTTAAAGGTAAGTATGTGCGGGTATGCAGGATCCTAATAGCGCTACCTAAGGAAACCTAAGTAATATCATTATCATCCGTACCTCTCCTACATCCAGATATAAATATCTATCTCTCCTCTGCTTTGTACCTGGCCTTCGTATAACATGATGGAGCCGCTTTAATAAGCGAACAACTGCCAGCCAACATGAAGTTGAATTATTGATGCCGGAAGGGGATTTTTTTTATTTTTTATTTTCTGCAAATGACGCAGGAAAGACTGGAAGCGAAACTTCATGTAAAGAGATTTCTCTGCAAGAATTACTTCTGCAGGATTTATATATGGCCCGAGTACTATTGTTATATATTATATCCGCCAGGAGAAGGTTTGCTTAGAATGTATGGCGATAAAAATGGAGATAAAATAATTAACAAAAATGTTATTATCTAAAATTTATCTTTCAATAATTCATCAGAACGATGCATTTCCTCATTAAAAAAATAAATTGTTTCTCCTGTTATTGGAAAAATTATTCAGTCTGTGGGTTAAGAAAGCAATTCTGAGGGACTGAGGATGGAGGGGATGTCAAAGAGAAGTCTGCCGATTATTTTTATTGTGCTTAAATTAATAACCAGCTATTTTTGTAGTTTAAAAAAAAATAAATAAAAAATCCTCAGTAAAAATGTGTGTTTTTCGTTTTGTGTCTATAGCTCCTCTACAGACCTATGTGTTTCTATGGTAACAGACTACAAACATTGTTATATCTTGTGTCAAGACTCCCTTTGCTTTTTGTAGCATCTATTAAATGTCCTTATTAAAGGAAGTCTACGAGCAATGTTGTCCCAGATGATAACCCCTGTATTTACCCCTGACTGCCCAGATGCATATAGTTAAGGGACGGGGGGGGTCCAGCAAGTGGTAAAAAAAATCTGCCAACCAGGATTTCACGTCAGTCTCACTTTTTTGTCAAAAATTTGAGACCTCTTCTTGGCGATGTAAACATTATGCCAACTTCATAGACGTATGTGCGTGTCAAAGTGCTCCTTAAATGGATTTTATCATTGGGGAAACATGTTTATAACTGAAGCCACATCGTAATAGCCTTTATAAAGGCTATTACGACGTGGCTTCAGTTAAACATGTTTCTCCAATGATAGAATCCCTTTAAAGGCGTCTTTCTTTATTACTGTCTGGACACTCTTACATACATTACTATATACTGTCTGGACACTCTCGTATACTTTACTATATACTGTCTGGACGCACTCGTAAACATTACTATATACAGCCTGGACGCTCTTGTATACATTACTATATATTGTCTGGATGCTCTCGTATACTTTACTATATACTGTCTGGACACTCTCGTATACTTTACTATATACTGTCTGGACGCACTCGTAAACATTACTATATATTGTCTGGATGCTCTCGTATACTTTATTATATACTGTATGAACGCTCCCGTATACAAACCTATATACTGTCTGAACGCACTCGTATACATTATTATATACTGCCTGGATGCTCTCCTATACATAGTTATATACTACCTGGACTGTCTCATATACATTACTATACATTGTCTGGACGCTCTCGTATACAAACCTAAAGGTGCATCTCAATATATTAGAATATCTTTGAAACGTTTATTTCAGTAATTAAATTTAAAAAAGTGACCTCCTATATTTTCTAGATTCTTTACACACAGAGTCTTCTATTTCAAGTATTTTATTTCTGTAAATGTTGATTATGGATTACAGGTAATGAAAACCCAAATCTAAAAATTAGAATATTGTGAAAAATTTCAGTATTGTAAATTCAGTGTCACCTGCCAAGATTTCCTAAGCCTATAAATGGTCCCTCAGTCTGGTTCAGTAGGACACACAATCATGGAAGACGCTGATTATGGATTGTATTACTGAATTACTGAAATGAATGAACGTTTCAAAGATCTTCTAATTTATTGAGATGCACCTGTATGCACTGTCTGAACGCACTCATATACATTACTATATACTGTCTGGACGCTCTCATATACATTACTATATGCTGTATGGACGCTCCTGTATACAAACCTATATACTGTTTGAACGCACTCATATACATTACTATATACTGCCTCGATGCTCTCGTATACATAATTATATACTACCTGGACTCTCTCGTATACATTACTATACACTGTCTAGACGCTCTCGTATACATTAGTATATACTATGTGGATGCTCTTGTATACATTACTATATACTGCCTGGACTCTCTCGTATACATTACTATATACTGTCTGGACACTCTTGTATACAATAGTATATACTATCTGGATGCTCTTGTATACATTATTATATACTGCCTGGACTCTATTGTATACATTACTATATGCTGTATGGACGCTCTTGTATGCATTAGTATATACTATCTGGATGCTCTTGTATACATTACTATATACTGTCTGGACGCTCTCATATACATTACTATATGCTGTATGGACGCTCCTGTATACAAACCTATATACTGTCTGAACGCACTCATATACATTACTATATACTGCCTCGATGCTCTCGTATACATAATTATATACTACCTGGACTCTCTCGTATACATTACTATACACTGTCTAGACGCTCTCGTATACATTAGTATATACTATGTGGATGCTCTTGTATACATTACTATATACTGCCTGGACTCTCTCGTATACATTACTATATACTGTCTGGACACTCTTGTATACAATAGTATATACTATCTGGATGCTCTTGTATACATTATTATATACTGCCTGGACTCTATTGTATACATTACTATATGCTGTATGGACGCTCTTGTATACATTAGTATATACTATCTGGATGCTCTTGTATACATTACTATATACTGCCTGGATGCTCTCGTATACATTACTATATACTGTCTGGACACTCTCGTATACAATAGTATATACTATCTGGATGCTCTCGTATACATTACTATACGGTAATTCCTTACAGCCTTTCCACTAGTCACCATGAATAATTGATATCTTATGTTATTTAGGTTTAGCGCTGGGTTACACCTTGTACCAAGGGAAACTAATTGACCCAAATGGAAATCTGAATTTTGAAAACAAATTAAGCATTGTATAGGAGCAGGAGCAGCGCTCGTTAATGGGGCATATTCTAATTAGAGCTACATGGTAAGTGCACCCCTGACAAGCAACGACTATTGTGCTGCATCTAACCTGTTTACTAATGTCTTAGAAGTGATCCTGAAATGGAAAGTCTCCATCTTTGCAAATTACGGTATACCAGATGGCATTGTGTAGAGTCACCCTATAACCCATATTGGTGGAGAAGTGCGCCATATAAAACGTGTTAGCATAGAAAAGTAATGGCGTTTTTGCATTAATGTAAATAATTGGATGTAATATGAGGACACGGACATCAAACAGATATAACAAGTGTATATAAGTAGACAGAAAGTACGGAACATTAGATGGAGATAGTAGGGACCCCGAAGATGAAAAGATGTTGTTGTCAGGATCAGAGCAGACGACTCCCGATATACCCTGTAATAAATGAAAGGATAACAAACTACTTCTAATCTAAGGAACAAAGTAGAAATGAGCAAACTTATTCAGAATGAATGCGACTTGACCCAAATTTTTCAAAAAATTTCGGGTTGGACCGAACCCAAAACTTTTGTGGTTGAGACATTTAGTCATCTTCTGGTTTCTTCCATCTTCCTGGGTGACATTGAAGCGCCATGACATCACATGACCACTGAGGCCCAATCAAAGGCCTCAGTGGTCACCTGGGGCCCGTGACATTTCTCAGGGTTCTGGAAGACGACCAAAGAGGAACCCAAGGGAATGCAGCAAGGCAGTGCTGGAGAGAGGTGAGGAAAGGTAAGTATTAATGTTTATTTTGTTTCAGCACTTGCCCATGTCCTCTGATTATTATACACTTGGGGTCTGAAGAAATCTATATAGCATTTCCAGTTTGGGCCAAAAAAGTTCCTCCTGAAGCAAAACGGGCAGACAAAACCTGCAAATATTTGCAAAATGAATCTCTCGAGAGCTCTAAAATATGAGGGTCCTTGTGCTGAGATGCCCACAAAGGAGCCAATGCATTCAACATCCCTTTGTGCTTGGTGGTATACAGTCTCTACAGACTTTGACTCCAAACACCACAAGCTCGAGACAGTTGTTTCAGAGATTGAGGTTGAGGCACTTGCACCCAGCACTCCTACTGATCGAAACGTTTGACATGTCACAATTTGTTAAAATGACAGGTACCCTGTAAGTATTATGTGAAATCAATGAGTCTTGCACTTAAGATATAGTGAAGTCGATGTTCTCTAGAGCAGGAGACACTCTTTATAGTCTCTCTCCACTTTGTACAGTTGGATCTTGAAGGGGGTTCCCCCTTCTATTACACTGATATTCTGACAGAGGTCCATCAACATATGATCTCTGGGTCTCCAAACCAGGAAACATGATGACACTAAACCTGCTGAGTCATGATAGGTGGCCTAGTGCAGGAAAGTAGAAACCTGCTGAGTCATGATAGCTGGCCTAGTGCAGGAGAGTAGAAACCTGCTGAGTCATGATAGCTGGCCTAGTGCAGGAGAGTAGAAACCTGCTGAGTCATGATAGCTTTGCAAGCCACACTGGTGGGAATGGCCTTCTGCAAGATTATTTGTAATGTGGTTTCCTACCTCTAAGGGTAGTTGGCACCCTGCTAACAGAAGCACTGCTATGTAAGTGTTACCACCTCAGACATGATGGTCTGCATAGTCTCAGAAGCTGGAGGGAACCCTAACATTGGCCAGGTGTGTGACTTAAGGATCAGACTACACAGGATTTGTTTGTGGTCTGTTTCTTTGGAGACACACAGTTCTGCACAAAAGCTGTATACAAAAATATAGATTTTTAATCAAGGCTGTTTGCATTAGGACAATACAAATGAATGATAAGATAGACCTTTAGGGTATTTAGGGCTTGCGATAACCTAGTCATAGTTTGCTAGATGATCCTTTGGTACTGTATTAAAGGAGTTTTACTGGAATTTCCATGGTAACTGTCCATATATTGTAGGATAAAAATAGATCACAGCCAACACCAGGGACTAATAAGAGACTAATAATTATCTAATTGTGAGTGACATTCGTAGCACTATTGGCCCGTAGAAATTTCTACACATCTCAAGTCTTCTATTCCTCGGCATTGACCTGCACCCTTATTTGACATGAGGCGCCTCAGGCATGACTAATTACATTGTGACAGATACTCAATGTAGCAGGAAATGGCTGTGTAGAAAAGCCAGCCGCCATCACTCACAAGTGCACTGTCAGCGACATACTGAAGCCATCACAGTACAAGTATGTTCAACTAAAATTGTAATATCCAATTCCAGCTAAACCTATTGACTGTTAAGGGGTTGTCTGGGGAGTTAGATTGTCACGTGATCAGAACCAGCCCCTGAACCCCGGGTTGCTTCTCCCGCTCCATCCTCTCCATAAATTTTGTTAAATGGGTTTTCCTGGAGTTGAGTACTGATAACTTATCCTTAGGATAGGCCACAGAAGAGACCACCACTTCTGAATGAGTCCTCTTCACCAAATACCAAACACAGTGCCATGCATTGTATAGTGGCTGTGCTAGGTATTGCAGCTCAACTCCATTCACTTGAATGTGACTGAGCTGTAAACAAGTCATGTGACCTATGAACGTGACGTCACAGGCCTGTGAAGTGGAAATGGCACCAGTTTTAAGCAGCTGATCTATGCAGGTCCTGGATGTTGGACTGCCTCCGATCAGATATTCATGACCTATCCTGAGGACAGTTCATCAATAGCTTCTTCCATAGTGACCGTATACAAGTGCATGTCTTCTCAATTTGGTAAAGGGGAGTAAGGGGAGTAAGTCGCTGCCAGACACCTCCAGTGGTGGGTTACCTTCCCTGAAAAAAATGATCAGGCATTGAAATTCAATATGATCGATCCTTCTTCCTCCAACATCTTTTAGAGAGTTTGGAGGCCCCATACACGTAAGACAGCCATTAACACCAAAACTGCTGGATTCGATTCGGCCAACTTTTTTTTTTTCTTGTGTATGAGGGCCTTAAATTTTTATGTTAGACTTAATTTTAAGAATTTTTTATTTATTTTTTTTAATATTCTATCTCACTATCTGTATTGAAAACAAAAAAAAGTACTACATCCTGCAATTTTGACTCTGACCACTAAACCTAATAATAGACTGACACTTTCTAATTCTGTAGGGGTTTTCTTTGTAGCAGTTACCTTATTTACATTACAAACAACATTTCACTAGAAGATACCACCACTATAGATAACACCTATAGTGACCCATCATTGACAATAAATGATGTCACAGCTTATCTACTCCCCCTCTCTGCACTGAGCATGTCTAGAAAACTTTCCCATAGACCTCAATGAGTTGGCTTCAGGCTAGGGAGTTGGCTTCAGCTCAAGGAAGATGGCCGCCCCCATAATCCTGTACAGAAAATAGAATTTAAAAAATCTAAATTTAGAAATTTAAACCAGATTAGAAAAAATGATGAATTTCTATCTGGTATGAATAAATAAATTTAAAAAATTTGGTTACACTTTCCTTTTAAATCCGCTCCTCTTTGACCTAATTGTGACTCTTATTTAGAAGAGGAGGTACACTTTAAAGATAGAACCAACTTACAAAAATACTTGGCAGATGCAAAAATGAGAAGAAAATACAGATCACACACATCCAAGATGGGAAAGAAGAAAAGAGGAAGATCTGGCTCTCCGGAGACTCTTTGAAGGAATTAAAATATTTTATTCAGACGCAAATTTGAACTTGTAAAGAAATGAAAGAAGCGATTTTACTTCATCATTGATTCTATTAGTTCAGATAAAAGGCTGCGAAATTTCCCAAGAAGAGATTATGCAAGAGACGCAAGGCAGGCGTTTTGCTTAGCAGAATTGACTCTATCTGGCGAGATGTTCCTCTGCGGCTCATGTCTTGACTGATATTCAAGTGTTGTAGTAACCAACTACAAGTTACAGACTGGGTTAAGGGAACCTTGTCAATAAGAGAATTTACCTTTACATTAAAGCTTACCAATCAGAATCCTCCTCAGTCATCAAAAAAATCCATCTAGTGTAAAACAAGAAAGAGAAGATGAGGAGGAGGGAGAGGAGAGGAGGGAGATGCGACTGCAGATTCACACCAAATCTGTTTCTATGTAATTCTGATGAAGAGAAATTCATAGATTTAGTTTGTAGCTAATAAATTATTATAATATACAGTACTGTGCAAAAGTTTTAGGCAAAATGCTGTAAAGTAAGGCTGGGTTCACATCTGCGCCGAAGTCTCAGTCGCAGAAACCACCAAAAATCAGTGGAGAAAAGTCCTGCATGGAGGACTATTTTCTCTGCTGCCTTTAGTATGAAAATGGCGGACACCCGCCGGTGTCCGTGTGCAACCGATGTTTTAACGGTCCAGCTCTCCTTCATTCGTGTCCCCCAACAGACCCCGAATGATGGAGAGCCCGATGCAGATGTGAACCTAGCCTTAGAATGTTTTAAAAAATAGACGTATTAATAGTTTATTAACAAAATGTAAAGAAATGTAAATCCCATCAATATTTGGTGTCACCTTTGCCCTTTGGAGGAGGAGTCCTGAAGGTGATCCGGCCCCTGCAGAGCCCTGATCTCAACATCTTCTGTTGAGCCTTAAATATCTGTGCATAGTTCTCCAAGATGGCGACTTGAACAACCTCCCTACCAAGTTCTGCCAAAAATTGTCTGCAAGGGTCCCCAGAAGAAGTGATGGAAGGCAAAGGTCACACCAAATATTGATAAAGTAAGTATAACTGATTTTGTTTCCAGTCTTTGGACACAACCACCCGAATCCCAAAGGGAAATGAATCTTCAGAAGTTCGCCTGCCTTTACTCCCTGCCAAATCTTAAAAAAAAAGTCAGAAAACCCCTTTAAACCAGCCCTGACCAATCAAATTTGATTTTGCAAAATTTTTTTCCCTGCCAATCAACAGATTTGATACAATTTTTGTGTCTTCTGATACTTTTCACCCAGTTGATCAAACACACTAGACTTTTCTTTGTCGTACATTTTCATCTTGTATCTGAACAAAAAGTCTGACATTATAAAACTTTATGGCTTAAACTTTATAAGAAGCCGCGGAGCTTTAAAATGTATTATTATTCCTGGCCAATAATCCCGGTGAACGGCACATGTGCGCACTTATGGATGGTTTGTCTTATTTTTTTATTGGAGAAAACATAAACTGCTGTACAGCATGTGAAGCTGAGAAAGGACAAAGCTCTTTAAAATCAGGGTTCATTTTAGGAGAAATCTGCGCTCGGAAAATGGATGTCTGATGGCAGTGCTAAGATTAAGAGATGCATCTACCGTGCCCGTGTGCAATTTAGCATCAAGGTTACACCGCACTATTCTTGGGCTATAAGTCAATTATTTTTAGTAACTTGAAGCAAAGAAAAAAATCTGTGAAACCTAGTTTTTAGGACATTTATAAAGGGCCAGTTATACCTTCCCGAACCCACTGAGCTCCTATGTCCTTAGATTTAGGACCCATGGGTGGTAGGTAGTCACAGGACCAGATGAAAATCTAAAGAGACCCTGAACACAACAGGTCCTCAAGTCCCCTGTCATGTTCAGACCATCCACGTGACATGGGTGCGGCTATCAGGGGTTAATTCACCCTTATCTTACACTCAACCTTGCTCAGGCTGAAAATTGAGCGTAAATCGCACCCCAACACCGTTCACGCACCCTACGTACACACTGTCAACTCTGCTGATTTTAATGGGCTCAGTAGAAACTAGAGATGGGTAAACAGCTTCGTACCGAGTTGGGTTCAACCCAAAAATTTAAAATTGTGGTGTGTTTTTTTTTTTTTTTTTGGAGAGTCATTTTTGCCGTATTGTGGTAAATTATTATAATTTATAATAATTATTATAGTATGGGGTTTCTTTACACGATAGAGTATAATAGGTAGAGGCTCAGAGGTCCAAAAAAAAAAAAAAAAACAAAAACATTAATACTCACCTTTCCTCAACTCTTTTGGGCCTCCTCGCAGCGTCTGGCACTCTCCTGGTGATGTCACCGAGGAGGCAGAGATGGTGCACTAGATGCCTCAATGAGGCCCAAAAGAGGTGAGGGAAGGTGAGTATAAATGTTTTTTATTTTTTACACCTCCCCCTGGGCCTCCACCTATTATACTCTGGGGTCTGAGTTTTGCCATAGGACCTACCTATTGTCAGTGAGGACCTAGCCATAAGACCTACCTATTGCCAGTGAGGACCTAGGTATAGAACCTACCTATTGCCAGTGAGGACCTAGCCATAGGCCATACCTATTGTCACTGAGGACCTAGCCATAGTCTCCCACCTATGATCATACTTGTGGAAAGTGGTGGCTTCCACCACTTTACGCTCTCACAATACATACCCTTCAACACACTGGCAGGAAGAGTCTAATTACCCTTTACTCCCCATACACATGCATGCTCAGCTTTTCAAACCAAGCACATCTTCTGAGTAAGCCAATGCCAGACACCTTTGGCAGCAAGTTATCTCCTATGAGAACCAGAGGATGGGGTATATAAAAGTCAACATGCCCAGTCCTTATTTCCACCATCTGTGAGTCAGGACACCCCCCATACATATCAGATAGTAAGCCTAATGGGTCTAATGTGTATGGGCACCTTAACAGTATTTATTGGCCTGAAGTCTAGAGAACTATGGTAGGGGAGGGGGCTACTAGCGGTGGTCTCATTAGTGTATATGGCCTGTTGTAGCTTTGTAGTTCTGCTGCCTATATCTGACTCGGTCTGTCAGATATAAACAATACAACTCCATAGAGCGCTAGTACTTAATATTTCATGGACTGTGATGCATTAAAAATGAGCATTAATATTTTATCAATCCCATACAAGTATTCTTGACATGGTGGACCCCCTACTCCTACCTCTCACTGAGCATTGGGACTATGATTTGACTAAGGGTCACCCAAAGTGGGTGCAACATATTAATGAAGGAAATGCAGAAAATAATCCGGATACTGAACATGGACCTATAAAGAGACTGTCTTATATTACAGTGCCTAAAACCTTAAAGGGATTGTTGACACTTGGACGCCATGTTGAGCGTGTGTTTATTTATTTAAATATATATAAAATGTTACGCTGATGCATTCTTAAGTCTTTATAGCATTCACCGATCAGTTTTTGTAGCACTGCATAGGTGTAGATAAATGGTAAAATTCTGCCTGTTGATCGCCACCACTAGAGGGAGCTCAGGAGCTTACTGACTACATTGAAAACGTCTAAGCTCCCTCTAGTGGTGGATGTTAGCAGACAGATTTTTATTATTCATCAACATACGGGACATAGAAACACACAAATTAGAGTTCTAGTCTGGATTGGCCAGCACAGACACTTAGACTTGCCCTTCCTTTTTGGCTTGAGATATTCTTAGATGAGTGCAAGATTGGAGAATTGGAATCCTTACAGTACTAGTCATGGCCAAAAGTTTTAAAAAAAAAAAAATTATTTTTTTTTTTAAAATCTACTTTTTTTTTTTTTTTTTTAACAATTTTTCCATAATCCCCAAAATTTTTAAAAAGGGAGCAACTTAACAACAATTTCTTCCAAAAACCATTTTTCCCCAAAAAATAAACTTTACCCCCCAAAACACATTTCAACATCATTGCAGCCCCGCCTTAAAAGGACCACCTAACATCGTTTCAGTGATTGCTC
The DNA here is from genome assembly GCA_947044405.1 of Leptodactylus fallax. Classification (NCBI taxonomy): domain Eukaryota; kingdom Metazoa; phylum Chordata; class Amphibia; order Anura; family Leptodactylidae; genus Leptodactylus; species Leptodactylus fallax. The sequence goes on along the minus strand of CAMRHE010000063.1, from coordinate 5,766,921 downwards.
CATTAACACAGGTGTGGGTGTTGATGAGGATAGGGCTGGAGATCAATCTGTCATGATTAAGTAAGAATGACACCACTGGACACTTTAAAAGGTAGGCTGGTGCTTGCCATCATTGTTTCTCTTCTGTTAACCATGGTTATCTCTGAAAGAAACACGTGCAGTCATCATTGCACTGCACAAACAATGGCCTAACTGGGAAGAGTATTGCAGCTCAGAAAGATTGCACCTCAGTCAACAATCTATTGCATCATCAAGAGACCTTCAAATGGGAGAGAGGATTCCATTTTTGTGGGTGCCAAAAAGGCTCTCATGAAAATATATGGGCGCCCACATTGGAAAGACCAGCAAGCGGCAGGACCGTCTCTTAAAAGTGATTCAGCTGCGGGATCCCCCCCCCCCCCCCCCCGCCCCGGGGGGGGGGGCGGCGGCGGGGGCGGGCGCGCCCCCCCCCCCCCCGCGCGGCCCCCCCCGCCCCCCCCGCCCGCCCCCCGGGCCCCCCAGCCCCCCCCCCACCCCCCCCACAAAAACAGCCCGCCCCGCCACAACCAACGGCAGGGGCGGGGGGGGCCGGGGGGGGGGGGGGAGTTTTTTTTTTCCCCCCCCTTTTCTTTTTTTGGACCCCCGGCACCCCTTTTCGGGGGGGGGGGGGGGGCCCCCCCCCCCCCTTCCCCCCCCCCCCCACCCCCCCCCCCCTTTTGGTGGGGGTTGCCTCCCCGCCAGGGAATCGCTCATCTCACAGCTCTTGTCCTAAAAACAAATGGCAGCTTCATGAATAAGGGGCAGAATGGTACAAGTAAACTGTCAAGCAATCCAATGTAAGGAGCAACTTCTCCCAACCGGTGTGTCCAAGAGCACGTTTGGCTGGCTCAACAATGCCTTTTCCAGCATGATGGAGCACCTTGCCATAAGTCTCCAGCAACCGCGGTGATAACTACAATGGCTCAGGGTACAATACATTTTTGTTTATGGTTTGTTTCTAATATATATATATATGTCTTATAGAGATTTTGGGTCTATGCGCTAACATTTTGGAAACTCCCCCCGTAAAAAAAATATTTTTTTATGTATATTATTTAGATTTAATTTAATATATCATTTATATTTTATGTTTAAATTTAGATCTTATATATTGAGATTTTGTAGAAAAAAAAAAAAAGAGGGGCGAAAAAAAAAAAAAAAAAAAAAAAAAAAAAAAAAAAAAAAAAAAAAATAAAAAAGGAAGGACTAAAAACAGGGATGAGGTCGAAAAGAAGTTGAAAGGGAGGGGGGGGGGAAGAGGGGGGGGGGGGAAGAAAAAGGGCCAAAAAAAAAAAAAATATACACTCCCTAAAATCACTTTTTCAATAAAAAAATTTTTTTAATATAAAAAAAAAAAAAATATTTTTTTTTTTAAAAAAAAAAAAAAACAAAAAAAAAAAAAAAAAAAAAGGGGGGGGGAAAAGAAAAAAAAAAAAATTTTTTTTTTTTTCTAAAAATTTTAGCCAAAGTTATATATAAATATATAAAAAAAAAAAAAAAAAAAAACAAAAAAAATTTTATTATACCACAAAAAAAAATATTTTTATATGTATATTATTTAGATTTAATTTAATATATTTTTATATTTTATGTATTAAATTTATATTTATATAATATTTATTTAAAATGAATTAACATAAGAGTTAAAAAAGTATGTGAGCATTTTTTAAAATGTTTGTATTGTCCCTTGAAATACAATTTTTCATTCTTTATATTCCTGGTATTCTATATATATATATATATATATATATATATATATATATATTTATTATATAATATATAATAAAAAAAAGTCTGTAATTTTTCACATGATGAAATTACAGAGCTGTCAGTGAATCTAATACACTGTTTCTATCTAGCCCAAGGGGTGCTGTGTACCAGTTATTGGAACCTTGGGTCCCCAATAGAATTTGTAGCAGTGAAACCTGTACAACAACCTCGATGAGAGAGTAACTTGTGTTCTTTGTTCTCTAAAAATAACTCCCCTTCTGTCTACCGCGTCCCCGGCGTATCCTCATTCTCCTCCATGTTACAAAATACTGCATATATTTTTATCGCTACATTAAAAAAAGTAGACATCGACCTATAAAGAGAGAAAAATGTGTGATTTTCAAGGGAAATAATATGATTATATGCCAAGAACAATAACCAGGTTTATAGACCCGTAGCTACTTGCAAAGTTTGGACGATATAAATTTCATTGTGTCTGATTTATGACTACAAAGGCCTAGGTGAGCTGGATAGGCTATATGTAGGGGGGGTTGATGCTTGTTCTGGGGCCTTTGCCGTACATTTAGGGTGTAATTCGCACCGGTTGCTTGTGTGTGGCTATTTTTAATCATCTGCTAGAACAAGAAGTTCAACACGTTCTCGATTCTCCCCCAGTAGAACATTGGTCAACCTGTCACTGCTACGCTTTGTATAATTATTCATGCCGCGCACATTTTTTTTGGCGAAAGTCTTCTGAGAGCTCATATCTTATCACTTTTCAGAATGAAAAGGGAATTTCACAGTTTTATAAGTTATCATTTTTCTTTTTACAGTATATACTTTCATAAACTTCTGTAAAACTTTTTAGAGTTCTTGTTACCACAGTTATTGAGGATACAAAAGAAAAAAGTTGCTGGCAAAAAGTGGCTCGGTCTAGAAGTTGACACTCTTAATCTCTTACTCAGGGGAGTGACTGCTTTATGGCCTAACTTGACTGTGTAGGAGTTCACACCTCCCAACTCTGAGGACTGAAACCGGGACAATGACTTCATGTACACAACAGAGTGCACGGCCCCAGGGTGTATTCCGACACCCCGTTCTGATCTACAGCAGGTCCTATAAAATATTGGAACAGAACAGTGGTACACCCTCAGGCTGAACACTTGGTCGCACATGTGAAGCCAAAATCTGCGGCGAATTTGCCACACCTCCAACCCCACCCCCTTTGGCCCTGCCCATTCCTACCCATTCCCCTTGTGCCACCACACAGCATAACGCCTCATCAGTGGCCATAACATGGTATCAAACCCATTTGTGGCCCCCACACATTATAATATCCCCCTTATTGTAATTTCTACAGTATAATGCCTCCTCATCATAGTCCCACAGTACCATGTCCCCTCATTGTGGCCCCCACAATATGATGTCCCCCTCATTGAGGCCTTTACAGTATAACGTTCCACTCACTGTGGCACAACGGTATAATGCCCACATATTGCGGCCCCACAGTATAATATCCCCCGTATTGTGGCCCCTACAGTATAATGTCCCCTTCATTAAGACCTTCACAGTATAATGTGGCACTGCAGCACAACAGTATAACTCCCCCCTCATTGTGGCCTCCACAGTATAATATACCCTTTATTGTGTCCCCCACAGTATAATGTCTCCCTTATTGCATCCTCTACAGTTTAATGCCCCCCTCATTATGGCCTTCACAGTATAATATCCCTCTCACTGTAGCCCAAACAGTATAATGCCCCCTCATTGTGGCCCGCACAGTATAATGTCCCTCTCATAGTGACCCAAGCAGTATAATGTCCCCCTCATTGTGGCCTTCACAGTATAATACACACCTTATTATGGACTTCACATTATAATTTTCCTCTCACTGTGGCACAGCAGTATAATTTCCCCCTAATTGTGACCCCCACAATATAATATCCCCTTTATTGTGGCCCCACAGTATAATGTCTCCCTTATTGCAACCTCTACAGTATAATGCCCCCCTTATTATGGTCTCACAGTATAATGCCCTCCTCATTGTGGCCCCCACAGTATAATCTCCCTCTCACTGTTGCCCAAACAGTATAATGCCCCTTATTGTGGCACTCACAGTATAATGTTCCCCACATACTGGCCCCATTCTATAATGTTCTTTTCCATGTGGTCTCCCACATTATAATGTCCCTCTCCTTGTGGCCCCACAATAAAACGCACTAAACAAAAAATAATCACCTCACCCCATTAGTAGTCCAACCCGTCTCTGCTGTGGAAGGCATCAGGCAGCAACAGGCGCCATGTAGTGATGTCACTACATCAATCCTCCCCGCTTCCCAGCTACCAGCAAGAGGGACAGCGGCTGAATGGTGAAAAGTGGACGGTGTATAGGACAGGGACCCTCCACCATTCAGATATTTATGGCCTAAGCTGATCATAGGGTGTCCAATTGCTGGGAACACCAGTAATAATCTGTGGCGTGCAATATATCACAACTACAAGAGTTCAACTACTCTGTAGCACCGCCACAGGAGAAATTAAGCATTACACGCTGTCCATTGAAATAAATTGCCTGTAATGGTGGACTTGTTGTCCTTCAAAGCAGAAAATATTCTTTCTATCCACTCTTTACCTAAATTGGAAAACTTTCTATCAAAATAGGTTTTATAAACCAGAAAATGTCTTCAAAAAGGAATTTCACACAAATCGTATCTACACATGGTTGTCCTGGCTGTACAATATGGGGCCCAAATTCTCCAAATCTACCACCATAATATATTGCAAAGGGGAACCTCAATCCTATATCTCTGACCCCGTATAAGGGAAGTGACTGAGTGATGGATTTCTGACAATACATTTTTACAATCCTATATTTCCCCTCAGTACAGCAGATGTTTAGGAAATAAGAGATTACAGGAAGTCTCCCTATGGGGCTATTAATATTTTCTAAGTAAAGGGATCCACAGCTAAACATGTCGGAACGTATCTGTCAATAGATTGATGGAACAAGCTCTTTTATAGAAGAAAACCATAAAGCCATTGTAAATAAGAAATAATGACATTCAATTATGTCATCTACACAACAAGAACAAGGCTTGCACCTGAGGACGCACGAGCAACAAAGACCTGTTGCTTAGACATCCGATTATTTGCGAGCTGTTATAAGATGTTGAATTACTACGGAATCGGACTACATTGATAGAATCCATGATGATGACGCACAAAAGTATCACGTCAACAAATACACAAAAATTGTCGCACCCAGATAGAGATGTCGGATTGCTGCCAAACACTTACCATGCAGTTATATCTCAGGCAGATATGTAAGTGATTAGACACTGGGTCTTGCCACAAGAGGGCGATAAAGTGCTTCCCTTATCAAAGACTCTGAGGTTACTTTTGGGTAGTGTACCCATTGGTGAGACATTTCTCTATGATGCACTCAAAGACATTGAGAGGGGGCACATCATTGGACTGAGAGAAGCAGGATGCTCCTTTCAACAAATTGCCCGCCATCTAGCCCCTTCTGCTGTTAGGAGCAGTGGTTAAGTGAGGGCACCAACACATGGGGAACACACAGTGATAGGCTCCAGACAGATCACCAGTAGAGAAGACCATTTGATCCACCAACAAGCACGAGCAGCACCCACAGTTTCCTTGTCCATCCTCCAGACATAGAGGGCACCTCCATTACACCCCTGTGTCTCTGCCTGGACCATTTCTAGGGGGCGTGTCCTAATTAGGGGGCCCCCTTCACGCAACCACAGATACCTGGGTGGGCACCAGAATGAAATCTACACAAGTCAGGATCTGGTTCCAATTTCTTGTGTAACTTCTTCCTTTGGCGTGAGTTATAATAAATTTGTCGGGGCCAAGGCTTTCCCCGCTGGCCCACCTTGCTCTCCACCCTACTCTGCCCAATTTTGCAAAAAAATGGCGAGTGAGGCGTAGAACAAACGACCTAGCACATTTTTGGTTGCAAAGATAAATCAAAATGACACCCATCTGACCTAGATGGGTTAATAAATTCCTGCATATATTTTCTATGAATATCACAGCAAAAACATTTCACACATGAAATATAATAAATCACAAGTCAAACCTATTGATGATCGGAATGGAGGTCCTTCAGTCTCATAGGTGGGGGGAGAACAGGGTACACAGACCATCGTTCTGGCAATCGTGGGGGTTTCATCGGTCGGACCTCTGCTGATCTCACAGTTATCACCTACAGTCCTGAGCAAAAGTTTTAGACAGCTGTGGAAAAAATGCTGCAAAGTAAGAATGTTTTCAGAAATAGAAGGGTTAATAGTTTATTTTTGCCAAAAATGAAGTCAATGGAGAATCTAAATTCTAGTCTAAATCCCAACAATATTTGGTATGACCTTTGCCCTTTGTTCTTCTCGATAATTGCAGACAGGTTTTGGGATAACTCAGCAGGGAAGTTACCCCCATCATTTTGGAGAACTAAGCACAGAACTTAGATTTCGGCTTGCTCCAATCTGTCTGTCTCGTCACATCATCCCAGACAGACTGGATGATGTTGAGATCAGGGCTCTGTGGGGGCCGAATCATCACTTCCAGGACTCCTCTTCCAAAGAGCAAAGGTCACGCCAAATATTGATGGGATTTACATTTCTCTTTTCTTCATTCACAAAAATAAACTATTAACCCTTCTAGTTCTGAAACCATTCTTACTTTACAGCAATTTTTTCACACCTGCCTAAAACTTTTGCACATCACACGTCTCTGCATCGTCTATAGGTGTACCCCTAATAGTAACATTCTTTGCAAAAGTCTGTAGTTAAAGAATCTACTTTCTCGGTCCTATACCCTTAAAATGACATTATACAACCACCCCTTGAACCCCGTTCACATGCCCACTGCATCACACCACGAACTACAGGCAAATCTCATGTAATTTCAACCTTAAAATTCACACTGGCGAGAGGGGGACCCTGTTGCAATGGTTACTACGGCAATAACTTGATGTGCCACCGATGTAGATTGTCATCTCTACAGTCCATAAAAAGGGCTTAAATATCATCCAGTCCATAAAGCCAACGAGGTCACAACTGGCGCCATGGGCATTGCTCAGCCAGGACACCTATAAAATTATAAGGTGAAGAAATTATAGGACAATGTGACTGGAATACAGACAAATGAGTGGCTTTTATGTAGACCGGGAATGAACTCTTAAAGCAAAAAGTTGACTAGCAAAAAGTTTTTTGTGATATAATTTGTATTATTGCTTACAGGTTATTATATTAAACATTCTCTCTATATACAGTATATAAAAAATATTGTACACAGTTAAGTGCAAACGTTTTAGGTAAAAAAAAATTAGCAACAAAAGAGATGTAAATCCATCAATATTTGGTGTGACCTGTGGAGGAGGAGTCCTGGATGATCCGGCCGCCGCAGAGCCCTGATCTCAACATCATCCAGTCTGTCTGGGATGACATGAAGAGATAGAAGGATTGGAGCAAGTCTACATCCACAGAAGATCTGGGCTTAGGTCTCCAAGATGGCGGCGGGAACAAACTCCATGCCAAGTTCTGTCTGTATGTGTTACCAGAAGAATTGGACCAAGTGAAGATGTCCCTCTAGGACTTCTCTTGACACTAATCAGGGGGACATGGTGTTCACTTGATTCGGGTGATGATGATAATGAGGAGGCGAAGAAGTGCGAGGGTTGTGTGGGGACGCGGTTAGCGGCAGATGATCCTAGGCTGGGGTTGGCGCGATGTTGGCAGCTATGAGTGGGATGCAGGGGGTGTAAATGCCATGCCCTGATGAGGGTGTAGGACATAAGTCCACGTCAGGACACAGTCACTTGCTCCCCTGAATGATGGGCCGCCATTTTGACTTTGACGATAACGGTACTTACAGTACTGGTGGCTGGGAGGATGACATGATGACAGTACAGGGCTGAAGGGGCAGGGGGAGTATGGGTGAAGTGTTTACCCACCTGGTCCATTAGCAACACCTACCTGGGCTCAGGGCAAGAGGCATGGGCTGAGTGTGAAGACCCAGGGCAGGTGGATGTACCAGGGATACTGTTCCCATGGTTTCAAAGGGGTGCTATGGGGTCTGCATACCCAGGCCAGGTATCAGGCTTCAGGATGGGTACAGCATAGAGGCCTATGGGGATGGTGGTGAGTGATGCATGTGTGCCCTATGTGCCCAGCATGACCACTTTACGTCTGGAAGGAGGGACACATTCTTCACTTGAGCCAAAAAATCCACAGCGCAAAGGTCACACCAAATATTGATGGGATTTACATTTCTCTTTTCTTCATTTTGTAAATTGGCAAAAAAAAAAAAACTATTAACCCTTTTAACTATTTTTGAAACTATTCTTGCTTTCAGTGTTTTTTTTTAGTCTGCCTAAAACTTTAGCACATAATTTATATATATCTAGTCCTATAACAGAGAAAGCCGCTGCCAGGGTGCTAGATAAACAAGTCGCCAATCACACTTAGCAGACTCTGAGTGACCGTAAATCCCATTAAAATCAGCCGGAGAAGATGGAGCTCAAAGTACCAAAGTGAATCTCCCGTCTCCGAGCATCTCCCGAAGATGATTTAATGCCGCCATTTGTGTCGCTTGGCAATTTATCATCCTTGTTGTTTGTATCACGAGTCAAATATAAAAAGTAATGGTAAATTTCAGTCATCTGGAGCCAGAACAGTTTGTCCCATGCAAACATTACACTTTGTAAAACATTTATAGCCTACCCTGAATATATCGCATAATGCGCCGCTATACCATGTTCTGTGACCAGTTGGGAATGGCGGTTTGATGGAAAGCATGGACGCGCAGAAAACCTTCCCCAGATCAATGGCGCGTACAATAGCACCCATATATAATCCAGATAATGTCATACAGTGCCCACATACAGTAAAGCCAGCAGCCCTATAATGATATGTTATATTGTATCATATATGGCCAACTCTTTGCTCACATGTAGAGACCATAGGGGGGTTGTTCACATGGCAGTCACTACCAGGCCCTGAACCCTGGGGCCCCCAAATGTCCCTCTGACACATAAAATATACCACTATTATAAATGGCACAAGGTAGGTAGGGGACCCAACACAGATTTTGGCACTGGGGAGCAGGATTTTCAAGTTACGAGGGCACTTGCAGCATTCATGAATCCTCTAATGCAACTTATGACCCAACTAGAAATGGGCGACCCTCCCAAAATTCGTTTCTGGTTGAACAAGTTTGAAAAGAACTGGAAATGACATTATTATACTGTGAGATCTCTATAGACCCCAGGGTATAATAGCTGGAGGCCCAGGGTAGGTGTAAAAAATAAAAAAATATTCATACTCTCCTTCCCTCACCTCTTTTGGGCCTCCTCACGGCATCCGGTGCTCTCTCTGTCTCCTCAGTGATGTCATGACACCACTCTTGCCCAATCACAGGCCTCATCGGTGACTCCAGACTCATGACATCAACAGGAGAGCGCTGGATGCCACGAGGAGGCCTAAAACTGAACAATTTGGGATACTCGGGTCAAACTCTGCTCGTGACCAAGAGGTTCGCCCATCTTTAGACCCAACCCAAGTGTATCATGAATCTGTCATTAGTATGGGTCCCATTGTTTTATGTTTGGGTCCCACACCACTATCAGTCTAGCACAAATGGAGGGGGTTGGGGGTGGGCAAAGCTGTCTTGGTGTCCAGGGCAGTTTTTTAGACAAATGAAATTCATCCAACATCAGATTCTGCCTCAAGATCCGGTCCAAATTCCTTCTGTAATCTGCCTGCTATTTATTTCAATGGGAAGCAGAGGCAGATTTTTTCAGATTTTTTTTCAGCCAGCAGTAAAAATAAGTGTCCAGTTTGTTGTTTGGGCAGATTCTGGCAAATTTTGGAGCAGGTTATTTGAAGCAGATTTTGCAGACTGGTTTTGATGCATAAAGTGGACTTTTCCTTCGTGTGAATATACCTCTAGGGCCTGTTCGGATGTCAGAAAATGAAGAGTCCTGTTCTGATCTCTGTCTCCAATGGGAGGCGTAATTTGGTGCTGATTTTGGGACAGAATCCGCGGCAGATTCAGATGTGTGAACACACCCTAAGAGTCAATTTTTTACAGTGGCGCCCTTGGTAGCTGCTCACTCAACCTAATCCTGCCTCTGGACGGATCCAACATGAACTGCCCCCCTTGTCTACGATGACCCTTCACGGGCTGTTTTCTTTCCCCCCCAAGTATTTCTATAGATGGAATCTTTCTTGACCGAATTGTGGGTTGGCAAAACATTTCCCTTTTCCGTAACATCCTTGTAATTATCCAAGGCCATTAAGATAATCAGAGACGGCAATGTGAAATATGGAGACATCATTTATTGAATAAGTGCGCTATTTAATACGTTATTACCTCTCTTCACAGACGGCGCAGCCTTTACACGTCCTTGAAGTTGATTAAATTTATCACCTTTTTAATTTAGGGAATACTTGACGTACGAAGTAATCGAGCTCCGCATCTTATATCACTGGCCTGAGGGATTTCAGAAAAATGTGGTTTGACGTGACATTGTATTGGAAGAACATTTAGTACGCCACTCATACGTGTCTGCCCTGACAGGCCGTTATATATGGGGGGGGGGGTTTGGAGGTCTCGTCATAAGAGAGAGGTAAACTTTTTGTTCTTTCAATGTCTCTTTGTACTTCAGATCTAGTCTCCTGTGATAGCTGTATGCTCAGGCGCATCCATGGTATAATATCATTCATAATATCCAAAAAAATTGATTACTCTATTTCGTGAATTGTAAGTTTTTCATGGTGGTCTAAGGGAGTGGAGGGATTAATGCTACCAGCTCTGGTGATCTAGGGTAGAGAAGAGAATAATAATTGATTTCCTTGTGGTCTAGGGTAGCCTCCCTATATGGGAAGATTCATAGTTGGTTGGGTGTTCATAGTTGGTCACCTTGTGGTCTAGGGCATTGGTTCTCAACCTGTGGTACGGGTACCACAGGGGGTACACCTAAGAACTACTGCTCTATTTTACATCCTGCACTGCATGCAGGCTCCCTCTTTCCAAGATGGACACCCCACATGGTCATGGGCACCATACTGCTCCCCACTTCCTCTCTGGTCCGGGTGCTGAGTGTTGATAGTACTGACAGGAGCACTCATTGCGCTTCTAAAGTGGTACTGTAGGCCATGAGTGAGTGTCTGCTCTTGGCAGGGGGGACCTGCATGCTATGCAGCATGTAATATAGACATCTCTGGATGTAGGGGCCATTATATTACACGTGAGGGCACTGTGGCAGTCATTACATAACTGTTATAAGTAATTTATAAAAAATAGCTTCTTTGGGTGTACTTGGTTGGGACTTTTTCGGGGGGGTACTTTGCTTGAAAATAACACTGGTCTGTGGTATTACCCCCATTCCTTAGATGCCTAGAGTAGACGAGGATGTTAATATATTAATCCCTAATGGTCTATGGTAGAAAAATAGGTTAATATTTGATTCCCTGGTAGTTTAGAAAGAGGTGTTCATACCAGAGAGCTCTATGCCTCCGTTTTTGGTGGTCTAGGGTTAGAAGAAGAGGTTCATATTGGATTCTCTGATGGCCTAGGGTAGAAGAGGAGGTTAACATAGGATTCCATTGTGGTTTAGTATAATGTTCACTTCTTCTAGGGTAGAAGAGGAGTTTAATATTTGATTTTTTGATGCTGTAGGGTAGAAGAGAAAGTTAATATTATATGGTAGACCGAAAATCTGTAGGAAAACTGATGCCAATGGCGGTCTAAGTTAGTTCCTCTTTTCTTGATAGTCTAGAGAGGAAGGGGCTACTATTTGATTCCCTGGTGGTCTACTCTAGATTAATGCCTCTTTCTTTGACAGCTTTGATATCTGACTCCCTGGTGGTCTCGAGGTAATACCAACTCCCTTGGTGGGCTAGAGAAGTGAAGAACTTAAAAAATGATTCCTTGGTGACCAAAGGTAGTGTAGAGGTTAATATTTTATACCCTTGTAGTTGAGTAACCTTACCTGGTGGTCCATGGTAGAAGAAGGGTTTTCATTCCCCTGGTGGTCTAGCTTAATGCTTCTTTCCTTGATATGCTTTGGAATATTTGACTCCCTTGTGGTCTAGACTTAATAACCACTTCCTTGGTGGTCTAGGGAAGTGAAGAGCTTAAAAATGAATCCTTGATGGTCTAGGGTAGTGTAAAGATTAATATTTTATTCCCGTGTAGTCAGTGCTCCCTTACACATTGGGAAAGGTAGAAGAAGGGGTGAAAATGTGATACCCTGGTGTTCTAGGTTAGTACCTCCTTCCTTAGTGATCTAAGGTAGAAGGGGTTACTATTTGTTTCCCCGGTGGTTTAGGTTATACCTTCTTCGTTGATGGATTAGGGTCGAAGAATTTGATATTTGTTTCCCTGGTGGTCTAGGGTAGAGAAGGAGATTAATAACTGGTCACCCTGTATTAACTCTTGAGAATATGTCCAAAAAATTGTTATTCCAATATAGTGGCCCATGCTAGTTTAGTTATTCTAAACTAAGTTAGTACCTCTTTTCTTGGTGATCTAGGGTAGAAATGGTGATTATTTGGTTCCCTAATGGTCTAGGGTATAGAAGGTGGTTAATAACAGGTTACTTGGCATTGACCCTTAAGAAACTGTCCCAAAAATTGTTATTCCAATATAGTGGCCCATTCTAGGTTACTTATTCTCTGTTAATACCTCTTTTCTAGGTGATCAAAGATAGAAATGGTGATTTGGTTCCCTGGTGGTCTAGGGTAGAGAATGTGGTTAATAACTGGTTGCCTGGAACTAACCCTTGTCCCAATATAGTGGCCCATTTGGACATAATCCAGACCTATAGTACTGACATGTGCCTCCCACAGGGTGTGTGCACATATCGTATGCATGTGTCCCAAGTCTAACTTGTAACCTTGTATAAATCCATCGTCTACATTCACATGTATGAACTTTCCACCGTCTGGATTTTTCTGTGTTTTGTTCCTCTTTAAATCCACAAATTCCCATCATTTAGTTATGATTTCTCTCAATCCCCAATGAATGGGAAAGGTTGGAGGAAAGATCCCATGGTCAAATAACACTACATGTTCAATTTACTGCCAGATAGTAAGAGACGCTCAACCAGGGGCCGGTATAGATCCAATCTCCAATGGGACGCCTGGAGAGGGGGGTATTACATTACATGGGGTCAGAGTAGATATGGGAATCGGCCGCTGTTACCTGACATGAAGCCGGGCAGGCGGAGGTTAGACGCCTTCATAGAAATAAATGGAATTAGGATGTGTCAGCTTGTAGTAAGACAGGCCGATAAAGCAGGCGCAAGGTCGTCCTCTCGCCGCGGCTTGTGAAGAAGCAACGACTTGGTGTTAATTTGACATTAATTTGGCAGAAGCCTGAAGCGAAATGTGGAAGAAACTCCGGAGAATTTTTCTGGATGAGCTTTAGTTTCTGCTGAGGCATCGCATGTAAACCTTTATTGGAGGCGAACGGAAATCAGAGACAATTACTATGAAGGACTACAGTGAGGTGGAAAAGTATTTGCCCCCCCCCCCTGCCTATTTCTACTAGAATTGTATCATGTAATATAAAAAAAATTTAAACAAATTTAAAAAATTTTAATCGAATAAAACAAAAATGAACACTAAATAATGAATTTAATATAATTAGATGCAATTATTGAAGACAAACTGGCCCCGTGTGAAAAAGTAATGACACCTGCAGTTAGGATGTATTCACACAGCGCACTGGGATTCAGCCACAATGTGTGAATACGCTCTTACTGGGTTGACCAATTAAACTAAATTAATTGATATTTGCACACTATGTAAAAGATTTATTATGCCTAGTTTTCTGGTACATAAAAAAGTTGCACATTTTTTTGCACAAATTGGATGTTTTGTGTCTTCTTTCGATTTTGCTTCACCCACACTACTGTCACGGAAGAAGGAGTTGGGCCAGTTTATTGGTGTAAATGATCTCTGAAATCTATGTCCCTGTAGGGGATGAGGCGAACCCTCCCATGGTTATATATACCAGTCTTCATATATCTCCCCCTATGCAGCAAATTTTTTATGATTCTTACGCCAGTTTTCGGGCCTGGCCTTCATTAAATTCATTATCATTTATGGCATAAAATTGTCGGAAATTATGTCTGAAATCTACACCATGAGTTAACAGATTTGCCAATAGTTTCAGGCTTTTTCCAAATTTTCCAAAAGTTTCGGGGTTTACCCACACCTAAAGCTTTTGGGGTTCATCACCCAGAGAACACTATTATACTGTGAGGTCTGAAGCAAGTTTTGTAGGGGACAGCAGGTCTGCCTGGTCCACCAGAGTACAGGTGAATCCCCTGGTGGGTCCCGTACCTTTCGGAGGCCCTACTGGTCCTCCATTGCTTTTTTAATGGGCAGTGGGGATCCGGTAACTTACCTATCCCGCTCCTGCTCACTGCAGTCTTCCACTTCCTTTTCAGCCTCCAGGGGGCCTCTGTGTGCCACACATTACATCGCAACATCACAATATTATGTGTGGCGCACCGGGCCCATTAAAGGCTGAAAAGGGAAGCGGAGGAGGCCACAGGCAAGAGCGGGAAGCAGTAAGTGAATGCAGCCAAATGAGTTGAAAATATTTCTACATGTGTATGAGCACAGTATACATGTGTGATGTGCATGTATGTAGTGAGAGTAGTTGAACAATTTTTTTGGCGGTTATATTTGTGAATTGTTTGGCGGTGCTATTTGGGCTGTGTATGGCAGTAAGATCATGATAATGTGGGAGTATTACAGCACCGCAAAGGGCTGTTATTTGGTAGCATTATGTAATGCACTTTTAGAATCTTAACCCAACTTTCTGCACGTTATGGCGGTATTGTTTGAGCACCATATTGACATTAATATGTGAAATGTGCTGCCATTACATGACGTTATTAAGTTAACGTTATATGGCGCTAAATGCCTATAGATGGATATTTGAGATCTGCCATTCTAAGTAAGAGGGAGAGGATTTCTAGCCAGCAGGTTTTACATCTATCTGATCCTGGGAAAGTTGGGTGATGCTGATATGAACACTCTCTGACACTAGGCATGTTATGCAATCATAGATCACCTGTTCAGCATTGCATTATGCGGCCATCCAGGGGATTGGTTGATATCGCTAAAGGGACCTAGACTTGCAAGTGGTCTGGTTATCACACAGCTTTCCCACATCCAGATAGAAATATAATAAATCATTAAATGATGAGGTTTACTGTATGTTTCAGAGTCCTAATGTAAAACCTTTAACAGGACCCCCCCACCTACCAGTGCTGGTGCCTCATGTGACTGAGGGGCCCTTAGGTCCCTTTAAGCAGCGGGGCCCGGGTGTGACTGCTACCTCAGCAGCCTGTACTGTCTACAGCTTATAATTGCTGATAATAGCAGATCCTAATGTCATATCTCAGGTTCTGACAAGGTATGAGATCCTCCGCAGATAATGTACCTGTGAAGGTTATTTTTAGACTCTTTTCCATAAGATCTGTTTTATAATCTGGTTTTCGTTGCTAAGCTGTTTTTTCTCTCTTCCCCTACAAGGTCTATGTATATATATTTATAGTTTCATCTTTGACCTTTATTTTACAGTTTATTCCTAGAATTTCCCTTGTATATACATTGCATTACTTATCCTCAGTTACAGACGTTATTGCACTCCAGAGCTGCATTCACAATTCACCTGGATACCCCAGGGTATTCCTAGCAAAAAAGATCAGGGGTATGATACGCCCCATATCTGTCTGGTGCCCCAAATGTCCAACAAGCTAACAGGCAATATGGATGTAATTTAAGAGCACTATAGGGGGGCACACCAGGAGAACATTATTACTACTGCGGGCCCTAATGGAGGTATCCTGATGGAGCATTATTACTATGAGGGTACTATTACTCATTATTACTATTGGGGGTGCTTACTGGGGAGCATTATTACTATTGGAGACATTATCAAGGAACTATGCCTAATAGTTGCATGCTGCCGAAGGTTTTTGCTATTAGGGGGGCACTGTTACTAATGGACCACAGTAGGGGCATTATTATTGTGCATTATTATTATTGGGGAACAGGGAACTCTGGGGGAATATTACTACTGTTGGGAGCACTATGGGGGCACTATTACTCATGGTGCACACTTGGGGAAGTATTATTACTATAAGGGGCACTATTACCAATGGGGCACCGTAGGGGACATTATTACTGTGTGAGACCTTATTACTATTGGGGGCACTATTATTAATAGGGCACTCTGGGGGAGCATTATTACTATTGGAGCACTATTATTCATGGTGCACACTGGGAAAGTATTATTACTATAAGGGGCACTATTACCGATGTAAAAGAGTAGGGGGCATTATTACTGTATGGGACCTTATTACTATTGGGGGCGCTTTTATTAATAGGGCACTCTGGGGGAGCATTATTACTATTGGAGCACTATTATTCATGGTGCACACTGGGGAAGTATTATTACTATAAGGGGCACTATTACTAATGGGGCACATTGGGGGCATATTTTGAGGGCACTGTGTACTGTAGGTAGCACTATTTGCCAGATGCTAGTGTTTTAGGGGGATGCCTGTTTGGGGGCTCTGGGCAGAACCGCAGGCACAATATTAAGGGTAGCAGCGGGATAACACTGTTATGGCACCAGGATGTGATAATGGAAACGTTAAAGAACCTACGATGTCTGTGACGAGTCCTGGCTGGAAGAAGTATTCATGGTGGTCTGGGCTGAACGGAGAAGATGAGGAAAGTGAACGAATATAATCAGATTTTTTTCTGTTACTGCATCTGCTCAGTTCTGTTGTCTTTGGCACTGGTGGGGAAGAATTCAGTACATATTCACTGGGGTTTGGACCCTGAATCTAGCAACCCTAGAAAGGCCCATGAAGTTGTCATTGGAGGCCGGCAAACCCCTAACAGTTCGGCTGAGACCCCTTAGTGCAATATTCAGTGATGCACTTAGTACTTTGTACATCAGGTCTGATGTGCATACTTCCATGAATGCAAGTCTCTGAACAAGAATGCTTGGAGACTTCAGCTCTATAGACTTCAGAATTGTGAATGCAGCTCTGAATAAACATACAAGATGTAGCTCAGTAAGCAAAGAATATACTAAGTTGCTCGTGATGATTATATCTTAATGGAAACTAAAAAAAATCATGTTCCGCTCCTTCAGTAAATGAGGACCCGTTGGCAGCTGTTGTCTTGGCAAGAAATAGCAAGCAATCTCACATTTTAAGGATAAATCTGGTCTTACATGATGTGCATTGAAATGAATGGGCTGCTATGTAATGTTGGGTCTCACTCTGTCTAATAGAACGGGTGTAAAAAGAACACATAGACAGTGGTCATCTTATTGGGACAAGCCATTAAAATGATCTCGCAGCACAGGTTTGTAGGTTAGAGACAATCCAGGGTCAGCCTCAGCAAATCAACAGAGCAAAGTTAGGAGCAGAAATGGTGTCAGGAACAAGCCAAGGTCAATACACAGAGAATCAAACAATGCAGGGGCAGAATGGCTTTCAGGGATTGGTATGCTTGGAACCTATATTGCTCAGGTGGCCAGGGAATCTGCATTACATAAATTCTGAGTGCTGGGAATTGGCTGGAGAATGGTTTGGGTGAACATGCTGGAATACATGTATACCCTATGGGACACAGATGCAGGAGGAGGAGGAGGAGAATAAGAGCAGGGAAGAGGGCCTGCATACCGGTGGGAGAGCAGGTACATTGCCAGATGGCTCTTGACTTGTTTTATCTGTAAAGTCAGTGGCACAAAATGACTTTACAAATAAAACTGGACACTGGCAGACGCAGAGAGTAACCTGGTGGCAGGGATCAATAGAAAGAGCAGCACCCGCTGCCAGTGTTACAACCCAGACTAGACCCTGTGAACAAATACAGACCCCAGACCAGATTCTATTAACAAATACAGATTCCCATAAATAAATACAGAGCCTAGACTAGGCACCCTGAACTAGTATAGACCTCATACCAGAGCCCTAAACTAACAGAGACCCCAGACCAGACCTCCTAAACTAATACAGACTCCAGACTAGAGCCCTAAACTAATACAGACCCCAGACCAGACCTCTAAACTAATACAGACACCAGACCAGACCCCTAAACTAATACAGATCCCAGACCAGACCCCCTAAACTAATAGAGACCCCAGACCAGACCTCCTAAACTAATACAGACCCCAGACCAGACCTCTAAACTAATACAGACCCCAGACTAGACCCCTAAACTAATACAGACCCCAGACCTCTAAACTAATACAGACCCCAGAGAACCTCTAAACTAATACAGACCCCAGACTAGACCCCTAAACTAATACAGACCCCAGACCAGACCTCCTAAGCTAATACAGACCCCAGACCAGACCCCCTAAACTAATACAGACCCCAGACCAGACCTCCTAAACTAATACAGACCCCAGACCAGACCTCCTAAACTAATACAGATGTGGCATCCCAGAGCTGGCTATGGCTGGGCTGAGGGTGACTCTGGCATTGTATTATTTCCTGTTGCTCATAGCCTGTGACAATAGCAGGGGGTCCAGAGTCTCACACTAACACAGCGCCACCTAGTGAGCCTCACACATGCATTACACCTCCCATAGGACTGAATAGTAACCAAATGTCCAGACCGGAGGACATTGCCCCTGGGAAAAGGGGAGGAGTACAGCTGACCCCAGGCTCCCCATGGTAACACCCCTGCAGGAAGGTCCTGCCCGTGAGGAGTTAGACCCATGGAGTATTAGGAGGAGGCGGTGAGGAGACTAAGTGTGATGTCCTGTGAAGAAAGCAGTGAGTTTAGTGCCAGGAATCTCAAGTCCTAGTACAGGCCCAGGAAGGTTGGAGAGCTGACATACCCCAGCTATTCAGACAGATCCTGTCCCCTGTCTGACCCCTAGCCATCGCCCTAAAGGAAGTCAAGACACCATTATCTTGCAGCCTGAGACTGTGGAGAGAACATTCTGGAACACGTGCTCTATAGCTAGTATCACAGGATCCAGGGGCCAAGGCCAGACCTCTGGAATAATCCTGCCACCCAGACTATTGCACCCCTAAACTCTGAGCTATCAGGACCCCATACCGAGCCCTGGGGAATATTATGTACTAGACCCATGGCCGGCATCCTCCTATATGCCAAATACAGACCCCAGACGCACTTGACCTCTAACACTGAAGTACAAGGGCCCAGGACCAGACCTTTCATCAAGTCATACCCTGCACCCCAGACCTTTGCTGTGTCACCAGGACGGACCCCATTGTTTTGTATTGAAGAAACTGTTTAAGCATTTGTGCCTCCACACCCATGCAGACCCCAGTACCAGACCCCTACAACTGTTTCTGTGTCCAGACTCTGACCTCCAAAACTAATCAGGGGCCCCAGACCAGACCACCAGTCGGCACACTAATACAGAAGCGCCCCAGGGGACCAATCCCCACCAACACTTGTACAGACCCCTCAGCACCGGTACCACTGGTGGTAACCTAGGATCAGACCCCAGCTCTGCGCCCTCAAGCCCAGAGACCCCAGTGACAAGTCCTCGCTAAATGCACTCCAGCACCCCAGACTGCAGCGTTACCTTCCAACTGGTCACCGCACAGACACCAGACCATACCTCTAAACTAATACAGACCCCAGACCAGAGCCCTAAACTAATACAGACCCCAGATCAGAGCCCTAAACTAATACAGACCCCAGACCAGACCTCTAAACTAATACAGACCCCAGATCAGAGCCCTAAACTAATACAGACCCCAGACCAGACCTCTAAACTAATACAAACCCCAGACCAGACCCCCTAAACTAATAAAGACCCCAGACCAGACCTCTTAAACTAATACAGACCCCAGATCAGAGCCCTAAACTAATACAGACCCCAGACCAGACCTCCTAAAGTAATACAGACCCCAGACCAGACCTCCTAAACTAATACAGACCCCAGACCAGAGCCCTAAACTAATACAGACCCCAGATCAGAGCCCTAAACTAATACAGATCCCGGACCAGACCTCCTAAACTATTACAGACCCCAGACAAGACCCCCTAAAGTAATACAGACCCCAGACCAGACCTCCTAAACTAATACAGACCCCAGACCAGACCTCCTAAACTAATACAGACAATCAGACCAAACCCTCTAAACTAATACAGACCCCAGACCAGACCCCTAAACTAATACAGACCCCAGACCAGACCTCCTAAACTAATACAGACCTCAGACCAAACCCTCTAAACTAATACAGACCCCAGACCAGACCCCTAAACTAATACAGACCCCAGACCAGACCTCTAAACTAATAGACCTCAGACCAAACCCTCTAAACTAATACAGACCCCAGATTAGAGCCCTAAACTAATACAGACCTCAGACCAGACCCCTAAACTAATACAGACCCCAGACCAGAACTCCTAAACTAATACAGACCCCAGACCAGACCCCCTAAACTAATACAGACCCTTAGACCAGGTGACAACCCCTGTATACACCATAATGGCTGCCATTACCGGTTGTCAGCCCACATGTCCTATCAGAAGTGATGAAATGGAATGTTAAACGCTTCGTACTAGAGGACGACTCTGGGAATCTTACATTTGCATGATTTTTTATTTTATTTTGAGGGTAAATAACCTGTAAATGATCGCGCTAACAGTATTAAATAAAATGTCTTGTCTTCACATCACAATCATTAATCTGGTGTCAGGCTGGATGTAACGTCAGCGGAAACATTTCGGATAGCGGTTTGTTTGCGTCCATTGAGGGATGTAATTACAGATTCTTTGGAAATGAAACCCCCAATGGTCGGATTTGTTAAACCGATCCTGTCAGATTGTATGCTTGATAAATACTGTATTTAAATGCAAATCGGTAATGCGGTGCTCAGGTAATGTCCCACATGAGCACCTTTTACAAATAAAAATAATACTTCAGCGAGGATAGTCGCAGCACATAAACACATAATTAATCAGAATATAGCTGAAAAATAAAGAAAAAAACCATCTTACTGCTCCCATCACGAAAAAAATTAGGTGAACTACAAGAGCCCCATCTAGTGGTCACAGTAGGCATTGAAGAAAAGGCGCAGATTATCTGCAGTGACTTCTGATAAGGCTCTGTTCACATCACACAAGATGCATAGACTTCCGGAATATTTGAGAATAATACTACCGCCATAGAGTGCCTCCATACAGATATCGCTCATACTTATCACCACTGCTATCTTGTTGATCTGTGGTCTTTGGTAGAAATCGGATTGAGGGGTTCGCATGTTGTACGCCAGTCTTTATATCCCATGTGCCAATTCATAATGGGGCTTTTGCCATTATTTACGCTACTTTTTTGGCATAAATGATGATGAATGTGGTGCCGGTCATAGCCCCACAGTGCAAAGATGGCAGTCAGATCAGCTGATCTGTGCGGGGTCAGGTGTAACTTGGACCTCCTGGGCCCCAATTCAAAATCTGAAACGGGGCCCCTTCTGCCCTTTAGAATCTTTCTATATTTTGTAGGGCAGAAAAATCTTTGGGGCCACCTTAGGGACCATGGCCTGGGAGCAAATGCTACCTCTGCACCCCCTATAACTATCCTATGGATAGGTCATCTGTAGAGATGAGAGAACTGGTTTGGATGGAACCAAACTCGACCCAAATTTTCCAAAAGTTTTGCCTCCAACCCAAAACTTTGGGGGTTCATCACCCATGAATCAGAAGTGAAACTATGGGGGTCATAACACTTGGCTCGCCCCATGTGATCGCTAACCAAGAGACACATGACGTCACCCAGGAGGCTGGAAGAAGAACCAGAAAGACGACGGACGCTGCGAGGAGAAGAAGTTAGGAAAAGTAAAAATGTGTTTATTTTTGCCACCTCCCCTGAGCCCCCACCTATTATACTTTGGGATCAGAAGAGAACTCACAGTATAATAATGTCACTTCCTGTTCATGATCCGAATCCGAAACAAAATAAATCTTCAGGTGTTTGGCCATCTCTAGTCGCAAATTGCTGATTTACGACTATTTTACACCAAAAAAAATCTCTGTTTGGTGATGGTGCCAGGGAACAGCTCCACTACTGTGCCCCATTGACTAGCCGCTTCTGACACCCAGAGGCAGTTGGATCAGCTGATCTGTGCAGGGTTTGGCTGTTGGGCCCCCACAGATCAGATACTGATGACCTATCCATATCAGTAAAAAAAATGCATTTGAGGCCAGAAAAAAACCCTTCAACTAGTCCTTGGGTGGACAACTTCTACCTCAGTGACGCTCAGTTAGCGGACGACTTGGTTGCACTGTCCTCGTAGTGATGGACGCCATTTAGACATCTTTTGCCATATTTTTAGGGCCCCATACAGTCACGTTTTCTGAAAAATACTATTGAGGCTTTTATTCAGAGTATTGAATTGAGAACAGTTCTCTAGCTCAGTTGGGTGTCTGCCGGCCAAGGGGCCACACAGATGGTCATGGGACAAACTTTTGAAAAACTTTAAAAATATGAGGGACCCCCCCCAGCAACTTCAGAGTGGTGAATTCTGGCAACTCAGGTGTACCCCTGGTGACGTCACCATTGTGGATTCGGGGCACCCTTTCCATTGAGATGTGACTGGGCCCTGACCCCAGTAGGATCCGTACTGTCCTGATGGCGGCCCTGCCTTCATAGTCTGTCAGGTGGTGGAGGAAGCTGAGGCAAGACAACTGGCCCTGACATGGACTTGAGATGAGCTCTGTGTTCTCTTTAGGGTTAACTCACACTCTCATTTTGGGTACCATGAGACACCCCTCAGAGTGGTTGTCATGTTATGTATGAGCAGCTCCAGGCAGGGGCGTAATGTCATGCATACCTCCCAACCATCCCAGATTCAGTGGGACAGTCCCGGTTTACAGCTCCTGTCCCAGTTGGTATGGAGGTCTGTCCTGAGTTGACTACAATGGTCAGTGGTGAGGCAGTAAGCCATCTGCTTCCTGCTTCACCATTTGGCCCCTCTCTTTGGAGCAATAGGTGCAATGTACTGATGTCACATATATTGCACCTGCTGCTCCCAGGGGCATAGCTATAGGGAGTACAGCCATTGCAGCCCTGGACCCTGAGGGGACCCTGTGACATATGAAATATACCAAATGAAATAAATATATTCCAAATGAAATAAAGTAGGTAGGGGCCCCATTACAGATTTTGCACTGGGGCCCAGGAGCTTCATGTTATGCCTCTGGCTGCTTCCTGAAGTGTTGGGAACGGGTTGAGGTGAGTATTAGTGTTTGTGTGTGTTTGATCCATTATACTGTGAACAGCTAGAGGGCGCTATATACACTGCGAGGGCAACTGCAGGGGGCCTGTATACTGTGAGGGCAACTGGAGGGAGACATTATACTTTAGTGGCATACCATGTTAGGGTCACTATAGGGGCATTATATTGTGTGGGGGCACAAGAGAAATGCATAGGAAATAGGCGGAGCCATAGTGGAAATGGGTGGGGCTTAATATAAGTAAATTCCCCTCTATGTGTTGACAATCTGTTCCTCTTTCAGTCCTTTGAAAGTTGAGAGGTATGAGCATGTGTGGTCGAATCCGGGCCTGGGAGCATTAGGGGTGTCTTTTTCCCAATGTGAGGAGTCCGGTACTCTAAACAATACATTATAGTTGGAGCCCTGGTACAAATTTTTCATTGGGGTCCGGGAGCTTTATGTTACACCTCTGGTCTAGATCAACTGTCCCAAATTGGCAGAAACAATCCCGGTAAATTGGATCTGGAAAGGGGTGTGGCTTACAAAAACCTTCCCACCCTATTTGGGGACGGGCCTAGGGTAGGACTTAAACAGCCCCATGGAGACACCATATAGGTTCTGCCATGTCGTCTCCTCCTGACTGGCTGAGGGAACAAGAAGTCTGCAGAAACGCAGGCCGTACGTTACCATATAGTATATACAGGAGCAGACATTGTGATGGCCGTGTAAAGCTTCATGGTGGGAATTAGTCGTATCTGTGCAGGCAGAAAATGACATACTTAGGAGATCAGAGGTGCCATGACAGAGCATGACCGCGGAGCGTGGCAGCCGGTACTTAGAGATAACAGCCTGTAAAGGCCCACCATGACACCGCTAAGGGAAATGTCAGACTGGATAAGGCGAGCTGCCATTTTCCTTAATTTAAGCCAGCAAGTGTTTTGTGAAAAAAAATTAGCGAGAACAAAGCGAAGGCGACGATCCTTCTAGCTTGTTTATTGTGCTGTAAATGGCTTATTTCAACCCTAGAGATGAAATGTATTAAATGTAATAGAGCTCTTGCTAAATTAAAGGGATTGTCTGAAAAAAGGGAATGTTGGTTTTTCCAGAAACAGTGCCACTCTAGGGTATAGGTTGTGTCTGGTATTGCAGCTCAGCTCCATTGACACAAAAGAGGCTCAGCTGTAATACTTGACACAGCCTATGGAAAAGAGGGGCGCTGTTCTGGAAAAAAAATCAACATTCCCTTTAATTTGGTGAGATATCAACCGTGTTCTTTCTAATCTTAGAGAGCCTCTAACCTTTAATAGTTTTGTACAATGAAGCTACTACCTTGTATACTAAAGCGTTATTGTTAAAGCAAGTCCGTCAATTTTCCTGACAAGTCTATTTTAGTGTACCATTTATAAATAGGGTACTTTTTACTATTCCTAAGGATTGGCCATCAATATTAGATCTGCGGGGGTCTGACACATGGGTACCAAGACAGCACAGCGCTGCTCACTCACCATACAAATGATAGCGGCGACTATAGATGCTTCATAGACTTTAATAGGACAGCGCTGCAGTACTTACACTCGTCGCTACGGCAAGAGAGCAGCGCAACTCGTGGTATGTATACATTACCGATGCTTTCTGTACAGCTGATCTGCAGGGGTCCCAGGTGTCAGACCTGGTCTATTCTAAGGATAGGATAACCTCTTTAAGTCTGGCAGACAAGAGTCATGGCTGTTCTCTGACAGCTCCCGGCGCATGCGCCACACAGATTGGAGTCGGAGATCGCACACATCACTTCACTATGTCACTGACTGGTTTGAGGTTCTGAACCCCAGCAGCATAAGGATCTGCTGCTGGTTTAGGGGCCCCAAACCTGGTGGTAGGTAGATAGGCCACCAGTTTTAATCATGATTATACTCACGATGTTGATGTATCCCAAGTAACCACTGAGGCCTAACCATAGGCAGAGGCTTAACTAGATGCTTCTGGGCCCCCGATTAAAAATCTGTAACAGGGACCCCACTTACCATGTGCTCCATATAATACTGATGTCTTATTAGGCTGTAATGAGACCTTTGGGGCTCCCTCAGCTTCGAGGGCCTGGTAGCGATTGCTATCCCAGCACCCGCTATTACTATTGCTACACCCCTGATCGCAGGTCTCGGCAGTCCTCTGGGGCCACCGACATTAACCAGGATGCAGATGTGACAGGGAACCCGAGAGAGGTGAGGGAAGGTGAGCAGGGGTGTAGCTATAGGGGGCCCCTATGGTCCCTCTGCCACGTAAAATATACCTCTATTGTAAATGGCACACTGTAGCTAGGGGCCCCATTAAACATTTTGCAGTGGGGCGCAGGAGCGTCAAGTTACACCTCTGAAGGTGAGTATCAAGTTGTGTTCATTATTTTTCTGCACCTCGCCTGGGCCTCTTCTTATTATACTCCAGGGTCTGAAGAGACTCTTGGATGGTGAAAATTTCAGTTTGGCGAAAATTTGTAACAAACCAGGCTCGTTATGACCCATCTCCTACTGGTAACACCCAGTTGTCGGTTTATTTATTTATACATTTCCAGGAGGAATAATAGAGGAACGGTACAAAGCCAAGTTCTAAGAGAAGATGCAGGCATGACAAGTAAGCAGGTTAGGATAAGCTGACACAGCAGGAGAAGAGTCATTACACATGTACTGAGGATTTTATGAAGGTTCTTACTGTGGAAAGTTGTAAATTTTTGCTCAAAAGCGGCAATTTTCTTTTTAGCTTAATCTATCGTCAGGCGTCCATTGTGGGGAAGTAACAGGTCAGTGTTTCACAAGGGGAGCAAATTGTAGATTCCAATTAGGGAGATTTTCCTTCGCCGCGTTCCTCTGATTGCAGTTTTGTGTATAGTCGCCGTCTCCAAATGTTACGGCGCCATCTGCGGCTTCATTTACAACTTTGCAGTTTTCATTTAATTCATTAGATCCGAGGCTTAAATGAACGGATGTCGTCAAGTCTGCGGGAAAAAAAAACCACCAATTATCGAGTTTTCTGGCGTATTGTAAATCACTACAGCAGATACTGTACAGCGCATACAGATTGGGGGTGAAGGGAGATTTCTGACCTCCGAAGAAAAAATATCAGACATCTAAATTGACATAGACTATGGGGCGTAGTTATCAATAAAGTCCGACACTTTTCCGTCTACATTTGCGGCAACATTTATGGTGCACGGCCCCATCATTGTGTGTTATTTTTTATGCCACCCTACAAATAATTTTTTTTCTCCATTACGCAATACATTATATGGTAGAATCAAAAAATATAAATGGCCTTGCAAAAAACAAGCCCTTTTATACAGAACTGCAATACTGAAAAAGAAAAGGGTCGTGGCAGGACAGGAAGGGAAAAATGGAAAGAAAAATTAAAAATTGTTAAAGGTGCCAGAATCACAAATTTGCACCTATCCACAACATAGCTGAAACGTGTCTGATCACTGGGGCCCCTATTGATCTCCACATGTGGGCTACCCATCCATTCAGCATCTATAGGACTGAGGACAATAGCTGAACTATTAAAGGGGTCTTCTAGGAGTTAAATATATGACCTATAGGATAGATCATCACCATCCCAGGTGGGTTGCGCGGGGTCCTGGACTTAAATGTCCCAATTTTTACTAGCCAAAAGATATACAATATATGCCCGCCTCCAGTGGAGCTGACACCCATTTATTAGTTTAAGAAAGGGATCGACTGCCATGGTCAATATTTGCAGATTTTCGATCCCAGCACAATGAAGGAACACACAAGTTTTCCTTTCTCTGTATAACATTCATAGAAGATGACAGCGCTTCGGGCCACCAAGATGAATGTGTTGTCTCTGTAAGTGAGTCTTTGTATTGCAGCTCTGCATTATGGCCTGACCGTAGGTCTACGAACCTGACCGTAGCCGGACCGTGGGTCTACTAACCGGGCCGTGGCCCGACCATGGGTCTACTAACCGGGCCGTGGCCCGACCGTGGGTTTACTAACCGGACCGTGGCCCTACTAACCGGGCCGTGACCCTACTAACCGGGCCGTAACCCTACTAACCGGGCCATGGCCCAACCGTGGGTCTACTAACCAGGCCGTGGCCCAACAGTGGGTCTACTAACCAGGCCGTGGCCTGACCGCGGGTCTACTAACCAGGCCGTGGCCTGACCGCGGGTCTACTAACCTGAACTTTAGAGCATTATACTGATTTATGATGCTCGATGTTAGGATCAGTAGATGCAGAGCTATAATACGGAACCATTCCTCCAAAGTGTCCCAAGAGCCATAACACCACTAGACCACATATTGCTCCTTCTACTGTGAACAGCCTGCGTGGCCTGTCATGGCTGCAATGTCTCCAGACTTGTCTCCCATCGAGCACATTGGGGACCTCATCGGTCATCAATGGCAAAAAAAAAAAAAAAAAAAAAAAAAAGCGCCCCAAGTGGCCAATCTTGATGATTTGCATACTCAAGTATGCACTCGGCGTGTTACAACGTTCCCCAACTAGTGATGGCCTCATCGATGGCCTTCCATGCTGTCTAGGTGCTGGGATTTCTATACGTGGCGCTTATACTCGATACTGAACAAATCAAGATTTTTTTGAATATTTTGTTTCCATTTGTTCCTCATTTGCATCTCATTACCATGTCTATACACCCTGGCAGTTCCAGAACTCCAAGACTTTTTCCTTCTTGGTGTCGCAGGTGTGTGATATACACAAAGTTACCAGACAACTTTCCATTAGCATTTCTTCTCAAACTCTAAAAACTTCAAGCCATATATAAAAATCTTCCCAATAAACCCCCGGGCCCCATAAGAGTCTGCTCGTGTGTCAGCAAATCTCCTTCTAAATGCATCTCGACCCTTGTACCTCATTAGTATAATCACCATCAGCCACTTTTAATAAATAATTACCCCTCTCAGAATTGCAGGGTTAACAGCGCAACAAAGACTCCGGCACACAAAGCAGAAAAAGCATAAAACACGCTGCGCATTAGGAGGCCGATGTAATATTTATGCGCAAAATTTCCCTGCAGAATTAATAGGACTTCCATTAATTATTATAATTACGGCGTGCGGAAGAGCCCGGACTAAATTAGTATTTAGCCAAAGTTATAGTTCTATTAATAATTCAGTCGCCATTCAGTTGGATTGTGTTCCATGGCGGCCGTGTATTGTTTGTTAGTGTATAAGGTGAAATATATATATATTGCTTCTCAATGGCATGAAGTCTATAGAGTAGCGCCCTCCTGTGGAGAGTGGCAGCAGGAAGTGGCATACAGCATCAGAATTTTTATGTATAGTGTATTTTTTTTTTAACTTTTAAAATAATTTTATTGAAAAAAATAAAAATTATTTCTAATAAAAAATATAGCATACAAATATTAATATCCAAAAAATATCAAAGATCAATATAAATCCTCACCTCCCCCTCCCCCTTACCACTACTGTTTTGGGTCTTATTTCCCCCACAAATAAAAAAATAAAATAAAAATCGAAATACACCTAAAGATTTCAAACTTTTTTTTTTTAATAAAATTTCACTAGTGATAGATTTTTGTAATAAATTTTATTAAAGAAAAAAAAAAAGCCAGTTTCTTCACTTATTTCCTTCCTTTTTCTCCACATCGAATCCATACACGGAAGTCTGTTCAGCTTTAAGCAGCAGGCAATAGAAGTCTATGGAGAGGGAAAGAAGGAGGAAGAGGAGGAGGATAGCTCCTGGTGGCAGAGAGTTAAGAAACCCCTCTGCAATCAGGGGTGTAACAAGCAAACTTTAGACTGCAGTCCCCACCCCCGGCCACCACACTGTATAGTACACCCCTTTACTGGCCCCCACACGGTATAATGCTCCCTTTAATAGCCCCCACATGGTATCATGCCCTATTTACTGGCCCCTACATGGTGTAACACGCTCTATATTGGCCCCACACAGTATATTGCCTAATTATAGGACCCCATAGAGTTTGCTGTCCCCTTTACAGCCACACCATGCCACCGCCCCCCCCCTTCCACAGTCAGGACCTCGGACCTCTACCTTTAGGTCTCTACCTGCTAGATTACTCCAACGTATAACGGCCGCTATGTACTTGCCGATCCCTGCTCCCTCAGTCTTCGCTTCCCTTTCAGTCTCCAGGAGGTCCCGTGGACCATGCTGAATAGTGTCAGCAAAGTCATGTGGGGCCCTCTGGGGGGCTGAAGGGGAAGTGGAGGCAGCCATGAGCAAGACCGTGGATCAGTAAGTATATAGCGGTAGTTACCTGCTGGATCCTATGAAAAGAGAAAAATGCAGCAGCCGCCACTATCTGCCATATACAGTGACAGTTTCCTGGATTATCAGGTGAATATTCATCCAGCTCTGCCGTGAGAGAAATGACTCACTAGATGCTGTAGCCAGTCTAATTTTTCTCTCTGCCCTCCGTCCCCTTTGTCCGTCGTCTCTTCATAGACATTGTAAATTGATATTTTCTAAACTGCACATAAGATACCATCTCACCATTTGCTGAATCCTAAAACTGTGCAGTTTAACCCTTTAGCTTTCTATCCCTTAGTACTACCTGTCAATCACCATCTATGACAAACAAAAATTTTACATCTACAATAATGATTGAATTTGGTTGATATTAATCAGAACTGGTGGGGTTTTTCCCCTTCTCCAGCTAGGCCTCCGGGTATTCAGTACAGCTGGTCCACCCTCTAACAGTACCAAGATGATTCTCCTCATTCTTTCCCAACCTATACAGCAAAGCCAACAAGTGAGCTACAAATATCAGGAAGGGACAGCCTCTATCTGCCTAAGCGGCCTGTGTGAAAATTGGTATATTTATAGCCACAGACCAGTGAAGGCATTAAAGGGATTTTACACGCAAATTAATCACTCCACAAGCACCAATACCGTAGTGTAGGGGCCTTTCTTAGCACTGTGTAAATTCAGAGAAATAATTTTTTAAGCATATGCAAATCAACTTTTAAGTTCACATGGGGTATAGTCATGACGCCAGGGGCATCAGCTGTAGTCACCCCCTACATATGCAGCAGACTCACTGAGGTCTATGAGAGAGTTTTCTAGACATGATCTGTGCAGGGAGGGGGAGGAGATAAACTGCGACATCATCTATTGTCAGTAGAAGATGTAATTATAGCTCTATAGAGGTGTTATCTTCTATTGTGATACTAAAATTTTTGGTAACACATTCCTCTTAAAGACATGCATTGAATATTAGAAATATATTATTAAGACAGCGTTCCTAGAGCCCAGAATGGCACATATGCAAGTTATTGACTAGAAGAGTCACTACGCAGGGAAAAATTGTAATAATTCTGAAGACTGTGGGGGTCCTGGCCATTGGACCCCCACTAAATAGGAAGTGATAGCATTCCCCAATATGTGGTGAAACATTCACTTCTATGGGGCTGTGTGTGATATTGGAGATTAATCTCCATGGAAAGGGAATAGAGCACCGGTCACACAGGTGCTCCATTTACAAACAGGCCTTAGGGGGACTTTTGGTCCCCCGTCTTCCTGATCATTGGGGAACCTGGTGGTCAGGCCTCCAGCGATCAGACACCTAACCTGGAATTTTATCACGCATAATAATTTTGTTTTGAAGACAGATAAGCCACTGTCCTATTGAAAGGACAAGCATGCTCAGCCGAACCAAGAGTGCACATGTATGGAGGGGGGGGAGGTTTAGACGGCTGTGTGTAAGATGTAGGGTCACCTTAAAGGCTCATTTACATCAGAAATTGGTTTAACAAGTTGCGCAGCAAATTTTACGTCGATACTTTCTAAGGCTACATGCGCACGGCCGAGGAGGGGGGGGACAGATTTCACTTGGATGACACAGAGTGGCTTCTTCCCCCCCCATTGACTTCAATGGGGGGGGGGGGGGATTATAGGACCTGCTATAAAATCATCAGAACGGAGCATCGTCCCCCTCATTGGGACAGCCTCGGCTTGCACACTCGGCCGTGCATGAGGCCTAACAGTAAGTACGTCTTTGTTGCCCTTGGAAAATGAAAGCAGAGCTCTGGTTGCTATGGACAACAAAGAATATCTTACTAGATTCATGAGGCCTAAATTTATCAAAACTGACCGTGTTGCCCATAGCGACCAATCATAATGACAGCTGTGCTGTGATCGGTTGCGGTTAGTAACACTGTCAGTTTTGATTAGAGGCCACTATGGTCAGAACCACAAATGACGTAGCGCCATGTCTATGTGTTAGGGACACGTCTAACCATGTATGACCAGCTATGTCACGCTATAAACAGTGAGAAATGGCGCAAAAAAAATAGATTTTAAAATTTTAATTTTTTTTTCTAGAAACATTTTGGCCATTCTGACAGTTCCGCATGGCTCCTTTACGTACGATCCGCACACACGTGAGTTCTTATTGCGCACAAGCTTATAGTACGGACACAGGTCTTGGTCCAAAATGGAGATCCCAGGCCTGCACTGTGACTTACAAAGCCGTATTAAGCAGTCCATAGAAGATTAAGAGTCACCAGGAGGCCATTTTTGGCTAATCCCATTTTGGAAAGTTGATGTTGACAGGTGAGGGACCCCAGTCTTTAAAAACCGGAAGTATCCTACGACTCCATGGACTCCGAAGCCGCTTCACTGCCCCCTGCTGCACTGGTGGAGGTAGAGTTAGATATATTGGTCACCATTAGCCGCTCTCTGCCACCAAAAGCTTCTTTAACTGTAGGGGTTAAAAGAATACATCAATGATGAGTTATGTCACCTAACAAACACCATGTATTGGACGTACATATCATATCAAGACCACCTTGTTGGAGAACATGACGCAAGCTCACTTAGTGATTATACTCCAGAGCTGCATTCACAATTCTGCCAGTTATTGTAAATATTCAATAAGATTGTCCCCAGGAGGATTCCTACACTAGAGGACTGTATAGTGCCTAGGGGATTTCACCAGAGCTAGTTCTCTACAGCCATGGTAGCAAGGAATGCTGGGAGAGTTCTGCTCTGGAGCCAGTAGAATGATGTATACAGCTTTGAACTCTTATACAGATGGTAAAATGTAAGTAAGTAATGTAATGTATCTACTCAGTAACTCTGCCTCCTCTGTAGCTTATATCTCTGGATTTCGACTTAAAGGGGTTGTCCAAGCTTATACTATTTATGGCCTAAATACCTGATTGGAGAACTTGGCTGAAAGGTGGCCCCTGACCCAGACAACCCCTTTAAGTGCACGTTTCATGTTTATCCGTGGGATAGGAGATAAGTAGCAGATTGGTGGGTGACCCCACTGAGCAGGAGAACAGGGGAGTATAGTCCCCCATTCTGAAAGGAGCGGTGGTTGTGCCCGCTCCATTCATTTCAATGGGAGCGCCAGAGATGGCCAATCACTGTATTTCGTCTATCTCCAATTCTCCCATTAAAATGGATGGAGTGTGTGCACCGACCCGACCACGGCTCTACTCAGAATGGGGGACTGAACTCCCTTTTTTTCTGATTAGCGGTCAGACCCCCACAATCTGCAAGTTAACCCCCTTGTTGAAGGGGTTGTGCAAGACTCAAAGACATGGCGGCTTTCTTCTTCACAGGAAGTGACCGCACATCCGTTGGTCACATGGCCATGCCACAGCTCCATCCCATCAAAATGAATGGGACTGAGCTTCAGCATGGCCGTGTGACCAATGGACGTCAGGTCACTTCCTGTGAAGAAAGCAGCCATGTTTTTGAAGTCCTGCACAAGATAGGAATACCCCTTTAAATTGATTTCAATGAGAATCCGTGCTGCAGTTCACACAGTACAGATTCTACTACCGCATGCGGATTAGCTCCATATACAATTATCTGCGGAAGAAATCCAAACTTCAGCCTCAGGGGGTTCTGTTGAAGTATTTTACCATGAAATCTACATCTAAAAAATAGACAAGTGTGAACACAGCCTTAGCTCAGATTCAGACCTAATGCAATAGCTTCTATCCTGACCAATATAACCAGGCCGCTTACTCACCCGCTGCAATAGTGCTGATGTCCCACACTCTCAGTCCGTCCTTCTGCCCCCCGAATGCATACACAAATGGCAGGTCAGCGCAGCATGCGGTGCAGAACATTATGCCCTGAGCAGGGGGAAAAAAAAGTGAAAGGGATAAATGCAAAAAAACTAAGCGATAGATACAAATACTATATCATCACAAGTTACCCTCTACCCACAAGACAGGATTTGCAACTGTAGGGACCCCGACCAATTATGAGAAGGGGCCTGTAAATCAAGCTCTGACAGACCTTATAGCGCCACCGTGTGGAGGTCTGTAGCCTGTGCACCTGCAGTGTGTGCCCCTCCATGTATTGGGCTGCCCCCTTTCTATTGGCGCTGGGATCCATTACGGAGGCTGTGGAGCTATCGTTGCCACTGCACAGAGGGCGCTATTCGTTTTAATGGTACGTGGCGGACTGCAGGTGACCTTGTAAAACTTCCAATTTTCGCAATGGATAAAATGTGACTTTCGATAGGGTCAAATTAAAGGGGCAGTAAACCTAGAAAACGAGAGCCGAGAACAGATCAGACACTTGCCCCAGTGTTTGTTCCATTCTTCCCTGCAGAACAGCTGAGGGATTGGGCTTTGCTAAGAACGTGGGACTTAAAAGGGGAATTCATGGCCTGTCCTTATGTTCGCCCCCAGACACAGGTAGGCAGGGAGTCATGGCTCAGGGCGCGGGGCTGTTCTCACCATTTTCATATCCCGGGAATGGACGAGACTTGGTTTGTCCATTAAAACGTCCCAGATCTTGACGTGTTTGTCAGCGGAGGAGGTTACGAGGCAGCCCTTCACCTGACTGCTCAGCTCCAGACCTGAAGGACACAAAATCATAAGAAAACTTATCAATAAGTAACAGATCACTGGAGGGCCAACCCATGGGCCCCCTAAAAGAATAGGGCCCCAAAGTCTCCCTGCACTAGCACCACATTCACTTCTGTGGGGCTTCCACAATGGCAATCTATGACAATCCCAATGAAGTGAAGTTTTCCATTAACACCACTTATCCCCTATCTAGATAAGTGCCCGAGTGCTAGAACCCCCAGTGATCATGAAAATTGGGGTCTCAAGTCCCCTTTGTGAATGGAGCAGTAGTGGCCGCGTGGGGCCTTAGCCTAAAAGGGGTTTTCCAAAAGTTACAAAGTCAATATCTGATCGGTGTGGGTCCAGGTTTGAAGCAGCAGTGGTGCTTGGGCGAGTGCTGCTCCTGGTTCACAGGTCGGTGACATCACATTCATTTGTCATGTGGTCTGTCTGCAGCTCAGTCCCATTTAAGACTATACAGTGTACAGCACTGTCAGTGAAGAGGCCGCAGCACTCACCCAAATCCTGCGGTCTCTTCAAACAGCTGATGAGAGACAACAATCAGCTCCCTGAGTTGCTCCACCCCCTGGTTGCTCCACCCTCTCCTAACCTTACCAGGGGAGCTGTATGTTGCCTCCGATCACATGACCTGGAGGTTTTGACATCGTTGGAACCCCGAGTCCATCCAAAGCATCCCACCAAACCAGGAAATTGAATAAATACTTCCCAGACAACTCCTTTAAGTCATGCCTTAGAAGTATTGCAAGGGATTTTTTTTTTTCTCAACAGTGCCACCCTTGTTCAGGGGCTGTGTCTGGTATTGCAATCTAATTGCATTCATTTGATTAGGACTAAGCTCTAATGCCACACACAGTCCATCGATAATAGTGGGGCGGTTTCTAGAACAAAACAAAATGATTGTGTCCCTAAATTATTTTGAATAGTCGGGGTTAATAGGCCACCCCAAAATGTTTTTTGCATGAGCAGCGTTCAGCCCAAGAGCTGGTGTCGGGAACAGAGGTCTTGGGGAGAAATGAATCAATTGCAAATATAAGAGAGGTCATCTTAAAGGGGTTTTTCACTAACACTTTAGGATATACAGTATTGTCTCGCAAGGTTCACCCGGCGGTTGTATTTGGACCAAACTAGAACTACTAATATACTTGGAAGTCTCTTCAGACCCCAAAGAATAATGTGGAGGTTTTATTCACCCCTCCTGGGCTCCAGCGTGACTCCCTGTTCTCTTTGGGCCTTCTGACCACTTCCTATAATTCTGGAGCATTATTTCTTAGAACTCTATGTTGTTCCTCTGTTATTCCTCCGGGAAATGTATAAATAATTTGACAACTGAGTGTTACCAGTTGGGGGGGGGGTCCGTTCACAGCTGACAATGCTGGACTGAGTAGGGACACACCCCTCTGACAAGAGAAACGGTAACATCCAGTTGTTTATTCAATCATATATATTTAGGAGGAATAACAGAGGAATGACACAATTCTGAATTATCATGGTTATGGGGAATACAAGTATCTACTAAAACTAACAAGTCTGGAGAGAGCTGGCAGGTCCTGACCGACCCTCTATGGGAACTACTTACCAGACACTTCACCATCGTGAGCCTTCAGTGTGAACAGAGGCTTGTCCGAGCGGGCGTCTAAACAGTACACGAAGCCGTCCTCTGTGCTGGCCTAGAGCAGATACAGGGAAAGCGATATATGTATGTATGTATGTGTTATATATGTATATATATGTATATATATATATATAAAATATATATTAGTAAACCAATTATTGATGTGCACAAAGACTTGTAATCCATCTACACAGGAGACCAAACAGAACTCCGCCTGACACTATCGCAGCGCCCGCTCACTCACCACCGTGGGGCTTTTTACAAATCAATGCCTGCCTATAATTCTCAAGAGGGCATATCGGCAGCTTATAGCCCGGACCAGCAAGTCCATAGACCACGGTCACCAGGGCAGTCGCTGCCAATACAGTGACCAGATTCTTTATGAGGCTAGGTTCATACCTGCGCCGGGCTCTCCATTGTTCGGGTCCGCCGGGGAACAGATTTGGATAAATGTACAAGGTCACAGTGCCGATCACATGATGTATGTCATTGGACTTTTCAGATTTGTTGATAGGTCCTCCTTAAAGGGGTTGTCTGGGGAGTTGAAATTTACTTGCCTAGTGCGGGTGGATGTTGATATTAGACCCCTTGGGTTCTGGCCACGTTTCAACTCTCCGATCTCACAGATCATTGATGACCTGTGCTATAGGGGATGGCTTTACTATAGTCAGCCGACCCCCAGAGCACAGGCTATTAAATCCCAGTGAGATTGAGGAAAGTGGGAGGAGGCAGGGTGAAGGGTGGAGCGACCTGGTGGGTGGGATGCTGCTTCTGATCACATGACCCAGGGATCGAGATGTGGCCGTAACCCCCGGTTCCATCATCAGCATCCACCTGGACCAGGTAAGTAAATTTCAACTCCTCGGACAACCCCTTTAAAATTTATGGTCAACTAAAATTGCTCCTCCCAACTTTATCATTTCCTATAAAAACAGTCACAATTCACTTCTCGGCCATGATTTTGAGAGCCGCAGACATCAGGGAGGCAGTGCTTGTCTCCCTAACATCTCAACCACATAGGGATATGTCCCCAGTTTTAAGGTCCAGCATCACCCCCTTGAAATACTCACTAAAAAGTTCCTGGGTGAAAAATGATTCCATGTGACTCTCTCGACTTGTCCACTAAATCTCCACGTTCTGTGGTTTTCCTGGGGACTCCTGCAGTCGTATAATATTACAGACCTACAAAGAACACAATGAAGTAATAAGAGAGAGGACAAATACTCTAACAGCCTGAATCCACAGTGAGCAAATTATCTGCAGCACCTCCGCAGGAGGAAAGCAGTATTACATGGCTCTATGATTGTGTAACACATGGATGTGCTGCATTTTTAGTGTTACAGGGGTTGTCCGGGACTGTGATATTGAGCTCCACTTCCTCTTCTCAGGCCAGTGACATCACATTCACTGGCCATGCTGCACCTCAGTCCCATGCAAATGAATGGGGCTGAGCTGTAACAGCAAGCACAGCCACTATATGTTTTTACTCCCTTATGTTATGGAGCCATCTTATGGCCATATATGGGAAACTACCGCATGCCGATGTCCTGATTCCTCTGTACTGCTGTGTCGGTGTTACTTGGGTATCTTCTCACTCTACAGAGTAAATTTGATGCAGAAATTCCTATTTTTTTTTTCACCATGAAGCATCTGCATAGATTTCAGCAGACCCCATTGAGATGAATGGGATAGCTGCAGAAATTTCTGCAACAATTCTGCCGAGTAAGCACAAACAGCAGTGCAGAGGAATCAGGACAGCAGTCACTTTTCTTACACAACCATACGATGGCTTCATAACATCAGGGAATAAAAACCAAAGTACTCTGACGAAAAAGCAAACTCATCCCAGAACTTCAAATCCTCCAAGACTTGGGCTTCATCTACAAGTGTGTCTGAGCACCAGGCATCAAAAGATAATGGACTAGAAGTGCGTACGCGCAACGCATCCCAGATACGCCGCATCCGAAAACCCTGCGCCGGGGGACCGCACACAACGTGATTTATTACAGCGCTCATCAAAAAATAAAATTCTCATCCCGCCAAGGGCTCAGCCACATTAGATAAATGTTCTAAAAACACCGCCGCATGCCCATCTGCTGCCGAGCTCAACGGCGTCCCTGATGGACCGCCGCTCACATTATCGATGCACTCTGTGACAAAAAGTCAGATGATGAAACCGCGTTCAAGGTTCGTGCAGCACAACAGATGGCCGGCACTATTTCCGCAGCGTTTTGCTAGACTGATGGTCGTTTTGCCTTTGGTTATTATTGACAAGGTTGTCGCTGCGATGCCAAAAGATGGAAACTTGGACAACTTGTCAGAATAGATTGTACTAATAGTCCTTTTCTCAGAGCCTGTCAGCAGAATTTACCCCACCCCGCCATTTCCAATCTAAAAACAAATCTTAGTACAAACTACAACTCCCAGCATGCATACTTGCTCTTCTGTTCTTTGAACTCCAATAGAAGTGAATGGAGCATGCTGGGAGATGTAGTTTCACAACAGCTGGAGGTTGCAGATTCCTGTACTGAAGTCAATTGGAGAGCCACATACATTGTGCAAATGAAGGGTTAAAGGGGTTGTTCAGGGAGTTTACATTGACTTACCTGATAGTTGATGATTAGTGAGCGGGGGTCAGGGGCCAGAATCATTGCTCCGACCCCTGAGTCTGAGGGGGCAGAGCGACCCCGGTGGGGTGAAGCGCTGCTACTGATCAAGTGGCCCGGGGGTTGTGACGAGGCCAAAACTCCCAGGTCAATATAATCTCCAAGGACAACCCCTTTAAGGAGGACCTTTCATGTCCTGGCAGATCGGCGGTATTATATACCACTATATATACTGAATTCCGCACGCTGTCAGCTTTGTCACTATGTGCCCTGGTGCCGGAGATTAATTTCGGCACTGATATCCCTCCATTGTCAGAGGGGCGGGTCTTACAGCCTAGCGTCATCGCCCCGCCCCCCTGACAGTACAAGGCTATGGATGAATATGGGTGTCCTACCTTTAGGATAGGTTGTCAATTGAAAAATCAGTGGGGGTCTGTCGCTTGAATCTCCGCTAATCAGCTGTAGTGTTCAGGTGAGGCTGCGGCCTCTTCACTGAACACCAAGCACAACGCCATACGTTGTATAGTGGTTGTACTTTGTATCGCAGCTCAGTCCATTAACTTGAATGGGACTGAACTGTAATCAGGCCATGTAACCAATGAATATGACCTTGCATGCGGAGCTCAGGGAGGTCGCTGCTGCTTCACTTTTGGTTCCCCGTCCTCCTGATCACTGGATGATCCACCAGTTGGGATCCCCAGCGATCGGACACTTATCCCCTATATCGACAGGACAGATGATAAATGTTCATAATGGGTCATGCTCCACAAACCCGTTCTATCAGAAGGTTACAAAGTGTAATCCCACTTGGACCTCTAGTCACTCGCTATTATCTATGGTGTTCATTTTCCCTGCAGTGCCACCACAGGATAAATTAAGTATTACACATTCTCCATCTATTGCATGGAGCCGCTGGGTCCCCCAGTGCAAGAGACGCTCTTTGTAGCCCTAAACTGATCCTCTTTTTAACTCAAGACAAACCCTTTAAAAACACTCTTCAGCCAATCTATCTGTATCTGGGAAAGCTGAGTGACAACCAATAAAGCAAAAATAGAGGTTGTCACTAAAGCTGACAAATGTGCCTAGTTTTGCAGCAATATAAGAATGGTGGGGACACGCTATTCTGTAACTAGAAAGCTGGGTGCCGTTCATGTAATGTGTACGGCCATCTTAATAACGCTGGACAAACATGTACTCACTTGTCAAATGATCCAGATATAAGTGTCTGTGGCTCGAAGGGGTGGAACTGTAAAGTCTGGACCTGGAGGGGAAAAGCAAATCGTATAAAGTAAATTGTAGACAGCAAATACAGAATCCTGCATTGTGTTACTCCTCTGTAATTCCTCCAGGAAATGTCTGAATAAATGGTCAGCACAGTCTGACATAGTTAGCACTGCTTGGACTGTGTCGATAAGTGTATAGGAATAGGCCAGTAAAAGGAAAAGGTAAAAGCTGTCAAATAGTTTCAAGAGGAGTTACAGAGGGACGTCACAATCCATAGCTCTAATGAAAGAAGTGTTATTTTTATTATTTACTAAAACGGACATGTCAGGAGAGGTCACGGGTCCTTGTAATATTTTAAGGAGCTATATTATTACCAATTCTTTATTAAATTACTATTAGTAAAGTCACAGCTGAAATTCGATCACCGAGCAAGAAACTGCCGGGAATTTTATATCCCAGTCTGGAAATAGACAACTGTGTGAATGAACCCCTACGGCCAGACCACGGGGTGCTATAAAAGGGAGATCCCAGCCCCGCAGACAGATAGGTTAGGGTCACCTAAATTCTACAGCTCTTTGGAGTAACGAGGGTGCCATTGCTCATTTGCATATTGACATGGGGAACCCATCGCCTGATACAGGTGACACTAACCTATCTATCTGCAGGGCTGGGGTGATATGCTGGTTCTGGTGACACTAACCTATCTATCTGCAGGGCTGGGGTGATATGCTGGTTCAGGTGACACTAACCTATCTGCAGGACTGGGGTGATATGCTGGTTCTGGTGACACTAACCTATCTATCTGCAGGGCTGGGGTGATATTCTGGTTCTGGTGACACTAACCTATCTATCTGCAGGGCTGGGGTGATATGCTGGTTCTGGTGACACTAACCTATCTATCTGCAGGGCTGGGGTGATATGCTGGTTCTGGTGACACTAACCTATCTATCTGCAGGGATGGGGTGATATGCTGGTACTGGTGACACTAACCTATCTGCAGGGCTGGGGTGATATGCTGCTTCTGGTGACACTAACCTATCTATCTGCGGGCTGGGGTGATATGCTGGTTCTGGTGACACTAACCTATCTATCTGCAGGGCTGGGGTGATATGCTGGTTCTGGTGACACTAACCTATCTATCTGCAGGGCTGGGTGATATGCTGGGTCTGGTGACACTAACCTATCTATCTGCAGGGCTGGGGTGATATGCTGGTTCTGGTGACACTAACCTATCTATCTGCAGGGCTGGGGTGATATGCTGGTTCTGGTGACACTAACCTATCTATCTGCAGGGCTGGGGTGATATGCTGGTTCTGGTGGCACTAACCTATCTATCTGCAGGGCTGGGGGGATATGCTGGTTCTGGTGACACTAACCTATCTATCTGCAGGGCTGGGGGGATATGCTGGTTCTGGTGACACTAACCTATCTATCTGCAGGGCTGGGGTGATATGCTGGTTCTGGTGACACTAACCTATCTATCTGCAGGGCTGGGGTGATATGCTGGTTCTGGTGACACTAACCTATCTATCTGCGGGATGGGGTGATATGCTGGTACTGGTGACACTAACCTATCTGCAGGGCTGGGGTGATATGCTGGTTCTGGTGACACTAACCTATCTATCTGCGGGCTGGGGTGATATGCTGGTTCTGGTGCACTAACCTATCTGCAGGGCTGGGGGGATATGCTGGTTCTGGTGACACTAACCTATCTATCTGCAGGGCTGGGGGGATATGCTGGTTCTGGTGACACTAACCTATCTATCTGCAGGGCTGGGATGATATGCTGGGTTGGGTCATACACTCCCTTTAAGAAGGGATCCAGTGCAAACTATAATGGTGAGGGCATCAAACGATAACCTCAGCATCATCCTATGTAGTGTTGCCCTGCACAGGGTCTCCCCTCCTCATACTACTACTACTAGTCCCAACATCTTCGGAGGGGATAGGAGATGGACTGCAGCAAATAAGCAGAGGCTGTAGATAAAGGGTTGAGCTAATGTGAACTTACACCAAAAATAAATTATGGAAGAGATTGCATTACCTTGTCTGTGTGCATTGTAAGCCTGGCAGCTGGTTTACCCACGGACATATCCCACAGTAGTACTGTATTATCTGCCGAGGCGCTGGCCAGGACATTTCTGTCAGGGAAAGGAAAATTAGTAAGAATCTGAGAATTTATTTATCATTAAAGGGGTTCTCCATTTTTCGGACACATGGCGGCACAACCCGTTATCAGGTTGTGTCTGGTACTACAGGTCAGTTCCATTATTGTGAATAGGATTGAGCTGCAATACCACATACAACTTAAGGACAGGTGGGGGTGCTGTTTCTTGGAAAAAAGGTCTAACCCTAGATATTGCTTATTAAATAACCCTTCTCCATTGTGCTAGATTGCAGAAATGGTAGGACTGTGGGACAATAGAAGTGGTGAGGAGGGGCAGGAGCTGGATGACTGGTGGCTTTTACGTGAACTTAAAAATTGTCGCCATCTCCTCTATGGTACCAACAAACAATGAAACTGTATCCGAGATGAAGCCATGTAGTTTGGATGCGCCCATGTAAGCGAGGATTGACTGACTGCCATGCATCATAAGGGCAAGTTCACACTTTTTTTTTTTTTTAGCAGGTGGAAAAAAAAAAAAAAAAGTGCGAGAGTGGGAGGCATTTTTTGAGGCAGATTCTGCCTGCAAAAAAAGCCTGTATGAACATATCCTAACGGGGCCTCTAGGATGTATTCTTTATATGTCCACAGCTGGTGGTCGCACATGCTCAGTAACTCAGTCCCACTGCCCTGATCCTCTTTGACCCTTGGATTGCTAGGTCTGCCTACCAAGTTTTATTCACTGTTTTAATCAGATGAAAGGACTTGTAAGAAATTGACAGGACCACTTTATAGTGGTTAGAGCTTTCTGGGTCCAGCCCCATATTGTGTAAGCGGCTCCATACAGATGATCGGGCCGGGTGTCAGCCCCCAATCGATCATTTATGGCCTATGCTGAGGATAGACCATAAAAAAACGTAAGCCCAGACAATGTCATTTTGCAGTCCAAAAAAAAAAAAAATCTTGCATACAGGATTTTTCCATGTGTGAGTTTTGATGGAATCCACGATGGAGGTTTCTATATGTAAATATAACCTATATGTGAATATAAAGCAAAGATGCTACTTACCGGATTTGTTTATTCCATGACAAATCTAGGACTGCGTCGGTGTGGCCCTCCTGAGCTCCCTGCGATGATGCAACCTGGTTGAAAAAACATTAACATGAGAACTAACTTAGGGTATGTTCACATAGGGAAATTTGGCGCTGTATTTGAAGCGGAATAAAAATCAGCTCTGAATTCCATCTGAAACCAGTCTCCATTCCAGCCATTTTATCCCCACCCCACAGGAGCGGTCTGTGACCATGGAGGTCGGGTTTTGTCCAGCTACATGTGTGATACATAATACATACATATGCAAACAGAGGCCTAGCTATAGGGTGTGCAGAGATGGCAATCACTACTGGGCCCTGGAGCCTGAGGGGGCCCAAAGGCCTCTCTACAGCATAAAATGACAACATGGGGGCCCAACTTTGTATGCAAATAAAATTTGTTAAAAAAAGAAAAAAAAATGCTTGTATGGCCCACCACAAGATCTACACGGGCCCGAGGGCAGAACACTTAGCGGGGGTCATTTACTAAGCTAAATACACCAGACTTTTTTGGCCTAATTTTTGATAAAAAAAAAAAAAAACTGGCCTAGGGGGTGAATGCAGTGCATGTGACAAATCTGTGTCACTTTTTGACAGTAAAAATGTTGAAAACTGGTGGTTTGGAATATAAAAAAATAAAAAACTTGTCCCTGATGCTCCAGTATCCGGTCCCCCGACAGAAGTCCTTCCTGTATGAGACTGCTGAGGCCAATCTAAGGGAAGGAACCGGGATGTCACCTGTGATGTTCCGGTTCCGTTCCTTAGGCCGCTGATTGGTCTCAGCAGTCACGTGCAACGGGAACTTCCACCAGAAAATATCTTGGACAACCCCGTCAATGCCACTTGTGCAAGTGGAGTGTTTACAAAGCCCTTGACACCTCAAGAACGGCCGCATAATACGCCTGTCTTGTTGAATCCGCTCCTATGTGTTTTAGTCGCTATGTGTGCCACATTAGACAAGGGGGCGTGGCTTAAATGCTACAAAATGTGCCAAAATTGCTCAAAAACTATGGCAACCAGTAGGTGGTGTAAAGTTAGACAAGAATCTAACAACATGTACAAAAATTTTCACACAACGTGAGCCACTGAGAAATTTGGCATATCTTTAGACGGCCTGATCTAAATTCACTCGGTCTATATATTAGACAGGATTAGGCGAATAGACCGAATAGGCGATATTGTTTAGAGGACTAGAAGACTTGCCAAGATTCTTCTTCTCCACATTGGGAAAAGATTAACATAAAGAGGACTGGATAGTCAAGAAGCCTGGGACTCAATTTTTGAAGTCCCCAAGGAAGTGGAGATGGCTCCAGGGCAGAAAGGTGTGACCTACTCAGGTCTAGAACCAGGGCCTCATGGTAGTGTGTGATATATAGCTGTCCTAAATACTTTCTAGAATTTTCCAGTACCCCCAATTTTCAGTCCTCTATCGGAAAATAGCGCAACGCACGTACATTTGTAAATGTGCATAGAATCCTGTTGTATAAAGCCGTCGTCCGCCACCAGCCCAGCAACACATTTGTCTTCAATCTGTTTCCCATCACGTGCAGTAACCACATTGGTATTTACTAGCAATTCTGCTTTCCCTTTCCATTAAGCCTGAGACGAAACTGGTCCTGAATGGGTCATATTGGGGAGGTGGGGTGTGGGGGCACCCCTTACACAATTACCTTCTTTCCTTTCTTTTTCTTCTTTTTCATTTGTTTGCTTCCCAGGGAAAAAACGGGTTCTAAGCAGTCAACCAGATCGAGGTCCCAGACGTCAATCACGGGGGTCATGTTACCGACAGCTACGTAGTTTCCTGGCAAAACGCAAATCAGCACGACAAAGATCATGAGATACTTTTAGGTTGCCCGGAACAAAACAAAATGTAACAGTCACAGTTTATAGCTAGTCTAACTACAAATAGAGCAAAATTCCAATAATCCGGAATCTGATAATCCAGAAAACCTGATAATCTGGCACTTGTTTCCTGCAGATTGGTGTCGCCCATTGCGGTCCGGTCCTGCTTCTCCTGAGGTCTTGTTCTGAGGGAAGTCCTCACCACACGTGACCGCTAAAACCAATTAGTGCCCTAAGAAAAGGACTCGGGACATCACAGGTGACGCATATGAGTGACGTCCCGGTTCCTTTCCGTAGACGAGAACAAGCCCAGATTGCGGTGGTCGACACCGGAGCACGAGGGTCAGGTGAATATGGGTTTGGGTTTTTTTCCACCTTCCCTGACCTCCATGTAAAATAACTGTACGCCTTGCTTCGTCCACATTCACATAATGTGGTGAATGAGGCACAAAACGGGGGATTGTGGCGCACTTTTGGTGCACAAAAGGGATTG
Source organism: Leptodactylus fallax (assembly GCA_947044405.1). Classification (NCBI taxonomy): domain Eukaryota; kingdom Metazoa; phylum Chordata; class Amphibia; order Anura; family Leptodactylidae; genus Leptodactylus; species Leptodactylus fallax. The sequence goes on along the minus strand of CAMRHE010000063.1, from coordinate 5,722,107 downwards.
TTAAATATATACATGTCAACACAAAACTATTATTTCAGTGTTTGTGATGTGCAAAAAAACAAAAATTTAGTACTGCGATAATCGTGTTAACATACACTTATCGGGTTATTTACAACACATCAAAAACCAAAATTTAAGTTATGGTTTCTGGAATGCAAAGGGAAAAAAGCTGCAGCATCCTTAAGGGGTTAAAAGTAGGTTCCCTGCGGTTCCCATGACGTACGGCGTTCCCCTCAGTGATCTCCGCTAATCACATCTGCGAGCTTTTCATTAAACTTCACATAAACATCCATTATAGCTGGAATTATTTGATGTTGTTAAGTAGCAGCAGCGCGACGCCCCCCTGTGTGAACGAGCCCCGAAGACATTATAACCGCCATGTGAGACTGATCAATAACACACACCCCAGGACAGCGCTGAGAACCGGCCAACTCCGATTCAATAAGATCTTCACAGACGTGAGGGGAGACATAAAAGTTTTACGGCAAATAATGAACGCTGACCGGCTATGGCGTCCCTCCTGTGGGGGCTTATTATACTGTTATAAGAACGATTATAATGTAGTATACAGATTGATGGCTGGAAGACTGCTACAACGCTGGGTGACAATCTATATGGCCAACGTGAGACCCAGCTTTCTCAGATTCCTGAATGACAAATCAGCCTGGTTATGTAGCAATATACAAGGAGAGGATACATGGGTATCAGAAGCTCTGGTTCTGGTGAAACTAGCCTGTGAGCAACACGGACAGTCATAGATTTAAAGGGGTTGTACAGGGTTACAACGACATGGTTGCTTTCTACCAAATGCAGCACTACTTCCATTTTATGTGGTATGGCAGGTTAGCCCCAGACCAGCGTCCCCAGGCACTAACCGTAGACACGCATCGCCAGGCTCTAGCCATGGACGACTTAATCATAACTTACCTGTAGACTCTTCAGGACTTGGGTCGAAGTTCAGCCACTCGGTGCAGAGAGGGTAAGCCGGCAAGAGAATGTCGTGATGTACGTAGAAGGAATCCTCCTCATGGTTATACACTGGTGACAGATAACAGAATGCTCACATAGGGTACTTACTCACCTTGTAGTGCACCAGATACCATTGCGCCAAGCACTAGATATGAGGCAGCACCTGACATTCTGAATAGTGCCCTGGTACCGGCCTCTACATATAACGCTTATCTCTAAGCCGGTGGATGCCAGTGCACCCATTACATTACACCAAACATCTCACATCAAATCAGGACACATAAAAAGAGCGCCATCTAGTGGCCACAAATACATGTATGAATTGTAATCATGAAATATGTGATTCTTAATGCGGCAGAATGACAGCGGATCACTCGCTCACCGTGGATTTCAAGGTTACAGTGATCCTTCTCTGCCCTCCCACACACCAGAAGGTTGTCGCTGGGTTTAATAACGAAGTCCTCGGTTTCATATTGCTCCTAGAAGACAACAAGAGGCGGGGATTTAGTTATAAGCGGCAGAAGCTATATGGGAGGTGGGGGGGCACACCAAATTTTTATGTATTTTCTTTAGTATTACTTGCACAATACTATATTTTGCTAGTCCCTGGCAGCCAATGTGTATGTAGGTCATCAGTATCAAATTAGTGAGGATCTGGCACCCAGCACCCTCACTGATCAGCTGACTGTAGGAGCTGACAGTACACAGCGCCATACACTGTGTAGTGGCCATGTCTGGTACTGCAACAAATTCTGCATCACAAAACACAGGTTGCTGTAAGGCTGGATTCACACATGCAGTTTTTGATGCAGATTTATACTTTATAATGCAGATTATTTCTTTATTTATAGTCCACTTCTGTCTTTGGTTCAGAAAACAGCATCAAAAAATGCATGTGTGATTTCAGCCCTAGGGTAAGTTCACATGGCAGAAAATTAAGGGTAATTTCACTTTATTTTCCGCTAGTGGGCTACCTGCGACGGTATGCCGATGCAAGCACTCTGTCATGGCTTTCCAGTGCTGATTAGGCCCAGCAGAGTCCTGCTGCGATCTCTGGATCCCATTGAAAACAATGGGAATCTGGGCAGAACCTGCCATGGATTTGGGGAACAGGCAAATTCCTTCATGTGAACTCACCCTTAACACAGGACGGTTAAAATGACCTATTTCTGCACCCCTGAAGTAAATAGACATACCGTGTCTTTTAGAGTGACATAAGCATCAGACTCATTGCTGGCATATACTGCGAGACCGGCAAGACTGTCTCCAAGGTTCAGCACATCTTTAAGAAAGAAAAACATATTGGTCAAAATATATATATATTTCTGCATTTTTTTTTTACATAGCCAAAAAACTAAAATAAACGTCATCCTGCAGCAGTGATAGATGCAATACTGCATCAGAAAATTAAAGTAAAGGTTGCAGGATAGCGCACATACAATGCTGAGAACAGGAGTCTGGGACCCTTTTACTCCTTAGGGGAGTTCTGAAGATAGCCAAGCATGCTTACTCCAAAGTCCCCTAGGACTACACTAGATAAAAGAACAGTTCTCAGCAGTCCCATAGAAAGGAATCAAGTAGCCGCGCTCCTGTTAACATCACAGAAAAAAAAGGCCACACTTACCTTATACCAAATAAAACATTCCTGGCCCTTCAATATATGATAGGAGCACAATGCTCATATAGCACCCACAAATCTACCATCCATGGGGGGGTGGAGGCAACTCAAATGCACACAGATAAAACTTATACAAGGCGCAGTAACATGATGAGGTGAACAGCACCAGGGAACAGCAACATGATCATGCCCAACACTACTAGATCAAGAAACTGCCCAGCATCTCCATACGTGTATTGATCTAATACTTTGGATGTGACCATGTGGCTGTTCGCCTCATCATGTGACAGCGTCTTGTATAGGTTTTATCCGTTTGCATTTCAGATGCAGGCATCCTCCCTTCCTCATGGATGGCTGGTTTGTGGGTTCAAGATCTTCATTGTGCACCCTTCATATATTGCATGTGTGGTCCTGAGTAAGTAATACACTCCTCTTGACTGGTAACCTATCAGTTAGACTCGCACCGATCTACAACGTCCGCCAGGTTCTCACTAGCGTCGCCTAACTGTTTTGGTCCGTGCAGGACTTTTTCCTCCGGCGCAAATGTGAACACAGCCTTATGTGGTTAGGTGATTTTTAATATTCAATAGAAACAAATCTGCAATGGTAAGTCTCCTGTGACTATATTTGCCATTCAGGACCCATGGAAAGCTGGGTGACAATCTTTATGTGAGCTGCAGATGTTTCTGCTGTTCTTCTACTTTCTGACATCTACATAGACTTGATGGGACTGAACCATCTGACACTGCTGGCCCGGAGAGTAAGACATCTTATATTTCTGCTCTTGACCACGTATCAAAGAAGAATCAATTCTTTCTAATTAATTCCGAAAAATTGTCTTGTCTGGTGAGCTGACGTGGCACAAGCGAATTGATTCAAGTGTAATTACGGACCCTGTAACCGCGCCGCGTCCAATCTGCTTTACTGCACTAAAGTGATTCATCTGCTGGAGCGGTTTACATGTCACTAGAGAAGGGCAATCCGATTAGTTCTGGGTCGGGTTTGACCCAAGGGTAAAATAGGTAGAGGTCCAGGAGAAGTGAAAATACGCACCTTCCCTAAACTGTTTTGGGCCTCTTCGCGGCGTCCGGTGAGGTCATGTGCACAGGGTCACCACTGAAGCCTGTGAATGGGCCACAGCGGTCACGCCAAGCATCATGACGTCATCGAGGAGACAGAAAGAGAGCCTGCCAGACATTGCAGAGGAGGCATCTGAGGCACAGTTGAGATCTAACCTATGCAGCATAACATAGTCAGCTGTCTAGATGTGGGAATACATATTAAAGGGGTTTTCAAGAAGTTTTTTTTGATTTTCCATGGTTTGGTTTGGTCATCCATATCTGATTGGTGGGAGGCCAACACCTGGCACCCATACCGATCAGATGCCTGTGACTGCTGCCAGGCCTGGCATTATATAGTATACAGAGCCAGAAGCAGAAGGCTCCGTACACTGTATAGTGGCAGAGTCATGCTGTTAAAACTCAGTTCCCATTCACTTCAATGGGAGGAGACCTACAGTAAAGCCACAGGGTCGCTGCACAATGTATAGAGCCTTCTGCTTAAAGGGGTTGTGCAGTTATGGACACTTATCCCTATATACACAGGACAGGCGATAAGTGTCTGAACGCTGGCTCCCCCTAAGGCCTCCTTGTGAATAATACACTAGTGCACTTGTGTGTCCGATGCTCCATTCACTACTACGGGGCTGCCAGGACTGTAATCTCCAGCATTACTTGCAACCCCATAGAAGTGAACCACATACTTCATATGTTACATGTGCATGGGCATAAACCTATGGAGATAACTGTCCACATGTCTTACTAGGACATCACATAGGGGCCCCTTGTTTGAACATTATAGATGCCCTCCATATAAAGCCCCATGACCGCACTTTTGGTCAGTGTGCTATCCTTTAATGAGTCAATTCATCTATATTATGGATTTTTAATAATTTCAATGACCACATGCACATGGCCATTTTTTACGGGGTTTTGGAACAAGCTGCAAACAATAAAGCAGGTCCCAATCCTGTCTTTCTGCGGTTCTGTCAGTCTATTCTATTGATAGGCGGCTTTCTGTTCCGTTTTTTACTGACTTATACGGACCCCACGGTCGTATACATGGGGTCAAGTCTATGGGACTCAAGTACAATGCTCGACTATCTCTGCAGATCTTTAATATGAGGGGGGGGGGGGCTTTGGGGCTGCAACATGGCGCAGACAAGCCAAAACGCCTTTCTGGGTATTTCCAGAGATCTTGTACCTGTTTTTCCTTCTTCATCATAATTGTCCAAGTCGTATTGTGCAAGATCATCGTCCTTCAGCTTAGATATGTTCTCCTCTTCATCCTCATCTGGTTCAGCGGAGTCTTCCTCAGTTTTCTCTGCATTGTCCATCCCATCATCTCCTTCCTCTTCAGCCTCATCTTCATTGTCCTCAAGTTCTTCCCTGAAAGTCAAGAAAATCTAGGTACTGACCAACCATAAAAACTAAGGCCTTGTATAAAGAAAAACTCTCACCGGACTCAATGACCTATGGAAATTTAGGCTAGGGATACTCGGCGACTTGAAGAAAGCAAAGTCATACCGCTAAATCAAAGGGTTTTGTAGGACTTCCATATTGATGACCTTTCATCTGATCAGAAGGAATTCAACACCCAGGCAGGGCCCCCACAGATCAGCTGCTCAAAACATCAGTGGCCTAGTGATGTCAGGTTCATTGGTCACATGGCTTGTCTGTGTCTCAGCCCCATTCAAGTGAATGAGGCTGAGCTGCAATCCCAAGCACAGCCGCTACGCAATGTACGGCACTGTGCTTGGTATTCAGTGAAAAGGCCACAGTGGTCACCTGAACGCTGTGGTCTCTTGGAGGGGATCCAGGGTGTTGGACCATACTGATCAGATACTGATGACCTATCCTAAAAAAAAAAAGTCATCATAGTGTAAGTTCGGAAATCCCCTTTAAAACAAAAAGACATGCAGCTGTACCCTTAAAGGGGATTTCTAACAGCTGATATTGATGACCTTAGGTTAGGGGGTTTGACACCTGGGTCCCATACTGATCAGCTCTTTGGAGTACAGAAGCAGGTGCCTTTGTACAATATGCCGTGACCATGCAGCTCTGTGCTAATTCATTTGAGAGGAATTGGACAAATCCTTTTAAGGCTTAGGCCCCATGTAGCGAAACGCAGCAAAAACCGATGCGGAAAAAAAAAAAGGCAGTGGAAACAGATCCTGTTTTTTTTCTGCATCATTTTTCATTGCATTTTCGCAGTTTTCCTCTGCGAACTTTCTGCCCCTATAATACCTATACGAAAAACGCTGTTCCCGCAGGTATAACTGACATGTTGCAATTTTCAAAAAAGCGGGCGTTTTCCGCTGCGGATATTTTTCTACAATGTGTGGATGGGATTAGACAGAATCCCATTCACTTTGCAGTTAATGTAAGACACAGTGTTTTCGCAACGTGGGGCTTCAACGTAAATCATCTTCTACGAAAGCTGGGTGGCAATCGATAAACAGCTGTTAGAGCTTGGCATAGTTATATAGCGATACCTCCCAATCCTGCTCCATAACTAGAGACGATCCAGTAGTGGCAGCTATTTTTTTTTTTTTCTGTGACCTGAGCATTACTAGAAACAAATTACATTTCATTAAAAAAAAAATATATATATATAGCATCAAAAGATTTTATTTAAAGGGAATCTGTCAGGGCAATCTGGGACACCGCAGAACCGCAGCCCCTTCATTCTCAGGACATCGTTGGTCCCACACTTCGCACTCCTATCATTATAAACCGATGACCTGCCCTCACTTTATACGCCTCCTCCCTCCTGTACTCCATATTACTTACTCAAGCTGCTCCTTGGCTTCAGTTATAAGTTTGTTTAACTCTTCCTCGTTCAGATGAACCTAAAAAGTGACAAAATCCATGAAAATCACTATTCACATTACATAACCATAAAAACACAGAATACAGTGAGAGGCTTTTAATCCAATAATTCAGAGTCTGATAATCTAGAAAAGGTTTCCAGCCCACAACAAGACCTAAGGCCTGGGATTTACGACAACATATGACGAAGATGATCCCAGCGCATTGTCTAATATTAGTCTATGGGGTCACCTGTGTGATCATACAGCGTTCTATGGAAATTGCGTGCGAGTCTATAGTGTTTTTTGGGGTTTTTTTTTTCTGTATTTGGAAGGACCGCTGTCCCGGCTGTCACTCACAAATTTGCCTCAGATGAAGGAGTCCATTCATCGGGCTGTCTCGCGTCACTTACGTTTTTCAGCGTCCTGTTTCTATCTCTGCCTCCCATTGAAAACAATAGGAAGCAGGTTCAGCGCAGAATATGGCGCTGATTTTAAGGCGGAATCCATAGTTGTAGTTCTGCAACAGCTGGAGATGACTTGTATACTATACTATACTATACACTATACTACACTAGTGTATACTATAGTACACTGTATACTACACTAGTGTATACTATACTACAGGGATCAACAACCTTTGGCCCTTCAACTGCTGTGAAACTACAACTCCCAACATGCTCCATTCACTTCCATGGGAGTCCCAAGAACAGCAGAGCATGTATGCATGCTGGGAGTTGTAGTTTTACAACAGCTGGAGTGCCGAAGGTTGCCTACCCCTGCTATACTATATATACTACACATCACATAGGCTCACACGGGCACCACAACCATCCTCCTACCTTATCGGGGACTTCTTTAGAGATCCCTCGCTGTACCCAGGAAACGCAAGTAATTTGACAACTCATAGTGCACACCGGAGCGATCACAGCAGCGATTTCAGTCAATGGCAGCCGCCGTTCGGCACACGTGGGTTCCTGTTTGATTCTACTTCCGGTCACATGACGTCTTACAGCTTTTGCCTTATTTGTTTGCCTGAAGAAGCGGACGCCATCTTTAGTATGGGAAGCGCTACGATCGGGTTACCCAGCATGCCTTGCTCGGTTTTCTCGAGCAGCGGTGAGGGAGTTTGTCAGTAGACACGCCCTCTGCGCGCTTATAGAGGCGGCTTTCATGGCGCCATTTAGTGTTGAAGCGGAGTTGGCCCTAGTTCATACAGTGCAGATACAGGGGGTTTTGTATCTTGACTACTGATGTCATTTTCTGCCAGTCTGTTACATAATCAGGAATCAAATTTTATCCTTATGGCCACACGCCATGGTTTGGCCTTTATGTTGTGGAAATACTTTAAAGTGGTTCTCTGTTTCTAATGTTGATGGTCTATACTTAGGATAACCCCTTTAGGACAGACCTGGCAGGTCTTACAATTTGGTGGCCCCCACACAGTATATAAGGCTCCCCAGAGGCGCCCACAGCCAGTATAATCTCCCATACAGTGTATAATGCCCCATACAGTGTATAATGCTCCCCAGAAGACTCCACACAGCCAGTATAATGCCCCATACAGTGTATAATGCTCCACAGAAGACTCCACACAGACAGTATAATGCCCCCATACAGTGTATAATGCTCCCCAGAGGCCCACACACAGTATATAATGCTCCACAGAAGACCCCACACAGCCAGTGTAATGCCCCATACAGTGTATAATGCTCCCCAGAAGACTCCACACAGACAGTATAATGCCCCATACAGTGTATAATGCTCCCCAGAAGACTCCACACAGCCAGTATAATGCCCCCACACAGTATATAATGCTCCCCAGAGGCCCACACACAGTATATAATGCTCCACAGAAGACCCCACACAGCCAGTGTAATGCCCCAGTGTATAATGCTCCCCAGAAGACTCCACACAGCCAGTATAATGCCCCATACAGTGTATAATGCTCCACAGAAGACGCCACACACAGTATAATGCCCCAGTGTATAATGCTCCCCAGAAGACTCCACACAGCCAGTATAATGCCCCCACACAGTATATAATGCTCCACAGAAGACCCCACACAGCCAGTGTAATGCCCCATACAGTGTATAATGCTCCACAGAAGACTCCACACAGCCAGTATAATGCCCCACAGAGGCCCCCACACAGTATATAATGCTCCACACAGCCAGTATAATGCTCCCGCAGAGGCCCCCACAGCCAGTGGAGTGCTTTAGTTTTTATTCGATGTACATTCAACATGCAGGTTAGAAAAGGGTTTTTTCAGAATATACAATTTTTCATAGAGACCAGGGTAGGTTAAAAAAAAAAACCCTCCCCTGTCCCAAGAGCTCTGATGTCCCCCTCTTCACTGCCAAAGCCAACCAGCAGCCTAAGAAAAGTACATGGGATGTCACAGGTGATGTTTGAGTGACATCCCAGTTCCTTTCCTTAGGCCAATGACAGGCCTCAGTACTCACGTTCGGCGAGGACTTCTGCTGGAAAAAGCACCAGGGACCGGCCGGCAGCGGGGGGAGCATTGGGGACAGGAGTGTGTTTTTCCCCAGCTGCCACAGTCTTCTTGCTGAAAATTGTATATCCTGGACAACACCCTCTAAGGAACATGCTATGGGGGGCAGAGAATTTAAGAAGTGGCAGAATAGAGATTTGTGACAGTCCATTTACATTTTTTGCATGTTCACATCACTCAGTGTCTGTATGCCGACTTATCAAATGTGACAAATTGTTGCAGTATCACTCCAATAGGGGGTGGTATACCAAGTGGATGAGCATCTCTGGACAGTAGAGAGTTATATAGATATACCAAATGGATCGTACATTCAGTAATGTTTGATAATTTTGATGCAAGACTGCACCAACAAAAGGTTAAACAGCAGGAAGAGGTGGCACAGGATCTGCATACCTAGCTCTTGTGACAGGTAGCGCAGGATCCACCATTGGTTATGGTGGCAGAAACAGCTGATCAGGACAGGGTACAAGTGTTGGGCCTCCACAGAGCCAATACTGATGAGCCATCAGTATCGATTACCTTCAGATCTTGGACAACTCCCTTTAAGACGGTACCAGACACCAGTGTTTGGGCCCAGAAGCAGAGCCTGTGTGACCGCACCATTTCCTACACTGACCTTAGCTCGCTGCACCATAGGAATCCATCACGTTGAGTTCCAACCACTCAAATTTGGACACTTCCCACATACTGCAGCCAAGTAAGTGTGTGTTGTAGCATAGGAAGGCTTTCATCACTAATACTAAGGGACTAGCGTGAGTCAAACAACCATAAAGTTATGTTCACATTTAGTGGTCTACAAGACCTAAGAGCACCATAGAAAGACTAGTGATCACAAAACCACCTTCAGTTGTTCAGCAGCAGATTTTATTCTGACAACTATTATTACTCTAGAAACCGGCATAAAAGAAATTCATTAGTGATAAAGGCGTAACGTGCAGGACAAGTGGTGGTCCAAGACATTTAGAGGTTTTTGAGATCTTTCTGAATGTTCCACAGAGTGTCTGCACTGCACTTCAGCTGAGCAACTTCGGCATCTGTGAGCTTCTGGTTCACCACCTCGACCAGTCCTTGGCCATTCAGGACACATGGAAGACTGAGGAAGACTTCATTGTCAATGCCGTAGAAACCCTGGTAGAGAAAGAAAAGTTTGTAAAGAGTTTGTACTGCCTTGAAGCGGTCACACCTTTTTTGGAAGACAGAAACCCATGAATGAGAAGAGTTAACCACATACACATCTCCATTGGCTTGGGCAAGTGTAAAAACCGAAGAACCTCTACTCCCTGTTATCCCCCATGCCACACTAGTGGTGGTCGTCTATAGCAAGTCACTGGCCTTGGGGATTTAGAGCACAAGACTATGACAGAAGTCTTGTGCCGTACACCCAAGACAAAAAATATGCAAGAATGTCTTTGCCCTAGAATTTACAATTTAGGAGCATAGTGGGTTTAAAAGGTTAAGCTGCACCACAGTACCTGCTGCAATCTGCTGGTCTTCTCTTAACCCAGAATGTGCCCTCCCAGTCTCCAGCTAAGGTGCATCACTGAGGCCAGAGGTGCAGCAACAATAGTTGCTACTTGGCCTTTTGTATCAGAGGAACCTTTGGGGCCCCTTCAGGGTACAAGATATATTACAAGTTTTGCATTGGGACCCAGGAGATTAAAGTTATGCCTCAGGCTGTGGCCAGAGATTGGTTAAGTATTTCCCTATATACTCGCTTGATAGGGACTGAACTGTTGTACCATGTGACTGATGAACCAGACATCATTGGCATAGGAAGGGATTGCAACATTTATTAGCACCATGGTCTCTTTAGACAGCAGATTGGTGGATGAGCGGGTATCCCTGGTGCTGGACCCCACTGATCAATTCCCAGAAAAGCCCTTTTGCCCCAAAAACATAGAAGACAGTTTGTTTTTTGGTTTCTGCAATACCTTGACATCACAGAACTACATAGCCTTCCTTACCTTCACCATGGTAGAGACAGGATGTACTCTACCCAGGTTCTTTGTTATGGACTCTGCCAGGTCAGCAACGCTCATACCAATGGCCCAGTTGGTGTATCCCTTACATTTGATCACTTCATAGGCACTGCAATGACAGAGGAGACGGTCACTTAACATTTGTTGAAGACAACATGCACGGCTGTGGCCAGTTTCCGAAGACGACTGGACCTGCCACGATCAAGGTTAAGTAATGTCTATTCTACAGAGAACCACGACCTAGTGCTTATGACCAGGTTCCCATAAACATTCAAGGGATTTACCATTGGTCTGTCCACCCATGTAGTTCTGGATTTTATGAGTTTGGTCCTCAACACACCCAACTTTTCTACAAGCCAGGTTGTAGAACAAGGCAACTAGGGTATGATCCATGCCATCTAATATGCATTGAATGGGTCCATGAGTGGTACATGGAGGGAGATTCTTGTAATGGCTACAGTGTATACCTGTCGACGACCTGTTTGTGGACTTCCTTCCAGTTCTCAGGGTCCTTGTCAGTTCCAATGTCAGGGTTAAGGGACTGTAGGGCAACACCAGCCACATTGACGCCGCTCCAGGCAGGAACTGCAAAATGAAGAGCATTTAGTGACAAAGCAAGGTTATAGGATCAGTAAATATCCCTGCTAATACAAGTAGTCACTCACCACTGGAGTCTCCATGTTCTCCCAGGACGTAACCATGGCAACTGCTGGTATGGATGCCAAGCTTCTCGGCGATTAGGTAGCGGAATCTTGCAGAGTCCAGATTGGTTCCACTTCCTATGACACGGCTCTGGGGCAGACCACTCAGCTTCCAGGTCACATAGGTCATGATGTCAACTGCAATCAGATAGTTGGTTTATCATGAATACTTTTACGGAGTTCCTCAGAGAAGGTTATGTCTAAGACATTTTGGGATATCTGCAAGATCCAGTTTAGTAGTTACCTGGATTGGAGACAACCATGATTGTGGCATCAGGACTGTATTTCACAATCTGTGGAACAATGAACTGGAAGACATTGACGTTTCTCTGTACCAAGTTGAGGCGGCTCTCTCCTTCCTGCTGTCGGACACCACCAGTGACCACTACGATGCAAGAGTTTGCTGTAACGGAATAATCTATAGAATGGAGAGACATAGGGAACAAGTAAATAACATGCAAGATGGGTTCCTCAGTATAAGACTATGTAGTTGGATGAATCCAAGAGGTCACATTTGTTCTTCTGCAGAGCTCCCCGACCCCCACAAGGGATTCTCACCATGTCAGGTTGAACCAAAACGGTCTCGAAAACCATCCCACTATGGGGCTCCAACAAGAATTCCCTTAGAGCCTCCCAGAGCCAAACTATGGCATATTCAGCTTTACGCCAAGTCCTTAGTGGTGTACTGCTCAATCTCAACACTAAATACAGGATTTTTGCAGAAAAACCTTTACCCACCAGTACATTCATTCTGTTCAGTTAGGGGATAGACCTTTTAGTTCTTTCCCAGTCACTGGGCTGGTATCCACTTCCAGCAACATAGGCAAGGTTTGGCAGTGCTGGTGCAAGAGGACAAGACGGGCACCAGCTAATGTAGACATGTCTCAAGTTTACTAGTGTTCTTACAGATGCCCAACCCAATTAGATGACCCCATGTCTTCCTATATTGGTATGATTTCCTTGTATCCCAACAGATTTGGCTGATAACATGCTAGTTTGGGGTGGGGGATAAACAGCCATGAAATTAATCTGCTCCTCACCTTTGTCTGCAACAATTGTTGGAGTTTTGAGGAACAAGCTTCCATGTTGCAGATCCAGCATCTCACCCCTCAGTTTGTCCTCCAAGATATCAACCAAGGCCATTTCGTCAGCAATTTCCTTTTAAAGAAAAGACCATTCAGTGACACCACGCCAAGTCACCCAGTTAAATCCTAACCTCTGCCCAAGAATAGCTATTACCGTAGCAATGAGCAAGTTTCAGGAATTTAAGATTTTGAGTTCCCACTTAACATGAGATTTAAGGAAAGTTTTGAAGGCCACTGCATACACTCGTAGATCCTTTGTGGTCAAAGCTACTTGACAGGCATCCAAATATAGATATACAGAACTTCCAGATTCAGTGTAGAATGGCCATTAGGACATGTTTTAGGTCTAGGCGGTGGAATGAGACCATCAGGCCATGGTTTCAAAGACACACAGTTTTCATTGTGCCAGAGGCCTGTGATATCTACAAGGATTTAGGCCCGATACGAAGATTTACCTGGACTGTAGAACAAGCCAGGAGGGGGCTGGCCAGAATGGCTCTTCAGAGATGTGGCTCCACCACCGCGGGTCCTAATAGGTCCTTAGCATATAGCGCTTAGATTATGTCTTATCCAGAAAAGAGGCTGCCAACCTGCCCCCCCACTCTTCTGTTCTATAGGACCTTAAACATCACATTTTTTTAGGATACTAGGAGTATTTTCAGCATTTGGCTTGTCTTGTTATATCTATAGCAAGCAATGGCCCAACTTTCTCCTAGGCTTCAGAGACAAAAGACTGCTGAATGTCATCTGTGCAGGACGCATCACATGCTGTGTGAGCGGGGCTATATTTGGCACATACCTTTTGTAGGATGCTGATGGCACACGCCATGCCAACTTGCCCGACACCTACGATTGTTATCTTGTTCTTTGGAGGAGCAGACTTGGTGGCTGCGGTGCCGGTGAACAGTTTTTCTTGAACAGTTGCCATGGTTACTAGACATATTAAGACATTAAGTTTTTATAAAATGCTTAATTATATAATGCCAAGTTTTACAGATATGAAGTGTTTTGAAACCAATGCATTGTAATTTAATGTTCAAGACCTCTGCTTGAAACCAGTGAAGGGAGACCTGAGCCCATCACACGTATTTCTTGTAAGACTTGCACATTAAAGGGGTTGTCCAGGATCTGAAGGCACGTTATATGATGACTTATTCACTGCATAGGTCATCAGATCAGTTAGATTTTGACACATGGACCATGCCCAGATCAGCTATTTTGGCTGCCGGAAGCCATATACCAAGTGTAAGGCCAGAAGCAGTCCTGCTCCTATTCAAGTGAATGGGAGCACGGCTGCAGTTCCAGGTGCCACCTCTAGAGCATACAGAGCGCCATACAGTGTAGTGGTGGTGCCTGGAACTGCAACCCCACTCCCATTAACTTGAATTGAAGCCGCTTCTGGTGGCAAAACAGATGATTGGAATTTATACCAGTGACCTGTCCTGGGGATAGTTTATTAGAATCAATTCCTTTCAGATCCTGGACAACCCCTTTAAGGTTAGATACACGTGCCAGAATTTTTAGAAGTTGAGAAATTCAGAAAACAATGAGAGGCAGAGTCTACTACTTTCAGGGTGGGGGTCTGTCATGTGAACATTCCCTAATCGGGACAGGTTAGGGTATCCCATGTAGGGGACCAATAAGGTTTCCATTCACAGACAGCAAGCAGGGGTTCATATTGTGAGTAAATACTCAAATACAGCAGGGGAAAGGCAACCTTTGGCACTTCAGGTGTTCTGGAACTTCCCAGGTCTCTTGATTGGGTTTGGGCTTGGGCCAGGGAATCTCGCCAGTGTATGAATAAACTGGATTTTCCAGCTCATATTCGCCAGTGTGAAGGAGATCTAAAAGAGGCAATGGGCCTTGTGCAAGAGCCGTGGTCTTAAAGGAATTGTCAAGAGGTTCTCACTTTCTCCAGGGTTTTCATCATGTTGGACTTGACTCTTGGAAACAATAAAAAGCAGCACCAGGCCCTGGGGTTACACTGTGCCCTCTGGTAGTTACTGGTGCTGTGGGGCTGCAGACTATACCAAAGTCAGCCCCATGGCACAGTTAGGGAGAGGGAGGAGATGGAGCAACCCGAGGGTTACATGCTGGTTCAAGTCATATGACCTGGGCTCAGAAACCACATGAAAAACCTTGGCGGAAATCAATAAAATTCCCTGGATAACCCTTTAATGTTTACCTTGTTCTTTACATATAGTAAGTGGGATAAAACTGCAATACCCGGGGGGGCGTGGCTAGCGCGCGACATGGACGGTCGCATGTGAGCGGAGCTCTGGCTAGAGCCGCTCATCCATCCTGAAATCCATCCTTGCTTACCGGTGCCCGGGTTCGCTGTCCGCTGGAACGCACTTCTGAGGCCCTCCTCCTGGTTCCAGAGCTCCCGTTCTGCCGGTGTCCTTCTCCGTTGGGTAGTAGTCGGTGATCGCTACACGTGGCCGGCGGCCATACACTCCCACCGCCGCTGCCGGAGCCGCTCTGTCCCGCGCTGCTGTGGCCTGGAGCTGGGGTGGAGCTGCCGTTCTGGGGCTGCGCTCGTGGGCCGGCCTGGGCTGTGCAGGCACCGCTGGGGCCGCTGGTCCTGCTGGCACCCGGACGGCGGTCTCCCCTCTCTCCACGTGGCGGGCGGCCATTTTAACCCTGACCGGTTTGGCCATCTGCTGATGAGGGCGCGCTGAGTTTGGCGTTCCTGGCGACCTGAGCCTATCTCTGACGGTTCCTTCTATGGTTCCCTGCCTGGAAGTTTGGGAGCCGGCATTCCTCTCTCCTGCTTGCTGCTGGGCACGATAGGACCATCCCCTGGCTCCTCTGGGCAGTAGTGCAAGGCAATATCTGTGGCAGCCATCAACTGTCTCTGACCCATTGAAGGTGTGTGCCTCTGTACGATTTATCGTCCTGCTGACTGCTTCTCTGGAAGGCTTTACTTATAATCCAATGACGGTTGCTGTATGTGCTACTGGACTGTTGAGTTACCATCTGTCCTCCTCTAGTTCCTCCTGGCAATCTATCTACTCCATCACTTCGCTACTGGCCTTCTTGGAGGCCTTACTTATAATCCAGTGACTGTTGCTATCGGCACTATTGGATCGCTGAGTTGCCATCTGTTCCCTCTTAGTTCCTCCTGGCAATCTATTTATTTCATTACTCTGCTGACGGCTCTCTCTTGGAGACATCGCTCATAATCCAGAGTCTGTTGCCATCGATACTATTGGACTGTTGAGTTACTGTCTGTCCTCGGCTGGCTTATTGGCCCTTGTGGCCTGACATAGAGGCTCCTACTGTGCAACTGCTATTAGCCAGAGACCTTGTCTATAATCCTCTGGGGCCGGCCAGGTCTTGCTACCATCACACCTCCTCCTCTGCCAACATATCCACCCGTACGGAACGCAGGAAGAGCGGCCGCCGACTCTCTAAAATGAGTCGCCCGCAATCAACCTCTGTCTCTGATCGCCTGAGGGGGTTCTCCAGGGCAGCATCCTCTTCTACATCACCATCGCTTGAGGCAGCCTCTCCTGCCCTTCCAGAGGAGGACCCCGAGCCCACTTTAAAGCAAGTTACTGGACAGCTACTGGAGGCGATCCATGCCGGCACTTCCTCGCTGACCGGGAAAATTGAGGAGGTAAAAATCGACCTGGGCCTGCTCCGTCAGGACTTTCAGACCTTGCGAGGCAGGGTGTGTGAGGTGGAGGATCGGGTCTCTCAGGTAGAGGACACTGTTAACCCACTTCCTGCCAAACTCCAGGAGCTGGAGAGAGCTGCAAGTTTGTGTACCCAGCGTGCGGATGACTTGGAGAATAGATTGCGACGAAACAACCTCCGTATCCTGGGCCTGCCGGAGCGGGCGGAGGGTGAAGATCCTCGGGCCTTTGTGGAGGGGTGGCTGAAAAATGTCCTGCCGGAGGCTCACTTCTCACCAATATTTGCAGTGGAACGGGCCCATAGGGTTCCGGCTAAACCGCCGCCTCAGGGCGCACCTCCTCGACCCTTGTTGGCCCGTCTGATTAACAGCACGGATCGGGATACGGCGTTGCGGGCTGCGCGCCAGGCCGGCGAGCTTAAGTACAACGGAGCAGCAGTGGCCATGTTTCCAGATTTCTCGGCGGCTCTCCAGAAGACCCGAGCATCCTTCGTGGCCGTTAAGAGGCGGTTGAGAGAAAAGGCTATACAATACTCCATGATTTACCCAGCACGTCTTCGGGTCGTCCATGACGGCAGGTCCCTTTTCTTTACTTCACCGAGGGATGTGGAGGACTGGCTATCTCTTCTTCCTCGATCTCCGAGACGATGATCCTGACGGCGTGTGGTGAGAGGTCCGATCGGACCATACATAAGGACTTATGTATTACGGGATGCTCTTGTTTATTGCATAAGTAGTTTTATGAAAAGTGCGGTTCTGTTATTATAGTATCCTGTAGTCTTATAGTTACCTGGGCTGGCGACCCCCGGGGCGCCGGTGTATCTCATTTACTCATGTGAACCTGGCTCTGTTGAATAGTATATCTCCTAGCCTAGTGATTATCCATACCTTTAAGACAGTGCCCCGTATACCAACCACTTTGGGTGCACTTCTTCCCCCGTTAATTGTAGCCACGGTTAATTTAACAAATATTGTTTGTTTATGCCAGTAGTATGTCTCACACCCTTTAGGGGTGTAATGGTTCATTTCGTTTGTATATTGTTCTTAGGTTGCTGCACACCACTCTGTGTCTCACTCAGCCACGCACTACACACTCATAGGCGGGTCACTTTTGGGGTCCTGAATTGCCATGATTACATTACACTCTTAGACGACCATGGCGTCCTTTAGTGTACTATCTTGGAATGTGAGGGGCCTGGGTAGCCCACGAAAGAGGTCGTTGGTTTTTTCTCAGATTAGGAGGGCTGACCCACACCTCATATGCCTTCAGGAAACTCATTTGGTTCCAGATAATTCCAGGCGACTTCAGAAGCCATGGGTTCAGTGGGCGGCTCACTCTACACACACTTCCTATTCCAGGGGGGTGTCCATCTTGGTGCATCGTAGACTCAGGTGGGAGCCAGGCCTCATTGTAAGGGACCCCGAGGGACGATACGTTTTTGTCCAGGCCTGGGTTGACTCTGTCCTGTATGTTATCCTGGGTGTGTACTTGCCACCGGCGTCTGATCTCGCTGTGCTCCAGCAGGCTGCGCAGTTTGCGACCCGATTCCCTGGGGCTATTGCATTATGTTTGGGTGACTTTAACAAAGTTATGGATATTGCATTGGATCGGTTCTCCGCGGAGCCAGGTTCCCCCTCTCTGCCTCGCCCTACTACAATGGCCGGAGTGATCCGTGAATTGGGGTGGTTGGATTTGTGGCGGGTCCGGTTTCCGGAGGCCCGCACCTTTTCCTGTCACTCTGCCAACAGACATACTCTGTCCAGGATTGACCATGCTTTTGGAAATACTAAAGCATATTCTTTGTTGCAGACCATATCCTATTTACCCAGGGCAGTGTCTGATCATTCCCCGTTGTTGGTCCAATTAAATAGTAGTACGGCTGCTAAGCCACGACAGGGTTGGCGAATCCACCCATTTTGGTTGAAACTATTTGTACCACATGATCGAATACCTGATCAACTTCAGACGTTTTTGACCATTAATTCCCCAAACACTTCTCCGCTCCTCTTATGGGAAACTATGAAGGCATATCTTAGGGGTTGTATTAAGTCCTCCATTTCCTTTGTAAAGAGGGAATCCTCGCTGTTGGAGACCACCTTGGCGACCCAGTGTGCCTCGCTCGAAGCCGCCTACGTGGCTAATCCAACTGATGAGGCTAGGTCTCAATGGTTGCAGACAATATCTGCATATACTGCATGACAAGGCACGTAGGTCTCTGTTTTTTAGCAAACAGAAGTTTTACGAACTCGGCAACCAGTCGAGCAGCTTTCTAGCTCAACTAATACATCAAAACACAGCCTCACCTGCCATACTACGAGTGCATTCAGAGACGGGGGAGGTACTGTCCAATAGCTTGGCCATTAGTGACAGATTTTATAGGTATTACAGTGAGTTATACCTCTCCAAGCTTAGAGTCACTGACGGAGAGCTTGCCACCTATTTGGGCTTGATCCCCCTTCCTACATTGTCAGAAGACCAACGTGAATTTTTAGATTCCCCTTTTACGCTAGAGGAGCTATCGGGTGCCCTGGCAGATATGGCAAGGGGCAAATCGCCGGGTCCGGACGGCATCCCGGTGGAGGTTTATGCCCAGTATGGGGGCCTGCTTCTCCCGGTGTTGCTTGACTGTTATAACGCTGCCTTTGTGGGTCCCAGTCTCCCGGAGTCCTTTTATGACGCCACCATTATCCTGTTACTTAAGCCTGACAAGGATCCGCTGGACTGTGGCTCATATAGGCCTATATCACTGCTTAATATAGATTATAAACTCCTTACTAAAATGTTGGCGAAAAGGCTAAATTCTGTTGTTCTCGACCTTGTCCGTCCGGATCAGACAGGCTTTATGCCTGGAAAATCCACATCGGATAATCTTAGAAGGGCTCAGGTGATAACTCAGATTGGGGCATCATCCTCACATGACTGGGCGATGGCTTCTTTAGATGCAACAAAGGCGTTCGACTCTGTCGAGTGGCCTTTTCTATTGCAGGTGTTGCGAGGATACGGATTTGGAGAGGGGTTTGTTACCTGGATTTCCCTTCTATACTGTTCCCCTAGAGCGGCACTGTCCATTAATGGCGCGTTGTCTTCCTACTTTCCTTTGGGTAGGGGTACAAGACAAGGATGTCCATTGTCACCGCTACTGTTTGCTCTGGCGGTGGAACCCTTGGCGATACTGCTTCGGAATGACCCCATATATAAAGGCATATTGATAGGCACCCGGGAGGAGAGAACAGCACTATATGCCGATGACTTACTCCTGTTTATGAGCGACCCCTCCCGGTCTCTGCCCAGAGCCATGGCTATAATTGATGAATTTGGTAATTATTCTGGCCTACGGACCAATTGGACTAAGTCCTCATACATGCATATTGGCCGTGCGTCAAGTGTAGCTGAGGGGAATGTGGTATGTGGATTGACTACAGTCTCAACCTGCAAATATCTGGGCATCTTTATATCTAGGGACCATAGGTGTTTTTTGGAACAGAACATCTTTCCGCTCATCTCGCACTTTAGGGTTAAGTTTAATCTTTGGGCTACACTGCCTTTGTCGGTGGCTGGTAGAATCAACCTAGTTAAAATGATAGTACTACCCAAATGTCTATATGCTATAAGCCATTCTGCTGTGTCCGTGCCCCTTAGATTTTTTAAACAAATGGACTCCCTCATTATCTCCTTTATATGGGGAAACTCTAGATCTAAGCTTAGGTTGTCATCTCTACAACGACCGAAGCAGCTCGGGGGCACATCACTCCCTGATCTGTTTCTTTACTACCTAGCAGGACAGCTCCGTTTTATTAGGAAGTGGCTCTCATCTGATTCCCTACCGGGGTCCGAGGCACATCTGGCTCACCACCTGGGTCTGCATAATCTGTGGCCGGTGTTGGAACACCCGGCCTTGTTTAGGGGGAAATTGTTGCCCATCCATGCCCTGGCGGGACAGGTCTGGCGTCAGGCGAAAAAGGTGTCCACTTATTCTGATATACCTGCGGAGACCCCGCTTTGGCACAACCCTGGTCTGCCGACGTTATTTGCCCTGCCTGGCGCCCGGGCCTGGTCGCAGTATGGCGTGTCCTCTCTTAGTGACCTGTACATACAAGGGGTTTTTAAAACGTTTGACTCGCTAAGCTCCTCCTATGGCATCCCTAGAACGCAGTTCTTTAGATATCTACAGATTAGACATGCACTTTCTTCTCAGTTCCCGGATCGATTGGACAATATATCTGAGTATCCGCTTATCGGCATACTTCGCTCACAGGGCCCTGGGGGTTTGATATCTACTTTATATGCACATCTGATACAGGCCAAGGTGTCCACTTTGGACGCCCCGGCCTTGACGCGATGGAGCATAAATATCCCAACTCTCACAGATGAGATGTTTCAAGATATCCTTGAATCTCCTCAACATGTGTCACCTTCAGCTAACAACAAACTGATTCAAACGTATATTCTACACCAATGTTACTTGACACCTTCCCGTCTATACAAAATGGGACGTCTGCCCAACCCCGGATGCCTTAGGTGTCTTTGTCCACAGGCAGACTTTTGGCATATGATTTGGGAATGTCCGATCATACAATGTTTTTGGAAAGGGGTCGTGGATCTCCTGGTGGAAGTTCTGGCTAAACCTATACCATTAACCCCAGAGATATGCCTTTTCGGCGTATTAGATGAAGAAATATGGCAACACCATGTTAGAATCCTTTTGAGGGAATCTTTATTTTATGCTAGGAAAGCTATCGCACTGCGATGGATGGCTCCGAAACCCCCATCAGTATCTCAGTGGAAGAAACTTGTTAATACTGTTCTTCCTTATAACCAGATTGTGTATAAAGGGAGAGGGTGCCCTCAGAAATTCCATAAGGTGTGGGGAACATGGTGCAATTCTCCGGTAACCCAATATACGGCTCCCTCATTGCGCTCTGCCATTAATTTACTCATGCCGTGAGGGGTGCGAGACACCGGGAGTATCCACGACCTCTCATTTTGGAGTGTATCCTTGTTGTTACCCTTGACTTATTGACTGCATGTTTTGTACATGATAACTGATGTATACAGTATTACGCATGTCCTGATTATATTCTTTCTGTACCGAGTCTACGTTATATGGTCCGGATGGGACGAGGGCCTGGCGAGGTGGGATGTGGTGCGTTGAGTGAATTTACATTGAAATTCTCGTTTTTTGGTGCGCAACATGTTATGTATTTGTTTTGATTTCTTTTCCTTTGTCTGATACGCAATTTTCAATAAAACGAGTTTAAAAAAAAAAAAAAAACTGCAATACCCTGCACATCGGCAACAAAGTCCTGCGCTTGTGCTACAGCAGGGGTCAGTAACTTTCTGCACTCTTGCTGTTGTGGAACTACAACTCCCAGCATGCACACTTAGCAGTACATAGAACATGCTGGGAGTTGTAGTTTCACAACAGCTGGAGTGCATAAGGTTGCTGACCCACATTGACCAGATGTGGTGGCCTATGGATTATGATAAACAGCTTCAGGGGTTCCCTTTTGGAGGACACCCCAAGTCCCCAGCCATCTCCTTCACTCAGGCTGGGAGTAGAGACAGTCTTAGTAAATGTGGACCTACAGAGATTTCCTTAGCACACTAAACAGAAGCTACATGTGGACGACTTATTGCATTTCCTTTTATAAGGAGGAGTTTTATTCTAGCTCCTGAGGCAGGCCAAAGACGGGTCATGTTGCTTTAACAATATATGTCTTTAAGGTTGTGTGACGTCACACTTCTCATACAATAGCAGTCCCCGTGCAGCTCCTGTACTCAGGTTACCAGCATAGTAAAGCCGTGTACGTGCAGTCCGCCCTCCATCTGATGGAAGGAATGCTGCCCACGGGAATCCTACAAGTCAGGTGCTGCCAGGCATCAGCTCAATGTTGTGCATGACCAGCGTGGAAACCCTTCTGAGCATTTTAAGTAGGCATTAGAGTATGCCCACTATTAGATATACATATTGGATTAAGGTTCCTTGGCCCTCTAGAGCAATTCTAGCAGTGGTCTTTGTGTCTTCTGCTGGACCATTATTGTGTTAGAGCCTGGACAGACTGGATGATCTTCTGATCGACACTGTACATGATCATATCCACACCACGTCACCAACCATTACGCCTCACCTTTCAACTAGAAACAGATAGCCACGCTGGATATGTTTGCAGCACTGCAGATACAACTTAGTGAATACATGTGACCCTACACGTTGTCACATGTCCGCACGTTCTTTTGGGACTCCCTATCCTCCCCTAGAGTAGTTCTACAATACAGCCAGCCATGGCACATCCATATAAAGTCAGATTACAGCACCGTATTACTGATCTGTGATATTTCCACAAGTGTTAGACTAAAATTGTACAATTAGAGTCAGCCCCAATGTCTCAAGATAC
The DNA here is from genome assembly GCA_947044405.1 of Leptodactylus fallax. Lineage (NCBI taxonomy): Eukaryota > Metazoa > Chordata > Amphibia > Anura > Leptodactylidae > Leptodactylus > Leptodactylus fallax. The sequence continues at coordinate 5,699,336 of CAMRHE010000063.1, read as the reverse complement.
AGGATGACTAGCCTAAGGCTACGTGACCGGCGACTCCACGTGTACAAGTCACAGCTTGGATGGAAAGTTTTTTTTTTTTGCTTGTGGTCTACGGACACCTCATTTCCTGCTTAGTAATACTTCCAGTAACCGTCTACACATCAAGTAGTGTTAGGAAAGTCAGACTGGTCCATCTTAGGAGGACACATGGCGCCAGTGTAGCTGGAGAGTATAGGACTGCTATAGGGCACATCCGGGGGATTATACCTAAACCGCCTCATCCTGGCTTAAAAGGGCAACATGTACAGGGCCATATTGTCTGACAGTCCTGTGTGTTGTAGAGACAGGCTCTTTAAACACAGGCTTGAAGGATCTGGCAGGCGTCCAGCTCACGTCCTACAATACACAGGCCCAGGCTGAGGAGAGGCACAAGTTGCATATTGATAACAAAGGGTTACACAACATGCTGCTGCTCCTGCAGACGAGACATTACAGGGTTAAAGCGAAAACAGCCGTGCAAAATGGGAAGTCGTCCCTGTAACCACTGATGCGCCCTACTACGGGCGAGCCGTGCCAAAGAATCAGAGGCGAGGGATTGAAGCCAAGATGCTAGGGTCAGCCTGGTCCTCTCCTTGGGATACCAGTGTATGTAGGTATAGACATCTAAGAGATGTCCTATATGTCACAGAAGATCAGAAGCAGTGAGACAAAGGCACAAGCAGGCTTAACCCCTTCCCTGCCAAAACCAAGGGCTCATGCAAGCACAGGACAGTCTTAAAGGACAGTGGCAAAATACGTACATGACTTAAGGCTGTGCAAGTCTGGTAGTCGGAAGCTTCTGCTGTCAGAATGAGGCAGAGGAGTGGCTACAGCCCTGTTACTTGTGTCGACCAGACTACATCACTAAAGCTGAGAGACACACCCCATCACCTCACTCAATCCCCTCCAAGGACAGCTCTGCAAGGGCATCCTAGGCCCAGCCCTTTCTCATACGCCTCCTTAGCCTAAAATTTCCAAGGCCATACAGGAGTTCATTGTTAGAAGACTCTCTGTAGTCTGGAAGGATAGAAGGTGAAGTCAGATAGTCACTGATAAGGCGGCAGTGAGATGGGAAAGGGTTAACCATAGAGCAAGATGGATTTGTAGGATATGCAGAGTCTCCATCCACACCCTACGTCAGTGTAGTGAAGATAAGGCGCTGTTCACATCACGGTTTGCACCCAGGTTGGAGATTTAGATCAGGGCAATCTGATGTTTACCTCCAACAGACGCCACGTACCCGATGTGCAGTATACCCATGGTAGCCTTTATAATGAAGGGCACCCAGAACCAGAAAAGCAGGGTGTCGGACCACCGCAGATCTAATAGACAATAGATGATGTCACGGCTTATCTCCTCCCCCTCCCTGCATAGAGCATGTCTACAAAACTCTCCCATAGAACTCAACGAGCCAGCTTCAGACTATTGCTGCCTATGGCCACGACTTTGCTGTAAAGCGGATCACTAAATGCTGTTAACCTTGCAGAGGAGAAGCTCAGGCAAGATGGCCACCCCCATAATCATGGACAGAACACGGGTGTTTTGCTCCAGAGTCTGAATGGAGCAAGAGTCAGACACTCTCGAGCCAAGCACAAGGCACCTCCATTACACTTGGTTCACATCTGCGCCAGGCTTTCCATCATTCGGGTCCACCAGACCACTGTTGTAGCGGTTACACATGGACACTGGCAGGCCCCATTGAATACCCCAATGGGGGTCCACGGTTTCAAAAACTGAAACCAGCAGAGACAAGTCTCCTTCACACAGGACTTCAATTATTGGCAGTTTCTGCAGACTCCAGCACAGGTGTGAACTTAGCCTTACAACACAAGCCATAAAGAGAACAAGTCTAGTGGCCATAATTCCCCAAAGGACCACTAAGCCATCAGTTACGCAGAGTCTGGCAGACACCCATTGATTATAACGGGGTCCATGATTTTTAAGCCATACCCAGTGGAGAAAAATAAAAAGGTTTTTCCTGATTTTCAGCCGAGACTTGGGCACAGATGTGAACACAGCCTTACTAGATTGTATATCATTGAGGATTGTACAGACCACAGGATACTTTTGCACCCACAACCTTACAAGTTTGGACTAAAACAGGTTAAAAAATTGAGATTTTAGGAGTAAAAATAAATATAATTATATTGCCCAGCTCCACACAGCACACTACATACCTACTAGCTGCTGTCCAGATCACAGGGGTGGATACGGCGGGCGCCGCTACTTATCTGCTCAATTCTTCCAGATAGCCTTCAGCTGGTCCCTGGTAATGGCTTCTATACAGCAATGCGAGGGCGGGGGATGTACTGACACCCAAGGTGAGATGGCCTAAGCTAAGGGTGCTACAATAACTGTTGGGATATTGTACATTTTTACCTAATCATTAGAATTTTATATTTTTTGCAAAAACAGTCAGTTTTGCTCCAATTACAGAAAATGGAGGAGAAAAAGAAAAAAAAGACGTACTAAAGTTGCTGCTAAAAAGTGAATGACATGGCGTGCACCAATAGTGTTGGGTGATCCTAAGCACTCGATGGTCGCACATTGACAAGTAATATCGCAGGCAGTGTGAACAGGAGCACAGTTGTGGTTTCCTATGGCAGGTGAATTTGTGCTGTCCCCTTCCCAAATTTTTTACGGTAAGGCCTTAGACTTGCGCTTCACGGCGACTTTGGCTGCGACCATAATATCGCCCTGCGATAGTACCGTTTTGGCGGATTTAACATCTGTTAAAAAATGATGAATTTCTTTGTTCCTTCATTTTTGATATAACCCATTGATCCGTTTTTAATGGATGTCAATCCGTTTGTGTGTGTGCGCGCCAAAGATAAGGCATGTCTGTTTATTGACGGCCGTGTTATGAAAATGGCCGTCACATGGTTATGAAAAATTGTTCATAATCTAGATGTATTACTGGTAAAATTGCATAAGGTATCCTTAGCATTGGGGTATATTCACACAATGCAGTTATGACGTATCTGAGGAAACAACATACAGTTTGCTTTGGCTTTTTGCAGATGAAACATTTATTTTACTTGTTTCTCCTGTAAAAACTGATCTGAAAAAATGCATGTTTTTTTTTAACCACTTCTGTACGGGCCAGTTTCCCTGGTTCAGGACCGGACATATATATTTTGAGTGCTAGAACATTTACGCCACGTAAAAAACTTTTTAGTAGCACAGTCCTTACAGTCACAGAGAAGTGGATGGGATTTTAGCGAACCCCATCCCCACTTTGCAGTAAAATACGCACAGCGGACACGCTGCGATCTCCAAAACCATCGCGGTTTTGGAAATCGCAGCATGTCAATTATACCTACGGAAACGCCGGTGGTTTCCCTATAGGTATAATGGAAGCTAATTTACCCTGTAACTGGGCCTGATACATTTTAGTCTGATGTACATCCCCAGCTTCAGACCAGCACTGCGCATGCACTGGGTGCTGTGTGACATCATTTGGGCTACATACCTGGCGCATGCGCACTGCTGATCTGAAGTCGGGGACGTTCAGACTTTTTACACTGGGATTTTGCCAGATTTCGTCTCTGGTTGTGTTGACGCCACATAGCCTGGGAGAAGTGCAACGGAAATGTAAGGAGGAGATGGGGCGCAGGGAGCCTGACTTATGCACTATTTTCCACCCCCTGCAAAATGCTAATTTGCATAATGAATAAAAGTCCTTTTATAGGACAGAAAACCAGCGCTATAAGGTTGAACAGACAGCGAGAGACGCTCTGCCAAATCCTGGTGTTAGTTATGGGGAAAAATCATGGTGACAGGTTCACTCTACATAGCACTATTATTGGTTTGGGAGGCATATGCGTATCATGGTGGTGGGGCTCATGTGTCAGGCTGACAGGTATGAATAGGGATCTAGAAGTATAACACACCAGTCAGCCTGTGGTTACAGCACACATACATTCCTGGGTCACCTTGTTATATAACTGCCCAGCAGCAGCGTATAGTCACCTGGCCGACTCTGTCACCTTCACCAGCTCAATGTGGGAGATTACTAGAGTGCACTGAGCAGGCGGATCCATTTCATGAGCGATACAATGGAAGCCCCTGATACAGGACCCCTCACCGACTATGTACCCTGTGTAATCCTGGTGTCTTATTGAGGGGCCTGCAGAGGGTGCAGGGTCTGGGTATAAATATTATCCCTGCATGCCCTGTAATATAATAAAACAGCAATCCCAAATTCACAAACAGAAGATTTAGGCCCAATTCACAATTTGCATTTTTTGGTGCAGTTTATGCATATAATTTCACATATTGCACCACAAATGCTGAAGTGTATGGATATATATATATATATATATATATATATATATATATGAACAAAATTAACAAGGGACAGTAATAGTGCACTGCAAAAACTGCAATTAAGGCCTTATTCACACCTCAGTGATTTGCGTCAGCGATTATGAGCCAAAACGGGAATGGGTCAAAAACAAAGAGCAGGTGCAATTCTTTCCATTATACCCAGTGTCGGACCGAGGTTTCTGGGCCCACCAGATACAATGATTCTGGGGTCCACTGTGGATGTAGGCTTGCTCCAATCCGTCTGTCTCTCCATGTCATCCCAGACAGACTGGAGGATGTTGAGATCAGAGTTGTATCTGTGTGGGCCTGGATCATCCTTTCCAGGACTCCTCCTCCAAAGGGTAAAGACTTTTCTCACATCCCCCATGTACACCACTGATAGTGCTATACTATCTTTACCTTCAAAAATGCCTAAATACCTAGGTGGACTACCCCCCCACCCTCTTCCCAGATGGATCCCCAGTTGTAGACTATTGCACATGAAGATATTCTGTGTTCCTTGTCAGGATTCTCGATTCAGCTGCTATTCCTTTAAGGTCATCATGCCGACCTGAGAAGCTTCTGCAGTTTCAGAAGTTCTCTGGGCTTGTCCAATTAGCAGCTTTGAAGGCCTATATAAGACCCCGCCCTCCTGACACAGGTTGCCTGCTAATTTAGTACTCTAGTTTGGCTCTGAACCCTAATCTTGTGTTTTGAATTACTCTTCTGATCCTCGGCTTGTTTCTGGTTATTCGTTTGTCTGCTGATTCTGCCTTTGACGTTACTGCTCAGAACTGATTCTTGGCTTTGTATTGGATATTGTTTTTTGTCTCCTGATTCTGCCTCTGATGACATCATCTGGTATTGAGCGTTTGCTTGGACATTTATTCTCCTGTTTCAGATCTGCCCTGTAAGTTACTGGTGAGCTTTGGTTTTGGTTTCAGTAAGCGGAGCGTTTATTTTCTGGTGGTGATAACTTGGACCCCCAAATTAAGCAAAGTCCATCTGGCCTTGCAGCTGGCGCTGTTGAAGGCGTTTGGGGGTCTGAGTCTATCTCGCAGCGCAGTACTAGATTTAAATAGCTTGTTTACTGCTCACTGTTATCAGCCAGATTCTACCATAACAGATTATCAGGATTATATGGCGCAAATTCAGACACTTGTGGACCAGATGCAAAGAATCACCCAGTTGATTCAGGATTTGTTAGCGAAGGTTCAACAACAGGAGAGAAGGTGAAATCTCTGTCTCAAGTTCCATTAGTATCCACTGTGTCCCCTTGGAATCCAACACAAATCTCCCTGGAGATTGAAAATCTTTTGCCATCTTCTGTGAAAGTTGCAAGTTATACTTTTGTCTTCGACCTTACTATTCAGGTGATGAACAGCAGCGGGCTGCCATTGTAATCGCTTTTGTTCTCCCCGACCCATCATCATTACACCAGAATTGATAGGATTTACATCTCCACATCCCTGCTCCCTGCTCTCACCTGTGCACGCTATGTCCCTTGTGCCTGGTCAGACCATGACTTGGTTATGATCAATATTGCGTTTCAGCCATCCACTGCTCCACGCCATAATTGGCAACTGAATAAGTCTCTCTTGACTGACTGCAGTATCCTGTGGAGGACCACAGAACCCCTCCATACTTTCTTTGCGCCTAATACTGCCTCTGACACCGACTCAGCTACTAACTGGGCGGCCCATAAGGCCACAATCAGAGGCTCCCTTATAGCAGACACTTCCAGATTGAGCTTTAGTCCTCTCTCGTTTCTATCAGACATAGAATTTAAACTCATGAAAGTTGAAATGGCCAACCAGGTTGAGCCTAGTCGATTTCTCGCAAAATCAGAGATATGAAATTACAGCTTGACGCCATCCTGACGCATCAGACCAAAAAGGCCATGCGCTGGACTCAGGCTCATTTTTACAGGTACGCAAACAAACCCAATAAATTATTGGCCTCTAAACTGCGAGCCCGTCAGAGGCAGAATGCCATCTATCAAATATGCGAACAAGGTGGTACTATGACCTCTGACCCCAACACTATTTATGCTCATTTCCACCAATTCTATGAGAAACTTTACTCAGCTCCGACTGTGGCCAATCCAAGTGAGAGATCCTCATTTCGTCACTCTCCTGGCCTTCCCTCTCCCTCCTCCTCCCTGGTGTCCTCCCTGAACGGCCCTATCACTACGGAAGAACTAGATATTGCCATTGATGGCCTTAAAAATTAGAAAGCCCCGGGTCCGGATGACTTTTCCTCCCTCTATTATAAGAAATTTAAAGATTCTAACCCCCCCCCCCCCATCTCCTTTAAATGTTTAACCACATCCTTCAGGGAGGAAAATTCCCCCAAGATATGTTGTGTGCTTCCATTACTGTTATTCCTAAACCCGGGAAGGACGCCACCACTCTTGCTAACTATAGGCCTATTTCTCTCCTGAATATAGATATTAAGTTGCTCTCCTCTATTCTTGCTTCCCGCTTGAATACACTCCTACCATCCCTCATTCACTCTGACCAGGTCGGTTTCATCCTGGGCAGACAGGCCTCTGACAATGTTCGGAAGCTTTGTAATCTAGTCCATTGGGTCAGTAGTCATCGCAAACCTATTTCTCTTTTGGCCCTCGACGTTGAAAAGTCCTTTGATAGTCTCTCCTGGTCATATTAGCCCATGTTTTGAGATTCATGGGCTTAACCGGTCATTTTCAGAGAGCTCTTTGGGTCTCTATCCCTAACCTACTGCATATTTAAAGCTCCCAACAGACTCCTCTAAGCCTATTCGTATTTGTCACGGCACACAACAGGGCTGCCCCCTGTCTCCTGCCCTATTTGCCCTAGCTGTCGAGCCCCTGGCTAACCGTTCCCGCACCCTGATATTTGGGGCGTGAAGATCAGAGATTGTGAATATGAATCCAATCTTTTCGCCCATGATATGCTATTAACCACCACTAACCCTCTGGTCTGTATACGGAATTTAATTACCACATTCTCCCAGTTTACCAGACTTTCAGGCCTTAAACTTAATACGTCTAAATCAGAAATCATGCATTGTAATGTCCCACCGGCCACTGCCAAATTAATCACACTAAATGGAATTACGACATACTGATACCGAAACTCCTTAAAGACCTGGTCACGTAGCACTTCCCCACTCTCTCTTGGATAGGACTGGTCCATTTGGTCAAAATGGTTACCTTACTTTTTTCGCACCCTCCTGACCCCTATGTCTTCTGCCTCACTTACTTCTCTTCAAACTGAAATATTCAATTTTTATTTGGGCCTAGAAAAGACCACGCATAAGACGCCGTATTATGTTTTTTCGTAAGAGGCTAGGTGGACTATCGGTCTTCCATCGTTACAGATATTATGTAGCAACTCGGCTTTCTCAACTTAGTGCTATCCATAATGAACACGACTGCCCCCAATGGGTAACATTGGAATCTTCACTGGTGGCCCTAGCCTCCCTGCAGGCCCTCCTGTGGGCCCCCCGATCTATAGCCTGCACTTTCCCAGTTGTGGTGAAGGTTACTGACTATATGTTGCAGTTGTGGTGGAGAGTTTGTTTTCAGTATGGATTGCAGAGCCGAATTTCACCTCTAATTCCAATATTCTATAACCCTTTCTTCCCTCCTGACCTTTCACCGGAGGTATTTGTTTGGTGGAGACACGCCCGGTTTCACCGTTGGCTTCAACAAAGACTATTTTACTAGCATATTTTTTCCACCCCCCTCAGAGGCCTTTCGGACTGCTCAAGTATATCACTTCCTTCATTCTCTTTTCCCACTCAATCCATAGATCTCTTCCACAAGTTTCGAGCAATTGTTTGTTTAGAACTTCTGATAAGGGCTCCCTTTCCTGTATATATGGCTTGCTCAATGCCCCACCCCCTGATGGTAAGTTTGACTTTATGGTGGCCTGGGAGCGAGACACTACCCTGACCTTAGCCCAATTGGTGGACTACTGTACATCGATTAGCAAAGGTAGTTGGCAGGTCACCCTCATGGAGTCCTCTTTAAAAGTCCTTCATAGCACATATTTGGTCCCCCATAGACTTCACCAATTCTTTACTACCGTTTCACCCCTATGTTTTATGGGTAGCATGCCTTAGGCACTACCTTCGATGTGTGGTGGTCCTGCCCTCATTCCCGACGCTATTGGCTGGCTATCCATAGGATTGCGCAACAACTCTTTTGACAGTCATTCACATTTGAGGCCTCCACATTTCTCCTCAACCTTAAAGAGGACCTTTCACGTCCTCATGTATATGTTGTTTTACATACCGCTAGAAAGCCGACAGCACGCTGAATTCAGTGCACTGCCGGCTTTCCTGGTATGTGCCCTGGGGCTGGAGATATTGGCGGTCTTAGTTTCACGGTTCACCGTCAGAAGGGCATTCCTGACACTCTAGCTGGTCTGTGAGGAACGCCCTCCCTGACAGTAGGCGTCCCATAGCGCTACCATATGTTATACGATGTCTTCTTTGATATTTAATGCATACTCTGTCAAATTCATAGTTTGTGATTGACTTGCTGTTTAATGTGGGATTTTTTTTTTTTTTTTTTTTAATTCTGTTGTAATTTAATAAATACTCTTGAAACTATAATCTCTCTTCTGCAGGGAGACCCCCAAACATGGACCTTCTCACTTAAACCCCAAGCTCCAGAACTGTTTTCTGGGGGCAGTTTTTTTGTGGTGATGAAACTCAACTTACAGCCATGGTCAAAACCTAATCTGCTTCTGAGTTCTGAAGGTGGTTGGTCCACTCATTGGAATGATCCCGCTCTCTGTTGCTGGTCTTGTCAAAGCCTAGACTTGTTAGTCAATTACACACAACCCGCATCTCTGGATGACACTATGACCTTCGCCATTTGTTTGGATTGATGTGAGCACAAGAAGGAACAGTCTTCGATCTCTACTTGAGCTCACTCCTGAGTCACGCCAGGAACCTGCGCAGATAGGACCCACCATGTCTATTCATGATAGGAGAACTTATCAGAGAAACAAAGGAACTGTCCTAAGCATCTGAGTCCAGAAAGACTTCAGCACCTAGGTGGTTGACGGGAGAGCCACCTAGGTGACCAGGTATTTTTGTCTCAAAAAATTCTGTTATCAGCTCAGGTATCCACTAATGGTAGAACAGTTTCTGGTAAAGCCTTTATTGACTATGGCTCTGCAGATAATTTTTTGGATTCTCGGGGTTGCTAAGCAGTTGGAATCTCCGTTTCCACTTGTGACTCTGATCAATGTTACCGCGGTGGACAGTACCAGACTGTCTCAAGGTCTGGTTAAATATGCCGCTGTACCAGGGACACTGCAAATAGACTCTGCATTCTGAAGCTATTCCTTTCTTAAAGGGGTTGTCAAGGATGAACCATTTTTGGCAAGGAGGCCGAAGAAGGTGGAAAAAAAAAAAACAAAACATACTCATCTGTCCCTGGTGCTCCCGTGTCTCCCACCGTGGTCTGGTCCCGCTGCTTCCAGGGTCTTGTTCCGGTGTAAGTCATCTCACGTGACCAGGCCAATCAGAGGCCTAAGGAAATGTCACGGGACATCACTCACATATGTCACATACGTCACCTGTCATTTCCCGTGTCCTTTCCACTGATTGGCCTCAGCAGTCACATGCGGCCATGACTTATGCCGGAATAAGACATCAGGGACAAGTGACTATGGGTTTTTGTTTTTTGTTCACCTTCTTCGGCCTTCTTGCCAAAGCAGTTTATCCTGTACAACCCCTTTAATTTTGGTTTCGTTCCCATAATCCAGTGCCTGACTGGGAAAAAGGTGGCTGGTTAAATGGGGCTCTAAATATAATACTACTGGTTTTTTCTATATCATGTGATGCCTTGTCTTTATCTAAAAATGTTCTGTACATAATTCTACTGAGACTTGTTGTACCTCTCTGCCACTTGGGTCTTAAGGCCAATGGTCCTGTTGATGTTACTTGCATTAATACTTCTGGTTTTGACTGTATAGAGTTGGGATAAGGACCAGTCGCACCTGAAAGAAATTCCAGTCTGGACAAAAACTGATTCTAAGTGTAAAACCGACTATAGAATTAGGCCCTTTCAGGAACTGCTTGACACCAACACACTCTAGACCACCATCAACAGGAGGCTGTGTTGCCAAAATCCACCATTGTGCTCCTGTGGAGACCACATCCCTGTGCGGGTTCTCACCAAAAACTTAAATTGGGCATCCTCTCTCCAGTGGGTCCATAGCAGATGCATGGTACATACTGCAGGGAATTTATTAATCCATCTTCACCAGTTCTCTGTAATTGTAATGAATCTTTGGTCCATTGCCCTTTCTTGCACCAAAGATGTGCCACATCCCTCGTTCTGGTCTCTGTCGCTAAAAGTTTTCAGTGAGCGGGACAGAAAGCAGGGCGGGCCATGGAACGCCTCGGCCCAACATAGTTATTATAACTCATGCCTCAAAAACCTGGTGCGAGTCCTACAGGAAATCTACGGCACTGAGGCCAATCCGGTGTCCAAGTGGCATGGAACACCAGAGGTATGATTTTTCATTTTTGTTTCACCTTCCCTGGCCTCTTGCCCAAGTACTATAATTCCTGAACAACCCCTTTAACACTGGTGTGTCGTACACCACCCTTGATAAAGGCCCAGACAGGCGCAGGGCACAGCTGATTTCCAAAAAGGCTCCGGCCTCTTCACGTCTATGTGCCAGAATGGAGATCTATGCCAGAAATGTGGCCTAAGTTATAATAAATATGTCAGGCCCCCCTACCCAGCTCTGGCCACACTTGTACCATGCGGTAAACAAGGAATGGATTGGGGGTTGTGGCACACGTTTGGTGCAAGAAAGGGCCACACTATCCCCCATACTGATAAATCCAGCCCCCCAGTACATATAGTGAATGTACACATCAATCAATGGTTCTATGTTTTGGTAAATATTAAAATTTTCCACCAAAAAGAAGCCCCACACTGGAATGCCCTTTACACTACATTTCCCTGTAAATAGATTATTACATGACTTTTGCTCCTGGTCACATTTGCTCTACCTCCATAACTACACCCTAAGATCAAGTCCCACCGGTCCTGGCAAGATTCCAAAACCGCAGCTTTAGGCGTTATCTTTTACTTTAAGTGAAAACCAATTATAGAAGACTGACAATACATTTACCTCCAGAAAAAAATGTCTGAACTACTGTAATATGTAGGTTAAAGGCCTTAACGTAGGACGGGGCAAAAAAGTGTGATCAGCAGAATATAAGGGCCGTAGTCAGTGGGGTCGTAGTTAGTGGGGCTGGAGTGGTTGTACAAAAATAGCCACACATATCACAGAGACTTCGGCGCAGTGGTGAATGTAGCCTGAGCTGCAGTACCACACACAACCTGTAGACAGGTGTGGCACTTTTTTCAATCAACTGTTTTACAGGGTAGAAAAGACAACATTGCATTTTACTGTGCAAACACAATTCTCCATGGTAAATTCCCCAAGAGCAGACATGTTACATGGCGGAGCAGACTGTGTAATACAATAATTCACCATGATCGTCTAGGAATTTACTTCTAGGTTTTTCACGGATTTTACTTAGTAAGTTTTTTAATTTGCTGTCGGCCGTCCTGGCTTTTGAGATTGTGTTTTTTTTTTTTTTTTTTTTTTTTTTTTTAGTCTCAGAAATGGCCGACCCTATGGTACTCGGATGTTTTTGACCGTCAACATTGTCCCATTTGAGCCTGGCAGGTCTTGGCTGCAAAGGGGACAAGAATTGGTGAGCGTCAGCCATGTATGTGCCAGCACTCTGTATTTAACTTGTGGGGAGCTACAAAAATATTCAATTCTTCGCCTCTTATCCCCTAGGACAGTGTTGGCGAACCTATGACACGTGTGTGACAGGTGACACGCCAAGACTGGGTGACGCACATCGGCAACTACTTATTGTGCTATTGCAATAAGCAGCTACCAATAATAATTTTTACTTGCCTGTCCACGTTCCTGTCCTTGCCACCCTCCGCTGCCTCCTCTAGGCAGCGCTACAATGACGTCACGACGCTGAAGAACCCTGGGACATTATGTACAGCGTCCTGGTCTTCTTCAGCATCGGCTACAGCGAACCCTGGAGGCGGCAGCAGAAGATGGGCAGGTGAGTAAATCGGCTGCTACTCTGTGTTGGGGTGGGGGGGGAAAGGAGGTCATATACTGCGGTGGGCTTTAAAAAAGTGGGCATATACTGTGTGGGGGGTATAAAAGGGGTCATAAACTGTGTGGGGGTCAGATACTGTGTGGGGGCAAAAAAGGGGTCATATATTGTGGGAGGGCCATAAGAAAGGGGGTCATATACTGTATGATGGGCCAGAAAAAGGGGGTCATATACCTTGTGATGGGCCAGAAATATATATAATACAAATACATATGTCAAAAATATAACTAGCTACAAATATCACAAAATTATAGATATTTCTACATGTGACACGGTACCGGAGTTAAGCTTTTTTTCACGAATCTTGACACGTTGAGCTCAAAAGGTTAGCCATCACTGCTCTAGGGGATAACTTGCAGATCAGTGAGGACCCGACTGCTCAGATCCCCACTGATCAGGAGAACGGGAAACTTTCATCCCCCTTCTGAATGGAGCGGTGGTCAGGCAGAGAGTGCACCGATCCGTTCCTTTCAGTTGGAGTGCCGGAGATAGGCGAGCGCTGTACTCCGGCACTCCCATTGGAATGAATGGACTGGTGCACTCCTTCCCGACATTCAGAATGGGGGATGAAAGTCCCCCATTCTCCTGATCAGTGGGGGTCTGAGCAGTTGTGCCTCCACTGATCTGCAAGTTATCCTATAGATCGGGGATAACTTCCTTTTCGTAGGAAAACCCTTTAAGAGATCGGCGCCTCTTCTGGTGCATCTTGTGCCTGTCGGGGAATGCATTAATAAACTCCCTCCGTCTAGATAAAACAGTATCAGAACATCAGTCCACCAAATAATTTCTCCGTAGTGAGAATGAAGTACGCCTCATTCATCCTCCGAATTACCGATATAACATCTTTACACCATGGACGGATCATTGCTTATTTATCAAAAATTTTAGTCAAATATTTTTGAAAACAACGTAACAGATAGAATCTTGTATCTCCAGACACAGCGGAGAGGGACAGAACAGCAGCGGAATACAAATCCAGTCAGATTGTATCATTACCGGATAAAATACGGCGTCTCCTAGAAGGTGGTAAAAATGATTTAGAGAAGCGATCCAAAGCCCCAGACAGACCTAATAAAGCATCCCAAGAAAGAAAACTCTTCTCTCTCTCCTCGGGATCTGTATTCTATGCTGTGAATAAAGTCTATCCGCCTGCCGGGGTCAAACTCGAACACTTGTGACTGACACACAAAACTGATACTAAAACCCACCTACTTAGGAAGCCGGAAATCCGCCAATAAGTCTGGTGGGTCTTGTAATATCGGCGGATACAGGATTTCTGCTATAGTGTTCAGTGAGGGCACCAATAAAGGGAGCCGCAGCTATAGACTAGGATGGAGAGGTAAAGTGTTCCAGGCCCCAACCCAAAATCAATAAGAGAGATCCCCATAGTGTGCCCTTTATGTCTGGTTACAAGGCTATTTGGACTCAAAGGGGATCACCGTGCATTTCAAGGGGTTGTCCAAGACCTGAAGATTTTTGGTCCTGGTGACCTATTTACAGTAGTCAGATATCTTCTTCCCCTCGAATTTGCATGGCAATATGGACGTAACAGCAGCAAACCTTTTCAGTGAGGCCTTGCCCCCTTTTTCTGATGTGCCCAACCCCCCAGAGTGCCCCCCATGTCAATGTTCTTCCATATACAGACATGGACAAAATTGTTGGTACCCCTCGTTTAGTGAAAGAAAAACCCACAATGGTCACAGAAATAACTTGAATCTGACAAAAGTAATTTGCCAAACTACATGTTGACAAGCCACAAAGCTTCTGGGAGAATGTCCTATGGACAGATAAGACAAAAGTCGAAATTTTTGGCAAGGCACATCAGCTCTATGTTCACAGACAGAAAAATGAAGCATATCTTGAAAAGAACACTGTCCCTACTGTGACACATGGAGGAGGCTCTGTTATGTTCTGGGGCTGCTTTGCTGCATGTGGCACAGGGTGTCTTGAATCTGTGCAGGGTACAATGAAATCTCAAGACTATCAAGGGATTCTAGAGAGAAATGTGCTGCCCAGTGTCAGAAAGCTTGGTCTCAGTCGCAGGTCATGGGTCTTGCAACAGGATAATGAACCAAAACACACAGCTAAAAACACCCAAGAATGGCTAAGAGGAAAACATTGGACTATTCTGAAGTGGCCTTCTATGAGCCCTGACCTAAATCCTATTGAGCATCTTTGGAAGGAGCTGAAACATGCCGTCTGGAAAAGGCACCCTTCAAACCCGAGACAACTGGAGCAGTTTGCTCATGAGGAGTGGCCAAAATACCTGCTGAGAGGTGCAGAAGTCTCATTGACAGTTACAGGAATCGTTTGATTGCAGGGATTGCCTCAAAAGGTTGTGCAACAAAATATTAAGTTAAGGGAACCGTCATTTCTGTCCAGGTCTGTTTCATTTTCTTTTTAAAAAAAAATTCTGTTGAAGCATGGTTGAGAAGCAATGTCTGACCTTCATTTGTTCATTTTCATAGAATTTTTATATATTATTACTTTTGTCAGATTCAAGTTATTTCTGTGACCATTGTGGATTTTTCTTTCATTAAACGAGGGAGGGACCAACAATTTTGTCCACGTGTGTGTGTGTGTGGATATATATATATATATATATATATATATATATATATATATATATATATACATTGTATTAATGTCCCCTGATGCCCTCCTATGTTATTATTACTTCCAATGACCCCTGATCAGAGGTGTAACTAGAAGCTTTTGGGCCCCTGTGCAAAATCTGTAATCGGGCTCCTACCTTGTGCTATATTTTGTGTGGCAGAGGGACCTTTGGGACCCCTTAGTAAGCAGGGCCCAGTAGCGAATGCAGCTGCTGCATCCCCTATAGCTACGCCCCTGCCCCTGATGCCCCTCCTAATGGATTTGACATAGTTAATTAACATAAAGTGTTCACATCTGCGTCGGGATATCCAGCGCGGGACCGGAAAATTGGTCCATCTTTTGACGGATAACAGCGGATCCTTTAACTACAATGTGTATTTCTATACTAAGTGTGTCATGTGATTTCTCCTTTTAAGGTTTCAAGATGGCGGCTAACCCTTCCTTTGCTGTCAGATAAATGTCATGTCCTGTTCTATACATCGCTCTATTGCCACCTAGTGCAAAAATGTATTTTGTGTCTTTGCACAGTAATAATATTCATTCCAGCAGAGGACACGGGGTAGAATAGGCAGTCCCAGAATCGCGTTGGGTAGTGATGTTACAGCGCCACAGCTGCAGGGTGGTTGTAAAATATAGGATCTCGTAACTTTAAAAGGCTAGAGGGAATTGCAACTGCTCCAACCCCACCCAAATCCCCTTTGGCCCCCGTTCGTTCCCAACCATGTCTCTTTGCTCCTGCGTAGTTTGATGCCCCTTTAGTTGCCCTGACGCAGTACTATTCCCCCCTTGTTGCCCCCTACACAATATCATATCCCACTTGTGCTCTCCACAATGTATAATGTTCTCTTGTGGCTCCCAGACAGTATAATGCCCCCATCATTGTGGCCCCCACAGTATAATGTCCCTCTATTTTGTGATCCCCTTAGTAGAATGTCCCTCTCATTGTAGCCCACACAATATAAATGGTGCCTCTCCTTGTGTTCCCTGTAAAAATACACAAACAAAAAAAAAAAAACAAAATACCTTTCCCCGTTCCTGCACAGAGGGACAGGGGCTGAATGGTGAAGCAGGGAGCTGATGGATCCCGGCCTCACCATTGTACTTAACTGTACTAGGGTTTAAGCTGAGCCCTAGCACCTACTGCCCAGGACAGTGGGACAGCACCTGAAAACTGGGTCTGTCCCGCTGAATTTGGGCTGGTTAGGAAGAATGCAGAGACTACCAGACAGGGTCAGCTTGAGAGAGTGGCATAGGTCGTTAATATGATTGGGGGGGAAGTCTGACACCCAGGGCCCACAATGATCAGCTGTTTGAAGTGGCCGCGGTGCTCACAAGCAATTGAGACTCTTTCCTGTGCTGATGATGTCACATTGTACAGCAACGGCTCAGTCCCATTCTATTGAATACAGATAAACTGTAATTCCAATATGTATGGCAGTGTGTTCGGTGTTCAGTAAAGCATTCAGAGTGCTCGCCCGAATGCTGTGTCCTCTTCAACCATCTGAAATGTGGGAATCCTGGGTGTTGAACCCCTCTCAACGATCCTATCCTAAGGATGTCATCAATATATAAGTCCCAGAAAAACCCTTTAACTACAGTCCTCACTACCTGTTATAGAATAGACTGCCGGCCCCTACACTGTCACATATATACGTATACAGAGAGGTAACCGTAGATGAATGGCGCTCCAGATCCCTGATGTGGCCAGCGCTGACATTTGGGTGATGTAGGATCCTGTTTCCCGGGCAGATATGTGAACTGTTCATACATTATCTTTATTACACGTAGGTGTGCGGGCCATTAGGACGCCGTCACCTCCCGAGCGCTGACATAATGGGATTAATCCACGCTTCATTATAGTTGTGTTCTGGTTACGGATACGCCATGTGATTAATTCACCTTATAAACACGGCAAATAAGTCCAGAAAATGCAGCGTCAGATCAAATAAGTCTATGGATAACAAGATTTACACCCGAGCCGTCTACTTATGTGCCTGCCGTGGTATTAAAATAGAGTTACCAAACTCAAGGGACGGCCGTAATTCTCCTTATTCTGTGTTTTGTGGTTTATAAATCATTATCCTTTTTTTTTTTCTTGTATTATTAATGACACATTATAAATATGCTGTTTTTAAGTCATTTTTACTCATTTGTGTTGACTTTTACGGATTACATAGTGCATAGCACCACCTATAGGAAATAGTTGGGTATTGCAATTATGAGTTTGTGCCTCTAGAAAATTAGCTATTTTGTTTAAACCATTTTTTATGTTAAACCTATTTTATAAGAATTTTTTTGTAATGTAAAAATAAATAAATAAATAATCCTGCAATTTTCACTCTGGCCACTAAGCCTAACAATAGGCTCTTGCCAATTCCGTAGGGGTTTGATATGATGGATGGTGGTTTTGATAAGTGGAAAAAAAATTCAGAATGGGGTAGAAATGGAAAAAAAAACTGCGTTTGCGCAACTTTTTCATGTAACTTTTTTTATATTTCAGTATGCAGAGCTAAATAAGGCGCAGTTTTTCGGGCCAGGTGTACTTTTTTACCATTTTGGGGAGTGCCTGATGTTTTGATCTCTTTATTCACATTTTTATAGGACGTGAAAAGTTGAAAAATTCCCGGCCAACCCCATTTTAATTCTATGGTTCAGACCAAATCCAACTTTTTGGTCGGCTGAGCTCACACCGGAACGAATTGTGAAAGGTTCGCCCATCTCTAGTCAGGATGCCCCTCTTATGGCTATTGTTAATTAGGGGTATTTTGGCTGTTCTGGGGGTGTGGCTTGTACTCATGGGCGGGGTTGTATAAAGATTGCCACATTTGGTGTGTCTCAGGTGGGGGAGTGCGATCGCTATAGATATTCCGCTATACCTTTATCCAGTCTGCACGTCCTCGTGTGAGTAGACGCTTCTTAGCTGCGTTTGATACGTGTTTTTCTATAAACGCTGTGTCTCCGATTCCGTCTCGTGTTAATATCCTCTCTCCATCTAATATGCCCAGATCAGGAGATTTTGCTGAGGGACGGCTGTGATTTGAATACAAAGTTCATTTCTGAACATTTCTTTATCAATAATACATCACAGGATTTCGGCATTTCTTAGCTGCTCAATAATTTCATTATATTGGGACTGGGAGAGCGTTCGACCTTAATGTTTTATTTTAATGAAGTCGGGGACACTGAGAACATTTTGTTTCGTGATTGACATCGAAGAAGTGGAAAGTTTTCTGCGCCTCCTTCCCTTAAAACATTTTAACCCCTTCCCGATCCCTGATGTATGTATTTACTATGGACACTGAGTACATTGGACAGTTGCGTAGGCCCCACTAAAAGAGGGCAGCTCTGACTGACTGATTACGATGGTTGTATATATTGGAGACTTATCAAAACAAGGGGAAGTGCGGGGCCTAAAGGGGAAGTGCGGGGCCTAAAGGGGAAGTGCGGGGCCTAAAGGGGAAGTGCGGGACCTAAAGGGGAAGTGCGGGGCCTAAAGGGGAAGTGCAGGACCAGGACCAAATCACTAATTCATGCTCCACCCCTGATCAATGCATCACACAATGGATCAGGGTTTTTTTTGGTGGGTTTTTTTGTACCTTTTAACAATCCATATTATCTGCCCATTACAAGCTTTTCATTCCCAGACAACCCAATAGTGACCAGATGACCATAGACAGGTCTCCATAGCCTTCAAAATGGCCTACATTGGTTGCTAACCTTTCTCTTTGACAACTAATCTGTCAGAAACTAAACTGGTTGTTCAAAGAACTGTTTAAAGGTGACGGTCCTCCATAATGTTGTGGGGGACCGTCCCCTCCATAATGTTGTGGGGGACCGTCCCCTCCATAATGGTGTGGGGGACCGTCCCCTCCATAATGGTGTGGAGGACTGTCCCCTCTATAATGGTGTGGGGGACCGTCCCCTCCATAATGGTGTGGGGGACCGTCCCCTCCATAATGGTGTGGGGGACCGTCCCCTCTATAATGTTGTGGAGGACTGTCCCCTCTATAATGGTGTGGGGGACCGTCCCCTCCATAATGTTATGGGGGAAGTCCCCTCTATAATATGGGGGACCGTCCCCTCCATAATGGTGTGGGGGACTGTCCCCTCCATAATGGTGTGGGGGACCGTCCCTTCCATAATGGTGTGGGGGACCGTCCCTTCCATAATGGTGTGGGGGACCGTCCCCTCTATAATGGTGTGGGGGACCGTCTCCTCTAATGGTGTGGGGGACCGTCCCCTCTATAATGGTGTCGGGGACCCTCTCCTCTATAATGGTGTGGGTATAATTTTGGCAATGTTGTTGCACATTTCCATGTGTATTAACACATTTTTGGAAGGGGAAAACAAGACTCTCATTTTTCGGAGATGTACTTGATTACTTCTATACTTGATCTGGTGTCAGTGACCAAATGTCCATCATGGAGACACAGACCAGAACGTTCCCACGAATGTGTAACCTATTGAGTTACCAGGAAATGTGACATTTTTATTTTCAAAAAGTTGGGAAGCAAAGACTTCTGGGAAGTATAGATTTAATAATGACATCAGAGGGGGGAAGTAGCTAGCTTCTGGGCACTGCAGCTCTGCCCCAGGAACTACTCCAGGAATCTGGTTCAGTCCTGGCAAATTCAACACCGTCTGATCCAGGAGGCTATTTGTGGTATATGTGGTACGTGATATGGCTGAAAAAACACACTTGCCCTTAATTTATGGGAGACCAAGACCCTAAGCAAAGCGAGTCGTTTTAGTGTAGTGACCAACTAACTGAGGTCGCCTTGACAGGGCAGGTACAGGCCTTACAATTACAGTTTGGTCAAAGTGTAAAAACCAAGAACCTCATTTTCATGTGGATTTATATACAATTTGTGGTTTTTGTAGTGTATATTGCGGTTCGGTGACTGCCACCCAATCTTCTGCACACAATCACACTTGTCGCAGTCAGAGCTGTCTGGGGTCTTCCTAGACCCAGCTAATTGACGCTCTTGCCCTTGGATAACATGATAAGAATGTAGATATTTCCCATTTGCAAGTGAATGAGTCTATACCTGTGGCAGCGCCCTATTAGGGTTACACCAGATGAATAATATCGGTTTTATACATAGTCCACAGATCGGATAAACCCAAATATTGCGAAGTACTGAATGTCCTAGATGTGAATTTCAGAGGAAGTTTATATTGGATTTTGCAGAATTTGCAAATTTATTTTTTTCTAAACTTGTTTACTGTGCAGGAGTTGTAACAGTTATCCTATTGCGCCCCCTCATGTGCATAGATGGTAACGCAACATACAATTTCCTAATGTGTTAAATAGGCTATTCCTATCTATTTTTGTATTGGAATTCCATTATTGGAATATACACAGGATATAGGCAGAGATGGGCAAACATCTCAGGATTTGTTTAGTTTCGGGTGACTTGGGTCCCAGATTAGTTTCAGATTAAACAAGTTTGGTGAAAGCCGCACCTCAAAATGGCATAAAATCTAGATTTCTAGGAGCCCTGACAGTGTTCTACACTGTTTTATAGATTATGTATGACACTGTCAGGGCTCCTAGAAACCTATCTATCCAATATCTAGATCTCTAAGGCAAACACAGCCAAAGTTATGTTTCAGTGAAAGTGACGTTATACTCTGGAGTCTCTTTAGCATAATAGGTGGAGGTCCAGATCCCTGGAGCGCAGAAGTGGAAGCGGAAACTGCTGTGAGCAGGAGTGGAGATCAGTAAGTAAGGCCGCGGGCCTGCAGTAAGAGTATTTGTTGGGCAAACCCCAACAAATACGGCTATCATTATACATAGAGGTCTACTTCAGACCCCGGAGTATAATGATCGGAGGTCCAGGGCTGGTGAGCGAACATAAAAACAAGTGTTACTCACCTCTCCTCTGCTTCAGCGTGATTCCCTGCAATCTTCGGGTCTTTTTGGTGACGTCCCAGATGTCACGTGGCCCAGGCTGGCGTCATTATGCGTCGCAACGCTGCTCTGGCCCACATGACATTTGTGCTGACATTGAAGAGGGCCAAAAACAGCAGGGAGTGCGCCGGAGCCCAGGAGAGGTGAGTAACTGCTTTTTATGTTTTTCACCTCCCCTGGACCTCCGATCATTATACTCCTGGGTCTGAAAAGACCACAGAGTATAATAATAGTTTGTGGGTGGTCCACTATGAGGCATAATAGTGCGTGGAGGGGCCTCTATGGGGCATAATTCTGTGTGCAAAGGCCGCTGTGGGACATAATCCTGTGTGCAGGGGCCACTGTGGGACATAATCCTGTGTGCAGGGGCCACTGTGGGACATAATCCTGTGTGCAGGGGCTACTGTGGGACATAATCCTGTGTGCAGGGGCTACTGTGGGACATAATCCTGTGTGCAGGGGCCACTGTGGGACATAATCCTGTGTGCAGGGGCTACTGTGGGACATAATCCTGTGTGCAGGGGCCACTGTGGGACATAATCCTGTGTGCAGGGGCCACTGTGGGACATAATCCTGTGTGCAGGGGCCACTGTGGGACATAATCCTGTGTGCAGGGGCCACTGTGGGACATAATCCTGTGTGCAGGGGCCACTGTGGGACATAATCCTGTGTGCAGGGGCCACTGTGGGACATAATCCTGTGTGCAGGGGCCACTGTGGGACATAATCCTGTGTGCAGGGGCCACTGTGGGACATAATCCTGTGTGCAGGGGCCACTGTGGGACATAATCCTGTGTGCAGGGGCCACTGTGGGACATAATCCTGTGTGCAGGGGCCACTGTGGGACATAATCCTGTGTGCAGGGGCCACTGTGGGACATAATCCTGTGTGCAGGGGCCACTGTGGGACATAATCCTGTGTGCAGGGGCCACTGTGGGACATTATAGTGTGTGTAAATGGGGCGTTATACTGTGTGGGGAACAGGAAAGCGTGCGCTATGCCATGGGGGGCCACAAGTCAAAAGTTTGCTGGGGGGCCCAGTGTTTGCTAGTTACACCCCTGCACATGAATAAAGCAGTTGTGCGACTTGTATGTGATTTACAGTGGCGTGACTTTTTTAGAACTGTGAAAAGTCACATGCCACGTGTGGCCTGTGACCAAAATCCTACAGATTTGGACTTTCTGCAGCTGTCGTGTCGCAGGTGCCTGTTGTAATGTGATGCCTTAGAAATACATGGAAATTTTTGTCTTTAGTGCAACTTTTTGTCTCGCTACACGTGTTGCTGTGTAGCCCTAGCCTAGTCTGGCTTTATCAGACGGCCTTATGTGTTGCTGTATATATGATTTATTGAGTAGTATACATATAGGGGCAGATTTATTAAAATGGTCAAAATTAAAATGGACTAAATTGTTTTAGTTGCCCCTGGCAACCCATCACAGCTTTCATTTTTCAGGAGTAGAGTACAAAATGAAAGCTGCACTGTGATTGGTTGCTAGGGGCAACTAAAACAGTTTCGCTTTTAGACCATTTTAAACTGCCCTATAGGGTTTAATGTATAACGTACACAGAAAATTTACCCCATTCTGGGTATATAAAGACAATCTGTACCAACCATGATCTGATGAGAATCAGTAGAAATGTGATATTTATACAATATGTTCTGATGACATCACAAGGCACCTGACACCATAGATACCACGTGATATCACAATTGCTTTAGAATGTGTATAGTTGTACACTGGCGCCATCTTGTGTCACTTGAGCTTGAGAGCTTGAAGCAGATGGTATGTCCAGGTAGGTCGATCTCCACTTCCAATTAAGGCCTCGTTCACACATGGTGTAGCATGCGGTGTGTGGTGAAGTACAGAACTGCACCACTGGCCCCCAAAAATCTCAGTAAGAACTTTCTTCTTTTTTGCTGTGATTGTCAGGACATGTTACTTGACATGACTTTATGGAGAATGTGCACATTTGGGCTCAGTTATCGTTGCCCCTCCAAAAGGCACAAAACATTCCATGTGTGAACACGGCCTTACATGGTTTGTCCTAACTGGATGACCCTGTAAGAGACAGCCAATGTTGTCCTAAGCTTTATTTGTCTGTATAAACTGTTAATGTTGAATGTATTTCTGTGATTCTGTTCCTTTAAGACAGCAGCCATTGTAATTGTGACATGATGCTGGAGTGACTCACCCCCCTTTTATGTCAGCCTGCCTGTTCTGCAGACAGAGTGTGAGCAGAGAAGCAGGAAGTGACGAGACAGAGAGCAGCAGCCATCTTGGCAAGTGTTGTATTGAACTGGTGTGGAGATTTTTCTGTACAGCTAAGCTGTATCTTGGTCCAGAGACAAACAGAGTGTAAAGAGACAACAGGACTAGTGAGTCCACGTGAAAGGAACTGTGCTCAGTGGCTGATCAGTGAGACTGACATTGTGACTGTGTATATGGATACCACAGATAGAGACTCGCAGTGCTGTTGATATACTGGACAGTAACTGCTAAATCCCGGCTTACATCCCAGCTCAGTGTATGGATTCGGCAGGACTGTCAGTGTGCTGAGTGGAATCTGCTGTTGGATTACATTGCATTCATTGGGTTTCCCTGTTAAAGAGGACTTCATTTCTCCCGAGATCCTGATTAACAGTGAGGAGAGGACGCTTCACTATAAAAGAAAGGAACGACTTTGGGCCCCACCGCGCGCTTCTACGGACCGTAAGCGGTCCACCTGGACCACTGGGGAAAAGGGGGTGCACCCAAATGTGATGTCAGGGTCAGTTAGGGATAGTTTTGAGTATATTGTTCATTCAGTGTCCATACTGCAGAAGTGGACAGAGTAAAAGTAGAAACCATTGCAGAATTTGCCTTGAAATTGTTCATGCTATATTGTATATTTTGCTTGTCTTTATCCATGTCATTTTACCTTCAAATAGCCTTTATTAACTTATAGTAAATATATATTCTTTTCTTGAACTACCGCGTGTGCGTTCATTTCTGGTTGCGGAGTCCAAACCACCTGCCTTGCTCTCGGTTCACAAATTGGCGTAGTCGGCAGGATCCGCTTACCAGAATGGACGGTGACGCACCCGTTCGGGAGAATGGTGCTGGAGGAAGAATGCCAGCAGGGGCTATAATGAGTCAGTTAGCTAAATTTGATGGCAATAATATGTCAGTGAGTATGTGGGTGGAACAGATACGAATGATACAGCGAATGTACCAGACCGCACCAGAAGTACTAGTAGAGCTAGCAATATTGACATTACAAGGGGATGCTAAGACCACGGTGATATTGAGGCCATTTGAACAAAGGCAGACATTTGAGCAAGTAGTCCAGATTCTAGAAACCATTTATGGAGAAACTGCATTGCTGGGGTCTCTGCAGGCTCGGTTCTTCCAGAGGGTACAACAGGAGAATGAAAGCCTTCCCCAATATGCAAATGCCCTACAAGAACTGCTCCGAGATATTCAAGTGAAGGAAAGAGGGGGCTCGCCAGCCTTCTGTAACCCTGATCGGACTCTCCGTGACCAGTTTGTCCTGGGGATACGTGACGGCAGTTTAACTGTGACTACGCAGGATTTTATACGACGAGAGACTGATGCTAAATTCCATGATGTACAGGTAGAGGCCATCTCCCGTGCCAATAGTATGGTCCCGAGGCCGCAGACCGCAGTTGGAGTTACTTTGTCACAGGGGGCTAGTTCTGGCTCAGAGACAGTAGAAAAGGGGACGGTTAAAGAAATTCTCACAGTAATGCAGAAACTGCAAGAGCAAATGGAACACTTGCACACCCGTTGTGATGAACATTCTATGAAAATTGCAGACTTCCAGAAAACTGGAGGTGAAAGGGTGAGCCGTCCATACCCAGAAAATCAGAATCACCCACCACCCCGCTGGAGGGATGAGGATAGGACCTACCGAAGGGGTCCAAATCATTTAGTGCAGTGCTCAGGAGAAATCGAAGGGGCTTACCGAAGGGGCCCAAACAGATGGCCAGAACGACGGGAGATACGCTGCTGGGAGTGTGGACGGATGGGCCACGTTGCTGCTAGATGTCCAGAGCAGCGACAAACTTATGAGAGACCGCCGTTAAACTGAAGTCCCCTGCTGCTGAAGGGCGTGTAGTAGGGGAGACTGACAAGGAGACTATGTGGGGAGAATGCCCTAATGATGACCTGATCGCTGCAAGTCCTGTTATACAGGTGGAAATGGAGGGTATTCCGGTTACCGGGATGATTGACACGGGTTCCCAAGTAACGACCTTGAGTAGAGACTGTTATGAACGGTACTTCCAGCAACATGTGAAATATGATCCCCATACATTCGTACGAGTGGTCGCAGCTAACCAGTTACCAGTTCCGGTCGTGGGAGTGGCCTGGATGAATGTCCGGGTGTGTGGCCAAGATCTAGGTAGGAAAGGCATTGTGGTGGTACAGGAGTCACATGAAGTAAAGGTCCCTGTCATTTTGGGGATGAATGTGTTAAAAGAATTAGATCAGATCCTCTTTGAAAAGAAAGGTCACGGTTATTGGAAAGAAACCACCACTCATCGGCCTACTCAAACAGCTTTCCAGCGGCTGATCCGGACATGTGGCTTACAGAAAAGTTCGGATGCACAGCGTCCTCTGGCTCGAATTTCAGTTCCTTTGCATACAAAAGTTACACTGCCACCCAGTCGGGAGACAATAGTGTCTATGCCCGTAGGCACCTGTCGGAAACTAGAGGGCATAGCTGTGTTGGTAGAACCACTGCAGGCAGCTGAAGGAGGTGTTGATCCGCTAGTGGCCCGTTCCTTGGCAATAGTTCGCAATGGAAGAGTACCACTTCGATGTGTAAACACTCAGGACCAGAGTGTGGACCTGACCCCAGGGAGGCAGCTGGCTAACATCTATGTGACTCCGGAGGAAGTAAGGAAAGTAACTCCAATGCAGCTGAAGCCGACTGAAAGGGATGAGTGGACCATAACTGTGTCCATGGGAGAAGATGAGGAACCCACCTCTGAATGGAATGGCCGTGCAATTCGAGGACAGATGAAGATGGATGCAAGTTCATGTTCTCTGGAATGGGTGCAGAAGGTAGATGAGCTGTTGTGGGAGAACCGAGCCGCCTTTGCACGGTATGCTGAAGATTTTGGATGTACCACAGGGATCTACCATGAGATTCCCACAGGAGACACCCCTCCAATTAGAGAGCGCTACCGACAAATTCCTCCACAGTTGTATCAGGAAGTAAAAGAACTGTTAGCTAAGATGCTACAGGGTGGGATCATCCAAGAAAGCCAGAGTCCCTGGGCAGCTCCTGTGGTGTTAGTAAGAAAAAAAGATGGGTCCATCCGATTTTGCGTAGACTATCGGAAGTTAAACGCTTGCACCGTACGAGATTCCTACCCCTTGCCACGGATTGAGGAGTCCCTCTCAGCGCTGGGGAGAGCCAGGTACTTCTCCTCACTAGATCTGGCTAGTGGGTATTGGCAGGTGCCGATGGCCACAAAAGACAAGGAGAAGACGGCATTCATCTTGCCCATGGGACTATACGAATTTAACCGGATGCCCTTCGGGTTGACAAATACACCCGGAACGTTTCAGCGGTTGATGGAGAAATGTCTCGGTGACTTCAACTTTGAGTTCACTCTCATCTACTTGGATGACATTATAGTGTATTCTGCGACCTTTGAAGACCATCTCCACCAGTTGGGGCAAGTATTTCGAAGATTGCGGGAACATGGGCTCAAATTGAAACCCAGTAAATGTCGGTTGTTCCAATCTGAAATTGATTACTTGGGTCACCGCGTATCAGGAGAAGGGGTGAGACCATCAAGAGACAAGATAGCGGCTGTTCAAGATTGGCCAATACCGACTACCCTGCGAGAAGTGAGGGCGTTCCTTGGAGTAGCCGGTTACTATCGACGGTTTATTAAGGATTTCGCCAAGGTACCAGCACCACTTAATGCTCTCCTACGAGGCACATCCGGTGGTCCAAAGAACCGGTCCGTGAAGTGGGGACCTGAACAGGAACAAGCCTTCCAGGCATTGAAGGATGCACTGACAACAGCCCCAATCTTGGCATATGCTGATTACCACTTGCCGTTCCAGCTGTATACGGATGCAAGCCTGTATGGTCTTGGAGCAGTGCTTTCCCAGCTTCAGGATGGCCAGGAGAGGGTCATAGCATACGGCAGCCGGTCTTTGAGAGATTCTGAAAGAAACCCCGAGAATTATAGTTCATTTAAGTTGGAGCTGTTGGCACTGGTATGGGCCATGACCGAGAAATTCTCTGAATATTTGACCGGTGCTGAAGTTTTAGTACTGACTGACAACAACCCACTAGCTCACCTGGAAAATGCCAAGCTCGGGGCGTTAGAGCAGAGGTGGATAGCCCGAATGTCTACATTCAATTACCGCATTAAGTATCGGTCCAAGACAGAGAACCAGAATGCTGACGGACTTTCTAGGGTAACCGCCCAGACCCCAACAGTAGACGTGGATCATGAGTTGGAGCATGTGGAGGTGCCCGACTTCAGCAGATTTTCACAGGCCTTGGCCGCCGCTAATCAGTTTGAGATGGAGGGGACTGAAACGGCTCCTTTCTTTGGTCCCTCACGACAGGAATGGGCACAGATACAACAGACCCATGAGGGGCTGGCGCAGATGATCAAGTGTGTTGAGAAAGGCCAGAAGCCCTGTACAGAGGAAAGAGAACGACTGACACGTGAGATATTATCTGTTCTGAGTCAGTGGGAAAAGTTGGAGCTGAAAAATGGAGTGCTATGCCGAAAGGTCTATTTACCTTCTGAGATCGACATTCGATACCAAATTGTGGTGCCTAGTGAACTGGCTCGCTCGTTGGCAGTTGAGGCTCATAATAAGAATGGACATTTTGGTCATGAGAAGACCTTTCGTTGGTTACAGCGACTGATTTACTGCCCTGGTCTTCGTCAAATGGTCGAAGAAGTATGCCGCAGCTGTCGAACTTGTGAGATCCATAAGGCAATAGAACAGAGAGCTCCCCTGCAAACCATCGTGACCCAGGAACCTTTAGAAATTGTCATGATAGACTATCTAATGGTGGGCCCATCCAATAGCGGACACCAGTATTGCCTCGTAATGGTGGATCACTTCACCAAATTTGCGGTGGTAACCGCCACCAAGGACCAGACAGCTGAGTCAGAAGCTCGTGCTCTGTGCCAAGATTTCATTCGAGTATATGGGTGCCCCCAACGCATCCACTCCGACCAGGGTGCCTGCTTTGAGGGACACGTAATGAAAGAAGTTCAACGTATCTACGGGATAAAGAAGTCGCACACGACTCCATACCACCCTCAGGGAAATGGGGCCTGTGAAAGATTCAACAGAACTCTGCTACAGATGCTGCGGACTCTGGAGGAAGACAAGAAGTTACAGTGGCCTCAGTTCTTGTCTGAAATGGTGTGGGCCTATAACAATCAGGTCCATTCTACAACGGGGTACTCTCCTTATACACTTCTCTTTGGGCGGTCTGGGCGAAGTATAGGAGAATTACAGTTGGATGATGTGGATGGGTTCCCTCCGAGGGATCCAACCTCTTGGGTGCGGGCGCATCGGCAGAGACTTGAGACGATCCATCGATTGGTGCGGCAGCGCCTGCAAGAACATCCCCATCCTGATAAGACCCCAGTGCAAGAAGCACCATTGCAACCAGGCGACCTGGTGCTAGTTCATGTCAAGAAACCCCAAGGGAAATTGGAAAGCCGATGGGAGGCTTTGCCGTATCGTGTTGTTGGCCGCAAGTATGCGAATGGGCCAGTGTACCAGGTCCAGAAAGAAGGAACTGATTGTGTTCGAGTACTTCACCGAAATATGTTGCGCCTGTGTCATTCTGAAGGGACAAATGATGGGCCTGCCAATGTGAATGAGCTCCCACAGTCAGAGAATGGAGGTGCGGAATGGGCCTCCGACGAGGAGGATGATTGTTGGCCGATCCCTGCTCCTGGGGATGTTCCACCTGTGACTACTGTATCTCCGGCCTGTGCCCCCTCTGGTGCGGAATCCGCTGGTCCTTCTCAGCCCATAGCTGCAGCACCCCATAATATACCACCGGTCCTCAGATGGACCACTAGGCCAAATGCTGGTATTTCCCCTGTTCGGTATGCGCAGGATGAGTTTGTTTGGCCTGCCATACATCGGTATACTACCACCCTGTGCATAAAAGTACAACCCTCTGGATATACAGTCATAGGCAGGGACTGCCAATCTTAAAGTGGGGGGGGAATATGTAAGAGACAGCCAATGTTGTCCTAAGCTTCATTTGTCTGTATAAACTATTAATGTTGAATGTATTTCTGTTCCTTTAAGACAGCAGCCATTGTAATTGTGACATGATGCTGGAGTGAGACCCCCCCCCCCCCCTTTATGTCAGCCTGCCTGTTCTGCAGACAGAGTGTGAGCAGAGAAGCAGGAAGTGACGAGACAGAGAGCAGCAGCCATCTTGGCAAGTGTTGTATTGAACTGGTGTGGAGATTTTTCTGTACAGCTAAGCTGTATCTTGGTCCAGAGACAAACAGAGTGTAAAGAGACAACAGGTCTAGTGAGTCCACGTGAAAGGAACTGTGCTCAGTGGCTGATCAGTGAGACTGACATTGTGACTGTGTATATGGATACCACAGATAGAGACTCGCAGTGCTGTTGATGTACTGGACGGCACCTGCTAAATCCCGCTTTACATCCCAGCTCAGTGTATGGATTCGGCAGGACTGTCAGTGTGCTGAGTGGAATCTGCTGTAGGATTACATTGCATTCATTGGGTTTCCCTGTTAAAGAGGACTTCATTTCTCCCGAGATCCTGAAAAAAAAAAAAAAGGAAAGAAACCACAAAAAAAAAAAAAAAACCCCCCCCCCCCCCCCCCCCCCCCCCCAAACCACCCAAAGCCCCCCCCCACACCCCGGGGAAAGGGGGGCACCCCAAAAAGAGAGCCGGGGGCAAGAAAGGGTTATTTTTAATTTTTTTTTCATCAAACACCCAAAAAACAAAAAGAGAAAAGAAAAAAGGAAAAAACAAAAAAAATTTCCCCTAAATTTTTTTAATTCATTTTTTTTTTTTTTTTTTTTTTTTTCCCTTTCTTTTTTCCCTTCAAATCGCTTTTTTTAACTTTTAGTAAATATTTTTTTTTTTCTTGACCTCCCGCGTGTGCGTTCATTTCTGGTTGCGGAGTCCAAACCACCTGCCTTGCTCTCGGTTCACAACCCCTGCTCTAAATGGGAACCCACTGGCAATCCGCTGATGGTCACAGGTCTAGCATCTGTGTGCCCTAATAGGGCATATGGATATGGGGGTGGTCCAGATGGGATCACCCCTTTAATCAGGCTTTTATTAGGGGTTTTTTTATTTTTTGTTTGTTTTTTACTATAATAGAGAAAAACAAGGCATTCTGTAACATAAACCTGGCTACAAATGCTATTATTCTCTGTTATCAGCCATGCATATCCTTGAGACTCTATTCACTCAATGGAGGCGAAAGGACTGTCCTTTGGTCCTCTGTCAGACTATCTGGAGGAGTGTGTGTTTGTGTGCGTATATATATATATATATATATATATATATATATATATATATATATATTTATATTTATAATTTATTTTTGTGGTATGTAATAGTGTAGCAGACTACATGGCGGTATACCTTTTTTATTGTGTAGCAGACTATATGGCGGTATATCTTTTTTATTGTGTAGCAGACTATATGGCGGTATATCTTTTTCTGGTCTGTAATAGTGTAGCAGACTATATGGCGGTATACCTTTTTTTCATTGTGTAATAGTATAGCAGACTATGTGGCGGTATATCTTTTTTCATTATGTAATAGTGTGGCAGACTATGGCGGTATATCTTTTTATAGCATGTAATAGTGTAGCAGACTATATGGCGGTGTACCTTTTTTTATTGTGTAGCAGACTATATGGCGGTATACCTTTTTCTGGTCTGTAATAGTGTAGCAGACTATATGGCAGTATACTTTTTTTTTGTATGTAATAGTGTAGCAAACTATATGGCGGTATATCTTTTTTTGGTATATAATACTATAGCAAACTATATAGCGGTATATTTTTTGGTATGTAATAGTTTAGCAGAGTATATGGCGGTATACCTTTTTTCAATGTGTAATAGTGTAGCAGACTATAAGGCGGTATACCTTTTTGTGGTATGTAATAGTGTAGCAGACTATATGGCGGTATACCTTTTTGTGGTATATAATAGTGTAGCAGACTATATGGCGGTATACCTTTTTGTGGTATATAATAGTGTAGCAGACTATATGGCGGTATACCTTTTTGTGGTCTATAATAGTGTAGCAGACTATATGGCGGTATACCTTTTTGTGGTATATAATAGTGTAGCAGACTATATGGCGGTATACCTTTTTGTGGTATATAATAGTGTAGCAGACTATATGGCGGTATACCTTTTTGTGGTATATAATAGTGTAGCAGACTATATGGCGGTATACCTTTTTGTGGTATATAATAGTGTAGCAGACTATATGGCGTTATACCTTTTTGTGGTATATAATAGTATAGCAGACTATATGGCGGTATACCTTTTTGTGGTATATAATAGTGTAGCAGACTATATGGCGGTATACCTTTTTGTGGTATATAATAGTATAGCAGACTATATGGCGGTATACCTTTTTGTGGTATGTAATAGTGTAGCAGACTATGCTATTCCATACAACGGTATAAAGTAAAAATGTCTATACACGGTCATCCTATAGACGACCTATCACAAATCTGGCTATACAGTGCATACAGCATAGTCTTCCATTATGGTATACATTATAGCCGGGAACTCTTCCCGTTATAAAAGTAAAATGGAGGCTAAAACTTGTGATGTGAACAGTCCAGGAATGGCGCAGTCTACAGGAATATTTTCCTGAACTTGTTAGGGTATATTCACATCCGATGTGTTTTTTTTTGGGGGGGGGGGGGGTTTAGCCATGGAATCGGAGGCTAAGTCTTGAGGTTTCTAGTTTTGACCTGACGTCTGGGACATGTACGGTCACCGCCGCGGTGCCAGCGCTATCTTTGTTGCTGATCCGCATTAAGATAGAACTAGTGTGTACGATGCAGATGTCAGGTGAGAGGATGGGACATGTTGAATTTCAACATGTCTGATCCTTTGTTTTAATTAGTGGGTTGAGACTAGAATGGAGTGTTTTGAATCAGGTGTGTCTTGGGTCCAGTCGGTGGCGCTGTCTCTGCTCCGAAAGTGGTAGCTGTGTGGTCTGGAGGCTCCTGCCTTCCCGTCACAATAACAATATACATATATACAACAATATGCGGCAGGACAGACGTGATCCAGGGAGATATCCGATCGCCACATCTGGGGTCAGGAAGGAATTTTTTGCCCCCCTGAGGTATAACTCTCTGGGCGGTTTGTTTCGCCTTCCTCTGGATCTTTGGGTCGGGTGGTCTCAGGACATGGTGGTCAGAATGCAGCGAGCTCCGTGGTCTCCGCCGGCCTGACCTGAGAGTCACCGTGACCCATTTTATAATTATTTAAAGGGCCAGTAACCATTTTATTACAATGTTGTTTATTGCTATTCAATAAAAAAGTTATAAAAAATCTATATTGTGTTTTTTGTCTTTTGTCTGTCTCCTTACATAGCAACCATGATGAGAGTGATCAGTAGTCCAGAACTAGAACTAGACCCGGCTGCCACGTGTGGGGTTCTGTATTGTCATCGAGGCCCCGTAACCAGTATAGATGATAACACTTTGTATGACGTAGTTTATAAATCAAATGCGGTTCTGTGAAAATGGTAATTAAGTGAATTAATATGTATCGTAGTGAGAGATGATATGACACCCCCACCCACCAGTAAACCTTCTGCATGGCTGGGTTCACATAAGGAAACGTGGCTATTTTCTCCAGTCGGGGGCAGTGTTGTTGTGTTGTGTGGGAGGACGGCGCGGATTGTGTCATTGGAAAAGTGTATGTATCTGTAATGGTGAAATCGAAGATGTTTGACTCACTGATGAATCCAACAAGGAGGAGGAGGAGGAAGGGTCCGGGGTCATCCCAGTGTTGTAACGTCATCCCGATCAGTTACGTGTGGCCCTTCCGGGCTGTTCTAGGACTTACTTTTCTTCTGAAATGGAGATTTTGAGAACTTATGTGATAAGGCCGTGCAGTGTACTTACTAATATATACCCGGCCTAGTTATATAGGTCACATCACCAACCTTAGTCGTACATAGAACCCCAAAATTAATTCACTCAAATGTAGAGGATCCCCAACCCCGTTAACTCATGTTTACAGCTTCTAATGATAATGGTCACGTGCACCCTAGTGGGCACCGATGCAAATGAAAATGCATTCTGACTGAGCTGTGTATGGGCTGTCTGCTCCCAATAGGTCACTCCTATTTCACTTACCTACTTCTGTGTTTTTGTCTTTTATTTCTTCTGCTGGATGATGCTATAACCTATTAATCTGTGTATTGCCACCTTAAAGGGGGCCTTTCACCACCTCCACCAAATCCAACTCTTTGCATCCTCCAATAGCCGACCCTCCACTGATTCCAATGCAGTTGGAATTTTTCTCTCTAGCCCCCACCGTTCCTGAATAATCACTTCTGTTCCTTTCAGCATAGTCATACTCTATTCTGTCAGGTGAGTGGTCCTAGACTGGAGCAGGTAGTCTGGAACCGCCCACCTGAAAGCAGAGTATGACTGTGCTGAAACTAACAGAAATGATAGCTCAGGAACGGTGGGGGCTAGAGAAAAATTCCAACTGCGTCGGAATCAGGGGAGGAAGAGGGGCTGTTTGAGGATGCGAAGAGTTGGATTTGCTGGAGGTGTTTTAAGCAAAGGTTTTTTCATATCAGTACAGTAGCAGAAGGATCTTGACTCAGATTTCCCCAAATAGTCTTTGAGCAGTGCCAAAGGGTGCCGAGTGTTCGAAAGAGACCTTGTTATTCTGGATATCAGTGACACCACTGTCATCTGACTAGAAGCGTCTGTGCCCTAATCTTTAAGGGGACCCCCAGCTACTATGTGCTAGGGTGTTCTTACGTGGCAGAGGTGTCTTTGGGTCCCCTCAAGCATCAGGCCTGGATGCGACTGCTACCTCTAAATTGAAGTGAATGGGAGCGCAGACCTCCACCGGTCAGGCTGAATATGCAATGGGGGACCCTCCGTTCTCGGGGGTCGATGGCGGTCTCAGCGTTCAGACCCCACCGTCGGGTATTTATGGCTAGAGGATAAATACTTTTTCGTACATAACCCCTTTAAGGACAGATGCCCCTCCCACATTTTCCATAGCACGTTCATCCTGGCAATGGCCCATGACACATTTTGTTGCCCCCCATCAGCGCGTCCATTCTCTTCTAATAAATCTTACATTACTATAAGAGAAAACATTTGCCTGCTGGTGAAATATCTGACCCCCTGGTTACCATCGGGATTATGGGTAATAGGATGCAAGGGCCATGGTCTCTTTAATGTGTAATCCATATAATATTCCGCTAAGTAAGGCTATTGGAATGTACCACATGCTGAAATGTGTCCTCGATGGCAAATGTATCCCCATCACAGAGGGCTGAGATTTCACTTGCATCCTCCATCTTGGCAGCGCATCACACGGCGAGCCGCACAGTTGTCTCCAGGGCTGTAAAAGAAAACAAAGGATAGAATTATCCGATATAAATGTGTCCTAGTGTGCACATCACACCCACAATATCAGGCGATTCAGCTGTTTCATCATTTATCTGCTCCTGGAAAAGCTGGGTGACAACCAATGTGACCACCTTCACTGTATGACACACAGCTTTCCTAGAGTTCTGAATGGCAAGGGTGTGGGGGAGTTTTTACTCAAGTTACCTATAAGCATACTTATAACATGACGGGCCAGGGGTCACCCCTTTATATGTGACTTGCGCACGGTTAGTATATTTAGTGCCTGAAGGGGGCGTGGCAACTTAGAAATGGAGGCATGACAATATCCCAAAGGGATGTATGTGGTTTCACCCAAAAATTCTACGTGCGCCATTCTCCTGGTTCCAAGAAACAAAATGTTGGTACAAAGCCTATAAGAGATGTAATGACAGCCATATTGGTTGTCACCCAGCTTTCCCGGAAACAGATATGAATGAGTAAGACCTGACAACTCATCACACGACACTCAATTCTGTCTACAAGTGGGTTCAGCTCCTATCTGAGGGTAAATGAGCTAACAACGTCTATTAAAGGGGCGGTCCAGGTCAGGAAACCCATTTTCATACACCCTATTGGGGAATTCTGAGTAAAAGGGGTTTTCCTGTCCCTCAGTCGTTATGCATACTGGTGACCGGGTCTAGATGTCAGACCCCCACTGACCTGTGAAGGTCATCAGTAGGTCATCAGTATGAAAAATCACTGTGGGGGCTAGAAAATCCCTTTAATAGAAGATGAGTTGTCTGTTCAGGATCCTCATCTATTAGTCATAGTGGAAAACAGCATTACAAAGAGTGTCCTTCTCCCTGGAGGACCTGCCCTGTCCTGTATTACACAACAAGCCATTGATGTAAATGGACACAGTGTAATGCTTCATTTCTCCTGTGGTGGCGCTGCAGGATAATTGAACACTTCTGGCCAGGCATCTCCACAGATTCCAGCTGATCATTGGGGGTTCCTGCAGGAGGATTGCCAATTGTCAAGGGATATGTAGGGAGAACCTTTTAATGGGGTTTTGTTACGAAAACAACCCCTTTTCTAAAGATGGGCGACCCAGTGATCAGATGATCGGGCTCCTGGGATCCTCGGCGATACCAGTTGGTCATACATTTGCCTTGAAGGTGGTGTTATAGGGGAAATATAGGATTACATGCTGGATGATTAAAGGGGTTCTACCAAGGAAATTATGGCTAGGGGATAAACTGCTGATCGGTGGGGGTCCGACCATCAGGACCTCCGCTGATCCTGAGAATGGGGGTGTTTTATTACTCTTCAAAATATAGCCAAGTACTGTATTTTCGGCGCTCCCGTTGAAATGAATGGGGATGGGGCATAGATCCACCTCCTCTATTCCCTGTATCGATGGTGGTCTCGGTGGTCCGACCCCTGATGAGCCGCAATTTATCTCCTACCCCACGGATGGGGGTAATAATTTTTCTGGCATAACCTCTTTAACTATAAGGTCCACAAAAATAGACGTTATTCCTTCTTAATAGCTCCCAGTCTGGCTCGTAGAGGGGTCATAACATAAGCAGGGTACCCCCCACCATGTCCTAATAGAAGGTTGCCTTAGCTAGGAGGGCAAAGACAAGGGGTAGCCTACAGTCAATACAAGTTGCAGGATCACATTCATCCACTAGATGGCAGAGTAAGCCTTTCATGTGTTTATCATGTCAGGCTGAGCCATAATAAACATGAACATTTTTGAAGATTTTGGCTAACATGGAAGAGCAGAAATTTTCTGCGTAAACCCAGCCTTATGCAAAGAAGACATTCAGCGGTTCTGGCAGGAATGGAGTCCTAGATCTAATTGAGGTGCCCATTGCTGGGGGTTCTCCTTTTTGGATGTGACACCCCCTATACATTACACTGGTAGTATCTATATCACCAGACTGAAAATACTTAGTCTATGAGACAGTCTCATCATGCAGGATGGATACCCAATGTTTTCTCTGCAGCCTCTCAGCAGACACACTAAGACCCATTTCTTAAAGGGAGTCACCAGAACCAGCATATCACCCCAGCCCTGCAGATAGATAGGTTAGTGTCACCAGAACCAGCATATCACCCCAGCCCTGCAGATAGATAGGTTAGTGTCACCAGAACCAGCATATCACCCCAGCCCTGCAGATAGATAGGTTAGTGTCACCAGAACCAACATATCACCCCAGCCTGCAGATAGATAGGTTAGTGTCACCAGAACCAGCATATCACCCCAGCCCTGCAGATAGATGGGTTAGTGTCACCAGACCCAGCATATCACCCCAGCCCTGCAGATAGATAGGTTAGTGTCACCAGAACCAGAATATCACCCTAGCTCTGCAGATAGATAGGTTAGTGTCACCAGAACCAGCATATCACCCCAGCCCTGCAGATAGATAGGTTAGTGTCACCAGAACCAGCATATCACCCCAGCCCTGCAAATAGATAGGTTAGTGTCACCAGAACCAGCATATCACCCCAGCCCTGCAGATAGATAGGTTAGTGTCACCAGATCCCAGCATATCATCCCAGCCCTGCAGATAGATAGGTTAGTGTCACCAGAACCAGCATATCACCCCAGCCCTGCAGATAGATAGGTTAGTGTCACCAGAACCAGCATATCACCCCAGCCCCGCAGATAGATAGGTTAGTGTCACCAGAACCAGCATATCGCCCCAGCCCTGCAGATAGATAGGTTAGTGTCACCAGAACCAGCATATCACCCCAGCCCTGCAGATAGATAGGTTAGTGTCACCAGAACCAGAATATCACCCTAGCTCTGCAGATAGATAGGTTAGTGTCACCAGAACCAGCATATCACCCCAGCCCTGCAGATAGATAGGTTAGTGTCACCAGAACCAGCATATCACCCCAGCCCTGCAAATAGATAGGTTAGTGTCACCAGAACCAGCATATCACCCCAGCCCTGCAGATAGATAGGTTAGTGTCACCAGATCCCAGCATATCATCCCAGCCCTGCAGATAGATAGGTTAGTGTCACCAGAACCAGCATATCACCCCAGCCCTGCAGATAGATAGGTTAGTGTCACCAGAACCAGCATATCACCCCAGCCCCGCAGATAGATAGGTTAGTGTCACCAGAACCAGCATATCGCCCCAGCCCTGCAGATAGATAGGTTAGTGTCACCAGAACCAGCATATCACCCCAGCCCTGCAGATAGATAGGTTAGTGTCACCAGAACCAGCATATCACCCCAGCCCTGCAGAGATGTGACACTTATTGTTTTTGGGATGGGACTAGAACTTATTGTTTTTGTTTTTTTTACTGATTTCCCCTGATACATTAGCCTCAGTTACAGGAGGAGTGCAGCCTCCTATCACTTACTGCAGAGCTCATCTAGATTCCTCTAGGACACAGCAGCTCATTCACGTTACAGCTCTGGGTAGATCACATGACCATGGGCCTGGAAGTGTAGCCGCATCATGGCGACTCCCATAGCTGTGTACACAGCCAACTTCCCACTTCTGCAGCTGCATGATTTCGTGCAACTGCTTAAAGGGGTTGTCCAGGCAAAAATGGGCAACTAGTTTAAGTTTTTAAATAGGCCGGGGGCAGTGAAAAAAATAATTCATACTCCCCTTTCCACGGTGCTCCGGTGCCTCCCTGTGCGGTCTGGTCTTCTTGGTCCCATGCTAACGTGTGGCGGAAGTCCCAGCCACACATGACCACTGATGCCAATCAATGGCCTCAGCAAAGGGCATGCGATGTCACTACCTGTGACATCACGGGTCTCTTCCTGAGGCCAATCAGCGGCTTCAGCGGAAGGGATCCGTGACGTCACAGCCAGTGAACAGTTTCACTTTGAGAAGATGCCGGAGCAGAAGGCCCGGAACGTGGCGGGAGGACACTGGAGCATCGGGGACAGGTGAATATGATTTTTTTTTTTTCCCAGGCATTAAAAAACATACCTGGACAACCTCTTTAACTCTGCAAGGAGATATATATGTCCTTAAAGGGTTAAGAGTGAACCGCCCGGATGTATAAAGTAAACTTTACAATAATCCTGATTTACAATATTCTCCGGTTTTGGCTTTATAGCTCCTATGACTGTATAGTAACAGTCTCCAAACAAACCCTGTATAGCCGGGTCCCGCAGTCTTGCTCATTTCTATCTATTCCCGATTTCTTTATGAATCTGTATTATCAAGAAGACGGGACAAATAGAAGGAAGTGTGATTTCAGGATCAGACTACACAAGGCTTGTTTGTAGTCTGTTGCCATGGAGACACTTAGGTCTGGCTACGAGTTGTAAATACAAAATGGTATGAACTTCTACTGACTGAAAATGTATTACAAATCCTGGTAAAAAGAATTAGGGCCATTACCCAGATCTTTCTGTTTCACACTTTCACTGGTGCTCTCCTCAATGTGAGAGATTCTTGTCCCTAACCCACTCATTGCCTCCCACAAAGCCAGCCAGTTCACTTTGCTCTGTACTGATGAGGGACAACAATCCTGAAACAGCGCTGTATGCAGATAAGTGAAATTGGCTTGGCTAACATCCCTTTTGCTGCCTCAAGACTCGGTGAGTCAAAAGCAAATTGAGGATCTGTTACATCCAACAGAGGGCGTATGAGCTCCCCAGCTCCTTTCCCATAATGCCTTCACATAATTGTCACTGGGTATATTGTCCTAAGTAACCGCTGGTGTATTAGTATTAATAGTTATTATTACTCTCTATTTTCATAGGTATTTTTTTTTTTTTTCCTTCAATTCTTCTCCCTTCTCCTTCACTTGCTCATTGCAGACTGAAACTCTTGTAGTTTACAAGCCAAGATGAAAAGGAAGATGTTCAAAGATGGTGAAGAAATGTTAAGTGAAGCTTAGTGAGGATGAAAAACCTTCAGACTTACATCTCAAGATCAAATATTAGTCTTGCTCAGATTAACCTTGCGGATTTCGGCTGTCAGGCGGGCAGCCCTCTCTTCTGTGATCTCAATCGGTGCTCTGTGTGTTTTGTAGACGACCCCTTGTTGCTCTTTTATAGTACAGGAGAAGGTGTCACAGGAAGTGGTGCGCAAAGCCAAACTATTGCTTTTATAGGGGAAAAAGGCAAAAAAAAATTGGGACAATGTACCTTTAAGGGTGACTCCTTCTTCCAGCATAGTCATGTTGTCACAATAAAGTGTGGAGAATTGCCTGGATGGATGGATAGATAGATAGATAGATAGATATTTGGATAGATAGAGAATTGTATAGATAGATGTTATAGTAGGTAGAGAGAAATAGACAGATACATAGATAACTAGACAAACAGGTAGCTAGATGGTAGTTAAATATGAAATAAATATAGCTAATGTAGATATAGAGATAAATGTTAGATAGAGAGATAGATAGAAGTAGATGGGTAGATAGATATAGATACGGTAAATAAGTAGGTAGATATGAGATAGATAGATAGATAGATAGATAGATAGATAGATAGATAGAGGGGGAGAATTTTATTATGCTCCCTACAACAATTTTCTGTAGTTAAAAATATACAAATTTTTGTGCAAAGCTCCTTTTTAATACATATGCTGTATTATGCTATGCTTGTCATTTGTTCAAAAAGTAGGCTGCGTGTGAACAGAGCTTAGAGGAAGAAGCGACCTAGGCAGGGATTTGAGTGTCTGGTGCCAGACATACACTGATATATCTAAATAAATCTCCCCCTTTAGTGTCTGTCAGGAAGGATCTGATGACAATGACAAACATTTGTAATGCGCTTTTCTCAGACAAGGGACTCAAACGTATTTGATCACTTTGATCGCTCTTTAGCTGATCCTTTGTGGGTGTGGTCTATAGTTCGTATAGATGGTGCTAATGTAGCAGTGTTGGGGGCCATTGACATCACAATTTGTTTTCCACTTAGCATTTTATCCCAGCGTCATGTTTGAGAGTTTTTTTGGATGGACGCACAGGCATAGTATACCCCGCTCGTGCCTGGAAAAGCCAACATAAGCCACACAGATGGCAGGTCTAATACATTTTACTTTGGGCTCCATTGACCAGCTATCTGTGTGCCATATGCCTCATAAAAGTGATGGGTCTGCTGACGTACACATCTATTATTGAATCTGATCTCTCTGACAGAATGCTCACCAGAGGGCAAACTGTGATGTAAATGGCCTCTTACCTAGGGAAAGTCGCCTAAGGAGGCCCAAAGTCCCCTCTGGTGCCAAAGAGACGCCAATATTATCAATGGTAGATCAGTTTATCTAATCTCAAGTCTCCCTAAAAGACCTTTTCCACTTCTTTATATCCTTTCATAGACTCCGCTCCACTGATTCTGGCGCACTTGAAATTTTCTCTAGCCCTCACCTTTCCTGAGCAATCAGTGCAGTTAGTTTTGATGCTTGAAAAATTAATAAAGCTCTGTAGTGTCAAGTGGGCGGTCCTAGTTTTCTGTTCACTGAATCATATTGGATATCAGTAGGATATAATATAATATTCTGACATGGCTAGATAGACAGGTAGATAGATATGAGATAGATGATAGATAATAAAGATTAAATATCTAGCAACACTGGAGATATGACATGGTATCTCAATGGATACAAAAATTAAAGTGATTAGAAAGATCCCACTGAGATGGACTGAACCTTTGCTCGAAAGAATAAAGAATACACTTGTGGTTTTTCACCGCAGTTTGGAGTGCTGCTTTTTTTTCTTCACTTTTTAGATAGATAGATAGATATGAGGTTAGATAGATCGTAGATTAGATAGATAGATAGATATGAGATAGATATAAGGATAGATAGATAGATATGAGATTAGATAGATAGATAGAGATAATAAAGAGATAAATGAGATATATATGAGATATGAGAGGGATAGATAGATATGAGGTTAGATATGAGATTAGATAGATCAGAAATATGATAGATAGATAAATAGATAGGAGACAGATAGATATGAGATTAGATAGATAGATCGGAGATTAGATAGATAGATAGATAGATATGAGATTAGATAGATCGGAGATATGATAGATAGATAGATAGATAGATAGACTTTGTGTAAATTCATCCCTGTAAAGAAATCTTATCCTTCTTTACATTCCAAAATACATACAGAAGCATCTTATCTTTTTAGCTGAAATTTATTTTTAATGGACATTGGTCTTTTTTCCAAATAAATATAATTTCATGCTCTCGGAATTTGTTTTATTTTTACATTTGAAATTCTAGAATTTCCCTTTCGCTTGTTTCTCCATCCACTTTCTAGTAACAGATTACAGAACATATAAGAATCTTTTTTTTTTTTTTCTTCTTAAAAATGGATGAAAAACACACCAGCCGCTTCTCCAACCATCGAATGTCCGTCTTCAGCCGACTCTAAAGCATTGTACAATATTTACAGACGACGACGTCAAATACTTCAGACAATATATTAAGACAGAACCGGATGTTAACAAATCTTCTATACAATAATTCATTAAGTTATCATGCTAAATTTATTTAGTTTTTTTAATATATTCATTATAAATAGAATTTATGGTAGGCAGTTATCTGTGATCTATTGGATAGTCAACAAAAAGTGGTAAAAGCATGTACAGGATCGTCTCTACCTTTGAACAGTGCCGGTTTACCATTAGGTACAAATAACGTGGGCCAAGAAGGTCAATGGGTATCTCCAGCTTTGCCTTCTCTTTAATATTATATAGTTAATATAGTCAGGATTGACCATATAAAATTGGAGAACCCATTTTGCCCAAAAATACCTAAAAATGGTAACCCGGCCTTACTGGTCAAAGCTATTGAAAAGCTTGATATTCCAAAAAGACGTAGACAGGAAACATCATTAAACCTTAAACAATGTACCAAAAACTTACATTGCATTGTCAGGCGGCTATCTACATCTACCAGTCATCAATGTCTTAGTGGGAACTGGCATGCTGATCTAAATGAACAATGCCCTATTCGTTTTGAGATAGGAACCAAAATTTTTTTTTTATATTTTATTAACATCTGTCGCTGTCTCACAATTTTTTATTTTTTTTTACTTTTTTGTACATTTATTTTGTCATGCAAATTGATTGTAAAGCAAAAAATTGTATCGGAAGATGTGGCACGTAACAAATGTGAGTAATCGCAGCATATACTAAAGTAATTTTTGACACATACAACAAAACGTACATGTTAGGACCGGGTATTTTTCTGTCCTCTAAGATGCCTTCCTACGAGAACTGATAACCTATGAGTATATGTATGGGATAGTTATGATCCTTATGGCTTTCTGTACCCAAACACTTGAGACACGCTGGTATCTCTACAATGTTGTAGAAAGTAACGACCTTATAATACAAAAAAAAATTAAAAAAAAATTTTAAAATTGCACCATTTTTACTATGAGATGTAAAAACTAATACCTACAATCAATTTCACATATTCACAGTGAAACAAAATTTTTGTGGTGTCTTTTTTGGTAACTTCACAAATGGGCTTGAACGATCAAACTGCAGAATTCTTGGCAAAATGATACACGATAACACCATGCAAATCCGAGTTTCTTAATTTGTTCAAAGTAACTATCGACATGCCAATTTTCAAAATTTTTGTAAAAAAATATTTCCCCCGATAACACCTGTTTTTGAGATCTGCTCCATCCTGGGCAACCTGAATTAAAAGGAGAATGTTTCAGACTTGCGTCAGGAAAAATAAAGTCACTGGACGGACATACTGTATGACGTACAACTTTTTGAGAAATGAAAGATAAGAAACGTCTTTGTTTTATAACCTACAAGGCCACCCCAATTTTTACAATTTTCTTTTTTTTTTTTTTTAGAAATCTTTAAAAAGTCATGTACCCTTAAAAATCTTCCAGGTCCATTCTATAGGACGGTGCAGTCGTAATAGATTATTTTAGTAATAGTCCTATGTTCGTGTATCGAAACGTTTAGTTTTCTATATCCTTTCCCAGTAATGCACGTAAGACAAGAGTTGCGTAAAGCTGAGGGAATCAAAAATATCACTTTCAGATTGACATCTAAGAACATCCTTTCCATTTGTAGCATCTGTCATTGTCGATCTTTCGTCGATATGTTGAAGCCGTCTTGATTTCCTTTGGAAAAAATTGTAGAGTACTCCTCAATTTTTTTTTTTTCATTAAATGTCTGGTTTTTAACAAAAATAAGAATTTATTTTTTTATATATATATTTTTTTTTCCCAAGTTAGGAAGATCCAGAATTTTTGCCTTAAGCCGTCAGAAAAATAGGAAATCCGGTAAAATGAAAAGCCTTTTTATCTTCATATAAGCCTTTGCGAGTAAACACTGTACACTGTCCACCCTGACGGCCGCCGACTCTATACTATAGACCCTTTGGAAGAGGATAGATGGATAGACTGTATCCGTGTCGCCAACGTCCTTTGTAAGTCACCCAGAACATCCTGGCCCGACGTCTCACAGTTCTTATCATATAATAGTTGTTTAAAGGCTTCATTTTCGATGAGGAGCATCATATTTTTCAAGAAGTAGCCTTCACAGTAAGACGATAACTCAGGGACACCAAGAAACTGCGGACACAGAGATATAACAAAGTAAGAGGACAAAGTTGGATTAGTAACAAGATTAAGTAAATGGGTCAAAAAATTTTTTTTTTTTTTGTAACATCTACCTGTGTTTTGGTCACTATATACAGTAATGTACTGGTATACAGCTCTATGCTACTACATTATATTAAAATATATATTCACTTAAAATAATTAAGCAATAGAGAAAACAAGTTGATAAAAAATAATGGCTAAAACAATAAAAAAACACACAATAATATGTTAAATATAATTTATAGTGATTGGTAAATGGCAAATGAAAAAGATCTAAAAAACAGATTTTCTGCATTTATTTCATTATCGGGTGCACTTTGTTCCACAAAAAAATAAGTCCTTATACAGCTATGTCAGCATAATTTTTTTTTTTTTTTTTTTTTAAGGGACCACCAATCTCATGAGTAAAAATTAAAAAATAATATAAATAAAAGTCTTTTGACCCTTGAACTTTTCCCACCACTTTATTATTACTTGGACACAGAAAAGGTGATCCGTGTTAGACCACTATAACAGCAGTCTGCCTATGTAGTCTGGACCACCCCCGAAAATAGGAGTGTGACTGTATGGAGTAGTCTGGA
Source organism: Leptodactylus fallax (assembly GCA_947044405.1). NCBI lineage: Eukaryota > Metazoa > Chordata > Amphibia > Anura > Leptodactylidae > Leptodactylus > Leptodactylus fallax. The sequence continues at coordinate 5,654,514 of CAMRHE010000063.1, read as the reverse complement.
CGGCCCCCTATAATAGGTGTGTGTCTGATGTAATGTAGTCTGGACGGCTCCCTATAATAGGAGTGTGGCTGTGTAATGTAGCCTGGACCGCCCCCTATAATAGGAGTGTGGCTGTGTAGTGTAGCATGGACCTCTCCCTATAATAGGAGTGTGGCTGTGTAGTGTAGTATAGACCTCCCCCTATAATAGGAGTGTTGCTGTGTAATGTAGTCTGGACTGCCCCCTATAATAGGAGTGTGGCTGTGTAGTGTAGTCTGGACCGCCCCCTATAATAGGAGTGTGGCTGTGTAATGTAGTCTGGACCGCCCCCTATAACAGGAGTGTGGCTGTGTAGTGTAGTCTGGACCGCCCCCTATAACAGGAGTCTGGTTGTGTAGTGTAGCTGGACCGCCCCCTATAACAGGAGTGTGGCTGTGTAATGTAGTCTGGACCGCCCCCTATAACAGCAGTCTGGCTGTGTAGTCTGGACCTCCCCCTATAACAGCAGTCTGGCTGCGTAGTCTGGACCTCCCCCTATAACAGCAGTCTGGCTCTGTAGTCTGGACCTCCTCCTATAACAGCAGTCTGGCTGTGTAGTCTGGACCTCCCCCTATAACAGCAGTCTGGCTGCGTAGTCTGGACCTCCCCCTATAACATCAGTCTGGCTGCGTAATCTGGACCTCCCCCTATAACAGCAGTCTGGCTGCGTAATTTGGACCTCCCCCTATAACATCAGTCTGGCTGCGTAGCCTGGACCTCCCCCCTATAACAGCAGTCTGGCTGTGTATTTTGGACGTCCCCCTATAACATCAGTCTGGTTGTGTAGTCTGGACCTCCCCCTATAACAGAATACACAATTGGCTGTGTAGTATACACCTTACCCTAAAACAGCAGTTTGGCTGTGTAATCTAGATCCCCCTATAACAGCAGTCTGGCTATGTAGTCTGGACCTCCCCCTATAACATCAGTCTGGCTGTGTAGTCTGGACCGCCCCCTATAACCACAGTTTGGCTATGTAGTCTGGACCGCCCCCTATAACCTCAGTTTGGCTAAGAATCTGGAGCACACCCTAAAACAACTGTTTGCCTGGCAATATACATTACATCTCCAATGTATTTAGTCTTAGGATTTGCCCCACCACCTGCAGGACCTCCAAAAAAATGTTACAATATCCGTCATGGGATTATTTTTGTCTTTTTATCCCATGCCAGATTATCTGAATTTCCAGACCATCAAGTGTTGGCATCCCCGAGTGCTGCACTACATAGCCAGTGGATCTTGATTTCTTTCTCGGCATTGTCCCATCAACGTACCTTGGCATGGTTATAAATATCCACACAGTTTTCCGTGTTAATGCTTTTTGCACAGATAATTTCACAGTGGCGTTGCAGGGCTTCCAGGTGAAAAAACTTGCTGGCAGACAACAGCTGCGAGAGAGAGAGAAAGAGGTGCAGAGGATAATGAATTCAGGATGGCGAGGGGATGAAGAGCGCCATTAATAAAATAATCTCATGCAACAGGACGAGACAAAGCGCTGTAAATACAACTTCAATATCGGATTATCAATCATTAGGAAATTGGCATTGCGGTAAAGCGTCCGTCTTAACGGTCGCTGCCACTAAACATCTGCGGCAGGTTGAGCCTGAAGATGTCATTTATCGAAGACTTCCACAAGGTGCATCTTACCTCCATGATTTCATTATTTTTAATGAGGAGTGATTCTGTGCCGCCACAATATAGGTACTGCATGACCAGCTAGAAGAGACAGAAACGGATACATTGTAACAAAGGCTCAGCTTGTAGAGGCATTGACATTAAAAGGGTTATAAATAAGATCTGCTATCTTTTTCTTTCCAGAAACAGCGCCACTTTTGTACGCAGGATGAGTCTGGTATTGCAGTTCAGCCTCATTCACTTGAATTTGGATGAGCTGCAATACCAAACATGACCTGTGGACAGAAGTGGTGCTGTTTCTGTTTAGTTTTTCTAATCCTGGACTTTCACATTTATATTAACATCTCTTGATTCGTAATAGTAAGTTCAAGGGGTTGTCCAGGATTTTTTTTTTATTTGTGGCCTATCCTAAGGATAGGTCATAAATATCTGATCAATGGGGGGGGGGCTGAGAGGTGGTTCCCACATGGATCAGTAGTTTAGGGGCCACTTCTGACACCCGGACTATCCTACAGGCAGGGCATGTGACTACTATGGGGCCCTTATTCTGACACTGTCATAGCAGCCACCACTAGGGGGAGTTAACTGCGTGTAGATTTATACACTGAGGTTAATACTAGCTGTATAAATGCATGTGCAGTTAGCTCCCCCTAGTGGCATGGGCAGAAAACCAAAATTATATAATTAAAAAAAAAAAAAATAATAACATATATATATATATTATGAAATAAATCATTATATAATAAAGGACCCATTTTTAGCTTGCTACGGGGCCCTATTATTTTACATTCCAAATGTGAGCGATCAAATAATCTGTGTCTGTGTGTTACCCTTGACTTGAGCGCTCCCCAGGGGCTGTGGTAGTACTAGCACAGTACAATAGTGGAGTCGGCACTGGCACCTTCCTGGGTGATATACTTGGCGGCGGTCTCTCTATGTGTTTGAATAGACTGATAAAATAAATTTGGCGAGGACGGCTGTATTAATCCCGGCCTACAGCGGGGAGATTGCATAATACATAATTGATGGCGGCGGCTCAGACTATACGGTATTATTAATATGATGTGCATAATTCATAAACCATTGTAACCTGAGATGTCAAATGATATTAAAGTAAATCTTACATTAAAATGTCAAAATGTTCTTTACAATAAAACTCAAATATAGAGGAATCCGATGTACAGCTTGTGGTAGTGAGAGAGAGTGCTCCGGACCCCCGGGCGTCACAGCTCAGTGGCCCCCGGTCTTGTAGCCCTAATACACTTGGCTTGGAGTGGCTGCCTAAGCGGCCGTGGCGTGCCATCCTAGGAAGGCTATGTTCACATCTTCTGAGTGTCCATCAGAAATCCTGGACTAAAAAGTTCTGCAAGTCCCACTTATTCATCCGTCTATGCCAGTGAAAAATACCGGACGGAGCCCATTATGGTCAATGAAGTACTTTGGGATCTGTTGTATTAGATGGACGTACCCGAAGCCTGCCACAAGACCCCATGTGGCTCAGGGGTGCATCATATTGAATGAAGGGGCACTAAGGAGGCAACACTAGGGGCATTGTTTGTGTATACTGCCACCATCATTTAGTGGTCATATCTGGTAATACAGGTCTACATGCTATAGCCGTGATGGCGAACCTATGGCACACGTGCCAGAGAGGGCACGCAGACCCCTCTGAGTTGGCACGCGCGCCATCGCCATGATCGCTCACTAACCGGGAATCTGGTATAGGATTCCTGGTTAGTGAGCGATCGCTTCTTTCAGCTGTATGTGCATATGTACATACAGCTGAAAGCTGTCAGTGTAGGCCGCGGTCCGCGGAACCATGGCCTACATTGACCGCAGAGTGTGACCTGTGCCCCGACGCAGGCGCGATGACGTCATTCATCAGCGCCTGTGAACAGAAGAAGGAGGAGGATGCTCTTCGTGAGACTGGGTAAGTAACGTAAACTACTGTGTGGGGGCCCACTGTGGAGCATATACTACTGTATGGGGGACACTGTGGAGTATATACTACTGTATGGGGGACACTGAAGCAACTAATACTGTATGGGGGACACTGAAGCATAAACTACTGTGTGGGGGACACTGTGAAGCATCTAATACTGTATGGGGGACACTGAAGCATCTAAGCTTCACAGTGTCCCCCACACAGTATTAGATGCTTCACATTGTCCCCCATACAGTATTAGATGCTTCAGTGTCCCCCACACAGTATTAGATGCTTCAGTGTCCCCCATACAGTATTAGATGCTTCAATGTCCCCCACACAGTATTAGATGCTTCAGTGTCCCCCATACAGTATTAGATGCTTCAGTGTCCCCCATACAGTATTAGATGCTTCAAATACTGTATGGGGGACATTGAAACATCTAATACTGTGTGTGGGACACTGTGAAGCATATACTACTGTTTGGGGGGGCCAAAGTGGAGCATAGAATACTGTGTGGGGGCCACTGTGAAGCATATAATACTGAGTGGGGCCCCTCTGGAGCATATAATACTGTATGGGGGACACTGAAGCATCTAATACTGTGTGGGGGACACTGTGAAGCATCTAATACTGTATGGGGGACACTGTGGAGTATATACTACTGTATGGGGGACACTGAAGCAACTAATACTGTATGGGGGACACTGAAGCATAAACTACTGTGTGGGGGACACTGTGAAGCATCTAATACTGTATGGGGGACACTGAAGCATCTAATACTGTATGGGGGACACTGAAGCATAAACTACTGTGTGGGGGCCCACTGTGGAGCATATACTACTGTATGGGGGACACTGTGGAGTATATACTACTGTATGGGGGACACTGAAGCATCTAATACTGTATGGGGGACACTGAAGCATAAACTACTGTGTGGGGGACACTGTGAAGCATCTAATACTGTATGGGGGACACTGAAGCATCTAAGCTTCACAGTGTCCCCCACACAGTATTAGATGCTTCACAGTGTCCCCCACACAGTATTAGATGCTTCAGTGTCCCCATACAGTATTAGATGCTTCAAATACTGTATGGGGGACACTGAAACATCTAATACTGTGTGGGGGACACTGTGAAGCATATACTACTGTTTGGGGGGGCCAAAGTGGAGCATATAATACTGTGTGGGGGCCACTGTGAAGCATATAATACTGAGTGGGGCCCCTCTGGAGCATATAATACTGAGTGGGGGCAATTCTGGAGCATATAATACTGTTTGGGGGCCACGGTGGAGCGCATTGTACTGTCTGGGGGCCACTTCGGAGCACATTGTACTGTGTTGGGGCCCTTCACTATTTATATCACACAGTATCTGTTTTATAGCAGAAACATGTGATATTATTACAGGCTGTAATAACATTGCACGGTCAATATAAAACAGATCCTGGTTAATTTAAGGCTAAATTGCCGTGTTGGCACTTTGCGATAATTTAGTGGGTTTTGGGATGCAGTTTGGGCACTCAGTCTCTAAAAGGTTCGCCATCACTGTGCTATAGCATACCTACCATAGAGTCTATGTGCTATAAATCCAGTGGTGAGAGGGGACACTGAACTTCTGCCCCTGCGTTCCACCACCACCAAGTTCTGGTTACCTGCAGCCGCCACTAGGAGGAGCTCAGAATACGCAGATATACACATCTCCTAATGAGAGGAATCGGATCTGTATAAATTCTATGCAGTGAGCGCCCCCTAATGGTGCCTGTATTTCAGGTTACTACTGTATATCATGTTTTTACTATATTTGTGTTGGGGTGGAGTCTATTTTATGATATTTGTATACGCCTGTGTCTGTATATATGGCTATTTAATACATATACCCACATACCTGAAAGATGTGATATTTCACATAATTGATCTCGATGCAGCTGTTTTCTGCGGTCGACTTGTTTGTGAGAAGAGCCTTAAACCTGCAAAAAGAATTCATAGAGATCAAATTAGAAATTCTAGAATCGCAACGTAAGCAATGGCGGCAATCTGCGATATGATTTGTAAATTATGCAGAAATTCTCCGAAATACTCAAAAAGTTAACAGTTGACTGTCATTTAATCTAATTGGTCAGTTGGTGCCTCAGTCATGTGATATGTTAATTCTGGTTTCACTAACCTATCTATCTGCAGGGCTGGGGTGATATGCTGGTTCTGGTGACACTAACCTATCTATCTGCAGGGCTGGGGTGATATGCTGGTTCTGGTGACCTTAACCTATCTATCTGCAGGGTTGAGGTGATATGCTGGTTCCGGTGACACTAACCTATCTATCTGCAGGGCTGGGGTGATATGCTGGTTCTGGTGACAATAACCTATCTATCTGCAGGGCTGGGGTGACATGCTGGTTCTGGTGACACTAACCTATCTATCTGCAGGGCTGGGGTGATATGCTGGGAGTTGGTGACCCTAACCTATCTATTTGTGGGTCTGGGGTCTGTTGATGGGCGCCCTTAAAGAAATTTTTTTTGAAGGTTAACCTCCAGCCTATAGAGGGCGCCAATGATTTTTACTTCTTGCCTCTATGTATCTTGCTCGTGCCAATGTAAGTTACATAACCAGTTTTGCCCCTCCACCCCTCTCCCTACCCCCGTTATGTGTAATTTGTACCTCGGAGACGCTGTGAACAACAACACTTTGTGTGCATAAAAAGGTCTTCCCTCCACAATAAAAGTGACGTCTGACATTTCTTTGTTGTTGAGGAAATGAGGATCTACAAAGAAACAAGAGGGGAATTATTCTTTATGGTATAAGACACTTGTACTTAAAGTGGTTGTTCAACATTATCCATAGTCAGATTTTTTTCCCCCTTAAACAGCGCCACTCTGGGCCATGGTATGTGTCTGATATTGCAGCTTAGCCTCATTTACTTGGATGGGGATAAGCTGCAATACCAGATTCAGTCCATGGACAAGAGTAGGGACAAAAATAGATCCTTCTCTCTCCCATTCTGGCTTACCCCTCTAATATACAACACACTTTTTCTCTCTTCTTTAGGCTTTATTCACATGGGCATTTTCACAACTATGAGAGTTTATGGGGCAGCAATGTTACTTGAAGCTCCTGGGCCCCAATGCAACCTATATAACTGGGCCCCCTGAGGCTCCTGGGCCCAATAGCCATTGCTACCTCTGCAATGTTTTATTTTTGGCCATTTTTCTAGGGTTCCTTATAGACTATGATGATCCATTAAAAACAGAGGCCACACAGATGCGAACTAGATGTGAAAAACAGACCTTTTCACCTGTTTTTCATGGGCGCTTTTTTAGCAGTCGTGTGAATATGGCCTAACATACGTAAAAGATAACAATTAGGCCATTTTCGGGAATTGCTCGACATTGCACACCTAACCACTCTCCAAGTACCATCAAAATACCTTTCCTTCCACAGTCCTGTGCAGGTTCTCACCAATGAAATGGGGACAAAACCGACCTGGAATTTGCCTCTCCCACCATGGGGCCCCATAGAAGCCGCATTGTGAGATGTGCCATCTTATACCCTTTATCTCACAAGATGAGGACAGAGGGATCCAATATCCAGATGTGGCCACTCTACGAGTCTTCCTTTCACTACCCACTTCCCGAGAAGGACATAGGTTGGACGCAAACCTTTATACATAATAGCATGCAACTATTTAGACCACCGATTTGCACTACAGAGGTATTTTATGTCATCAGACTTCCTATAACCCAACACCGCCATGTCTTCACAATGGAGCGTCAATAACATAAATATGGGTCACGGCAAAGCCAGAGAAGACCTTGTTTCTTGTTTAGCCGGTTCTTGGCTTTTATCCATGGCTTACCCTGCCGCTCACCTGAACTGAAGCTCCAGATCAATAGTCCTGAGGTCTGCATGAGCTGCAGAGCGATTGTCAATCATAACATGGTGGTAGATCAAAGTCTCTGACTATGCATGGATGAACAAAACCTAAATACCCATGGAAGATCCTCCTATATTTGACCACTGTTTCTAGAGCTGGTTAGTAAATGCAGCCCTTACACGTCAATAAAATCGCACCTGTCACTGGGAGAATCTTGGAAAAGCTGCTTATCAATATAAATGAGACCTGCATTGTAAAGCAAATGTTCCAGCCAGGCGTATCAGGCGTGATATAGAAGTACAGAGACGTATGACGCATGGTGTGGACTACTAATGAGCTTTCCAGGGCCAGCTGGTTCATCGGTGTTTGCATAGCTTTCATTCCTACCATAACAATGCTCAAGAAACATAGGCCACAATTTCAATGCAACGCGTATGAACACTTACCCAGTCGGGACGTCTGCTTACGCTTTATCTCGGTCAGCTTTGGGATGGGGTAAGGACCATAGCACTGGCTGAAGATGACGGCCAATTGTTGGCTGATAACCTCATTCTGTAATGAAGAGAAGAAGACAATGTGTTATACAAATGTGAGTCACATCCCGATCTCTTGGTTATTTCTATGTTTTGACATGTCATGGAGATATGTCAGAAGATAGCACTGGTGGAGGGCGTAAACTGAGACTCCCACTGTAAGAGCCCCTGAACCTTTACCTCAGAGATCTCTGACCTAATGTTGACTGTGACGTGAATAGAGTCTTTGGTTTTAGCTTACAGACCCCTAACCACTGCTATCTTCTAGGAAATCTTTCTAAACACAGGGTGTTTGTGATATTTAACCATCATGGCTTAATTTTTCTTTTTGTACATTCGAAGATATATCTTCGATATAAAAGAGTGCTCAGGCCTTTACATGATGATGGCACCAATCCGTACCAAGACTCATGAGGGTCATCGGTGGCCAACCTGATCCCAAGCAGCCAATGGATTAGATCCCTTTTTGCCATAGTTTATATTTTGGGTCCAAGAGTTCACAACAATATGTTCTTGTATAGGTGGTGGGTGGGCCTTCAGTAAATTCTTCCGTTCGGTCTTCACTATCATTTCCTCTGGTAGGTCCTGCTAACCCTACTGGGATGTCAGTGAGACGATCGGAAAAGGGTAGATCTCCTGACCTCTCAGAAGAGCCAGCAAATCTCTTGGACTCCTCACCCCTTTGGTCTTGGGCACCCCAGACAACATCCTAACACCAAGTAGTTCCAGGACATTGTTTATGAAGGTTTCCTGGTACAAAGGGAAGTGCAGGAACATCGAGAAGTCAGTAGCTGGATGCCAAGTCTCATGTTTCTAAAAGTGTAGTTTAGAGTCTGGTCTGTATGCTGGTCAAGAGTCTGAGCAGTCTGATACTGGGGTCTATACACAGAGTGGGTCTAGGTCTGTATGCAGAGGGGTTTGTTCTGGGGTCCAACTAGTCTGAGATCTGTATCCAGGTGGGTCTGTTCTAGGGTCTGTCTACTGGGGGTTCTGGCCTGGTCTGTATAAAGGGCTTGTCCTGGGTCTGTATAAGGGTTTGGGAAAGATGTAAAGGGAGATCTGGCCTGGGGCTGGTATAAACAGGGGTCTATATTTCTATTGTGTGGTCTATAATCATTCTGGGGTATAGGGAAAGTGGTCATATGTACAATCTGCTATTCAAATGCCATTGGCTGAGGGTCCTATATCAATCGGTGGGGAATAGTCGGTTCCCATCTTCTGAAACTCCCTCCTGTCCCTTCATAAACCTTGACAACTACACTTTGATATAATTTCGTCTGGTGGATTCAAGCTACCCCAGTTACACCCCGTGTGATAACCGACCCTTTGTTACCCATCGTGTTGGTCTTCCTCACTCCTTCCTATGTCATCGACAATACAAGTAAACTTTAATTCTTTTATATTTTCCGACTAAGTCAATGAAACCGATGGAGCGCCGTACTTCTCCCAAACACTTCTGCTCCTTCCCGGCAGCGAGGACTCTCCGGACTACTTCTCATTGTCATCTATAGTAAAACTGATTAAATTTGCCTCCAGAGTCCCGGTGCTGGTTACCTCTGTGGTCGCTGTAATTAAAAACAATCATCATCTCGGAGCGGCTCGGAGGTCTGTAAGATCTGTGGTAGGAAACTCATCTACAAAAGATTTTTTTCTTCGAGTAGATGAAGGCTTTTCCTCAGTAGACCGGAATGAAATGAAGGAAAGAATAAAAAGCCCCATCAGACTAAACGCTGGGAGATCTGCCAAGAATAAACTTGGAAATTGCATTTAAAATCACAGCTGTGAAGTGAACTTTGGGAAACCCTGGGCGAGAAGGAAAGTTACGTCCTTGGGGGCCTGTAATGAGATGATTGCAGAGATGACGGGATCGGCGGAGCAATGCAAGATCATGATCAGTGAATTGAATTCTTTGTTGGCGATACATCTGCCTTCTATTCAGTGCCATTCACTCCTTGCTCTGGTATGGCGGGGTGATCCGCAGGAGGTCACTGCACGCTTATTTTTTGAGAAATGGAATAAGACAGATCTATCATAATATCTACAGCAAAGCTGAGATCTTGACAGCCCTAGAACCAAGTGATCGACCAAAGGGGCCATTTGACCAGGTGCTGAATCGGAGATGACATCATGACTTAAAAGGTCGGCAGAGTGGGTGCAGTTCTTTTGCAGGAACCAATTTTGGAGCTGTTATCAGAGGAATTATGTTCAGACTCAGTAATGAATCTAATGCCAGCAGGGGGCACATGGTTTGAAGAAATTACACCATAGCAAAATATGTATGGGCCCATCTATGGGTTCACACCCTATGTACACCGCATGGCTCTTGGGCTGTATTGTTCTACTTGTAGCCCCTGCAGAGCTTCAGATCATTGATGGGGCAAGAGGGGAACCTAATGCCCAAATATCGCTCAACCAAGCATCAATTTTGAAATTTTTTATTTTGCTGTTCAGTGCTTGCCTTCTAACCAAGGGCGCACCCAGAAATCATAGGGGAGTGAGCAAAAAAGACAGATTTGACCGCTGCCCCCATATATTGTGCCTGCTCTGCCCCCATGTATTGTGCCTGCTTTGTGCTCTTGTGCCATGCCTGTTTGTACCCCCATATATTGTGCTTACTGTCCCCAAATATTTTGCCAGGTGTGCCCCATGTATTGTTCCTGCTATGCTGCCATGTGCTGAGTCTCTTGTCCTATGTAGTGTGCCATCTGCCCTCATGTACTGTCTGTCGTATCCAAATATATTGTGCCAGCCGCGTCCTATGTATAGTGCCAGCTGTGCCCCATATATTGTGCCTGCTATGCTCCCACAGGCTGTGATTTTTGTCCAGCTTTGCTCCTTGTGCTTGCTTTGCCCATTACACTGTGCCCACTGTTCCCTTCTACCGTGCCTCCTGTATCCCTGAGTATTGTACCTACTACTGTGACCAATGTACTGTACCTGCTGCCCATCCAAGTATGTAGCTGAGGAATCAGGGGATGGCGGTACGATTGAGTGTCTGGGACACTGTGAAAGGGGTAGCCTCTTGGCATCAAGCCCTCTAACCCATAGGCACCATAGCGGTTGTGTGGTCTGCCAATTATTTTACCTCCACCTGCTGAGTGCAGTGGCAGGACCTTGCCCTACAGTATGTCAGGGATCCACCAATATGACCATACACAGTCCATATGCCTGGCGTGTACAGGTGGGTGAAGGCTCCTCAGCAGATCTTCTATCCACCTCTATATAACCGTGCACAACAACTTGTCTTCATTTACAGACCGGTGTTAGCTTACACAGCGCCAGGTCAGCATAGAAGGCAATTAGCGGAGAGATTTATGGAGCGCACCCACAGCACAGGACTTCCTAATTCATTAGCTGGTCCTGGAGGTGGCACCCAAGTCATTTTTTATCAGTGGCAAGCGGGCTTGTTGTGTGATGAGGCGGAACTAGGAGAAGCCGTAGCTATGCAACTTCTGTACAAGGCACATAAAGTATTTCTCTTGGCAGGCCCTCCTGGCACAGAATCTCGCTGACTTGTCAGGTGGTCGTCCCAGAGCCCAGCACAAATGTCCATAGAAAATAGGAAGTGAAATATTGATGTGAAAACTAGAAAGTCAGCCAAGGACAAAAGCAAAAAGTGACCAAGGATGACAGTAACTATGGGATTTCTGGGTTCATTTGTGTCTGTACTGCATATATATACTATATTTTCCCTACATCCGTTTAGGTAATGGAGCCCACAGAGTATTACTAAATATGAATACAATTGTAGCAAGCCCTCAGCTGTGAGAAGTCGCAGGTCTATGTTGCTTGATATAAACAAGAATATTCCCCTTTACTTAAAGGGGACCAGTCATCAAGTTTGAAAAGCCCAATGACGTAACTCATCTGATCGGCGCTACCACCCTGAGCATTTTATTGTTTTATTTATCCAAATCTGTTCAGCTGTTCCAAAGATAGAAGTCCTTTTAGTGTTGATACAAATTAAGGTCTACTAACCAATTGGGCGGTAACACTGTGGTTCTTCGGGGGTGGGGTCTTGGCTAATAGACTCTAATTTGCATCAAAACTAAAAGGCTTATATCTTTGGAATGGCTAAACGGATTTGGGTAAAAAAAACACCGAAATGCTCAGGATGACAGCGCCAATCAGATGATGGATGTCATTAGGCTTTTTGGACCTGGTGACAGGTCATCTGTAAAGTAAGCAGAGATCTTGAACAAAGGTTGGAATTTGAACACAAAGTATATTAGAAAGTTGCAGAAAGATGTGTTTCAGTCTAAGTCTACCTTATCAGTGAAGGTTAGGTTGTTCTATGTAACATGATGAAAACCTGAACCTAAGGAGCTACGTAGCAACACAACATACCACCTAGATCATACCCCTGCTTCTCCAATAGCAGATTTGGTCTAATTTTGGTTTATGGGGAGCAGTCATTTACAAGCAGTAATGTTTTCTATGGCACTAGTGGGCCCCCTTGCCTACAAGGCCCATATGCAGAAGAAAAAAGTTGCACATTTGGTGTGTCCACTCCGTCTATGGTCTCTTCAATAATACCTTCACAGCTAATAATTCATGATGCCCTTTGTCCCTACAAAGTATATATAGAGTGAAGATAGATACCTTGCTAGCTTTCAGAATCTCAAACATGAGCGGCAGGCCCTGTGTTATTAGCTCCTCCGTATATTCCTCCTCTTGAATGGACTTGAACTCCTTCAGTAAACACTGGATCAGAGGACGTCTATGTTGGTGGAATGAAATGCGTAGGGATTCCAGCCAAGTGTGAAGAGTCCATGGGACACCTACAAGGAAACACCATAAAGTATTAACATGTTTAAGTTTATAGAAATGCCAACTGGCACGTTAAGTGGGCAACTAATGCATGGAATGACTCCTGCCCCAAACCAATACTCTGATAGGACACAACAGATGATAAGAAGCCTATCCTGGTGCATTGGCATTGGTCAAGGTTTTTGGAGGCCCAAAGGCAAACTGGTAACAGCCTATGAAGATACAGAACAAGGAACACATGAATGCTGGAGATTCCAGCAGAGGGTCCCCTAGAGATTAAAAGTCTTATGATCTATCCTATGGAAAGGTGATAAATATTGGTTCCGGGACAACCACAGGGCCGAATCACTATTTTTAGCTGGAGAAACCCTTTAACTAAGCCTCTTAGTCCATTCACAGTATTCTGCTCTTAATTATTTCTTGTGATACCATCGTCTCCTCTGAGAAGTTCCATTTCCACACAGCGGGGGGCGGTATTAAACACCTGTGACACCGGCTTGGGTTTTCTTTTAATTTTAAAACCTTCAATTACGAGGGTTTGTGGATTGTACTAGAAAAGCAATTTACATCTAGCGAAAGGATTTTAGCCGATAAATGTAACTGAGTTAGTGGAATTAAATTATAAGGTATCGCTTCATTAACCATGACTAAGGCCAGGACAATAGAGCTGCCTCACATAGTCAGGCTTTATTTAAAGGGGAACCCCCTAGAAAGCTGAAACGCTCACTGTTGGGGTTCGTTATATTTGGCAATAATAACCTAATAAGCGATTACTCTCTGGTGTAGGTTAGAATCCTTATATCCTTGTTATTATGTTGATCGAATCTCCATGGATTGACTTCCTGGTGAGTTGGTATGGGCGCAGGGCTTGTGCTTATAAACAGAAGCCAATCTAAACAAGCAGAGCTGCGGTCCATGCTGACAATTAGGCTGAAGGTTAGAAATTGCTGCTAAGTTGCAATAGACAAAGGTATCCAGAATGTACCATAAAACCTGGTTTTGTAGATGGGCCCGGAACCGAGTGGGACAGAAGACTGTACACATCAATGTAAAATCCTATCCTCACACGTGATCTGTCGGGGTCCGACACCTGGACCCTGCGCAGATCAGCTGTTCTAGCAGCCTCTGTGTGCCGGAAGCTGCTAGTGGACAGGCAGCACTTGCAGCACCGTTCCTATTCATGTATTTAGCAAATCCCATCCACACATTGCAGAAAAATACGCTCAGCAGAAATGCTGCGATTTCCAAAACCGTTGCGATTTTGGAAATCGTAGCATGTCAATTATACCTACGAAAACGCCGGCGGTTTCCCTATAGGTATAAATGAAGCAGAAAGTCCGCAGAGGAAAACTCTGTGGACTTTCTGTGAAAAATGCTGCGGGAAAAACCACAATGCATTTCGCTGCGGCCCTCTACGTTAAAGCAATGGCCTATACTTGCCATGTTAAGAGATGGAAATGCCCCTTTAAGGAGTGAAGGAAATGAAGAATCCTCATCTCCTTCTCCCTTCCACATTTGGCTCTTTGTTTGTTACTATATAAAGATACTTAATAAATGGACCCTAAAAGGCAAAGTAAACCTAGCGCCGGCGGCGTACTTCCTCCTGAGCACTGCTGGTCTTCTAGTCCCCCAGGTGGCAAATGAAGCCCATGCCTCATTAGTTGCTGGAAGGGGAGCAGCGGATGTGCAGGAGGCATGTCATTGGAACTTTTATGATGTTTGTACAGTCGGGGAATGAAATGGTTATTTTGTTTGGGGATAGAACTGAATCCATTCTGCTGTCACATCGCATCTGTGTAACGTAAGCCCATGCTTCCCTAATGAAGGTAGAAGTCTGTGACTCACGTTCTTGTAGTGCGGCCGCTGAATCCGCTATGGATTTGTTGTCTGAACTACAGAAATAGTCGAGCCGAATACAGATGATAAATGTGTACAGTGTTGCCCTAAGTGGGGGACAGTCCACTCCGCAGTGACTACTAATAGCCTTATAATGTACAGTCAGGAACACGATGGCCGTATACATAGATTTATAAGCACAGGCTGTATATAGGATGATAAATTAGCCTTCCTGCAGATATCCAGGAAGGTTTCGGATCAGAAATGTATTAAGGGAATGTTAGGGGTCAGCCCAGAGGTGTGAAATTACTGCCCTGCAAACCCTAAGGCCCTGTTCACACGGTGCTATTTGAGGCCATCTCTCCAAATTCCTGCCCTGTGGAACCCTTCGCCTTTCCACCGCACCTTTGGGACCATTGGGCGTGAGCCTCGCGTGGTGGGTTTTGAGGCTAAATCCGCCACGGAATACGCAGCAAGATTGAGCAGGACGCTTCTTTTTCCAGCGTCCATCGTTCCTTCCCATTAAAAGCAATGGAAGGCAGATTGTGGCCAGAATTTGGAGCCTCAAAATCAGCTCCATATTCCTCTGTGTGAACCTATAGGGACAAATATATCCATATTTGCCCAAAAAACAGCGCAGCATGCAGCACTATTTATCCTGGGAAAATGATGGACACCCATTATAAGTCAAAGGAGTCTGTAGGCCACCACTGGAGTTTTTCACACCATGATGTTTGTATTCCGGTTCCTATGACGGACCAGAAATATGGAATTCGTAACGCCAATGTGAACCCAGTCTAAAATAATAAAATTTTCTTTGCCACCAGAGAGCGCTCATTGTAGAGCCAAAGGGAACCTGTCATCTTTGCTCATTCTGGGCTTAGGAGTCCAGTGCTTAGTAATTGTTATCCTTCTGAATAGTCAGGCATTGATTAGGACCGCCCACTAGACTCTTTAGAATGAGTCTGCACATTATATATCAATCTGCTCAGCCCCTCATGCCCTATAACACAACATTTTGGCATGAAGCCGATTCTAACTTTTTTATGGGGCCCCTATAAATGACAAATGTAACAAAAACTCACCTAAACTCCTAATATCGATGGTTATGTCCACGTATCCGTGCTCCGCACTGTGATACATGGCCTCTTTTAGCGCCTTCAGTTTGGCTTTGCTGTTACGACTCGGACACAATGTATTGGTCGTTTCGGGCAAATCTGTCCCTTCAGCTAGAATCTCTTCCAGGGATAAAATGTCACTCTTCTCCTTCTCCGGCTGGGACAGCAGCTTCCGAAATACATTTCTAAAATAATACAGTAGTTACATTTAAAAAAATCTTACTTACAACTAAAATGATGTATTAGTATTAGGTATGACAACCACTTTCATAAAAGATTGTCACAGTCGTGTCACAGATTGGTTATCAGCTTTGGACTAATCTTTTTATTAGTGTGATTTTAGATACAATACTGTAGAAACTCAGAAGCGAGTGTTTTCATTCCTCTGCAGTGCCCCTGCAGGAGAAATGGGGTATTACAATGGGTGGCTCATGTAACACAAGAACATGCGGGTCCTCCAGTGGAAGAGGTTCTCTTTGTAGCCACTCTATGTCCGACTCAGAGCCAAATTTTGTTTTTGATTACATTTTTGGTCAAGTAGGGAGGATTCAGCATCTTATTTGCACATCAACAGACCTTCTTCCTCACAAAAATGAAATATCTCCCCCTCACTGCTCCACCTACTTGAATGAATATGGTTGAAATATTCACATTAAAGTGTTTTTTTTTCAGTATAGAAAACCCAATTCTTTACACCACTTTAGAGAATATATAGAGGGGGGGCATTAGGACCTCAAAACTTGGAGAGCGTCTACAAAGAAGGTCTCTCTCTCAGGAGGACCCGGCCTGTCCTGCATTACACAAACAAGCCATTGATTTGAATGGACACTGTGTAATGCTTCATTTCCCCTGTGGTGGCACTGTAGCGAAATTGAACACTTACTTCCCACTTTGCGCACAGATTAAAATTGATCACTGAGGACAATTTTTGATCATTTTATGGTCAAAAGACTCTTCTAACAAGAAGGGATTGTCCAAAGCAGAACACCCCTTTAAGGATCTTAATGTAAATAGCATGGAATGTTGTTGATCAGATGTTATAATGAGACAACCCCTTTAAGACCTCTATTATTTGGATGGAGAAAATGAGGTCTAGGTCCATAACGTCCTTTATATCTACATCTTGGCAGGAAATACCTCCCCAAAGCATTTAGTGAAGGATAAACATTCTGTGTATGAGCCCGGCTGGGCCCGTCTGGTAGCGTGTATATAAATTACCTGTGCCCATGTGCAGCCGCCTGGCTGAAAGAATTCATGTCTCCTTGAGGTGCCGTAGAAATTCCATTCCTGTACATTGTTCCTATCATGG